>OW799218.2:16303666-17553666 GCA_941918905.2 Xestia sexstrigata
GTTATGAACTATCTATGTGCCAAATTACATAATCATCACAATCACCATCACTATCACAACCACCATCATTATCACAATCCCCATCACTATCACTATCACAATCTCAATCACAATCACGATCACAAACACAATCACAATCACAATCACCATCACATTCACAATCACAATCACAATCACAATCACAATCACAATCACAATCACAATCACAATCACAATCACAATCACAATCACAATCACAATCACAATCACAATCACAATCACAATCACAATCACAATCACAATCACAATCACAATCACAATCACAATCACCATTACTATCACTATCACTATCACCATCACAATCACCATCATCATTATCATCTTAATCACAACCATTATCATCGTAATCACAACCATTATCATCGTAATCACAATCATCATCATCACAATCTCCAACCTCGGTATTACAATCACAATCACTATCACAATCACCATCACTATCAAAGTCACAATCACTATCACCATCACGATAACCATCACCATCGCTATCACCATCAAAATCACCGCCACTATCACAATCACCATCACAATCACCATTATCGTTATCATAATCTTAATAATCGTAGTCATAATGATTATCATCGTTATCACAATCATCATCATCACAATCACCATCATCGTTATCACACTCATTATCATGGAAATCTCAATCATAATCATCATAATCACAATCATTATCATCATTATCACAATCACCATCACAATCAAAATCACCATCACATTCACCATCACTATCACAATCACCATCACAATCACCATCACAATCACAATCACTACCACGATCACAATCACCATCACCATAACAATAACCATGACCATCGCTATCACCATCACTATCACCACCACAAGCACAATCACTATTATCTTTATCACAATCATTATCATCGTAATCACAACCATTATCATCGTAATCACAACCATCATCATCACAATATCCATCCTCGTTATCAAAATCATCATTATCTTTATCATACGTATCATCATCATTACCACAAACACCATCATTGTCACAATCACCATCACAATCACAATCACTATCACAATCACCATCAATATCACAGTCACAATCACTATCACCATCACAATAACCATCATCATCGCTATAACCATCACAATCACCGTCACTATCACAATCACAATCACAATCACTATCACTATCACCATCATTGTTATCACAATCATAATCATCGTAATCACAATCATTATCATCGTAATCACAATCATCACCATCATTATCACAAACACCATCACTGTCACAATCGCGATCACAATCACAATCACCATCACCGTCACTATCACAGTCACAGTCACAATCACTATAACCATCACCATCACCATCACAATCACCGTAAATATCACTATCACACATCACCATCACAATCACAATCACCATCATCGTAATCACAATCATCATCATCACAACTCCATCCTTGGTATCACAATCACAATCACTATCACAATAACCATCACTATCAAAGTCAAAATCACTATCACCATCACAATAACCATCACCATCGTTATCACCATCAAAATCACCGCCACTATCACAATCACCATCACAATCACCATTATCGTTATCATAATCTTAATCATCGTAGTCATAATGATTATCATCGTAATCACAATCATCATCATCACAATCACCATCATCGTTATCACACTCATTATCATGGTAATCACAATCACTATCATCGTAATCACAATCATGATAATCATTATCACAATCACCATCACAATCAAAATCACCATCACATTCACATCATCATTATCGTTATCATACGCATCATCATTTTTACCACAAACACCATCACTGTCACAATCACCATCACAATCACAATCACTATCACAATCACCATCAATATCACAGTCACAATCACTATCACCATCACAATAACCATCACCATCGCTATAACCATCACAATCACCGTCACTATCACAATCACAAACACTATAACAATCACCATCATCGTTATCACAATCATCATCATCGTAATCACAATCATTATCATCGTAATCACAATCATCATCATCATTATCACAAACACCATCACTGTCACAATCGCGATCACAATCACAATCACCATCACCATCACTATCACAGTCACAGTCACAATCACTATTACCATCACCATCACCATCACCATCACCATCACTATCACAATCACTATCACTATCACAATCACTATCACCATCACAATAACCATCACCATCATCGTCATCACAATCATCATTATCGTTATCACAATCATCATCATCATTATCACGATCACCATCACAGTCACAATCACAATCACTATCACCATTACAAAAACCATCACCATCGCTATCATCATCACAATCACCGTCACTATCACTATCGTAATCACCATCACTATCACGATCACCATATTATCACAATCATTATCACAATCACCATCACTATCACCATCACCGTCATTACCATCATCACCATTACTATCACAATCACTATCACCATCACAATCACCATCACTGTTATCACAATCATCATCATCAGTATCACAATCATCATCATCGTCATTATCACAATCATCATCATCGTTATCACAATCATTATCATAATTATCACAATCATTTTCATCGTAATCACAATCATCATCATCGTAATCACAATCATTTTCATCGTAATCACAATCATCATCATCACAATATCCATCCTCGTTATCAAAATCATCATTATCTTTATCATACGTATCATCATCATTACCACAAACACCATCACTGTCACAATCACCATCACAATCACAATCACTATCACAATCACCATCAATATCACAGTCACAATCACTATCACCATCACAATAACCATCACCATCGCTATAACCATCACAATCACCGTCACTATCACAATCACAATCACAATCACTATCACAATCACCATAATCGTTATCACAATCATAATCATCGTAATCTCAATCATTATCATCGTAATCACAATCATCACCACAAATCAAATCAAATCAAATCAATGTTTATTGTGGATCATAGGTATGTATAGTACTGTTCTTAAATATTTGTAAATGTTGATCAGCTATGTCCCGCCCGTAGGGCATACAATAATTACATTTAGACAAACTACGAATTCAATGAACATTATTACAAATTGTTATTAATGGAAATGTCAGATTTAAATTATTATTATATAAAGGTTCAAAAAAAAAAAAAAAAAGTCAAAACGGATTAGAATAGGTAGGATGTCAAATTAAACACATAAACTTCAAAAAATAAAATTAATCACAACAAACTATAATGAGAAATTGCAAAATCATAATATAAAATAAAATTAGATTATAGTTTATAATATTAAAGGTCATCGAACACATCACGACTGGGTGGGACTATATTTTAGTAAAGATTTGTCGGACAGAAATTCTTTTACAGAGTAATAGCTTTTGTTTACTAGCAGATCATGGAGAGTCCTTTTGAAATCCTTATTTTTCGTATTTATTCTGATAGGCCCCGGTATATTATTAAAGATGCGAGAAGCTGAACAAAAGATGCTCTCATGCATTAGATGAGTTTTACTGGCTGGCGTGCGTAGTATATCCTTACGCCGTATACGCGTGTAGTAGCTGAACATGTGGATATTGTTTTTAACAAATAATGCAGCCTCAAGTATATAGATGCATGGTAGTGTTAATAATTTATGGTATTTAAAAAATGGCTTACAGGAGTCTGTTGCGCATAGGTTGAATATAGCCCTGATACAGCGCTTTTGAGCAATGAAAGCGCGCTCTCTTTCTGTACTGTTGCCCCAAAATATTACACCGTATCGGAGAATAGAGCCAACGTAGCCGTGGTAAGCTGCTAGCAAAGTACTCAGGTTTGCTATTTTCCCTAATCTATATAATGCATATGAATTCCCCAGCTTTTTGCAAACGTGCTCAATATGAAATTTCCAGTTAAGTTTGTGGTCAATATGTTAACCTAGAAATTTCGTTACCTCCGTTTCCTCAATGTCGCTATCTAGGTTATTAATTTTTAAAGCACCTGTACGTCGGGTTCGTATTTTAAAATCCATTATTTTAGTTTTGTCAATATTAATCATTAAATTATTTATTCTAAGCCAGTCATTACCATCATCACCATTACTATCACAATCACTATCACCATCACAATCACCATCACTGTTATCACAATCATCATCACCAGTATCACAATCATCATCATCGTCATTATCACAATCATCATCATGATGTCATGATGTCATCATCGTGATGATGTTATGTTTGTTGAAATGAAAGATACAGTTGAGTAGACTAGGTTTATTCACGACGGACTTAATATAATATCAACAAGCAGTAGTATCACAGACGGGCTTGGATCAAGTGAGGAATGACAGATACCAACCGGAAGCATAGACAATGTATAGTGATGTACATACTAATTACTTACTAACTAGTGATGTTACAACATCCCCCTTGTTGAGTTCTAATTAGACCCCTGACAAACAATATAAAAGATTTACTATGTGATACAACTGCACTTATGACAACATCCTTATTGATACTTATTGTTACATTAAAACTAGACAACATTCTTAATAATTCTAAGTTATATTTAATCTATTTCATCTATTAACCTTCTTGTAGGTTTTACAATACGACCTGACCTAGTTGTGACGCTTGAGGATTTTTGAGATGAGGATTCTTGAAGTCCAGACTCCTGTCTGTCACCTTCCTCTTCCCCTTGTGACGAATTGGATCGCATAGGAGGGTTTGCAAAGTTTTGAGAATACTTGTGCCTTAAGTGAATTCTATTCCTCCTATACCTAACACCATTGACATCCTCAACAACATATGACCTATTGTTCAACATTTTTTGTTTGACAATAGCTTGTTCCCAGTTACTTTTAGGATTTATTTTAAAGTATACATGATCATTATAATGTAACGTTGACAATGACTTTGTATTTCTATCATAATACTTAGATTTATTTTCATCATTTTTCATAACTGACTTTTTATAATCCTGAAATGTTACTACTTTTGGCCTTAATTTCTTATATGACACTGGAATGTTATCTCTTAAGTTTCTAGACATTAGCAATTGTGCTGGTGATGACAAATTTTTTTTAGGTGTGTTTCTGTACTGTAATAAAGCTATATATGGATCTGTTTTATTTTCTTTACATTTCCTTAACATATTTTTTATAATTTTAACTGAACTTTCAGCTTGACCATTTGACTGTGAATGATATGGGCTAGTGACTACATGTTCTATGTCCCATTCCTGTAAAAAGTTTTTGAATTCAATTGACTGAAAAGGAGGTCCACCATCTGACACCAATGACAATGGTATTCCATGACGGGCAAAAATGGATTTTAAATGAGTAATTACATTTTGAGAAGTACTGTTCTTATTTAATAACGCTATTTCTATGTATTTAGAGTAATAATCTGTGACAATTAAATAAACTAAACTATCAAAATGCATTAAATCAATACCGACTTGTTGCCATGGATATTTGCATATTTCATAATTTTGTAGTGGTTCCTTTTGATTACATGGTTTGAATTTTGCACATATAAGACATTGTTCTACTAAGTTCTTTATATCACTTGACATATTTGGCCAATACAATGATTCTTTAGCTAATTTTAGACATTTGTTTATACCTTGGTGACCTTTGTGAATTTTTTCCAACATTTCCTTGTACATAGACTGTGGTACTATTAATTTTGAACCTTTGAACACTAAGTCTTTAATGACATGGATTTCTCCTTGAATATTCCAAAATGGTTTTACCAATGGACTGACCTTGTTTTTACTTTTTGGCCAACCTTCATAATAGTATTTTTTTAATAATTGCAAGGATTCATCAATTTTGGTTTCCTGTGCTAATTTTGTGCTATATTCATTTGTGATTGCTAAATTAGCATGCATTAGATTGACATGACAAGACATTTCTGATTCATTTTCTGGTGTGTAATGGTCTTTTAAAGCTGCTCTTGACAATGTGTCTGATATAAACATTTCTTTACCTGGGACATATATGACTTCTAAATCATATTTTTGTATGGTTAACACCATACGCTGTAATCTAGCTGGGACATCGTGTAATGGTTTTTTAAATACATATACTAATGGTTTGTGATCAGTATGAACTGTGACTCTATTGCCATACACATATTGGTGAAACTTTTCACAACCAAATTGAATAGCTAGTAGCTCCTTTTCTATTTGGGCATAACGTTCCTGGGTGACTGTTAATGTTTTTGAACTATATGCAATTGGTTTGTCTTTTTGTAAGATGACTGCTCCTAATGCTGATTTCGACGAATCGACTGACAAGACTAATGGAATCTTAGGATTGTAATGTGCTAAAACTGGTGAGTTTGTGATCTCATCCTTCAATTTTTTGAGACATTCATTATGATTCTCATCCCAAGTCCAGACTGAATCTTTTTTCAAAAGATTTCTTAATATTTGTGTTTTTTCTGACAAGTTACTTATAAAAGGTCCTAAGTAATTGATCATACCTAGTATTCTCTGTAACTCTTTGACATTTTTTGGTGTGGGCATTTTGACAATAGCTTTGACTTTCTCTTGGTCTGCCCTGGCACCGTTTTTACTGAAGACATAACCCAAAAAAACATACCTCTGAGACTAAGAATTTACATTTTGCTTTGTTAAATTTTAGGTTGACTTGACGAGCTCTTTGCATGACTTTATGTAATCTTTCATTGTGAACCGACTCATTTGGTCCATGAACTAAAATATCGTCAATGAATATTAAAACACCTTCTAAATCACCAAATAAATTCATCATAACTCTTTGAAAGATTTCTGACGACGCATTTATGCCGTATGGTAGTCTTAAATACTTATATCTACCAAATGGTGTTTGAAAAGTACATAATTCTGAACTGTATTCATCCAGACGTAGCATCCAAAATCCTGAGAATGCATCTAGATGTGAAAAACATACAGCTCCTTCTAACTGTGACCTAATCTCATCAATTGACTTGAGTGGATAGAATTCCCTCATGATGTTTTTATTTAAATTTCTAGGATCTAGACAAATTCTTAACTGACCTGAACTTTTTACGGTTATGACGACTGAGTTAACCCACTCTGTAGGTTTTGTAACCTTTTCAATAACTTTCATATCCAAAATGCGATTCAATTCTTCACGCAATTTCCCTTGTAACGCAAATGGTACTTTCCTTGGTGGATCGACGCATGGTACTGCTTCAGGTTTGAGTTGAAGATGACAGACTGGAGGTAGACACCCAAGACCCTGAAAAACATCATTATATTGTGTAAGAATTTGTTTACAAAAATCTTGTTTTGACACTGAAAAAACACGTTTTATTATACCTAACTTTTCACAAGTTGGTAGACCAAGAACATTTGGACAATCTAAATTTACTACTATAAACATTATAGATTCGACGACGTTATTGTTATTTATGCACAAATTGCAATTTATATTTACTTTGCCTAAAATCGGAATGGATTTTCCACCAAATCCTTTGACAATTATTTGACATTTGTCAAGTGACAGTTTTGACAGATTGACGTTTTGACGTTTGACGTTATGAAATGTTTGCTTTGACATTATGTTGACATCTGCACCTGAATCTATGATGCATCTAAATTGTTTATTTCCTATTGACAAGTTAATTTCCCATGACTGTTTTGAATAATTACTTTCCAAAGTATTGACATTATTTACTTTATGACTGTTATCTGAGTAATTGACTATTGATCCATTGTGTGAGACTGAATACTGACTGCTGTTTTTATGCTGACATTGTATGTTGTTGTGATATCCCTCAGACTTGTGACAAATTTCATCATTGAGATGTTTGTTATTTTTGTCACACCTTTCAGACATATCACCAATTTCATCACAGAGATGATACAAATGGGGACATTGACTATTTAATATTGACTTGTATCTCTCAGATATGTCACTGCTCTCATCATTGGGATACGGTGACCGCCCCGTCTGTGATTTTATGTTTTGACTGAGTGAATGTGACTGACTGCTATGTACACTTTGATCTACATAACCATTTAAATGACTTTTTTGACTTTGACTCGACTTAAATTGACTGCTCAACATTCCAACAAAATGTTCTTGACTAGTATTATCTGAATTAAACGATTGCAACTGACTGACTTTTTTATTCTTAAGACAATATTTAGCAAAATGACCAAAAGATTTACATGACCTGCATTGGACGCCTTTAGTTGGACACTTGTAACGATGAGACTGCCCACAGCGATTGCATATCCTCGAGTCGCCGGTGTGGTTGTTGTTTGACTTGCGACTGCTCGAAGCTGACCTGCGACTGGAAGCTCGCTGCCTGCCTTGACTACGGCTCTTCCGAGTAAGATGCATGACATTTTCATCAGCAACACCGCTACCTTTGACAATTTTCTCTGCATCTTGCTGTGCGACTATGAGCGTTCTCGCTAGCTCTTGCATTCTCTGATATGTTAAATCAGGTTCTTGCAGTAACCTCTGACGTACATGTGACAAGTCTATATTGAGGTTTGCAATAAAAATATCTTTGATTAGCGACTCCCTGAGTGTGCCAAACTCACATTCTCTGCTTTTATTTTCCAAATCCGTGAGGAAATCGTCGATGCTTTCGGATTTTTCCTGCCTGCGTGTGAAGAATCGATATCTACACATCGTCACATTTTTCCTGGGCTCGAAGAATTTGTCGAATTTGGACTTGACCTCGTCGAGTGTGCTCCCATCAATTTTCAGGTTAAATGTATTGAATATATTTAGACCACGCTCTCCGATTGAATGTAGTAGAATTGCAATTTTCCGCTTCTCGCTTGATTTTTCTAGGCCTGTGGCTAACAAATACAGTTCCATCTGCTGCCACCATCTTTTCCACGCCTCAGCATTGTTATTCGCTGGATCTGACGAGATGTGGAGTTGTTTTATGTTGGTTCGTAAGCCTTGTTCGTGATCGCCATCTTCGTAACTAACTAACTAACTAACTTAACTCGTATTCGGCATTTTCACGACGGATTTCGTTTATTTCTTCTCGATGACTTCTGACACCATGTTATGTTTGTTGAAATGAAAGATACAGTTGAGTAGACTAGGTTTATTCACGACGGACTTAATATAATATCAACAAGCAGTAGTATCACAGACGGGCTTGGATCAAGTGAGGAATGACAGATACCAACCGGAAGCATAGACAATGTATAGTGATGTACATACTAATTACTTACTAACTAGTGATGTTACAACAGTTATCACAATCATTATCATAATTATCACAATCATTTTCATCGTAATCACAATCATCATCAGCGTAATCACAATCATTTTCATCGTAATCTCAATCATTATCACAATCACCATCATCGTTATCACAATCACCTCAATAAATCAACAATAACCCTGTATAGAAGTCGAATCCGCCATCTTCTGGATCTCAAAATAAATGCAATTTTCGTAATCTGCACCCCTGATAATCTCGGTATCGACACCCATATTGATTTTTAGACATTTCAACCCCATCGCACCCCAACAGGGAATGAAGGCATTTCAGGTCCGCCACATTAAACTCTTAAAATCGTTGTTATTTGTGATACACCCGACCCGATACACCATACAAACAATACCGATATTAATTTTCAGACTTTGTTACACCATTTCCCCCTTTAGGGGTTGAATTCTGAAAAAACCTGAAACACAAATGTTAACCGATAGGAGTACTCCTGTGAAGTTTCGAATAAAACAGTCTTACCTAATCTTGTTTCCCCATACAAACTTTAGAGCCCCGTTTTACCCCCTTTTTTTTTTTTTTTTTTTTTTTTTTTCGTATGGGAAATCATCAAATGACTTCTCCCGCTCTGGGCGGAGCAGGAGGGAGTGTCAGACTTTTACTGACTAAAACCCATCCATGTTCCTTCATCGCCCTTTGTGTTCCGGGGCCACGGTATCTCTTTCGAATAGTCCCGCAACCCCGGCAGGCATCGGTCCTTTCGGACCCCTTCCTTTTTGCTGACTCTCTTTGAGGCGCGCGTGGAACACGAACGCGCCGTCGACACGGCCTGTCGTCATGAGACGGACGGACGGCGAGCTAGCCCATAGCCCACCGTCCACAGGCCCGCGCCTACGGTGGCCGGGGGCCACCACGTGGCCCCCGACGCCCGGGGCGTCTCCCGCGGCGGCCGGGACGCTGTGAGGTTCTCTCCCTCTCACGTTCCGCCACCTCCTTCTCTAGCATTACTGCTTCGCAGAAGGAGGTGACGGCGTCCCATTCCGTCTCGCTCCGGACCATGGCTTGCACCAGGGCCGGACGCGGGAGGTCGCCGCCGCCAATCGCCGCTTCCCGTTTTACCCCCTTAGGGGGTGACTTTTGATAAACCCTTTCTTAGTGTACCCCTAGACCACTTCAGGAAAATATGTGCCAAATTTGGGATCTCTAGACTCAGAGGTTTAGGCTGTGCATTGATTTTTAGACTTTGTCACCCCATTTCCCCCTCTTAGGGGTTGAATTCTGAAAACCCTGAAACCCGTTTCTACTCATTTATCAAAAGGAGCACTACTGTGAATTATCGAATAAAATAGTCTAACTAATCTTGTTTCCCCATACAAACTTTGGAGCCCCGTTTAACCCCCTTAGGGGGTGAATTTTGAAAAATCCTTTCTTAGTGCACCTCTAGACCACATAAGTAACCTACTTGCCAAATTTGGAATCTGTAGACCCAGCGGTTTGGGCTGTGCGTTGATAGATGAGTCAGTCAGTCAGTCAGTCAGTCAGTCAGTTTCTTCTTTTATATATTTAGATAAAATGGTGACCAATCGAAACAATAACATCACTCTTTTTAAATGGTATAATATTCGTTTGTTTCCAAAACCAATGATGGCAATTGTTTGTAACTATGTATTTGAAAAATTTCTTTAGCAGAACACGTAGTTAAGAATTAACCATATGATTACTTTCCAATTTATCGGCATTTTAAATTGTAACCTAGATAAAGCAACGTCCAAATAATAGACAACAGCAGCATTACGTAACATGCGCTCAAGAAAATAAACGCGCTGCGATGCGACCGAGCAAATACAGGATGAATGTTTTCGCAAAGAACTCTAGGGCCCTATGTGGCACAATCAGCCGTTTGCATTATGCATGAAACCATCCCGGGGCGACAGATGCTCGGGAAAGTTCCAGAAGGAGTGATATTAATATTTGTTTGTCAGGTGCTTTACTTGAGCTGTTGCTCTTTTGTTTAACTCGTTCAGTAGTTAGTGTGATCACTGCCATAGGCATGACGACAGTATCAAAAAATTGCAAATCTATTTAGTCCGTCAGTTAGAGTATTGGAAATTAATGGATACGTATATTTTTGTTTTGGTGAATCAATGAAAATTGACAAAGATAAAACGCATCAAAACTCGGGAGTGGGGGCTTGTGACGTTAGAACTAGCTAAAAATTTTACCTAGGCGTGACATATTGAGAATTTTAAAAGCGTCATATCTTCGTCAATTTTGGTTTACGTAACAAAAAAAAAACACTAGTCAAATATTTTTTGATAATCTAACTGACGGACTAATTAGTTTTTCTCGTCTCGCCTGTTGAGTGTGATCTTCACTTAGTATCTACTTGTGTTAGTATCTTCTTATTAGTCGTCTCAGTAATTTGATGGCACGGACGCAATGGATGAGCGACTAGCTGTTACGCTGCGTGTCGCGGGTTTGATCCCCGCACTGAATAAATATTTGTATGAACTACAAGTAGTTGTTCCGGGTCTGGCTGTTTGTGTTTGTCATTTTAAATGTTTGTAATCGAACCTACTGTACAGGAAAAAATCCTAGTGTGGCGCATTGTTTAAAAAACAATCACCCCTTTTTCAGGCATATCATCATTCACACAGTTCATCCATCGTAGGCATAAAATATGGTAGAATATTTTGTATAAAACTAAATAATATTTTAAACTTACTTACGAGCCATAGCTCCCCAGACCATTACGTTTTTATCGCTTAACTCAATAAAATCGAACGCCAAACTACAAAACCGTGTCTGATTCACAATACATATTTCTTTTAAAAAGAAAAATGCCAGACATCAAGAGTTAAATCCAAGGAGGATTTTATAGAAGTGTCAGCCGTTTGAAAGCGAACCTATCCTGGATAGTGGTACGTTGTTCAACGCCAGCCAATCAATATTGAACAAGTGAACGCTTTTAGCCATAATACCTTTTATACACAATTTTCGTTCGTTCTTTATAAAACACGCTGTATTTTTTCGAGGTTTAAAACTCTAAATTGTGGTTTTATACCGATTATTATTGAAAAAATGATTTTTGTTTTGATGTTTTGGTAAAATTATATGTTTTATTGCTTACGTAAATACATAGTATTACTTTGTTGAATAAATCGTTACTGCTTTGGGGTTTGATATAACCCAAAATTTTAGGAATTATATAAACTCCTCATTTAACCAGTATTGGGAGTATTTTTTCTAATACTGTCGACTATAAGGCCGCCCGCCTATATCTATACAATGTATGATATAGTCTTGTGTAAATTGCATGACCTAAAAAACTTTAGCTAGTTTTCATTTTGAATCTTTAATTTTATGTATTTTTTATTTTTATTTTATTTGTATTTCTTACTAGCTGTTGCCCGCGGCTTCGCTCGCGTGAAGTTCGGTATATAAATAATAAATGATGTTTATTTTGCAAGTAGGTTTTTACAAACACTTTTACACGTCATTTTTTAAAACTAGATGGGGCCGGTGTTTCGTACCTGACTACTCTGAGAAGAAACAGCCGAAACAAACTCAGAGGTCATAGTCTCTTTTGAAGTCCAGACATAATCTTGCTCAATTCACATGAGGACTACGAGTATGCAGATTAGTGTCTGAGATGGTCTTTTGAAGAAAGAACCACACAGATTTGAGTGGACCTGTCCAGTCATTGCAAGCATTTGTCAGTTATCGTGTAGCTCGACTTCAAGGAGCTCAACCAAACAACGAACAATACCAAAGAAAGGACTTTTGGGTAGGTCGCTTATAGTACTCAAACTGCCAGACAGTTGTGGGAAAAAATAAACAAAAAATAAAAATGTGACCCACATTCACAATAATCAAATAAAATTAATAACAAGTTCTTTTCAAAATGAATGTAAATAAAAATCACAAAAATCATTAAATGTCACAATGATAATAAAAAGTAAAATACTTAATGAAATAAGTATTCATGTCAAATCAGTAAATGTCAGAGTGTATACAAGAAAGGAATCAACAATAAACAAGCAAAGTCCGAAATTTCGCCATTCACAGAGCAAATTTAATTGGAGCAGCTTAATCGCAGCTTAAAAGGTAAATGTCCCACGGGATCGTACTAAAGGGATAAATAGTATCCTACATGGTAATCCAGGTTATAAACTATCTATGTGCTAAATTTCATAATCATCACAATTATAAACATCACAATCACTATCACCATCATTAAACTGTCACAATCACTATCATAATCACCATCACCATCATCGTTATCACAATCACCATCACCATCACTATCCCTATCACAATCACAATCAAAATCACTATCACAATCACCATCATCGTTATCACAATCATCATCATCGTTATCACAAACATCACAATAAATCAACAATAACCCTGTAACTGTATAGTAGTCGAATCCGCTATCTTTTAGATCTCAAAATAAATGCCATATTCGTGATCATCACCCTTGATAATCTCGGAATCGAGACCCATTTTGATTTTGATGATGGTATTTCAGGTCCACCACATTAAATCTTAAAATCGTTGTTTTTGTAATACACCCGACCCGATACACCATACAAACAATAACCATGTTGATTTACAGACTTTGTCACCCCATTTTCCGCTTTAGGGGTTGAATTCTGAAAAGACCTGAAACACAAATGTTTTCTATTTTGTCGATAGAAGTACTCCTGTGAAGTTTTGAATAAAACAGTCTAACTAATCTTGTTTCCCCCTACAAACTTTGGAGCCCCGTTTGACCCCCTTAGGGGGTGAATTTCGAAATATCCTTTGTTAGTGCACCCCTAGACCACATAAAAAACCTACATTCCAAATTCGGAATCTGTAGACTCAGCGGTTTGGGCTGTGCGTTGATATGTCAGTCACTCAGTCAGTCAGTCAGTTTCTTCTTCTTTTATATATTTTTGTTTAGATTTTTTCGAAAATAGAAGTAACGTGCGAAGTGCGTGCTAAGTGTAGTACTCCTTATTACATCAGCTATCTGCCAGTGAAAGTCCCGTCAAAATCGGTCCAGTCGTTCCAGAGATTAGCCGAAACAAACAGACAGACAAACAAACCGACAAAAATTAAAAAAATGTTATTATGGTATATGTACCCTTTATACATTTACACGCATGTAGTAAAAAGCGGTTATTTTAATCCTACAAACAGACACTTCTATTTTATTTATTTGTATAGATAAAGCCCCCTTTTCATCTTTCACCCCCTTAAAGGTTGAAATTTTTAAAAACACTGTTGCGTTAGCTTCCAACCATAAGCTTAGATAATAAATTTAGTGAGTTTTACTTCAAAAATTAAGAACTTGCCATAAACAACTTCATTCTTCTTTTTAACCCTTCGGGGGTGGTTTTATGAAAAACGCTGAGACACGTATAAATAATTTTTAATCATCAGCCTAAAGGCAAAATTTGAAGATCGTAATTTTAAAACTGACGATACAAACTTTCATCCCCTATTTAACTCCTTTAGGGGTTGAATATCCAAAAATCCTTCCTTATTCCTTGTCTACATTATAAAGGGAACCTTTGTGCAAAATATCAGCTTTCTATGTCCAAGGGTTTGGGCTGGGCGTTGATAAGTCAGTCAGTCAGTCAGGCCTTTTGTTTTTATTTATACAACCTGTTTTTTTTATATCTCATGCTCTAGGGTTATATTCTGTAGGTAAAAATAATACTAAAACTCCCAGAATAGGTGGTCCAAAAATGCAGTTTCGGAGATATCATCAATCATAATTATAAAATATGTGTCTAAGTTTTATTAAAAATACGAGTGAGAGTGTATTTACTCTACCTAAAATGAAAAATAAAAATAAAAAGGATGATTGAAACATTGAAACATCTGCCAGTTGATTCTTTGATATGGTCTCAATCATGGTCTCATCATCATCAGTTACTGATACTGATACTGTTAGCCTGCACTGCTGGGCAAAGGCCTCTCCCCATGACTTCCAGTTTTTTCTATCCAGGGCTAATGTGGACCACTGATCGTTGGTTTTATCCAGCTCGTCCCTCCATCTTCACCCTAGAGTTATGGGATATAAAAAAATAACAGGTTTTATAATAGATGTATGTACTGCCACATACTTTTTCTAAAACTCTTGCAGTTGAAATCAAAATATTTTGAGGCATTTTTTATGTTATCTCTGTCACTGAGTATGAACTACCGATTCAAAGTGGACCCGCCGTTGATTGAGTTCCATTTACGTCAAAGTTAATTCGATAGGAACACACCTTTTATATTTTTTTACTGCCACATTTTTCACGTTTAATTTGCCAACCTTTTGAAAAAGGTAAACATTTTTTGAACATCCTGTATATAGGCAGTAGTATGTTGTGACATCGGCATCAGTCTGTATAGCTTAATTTGTTTCAAAATTAATTGGGAATACTGTGTAACCTTTTTAGTTTTGCAAAATGAAAATGGAATTCGAAATTCAACAATGGGTGTGCGGAAAGACAGTTGAAGATATAATGCGATTTCCTGAAACCAGAATTCTCTTATATCTGAATATATTCTTAAAAGGAACAGACGTATGAAATGCGATTTCACCTAAATTCAGAATACTTAAAGGCGTGTCGTATTCTGAATTTAGGTGAAATCGCATTTAAATGACGTCTTTTTTTAAACGGTACATAACTCTATAGTAGACTAAAAATTTAAAAATTGACAATTGAGATTATACAAAACATTATGGAGGAACTAAACACTTTTTGCTGAACGCAAGAAAATGAAACGTAAAAGTTTTTTCGTGTTTTGTGAAAGTGCAGGCCATTTTAGCCGTAGAACCGATTACCATTGGGTATTAGAACGCCCTCAGGCTTGGTGGAACGACGATCTCCGTACTGGCTGGTAGCAGATGGATAGGAGTCGCCGAGTATTTACTCTACCTAAACTTTTCCCAACTATGGTAGGGTCGACTTCCAGTCGAACCGAATACCAGTACTTTACATGGGGCGACTGCCTATCTGACCTCCACAACCCAGTTAGTACTGGGTAGTACGATACCCTTTGGTAAGATTGGTTGTCAGACTTTCGGGCACCTGTAACGAACGTCAAAGATCTACAAAATTACAGCCGGTACCAACGGCATAACGTGCGTAACTCGGTGTGTAATGGGTGGTCAGGCATCCACAGACCTACCTAGGCAAGGGCGGCTTAACCTAAGTAGTAGATCGAGCCGAGCGACTGTTATTATTTAGCCACAAGCTGCTAGGTTAGAAGTAGTGGTGGACTGCTGCACCATGTTTGAATAGACCGCATGTTCCACCTTCAAAGACAAGATGGACTATCAATTTGTGTGCTTGTACTCTTTTTTGCTTCCACCAAAAATGCTAGAACAAACATCATCTCAAAACTGGCCTTTTTCCTCCCACCAAAAGCTTCCCAAAACCCTGAGCACATCTATCAAAACAAAACCGATCGTTCCACATTAGATACGTAATTAATTGAGGACGTTGATTGATGATTGTCAGCCAGTGACGTCACACTCATCAGGGAATCGCATTATGCTATTTCAATATCAGCATAGTAGCTATGATTGATCAAATTTCCCGTTCACTTAACAGTTGTTTGTTCTGTAATTTCTGTCAAATATATCATGTTTATGTACCGCGTATACACCGCATATACAGGGTGACAGGAAAACTCGACTTATTCCTTATAAGGGGTTATAATAACAACAAATTAGGTCCAGTTAACTACGGGTGGTTACCGAGCTGTGTAAATTTTCGGGAAAATGCAAAAACAAAAGAATTATTGCTATTAAAGACTTTTTGTTTCTGAGATTATGTAAATTTTGGGCAAGCATTTTTTTTAAAAGATCACTCATTTTTCAGGTTTCAGAAAAGCATCAATTAATGTTTAGATTATAGCAGTCTTTTCACAAGAAAAAAACCGAAAAGAATAAAAAAATTCGCAGAACCGGCACAGCTCGGTAAACATTAAGGTTTGACCCCTAGTTAACTGGAATTAATTTGTTGTGTACCTCTAGTATGACCCATTTCAAGGAAAAGGTCGAATTTCTCTGTCACCTTGTATACTGCGTAGCTGGAATATGGCTTTGTATTGCTGTTGATTATTTTAGAGATGCGATCTGAAAATGGTTTCCCTGAATACGATGATTGCTCAATATGGACCTATAAGTGATGTTTCGAAGAACTTTGCTTTATGGACTCTGTGTCGTAATATGGTTCTGAACCTCAATTCACGATTTATTGGTGGTGATTTGATTCTTATCTAAACAGAATGATTCTATCGTGTTGTAAAAGAACACAGACTAACATACAGTACAGAATGAGAAAACAAAGAAAACTATGAGCTTTGGAAAAAGTTGATATTTGAGGAGCGTGTTTCGATCTTTTTAAAACCCTGAATGGCACAACAACGGCACAGTATCTTGCTTGCCTATTGTTTGTATTATAGAAATATTTCTTAACAAAAAGTAATTAATATAATAACTTACTGGGGCCGAACTCCATGGCTGCTGCTGAGAAATTCCTGATGGCAAAACCTAATAACACTTTGCCCGACCTGAGAATCAAATCCAGTACCGCTACCTTAGCAGTGGCGTCTGCGACTACTAGACCGAGGTAGGTTGTATTTGCATATACGCTCATAGTGACCATTCCACCATACTCATACATAACTCACTATTCTCTCACGTATCTCTAGTACATTATTCGCAAAACTAGGACAAAGACAAGCACGTCTAACCAATAAACATCTCTTAACGACTTTAAGAGCTCTCTTAATGTGCTGGACCCGGTCTAAGTGGCCACCAGACGTCTAAGTTTACGTTTAACAATGGACCACTATCAAAAACACGTGTATCTGTTAACTTGAGTTGGGTTTGCGTTACCTGTTAAGTTTAGTTTGTGCACAACAGAATCGACACCATTATCTAACAAATAAAATCTTTGAGTATAAAAACGTAAAGTATGATTAGATGAGTGTCTTTAAGTCATCATAATTAGGTACTACCTAATTATATTTGTATGCTTTTAGGGCAAATCAAGAGTGTGACATCATATTAATGTAAAATCATGAAGATACCCGTCATGATTTGTTCTCATGTTTTGGACAATTAAATAATCTTATACGGCTATATCAAATATAAAAATTAAGACTCAGTCTTTAAGAAAAATAACTTTTTTTTTTTGAGAATTGAAGTGTCTGGCAGAAATTTCCATCGACGGAAAGTGTCTGGCAGTGTTAATAATTACTTTGTAACAATTTAGACAAAAACTGATTTTTGTTTATGTTGCTACAAAATAATAATTATATTACTCACATTTCTTTCTCACTCGAAAAGTGAGTAAGTAGTGTAAGTGTAGTAAGTGAGTAGAGAAACTTTTATGAAAACTACCCACAACATCATGCCAACGTATTTTCAGGGGTATGTAATTTTAACTGTGATAGATCCTTGCAAATTGTTCTGGAAAAAGTATAAACCGACATAAAACTGTATTTTCAAAAGGTAGTGTACAAAGAAACCTGCACAGAAATGCACAGGTCAGGCTTATGCACGCCACACACTAAAAGTAAAAAGTAAACTCAACAGGTGCTCAAAGGTTTTAGTTTTTTAGGTGTGCCACAAACGGAATCTTTCTTTTTGCGGCCAGTCTGTAGATGAAATAACTTTCTTTTTAATTTTCGACGGGGTGAAAACTTTTTAAACCGTTTGAAACGAATGTTCAAAAACGTATTTGGATGTGCTCTTTTTTTTTTTAATCTTTTTGAAGCCCTTTTGCTGTTTTTCTTGAGTGACTGAATTAAGAAATAAATATTTAGAGCCAAAGTCAGTAGTCTCTTCGCCAGTCTTTTGTAGGTTTTAACTGCTAATTAAAATTTATTTATTCTGTAAATTGATGGCAAAGTCATAATCCTGATTACCGATACAAAGGAAAAATATAATCGATTTTGACAGAGAGTAAATGGCACAAACATTTTATGAATATTTTCGAACTGCCATAACATCGAAACCACCGTTTAGCGCTGTTTACCAGACTTCAATTTTACCACAATAGTTGAAAGACGTTTCCCATCAAAAATAAAAGAGCCATGAAAGAATAAAAACACTTAATAAAATGACAAGCATGGTTGTTGAAACTTACGTTATGTGACTTCTTAGTTTTAATAACGTTGTTGAATAACAACCTCTCTTAATATTTGAAACGGTTTGCTTCAGAACAGCGGGTTTTTTTGTCAGTTAGCCCCGTGCTATCCGGCGTATCTCTTTAGTTTATGCAGGATTGAAGAAAAAGTTATTACATGCATATAACGGGTTTTATAAACACCCCATCAATATTTACATTCATCACTCTTTCAGTCATATACGATTCGTCCCTGCGCATCTCATGCCCATACAAAGACAGTCGATTCCTTTGCGCCTTTTCACAAATTACATAAACACAGACAACATACAAACACTCCAGATAGCCATGACACAAAACCGCCAAAAGTGGGGAGATTTGGAAGAGACCACTCAGCATTGGGTGGCCAAGTGTTGAAGAAGAAGAGAGAGAACATACAAAAAGACATAAACTCACGCTTTTTGACTATGGAGGTAGGCAGAAACAATAAAAAGCCATCTGCCGCAATTCTAAACACCAATTAGTTATACACGGTTAGTTTTCAATGACCAGCCAAAATTTAAAATTAAGATCTGGATATCAAAACAAAAGTGCATTTTAAATATTATTGTCGAAAAATAAAAAATAAAATAATAGCATTCGTTTGAAAATGTCCTAAAAAAATCTTAAATCATAAACCTAGTGGGAATCAATACACTTGTGTGCGTGCATGCACCGCCAAATGTATGTGTGTACTAACTGCTACCTATCTAGGTTGTTGAACTGAATTGTGCTGTTGCAATATCCACACGTTCGTTTTTTAGTGGTGGACAGGAATGAATTAAAAAAAAGTCTTTTTTTTAAATTATATCGTAAATATTATCGATTCTAAACCATCTCTGAAAATTTGGACGGTCATTGAAAACTAACCGTGTAGATAAGAAAAAAAAACAAAATGGACGCTATTCACTAAAGCCACTACTCGGTGTGGCATCACAAAACTCAGCACTACAGGTTTTTATGTATACAACACGTACACTGCAACCAAACCGCATCTGTCTCAAAGCATAAACAAAACAATAAACTAAAACGACCATTATCAGCCACCACATCGATCACGTGACACGTTCAATTGACTTAATTTGCCGACCGATGGTAATTGCAATCATCCTAATGACAAACTGAGCCGAGTTATCTCAACTGTGTAAATCAAATTATAATTGAAACGTGAATGCATGTGGTGGACGCGAATGTTAGAACTGATGTACTGATATTAAATAGTTGGTGGAAATATGTTATCATTCGATGTGTGGTCAGCGTATTGGCTCTCAAATATTTATTTGATTTTTTTATTTATCATAAAAACTACTAACATTACAGGGGAATTCTAATGCGTTAGCGTGGTCCTTAATTAAACTATCTTATGTATAACTATTTTAAATAACATAACACATTTAACATTGTTTTTGTGAATTCATTCAGAGAGCAGGTGAATATAGATCGATCCTTTCAACAGTGTCATTCAGTGCGTGCAAGGCGCGTGTCAGTGGCGCTTTGCTGATCAAGTAGGTTCGTGCATGAGGCACCGCTAGTAACCGTGGCTTCCGGCGCCACAATACAAAATTGTCAGGCACATTTAGACGTATCTCCTTCAAAACACCGGGATTGTAGGTCTTACCACGTAAAAGTTTAAATACATATGTGGTTACCGCTAGGTCCTCCTTGTCTAGAGTTTGTTGTATCCGACCATACCGATAACGAATAAGGTCGGGTACATCAACGGATAGAAGGGATAGTCACCGTAAAGTTTCATATACAAAAATTTGGTGAATTTGTTTTGTATACGCTCCAGCATGAGACTATACTTAGTCATAGTAATAGTTTTAGCATATATCTAATATTCAGCCTGTTTATAATTTTGCTTGAGTATTAGGTTACTGTTAGCCTGTTTCACCCCACTGCTGGGCAAAGGCCTCTCCTCATGACTTCCAAATTCTTCTATCCAGGGCCAATGTGGATTGGCCATTGGTCGTTGGTGTATTTTTTTTGTTGGTATGTTGTGGGTGCTAGCTGACATTTGTGACAATAATTTAATTCTTTGTTAAACAGGTTCTTCTAACCTAACAGACAGATGTGCTGCTGGGGAGTTTATTCCTTCACTTCTTCTTCCTAGCTTAAACACTATAGAAGGGCACTATAGTGTTTAACAAAACACCTGTTTTGTGGGACTTCCTCTTGCAAATGTTGACGTTCAAAAAGAGCTAATTTTAAGCTTAATTTGAATGAATTACTTTTAATTTTGATTTACAGTATTGCCATATCTGGGACACAGACCTCATATCTTCAAGTGGGGAGAGCATGCACTGTGTTAGACTTTTATGGGTTTTCACTACACTTAAAGTAAAAAAAAACACGGATATTATCCCTTAAGTACTTTAAGTGTAGGGGAGAGCATGTTTTCGAGTTTTTGATGAAACATTCCCGGTTTTCTTACAATGTTTTCGTGACTCATTTTGAGAGATGAAATAAAGGACTCAAAATAGCCGGGCCCTGCCTAGGTTTGAACCAACGACTCACAAGTATTACGACGACAGGGCCGCTAACATTCCACTGTTCTCTTTCGTAAATAAAATCGGTACGAAAATCTTGAGTTCAATCACCAATCACAAACTACACGTTAGATTTGTGAAACCCGTCTTTATCCTTGTAAAATCTAGCTGGCAGTCTTCTAAGGGCGAATTTCACTAATAATAAAAATTAAAAAAAAATAAAACCTTCCAACAGTGATGCGACTGACAGCTCTTGAACTCAGTATATCGCGCAGATGGATCGGCAAAATAAAAAAATCCTTTTTTTAACCGGCTCTTGGACTAATTCGTAATTCAGTTTAGTTTAAAAATACTATTTAAATATAAGTGTTTGTCATTTAGTTTGAGTAGTGTCAGCAGTACTAAATGATAAAAAACATTAAATGTTCAATTATACAAATGAAGGTAATTTGCTTACCTACCGTCTGCGGATCGAGGCTAGGTGCGCCATTTTCTTGGTTGTATTTAGGAATTTACTAATCTATATTTTAATAAAACCCTAAGTTATTAATGTACTATCTCTTTAATTTTGCTGCATCATCCTTTACTTAGAAAATATGTCAAAATTGTCACCCGTGGTCTCACGAACGAGGCAGGAAAATTACAATTGTTTTTTTTTTTTTAAAAAGCCAAAAAACTACAGCACTTTGAAATACTTCAATATGAAAAAGGCATTTCAAACGTTCAAACAATCGTAGAATAATCTACTTTTTCAGTTCTTTTTGTTCGCCAGGCTTTGTCAATAAAAATTTACGAAAAACTCATGCAATCTGACCAGTATTGGTGTATGGTATATTTTAACAGAATTCCAAATATTTATTTAACTGAATATAAAGTAGTGCCTGCCGTAAAAAAAAACAGAGGCTTTATAAAAATGCATTGCAATATTTTCCTTTGTTACATAAAACCATTGGTATTTTCATAAACGATACGATTTAAGACTATATACAAAAAATAGTAAAAAAACTTGGCCTTAAAAAAAACAAACTGTGTTTATTTTTTAAAGTAATTGAGAAAGTAAACGAAACCAGTTTAAGCTGATCCCTCAACAATACGTAAAATATCAAACTGTCTATACATTTATAATGGTGCCTATACGAGTTTATACAAGAGCCAAAGCATTTTCAACGTCCATTGATTCATCAAAGATTTAAAAGGCAAAGGTATTGAACATGTGCCAACATGGCATACCATTGTCAGCTCGAGTCATAAAATATGACCTTCTAACGACAAAATTCAGTGACACATAACTACTTTATTATTCTTTCGTGTTTTCATAGAAAACTTCACAAAATCGTGCTTTTAAACTGCTTCTTATTTTGATGGATTCATTTTTGAAGAAATGGATTGATTTTTGGTTTTGTGGTCTTCCAAAAATCTGCATGACTTCACTTTTTCAATTAATTTGTAGAAATAAATTATGATCACATGACACTTTCAAAACCTACATAAAAGGAAAACCACCATACATTTTTTAAAATAGCAGTATTAGTATTAATAACTACTAGGTACTACTGAACTTTAACAAAATTATCCCGGAAACTAAAAATATTAAATATCGCTATCCTCAGAACTGCAATCTGATGGTCACCCTTCATTGCACGATTTAATTACTCCTGCTTCTAGCTTTAGATTTAAAACGGTGATTTTGTGTACCTGGTTTTGTATATCTTTAGTCTATTTATTCTAAAAGGGTTTTCTTTTTGCGAACTAAATGGTTTCGAAAATAAGTAGGCAACTTAGCTTTTCTATTCAGTATACAAGTTTTAAACTGACCCTTCACGAAGCCGTCAACCAAGCATTCTGTACATCATCACTACGCAAAATGACTTTTTTTTGAGCTGAAATATACGTTTCACGGTAGAACTCAATGTAACGCACTCAAAAGTAAGAGGGTCCTAGAGGTATTTCAAGTACAGTTATAACATTAAAAACTTGTATTAAAAAAAAAGTTGGAACCATGATCCCCATTGATAATCTCCGTAACTACAAGGTTCCCAGGTATAGTCTAGAACAAAAAAAATATCGTAATGACGGGGAGAACAAGTGCCTTTCGGCTTAGTTATGGGTGATTTTACACAGTATGAGCTTACATAAATCCTTGTTGACAGGATTAGCGGAGTACAGATAATTAGACTAATTTTTATTTTTATTCACACACACCTAAATAAGTGCATAAGTACATTATTGAATTATTGACGCCTGGCTCTTTGCTGAAAGTTGCTATTCCAGCAGTGAGTAATATTTAGGCATTCATTTATGAGTTATATTTTCACTGCCAATGGTGGTCGTACCAGAATGCAGCAAAGATGCTTCGCGTGACATATTATACTGTCACCCTGGCAAGCCGCCGCGGAATAACAATAACAACAAACTAATATGGTCATCAATCATATAGTGACACGTGTGGTTATTACGACCCTTTGATAGTTAATTACACCTGTTCTGTATACCTCCTGTTTACCCCCGTTACGTCCAATGAAGGCAAGCCGCGCCAGGGCACGCCACGATAGTAGGGCACGCCACGATAGTGGCGATAAGTCCCCTCTTTGAGGAGTGGCTTGAGAGACGCCACGGCGTCCTCACCTTACGCCTGACGCAGGTCTTCACCGGACACGGTGTTTTCGGGAGGTTCCTGCACCGAATCGGGCGGGAGGAAACGCCCGGGTGTTTCCACTGCGAGTATCGATCGGAGGACACGGTGGAAGTGTGCCCCGCGTGGGCGGAGCACCGCTGTGTCCTCAAAGCGGCGATTGGCGGCGGCGACCTCTCGCGTCCGGCCCTGGTGCAAGCCATGGTCCGGAGCAAGACGGAATGGGACGCCGTCACCTCCTTCTGCGAAGCAGTAATGCTATAGAAGGAGGTTGCGGAACGTGAGAGGGAGAGAACCTTACAGCGTCCCGGCCGCCGCGGGAGACGCCCCGGGCGTCAGGCCACCACGTGGCCCCCGGCCATCTTAGGCGCGGGCCTGTGGACGGTGGGCTATGGGCTAGCTCGCCGTCCGTCCGTCTCATGACGACAGGCCGTGTCGACGGCGCGTTCGTGTTCCACGCGCGCCTCAAAGAGAGTCAGCAAAAAGGAAGGGGTCCGCAAGGACCGATGCCTGCCGGGGTTGCGGGACTGTTCGAAAGAGATACCGTGGCCCCGGAACACAAAGGGCGATGAAGGAACATGGATGGGTTTTAGTCAGTAAAAGTCTGACACTCCCTCCTGCTCCGCCCAGAGCGGGAGAAGTCATTTGATGATTTCCAATCCGAAAAAAAAAAGGCAAGCCGCGCCCAATCACTTTAAATAATAAAACAACCAAGTAACACGTCTATATAAAATACACTGCCCTAATTACAATCAAATTAATGACCCGACAATCGATAATTTCTGAGCAGAAAATTGATTTTGAATCCAAGACGACTAAAACAAAACACGCTCGTTTTTTTCCGTAATCAAAATTCAACTTTATATCACTAGAATAACATCTAGTTTTTCAAGTCTAAAAATTTCAGAACGCTTTACGTATGCCGTGTTGATTTGATTTCAACACTCATAGCAGCTCATACCTAGCAGTCGAATCCAATTAAGTCTGCTTTTGTTAACGTTAGACATATCAACGATGCGTGCCGTTGGTTTTGAATTGTAAGGTTTTTGACATGACAGCGAACGCGCTTCAATTACTGGAATTTCACGAATTGAACAATTAATATGCGGATTGATAGTGATATTTTAAATGTTTACGAATGTAAATAGGTAGTAGATTGATAATTATATTTATACATTGGAATTTTTGAAATTATTATTTGGACAAGAATGTCTATGATTGAGTAGTTTTTGAAAGGGGAGCTTCTCAAAAATCATATCGAAAGATTTACAAAAGACGATGGAATATTACAGAATACAGAGTTTTATGGATATTTAAATGTATACTAACAGAAACAGGGGTCTCTGTCACATTTGTGAAATGTTTTGAAAAAACTAGATAGTGAGATCTGATTTTAGCCACGTGCTAAATTTTTTTTGCACAACTATTGGTACCAACCATGCAAAATGTTTCGTAGCTTAATTTTTATGGCAAATTATTAAGCTAGTAGTTTTTTTTATATATTTAGCTTATGGTTACCATAAGATCAAAGTTATAACCTAAAAAAGGGTAAGCCTAGCTTAGACTTTCTTATATTTACCACGAAATTGCTACCCTAGCTCGCTTAACTGTCAGCTATTTCCTTATACGACTAACTTCTAGATTTTATGGTTCCAAACATTCTACCTCATTACAGAAAGCCCATAACATACATTTTGGGCATCATTTTCGTCTATAAAATTAATACAACATAGAATTTTGGTAAGAATTTTGCAGTGCTGTAATGTCGGTCAACGGTTTGGCTAGAAAGTTAGCATGGCCGGAAATCCTGCCAGTTCTAGACCTATAGTTTGTACCTAAAATAATAGGTATGCTAAATTAATTTGAACTGTACTGCCTTTAGTTTTGATAGGTACTTTACACAATATACACTTTGGACAAGTTTACTGAAAAAACTGTATAGCTCTCAAAATTGTTTTATTAGATGGTTTTAACACTCATAAATAAAATAAAATAAACTTTTATTTCAGACAAACTCCACTTGCAGAATATATTGTTGAGAATCTGTGACTGTTTTTTTCAATAGTTTGCTTCAAAATCTTGTTCAAGCATTTTTTGCAATTAGGTTGCTATTCCTAAGACTGATTTTTGGTAGCGTAATAATAATTATAACAGATCTTAAAAAAAAAATAGTAAGTAGTAGGTACTTCTATTCAGAAGTACCTACTACTTACTATTTTTTTGAGAGTTTTTTATGTGAGTAAGCATGGTGTTCTCCGATTAAAGCCTCTGATCAACCATTTAACCACTGCCTACCTCTATGGGACAAAAGCGTGAGTTTATGTATGTATAACCGACTAAAGTTTCGACAGCGATACATGATTGATTTATGGTAGTGGATAATTTTAAGATCTTAAAAAAATAAAAAGTCAGAATAGTAAATATTATAAGGTATTTCTGCATGCGGTGATCTCTGATTAAAGCCGCTGATCAATCATTTATACGTCTATTTGTAATACACAACATAACCGGCGAGTGGGGACTCATGATCTTTGACGCGTTTACCTTTGTCAATTTTTAAGACCACATATAATAAAAGTTCCCCGCCGCGTCTGTCTATACCTATGTATGCTTAGATCTTTAAAACTACGCAACGGATTTTGATGCAGGTTTTTTTAATAGATAAAGTGATTCAAGAGGAAGGTTTTAGTATATAATTTGTCAAGCGGGCGAAGCAGCGGGCATCAGCTAGTTAATTTGATAAAACAAAAAACATGCATCTAATATTTTTCGATAATCTAACTGACGGACTAAACAGAATCATATTTTTTTAGTCAGGAATCATAACTTTTATGTATTGAATCAATGGTAGCCTTTTTACCGTCGGAGTCATTCTACATAGTATACCCATGATCCATGTTACGCCACTGGATTGCTCTCAACGTGATGGCAGTATCCACGTGACTGAGTTAGCTTTGTAGAGCAACGTGACCGATCGCGGAGTTGTTGATGTCTTATTTTTTATGTAAATACATTACAAGGACAATGTCAGGGACACTCGTGTAGACGTGATCTCGAAATAAAAGGCTATGTCTTGTAAATGTTGGTAGCAGTTTTTTATTCAATTTAAAAATGATCGCAATGACTGGGAGAACAAGTGCCTTTCGGCTTCGTTAATGGTCTTTGTACACCCGTTATATTCTGGCTTGTGGGAATTACACTGTTACTACAGTGTTTGGGAACAATGTGGTGGGATTGTACCAATATTATACTTACCTCCCGGAATAGATACTTTTCTAATGACTGGTGCAACAGACTTCTAGCCGTGGCCTTTCTCATTCAATTTTAAACCCAAAGTATTTAAGCGACAAGCTTCATAATCTTGAACTCTGATTCGAAACAAAGAACAACGTACAAAGTACGACCAACAACATTTCTTACAAAACCTAATTAAAATAAAGCATCCGCTATTAAAAACAGAACTAAAATAAAAGCTAACAGTAAACTGGTAGAAACAGGAACTTATTACAAGTTACGTTAATATTATTAAGGCTGTGTATTCGGCATGGTTTTATACAGTGGGCGGGCAGTGGATAGAATTTAATTAACCGCTGTGCAGTTGGTAGCCTGCCTCACGGACCTGTCTGTTGGGACGCCGACGATCGACGGTGTCAGTCTAGGGAGGTAGCGAGGCGATTTGATGATAGAAAACCACGTCAATTAATTAATGTTGATCCTGATCTGCCTCACTGGTCTAGTACTCGCGTTGCGTAGCGTTACCACTGAGTGTGAGATTCTAGGTTTTGATTCCCAGGTCAGGTATGGTATTTTACAATACCATCTGCCAATTAGCTTTTAATTTAAAGTTTAATTGCAGTACGAAATAATATATCATCTTTTATTTACCGATGCTAGGGTTCGCATTCAGCCTAACCAGATGCACGTATGGAGCGACTGCCTGTCAGACCTTCACAATAATGGAAACCGGGACCAACTGCATAACGTACTTTCCAAAGCACGGAAGGCAGGGATCTCAGTATTTTATGGATAGTCACCGATCCACGGACCGACCGCGACCTTTACAAACATTGGCCGTTATTGTTTAGCCACGAGCCACTCCTTCTATGCAGAAAACAACACAAAAACCCTATAACTTACACCAAAACTGTGGCCACACAATACCCGGCCGCTCACTCACCCTACATAAGTTATTACCCTCCTCATAGTTAAGTTACAACTTGGTTTGTGGGTCAGTCTTAACGTCTTGGGGATAAATGTTAAGGAAAAAACCCTTTTTTTTCTCCCGTCTTATCAAAATATTTGGTGAAATTTTAATACATTTCGTGGATATGTTGGGTCACGTACACCGTCTCGGTGGACTTTAAAAATGTAGGATGATGTACTAAGGGATGCAGGATAGTTTATTTTTATTTTTAAAGGGGATGACGTGTGCATTTCTTTATTTGGTCAGAATGTGTAATATACTGTCTTTCTAGGTATAGCGGAGGATATGGAATATAAAAGCTGAAAAAGAAACTAAATAAGAAATAAAAATAAAATGATGCACATTGTGGGAGGGTGTTGTAATACAAACTTTTGCATGAATTTGAATTTAGACACTCTAAAGTATTTTTTTAATGAGTGACAAAAAATTAACGTTGTCTTTTAGAATCTATTGTACTGAATGCACGGTGACAGTTTGTACTAGGATGTCTATGATACCATCGTATATAATATTATTTTATTTGTATCATCATCATCATCATCATTTCAGCCGAAAGATGTCCACTGCTGGACATGTGTCGACATATTGACCGGTCCCATGCGCCTCACAACCAGCGGATTCCCGAACCTTCACCAGGTCATCGGTCCACCTAGTGGGAGGCCTTCCAACGCAACGGCTTCCGTTTCGACGGCGGATTGTCTTTGTATCACAGGCTAAATTATAGTGCACCATAGGAAAATTGGAATATAATAAAAAATACCTTACCTAGTACTAGGAATATTCCAAACGATTATTTGTATTTTGTTTACGGTTTAACACTATTTGCAAATAATCAATTTGCAAATAGTTTAAACCCGCATCTTTTTTATTTGCGTAAACAACTCGTTATTTTTACCTATCGGTATTGTTTTCAAATTTACTGGGTTTAATTTGTTTTTAGTTTTCAATAGAAAAGTTTTAATGAAAAAACTTTGTAATTTGTTTGTATTGCAGAGAAATTGTTTTGCTATATCTGTAATAGATAAATTTCAATCAAGTGAAATTGGGTAACATTTGAAAAGTTTAAACATAGTTAGTAGTGAAAATTAATTTTAGGTACATATTTTAATTCATGTTTGGGAATTTAAGGCTTGGCGTACATTTAAATTAATTATAATTACATAAATTACCACGTTAATTATATTATTATACCGAGGGAGTTTGTAATTATACAATATGTTATAAAAACGTTTCATAGTTTGTTTGGTAATGTCATTTGTATACCTAATAATTATGTCCTTTTAGGATCGCTCAGTTTTTTTAACATATTGTATTTATACCAAGTTAAGAAAATAAAAAAACCGGCCAAGTGCGAGTTGAGAGGGTGGACAACTCGCGTGGAGAGAGTTCCGAACAATGCCAAAGTCTTATATTGAGTTTACCACTTAATTTTCAATTGATAGAATTCTTATAGGTTTTCCTAATCTACAAGCAATAAACTATATTTTGTATCTTTTTCAAAATTTTAGGCTCAGTAGTTTCGGAGGTCAGGGGCCCGGGAATGGTCAATTTTCATCTTCTGTCATGAATAAAATCAAAACTATTTATTTTAGAATAATAACAATATATTTGAGATCCTCAAGTCCTTTCATTTGATATAACACAGTAAGGTTTGCAAAACTTTATTTTTAATTTCCCGAAAATGACCCTTACAACAACAACAACAGCCCATAATGTCCACTGCTGGACATAAGCCTCTCCCATGATGGGAGGAATTTGCCGTAATCTCCACGCTTGGCAGGCGGATTGGAGATCGCAGTGATGAAAGACTAACAGAAAACGCTGCTGCCCATTCTCTGGTCTACGGAGGCGCAAGGTGTTCTGCCTCAGACATTAGTCGCCTTATACGACACCCGTGAGTGTATTGGGTTGGTTCTATTCTACTCTAATAGTAGAAAATACTAGAAAATACTAGAAAAATATTTATTTACTTTGCACACCTGTGTTTGGGTCATAGGATTACACCATCCTATCAAATTTTACCTGATTATACTATACCTACGGGTTCCGATTTTTTCATTTTGTTGTACGGAACCTTTTTCATTTTGTTGCCGTTTGGTATCCGGCAGAGTAGAATAGAACCAACCCATTACACTCACAGGTGTCGTATAAGGCGACTAATGTCTGAGGCAGAACACCTTGCGCCTCCGTAGACCAGAGAATGGGCAGCAGCGTTTTCTGTTAGTCTTTCATCACTGCGATCTCCAATCCGCCTGCCAAGCGTGGAGATTACGGCAAATTCCTCCCATCATGGGAGAGGCTTATGTCCAGCAGTGGACGTTATGGGCTGTTGTTGTTGTTGTTGTTTTGTTGTTGTTGTAGGGAACCTTAAAAACGGAGTTTTTCAGAAGTAACAGCTGGTTTAACTGGACATAATTGTAATAAAGTGTTTTGTGGAGCCAAGTTATGTATAAACTAAGCAAAGTAGGGTGGTTTTTAGTTAGCCAAAATCTGCAAAATTTAGTACCTGAGACAATTATCAAATTCCTACTAAATTCTAGTCACAGCTAAAACAATTGAGTGCGGTAGCAGCCCTGCAGATTCTCATCAGTTGAGTGTTCCTACCGTGACTCGGTAGGTAAATTAATTAGACAAGGACCCACTGGCCGGTGGCTTGGGATAAAATTAAATACGAAATGGCAACAGTGTGCACCGGCCTTGCTGGTACAATTGTGGTCACGTTTGGTTTAAAAGCGTTTTCAATTAGGACGCCATTTTTAAAATGGAGCAATGAGGCAATTTGATGACTGAAACTATACCTATATGAAAATTTAGACTCCGTGAATACTACTGAGAAATTACTGATAGAAAAACCCAAGTGCACTTTGCCCGATCCGGGAATCGAGCCCTGGACCTCATCATGCTCAGCAGTCGCGATTGCAACCACTCGACCAACGAGGCAATCCTTAAAGACGAAGAGTCTAGCGCTAAATGCTAGGAACATGTAGTGCAAGCCGGTCGAAAAGTAATTAATTGATTTATTTGTTAATAAAGTTTTACCAACTGCTTCTCTGAACAACATTTCTTAAGTAAAGGTTTTACAGTCTTGCGGACTTACACAGTCGCCAAGTACTGGTTAACCAGCATTCACAAAAAATAATTGATAACATAAAAATAATTTTACTTTTTAGACAAGTCATTCAATGCATTGATTCCTGAAACGCACACTAGGAGTCCCTGTGTCGTGAGTTCCAGGGTCCTTTGTTCCGTTTACATTTTATTGTTACAGTAATAGTAGTATCCGCTACAATAAATTTCTAAATCTAATCTAATCTACTCGTACTTCGTCTACATTTATCGTAATACATTATGATATTATTTATATTTGTATGAATGTTGTGTGTGCGAGTGTGTATATGTGTGTGTGTGTTGGGGGGGTAAATTAAAATTTGTGTTGGTGTTGTGACACTGTGTCTGAATGAATGTCTTATACATGTTTTATATGGAAGTTTGTGATTTATAGTTGTGAATATACCTATAATTGTAATTCGCTCGCTGAATCAGTATTAAGATTTGAAATAATTTTCTGGGGCAATTCAACTCTGTAGGACTCTGCGTTCGTATGTTTGAGTTGCAAACTACTAACAGTTGCAAGCCTATGTTTATACAGCACATAATTCTAACACCCTATTAGAAATATCGCTATTTGTAAAAACTAATCCTAATTTGTTCCCCCTTCTGGTTAATAATACAGGTAGAAATAGACGTGAGAAGTATAGATTTTCGGTGCAATCACTCTCTGCCAATACAGCATTTCAAAAAAAAAAGTGTAATAAATGCATGGTCCCATTAATAAAGGTACAATAAAATTCCTAATTCCCTTATAAAAAAATTGCTTATCAGTAAGGGATACTAAAATGTTACGGAGTTTTTGAATGACAAATTTTGAATTTAGATAATTTATATGTAATTTTAATTTTAGGTCAGATAGGCAGTCGCTCCATGTAAAATACTGGTATTCAGCTGCATCCGGTTAGACTGGAAGCCGACTCCAAAATAGTTGGGAAAAGGCTAGGCAGATGATGAATATGTAATTTTAATTTTATTAAATGTTATTGTTTTAATTATTATTTTATGACTATATTTTTTTTTTTCACACCCATTCCTATCAAGATCGGAGACTCTACACTCGACGTTGTAGACGATTATGTGTACCTGGGACAAACGATCCAGTTAGGTAGGTCTAACTTCGAGAAAGAGGTCAATCGTCGTATCCGACTCGGCTGGGCAGCGTTCGGGAAGTTGCGCGGTATATTCTCGTCCAACTTACCACAGTGTCTCAAGACGAAAGTCTATGACCAGTGTGTGTTGCCAGTGATTACATACGGGACCGAAACGTGGTCGCTCACAATGGGCCTTATCAGAAGGCTTAAAGTCACCCAAAGGGCAATGGAGAGGGCTATGCTCGGAGTTTCCTTGCGTGATCGAATCAGAAATGAAGACATCCGCAAGAGAACCAGGGTCACCGACGTAGCCCGAAGAATTGCCAAACTTAAGTGGCAGTGGGCAGGGCACATTGCTCGCAGAACGGATGGCCGATGGGGCCGAAAAGTTCTGGAGTGGCGACCGCGAACCGGAAGACGTTGCGTTGGAAGGCCTCCCACTAGGTGGACCGATGACCTGGTGAAGGTTGCGGGAATCCGCTGGATGCGAGTCGCACGGGACCGGTCAATGTGGCGACACTTGGGGGAGGCCTATGTCCAGCAGTGGACGTCTTTCGGCTGAAATGATGATGATGATGATAATTTTTGTATTGAATGTTATTATGTACTAGAATTGATTGAATTTTGACTATTATCTAATTTAATTATTTCTTCATTTCTAGTAAAGTATTATAAATTATTTATTTAACTCCATCGTTAGATGTGCATATTTATGTATCATGTCACACATTTATAAACAAATAAATGCATCTTTGTCTTTATCTTTATCTTGTAAATACATTTATGTACCTATCAAGGTGTGTCTAGAAAAAGTGGCTCTAGAAGTGAAATACAACTAAACTAAACAACTACACAATTAAACTCCACGTTGAACAGTATTCTTAGCTTACGAAATATAAAATTCAAAAATAAAAGTAAATGCATTTAGGTCATGAAACAGGTGTGCAATTCTTTGATGAAGAGATCCGTGAAAGATACTACTGTTCGAAAGTGCACATAGCACTTTGTAGAGTAACTTGCTTTTCCGAAGATCTTTAGTGAAGTTCATTTCCTACTTAAATACAGTTTGTCTTCCGTAGCTACAAAATATGTATTTTGTTAGTTTTTTTAATTTTCTGTTTTAATCTTTTTTTAAAGTAATATTTATTTATTGTGTCGTAAAATATATTTATAACAAGTAAAACAAAATAATATACGAAATGGATTCACTGTTAAATGGAGCTTACTTGAATCCCAATTGAAATAACAATTACTTTAATTAATTTCCATTTAATCTGCTAAAGTAGACAATTACAAATATATTTATTATTTTACTGAATTTTGTACATTTAATAAAATCCAGAGAGCCAGATTCAGAGGCCCATTGGGGGGGGGGGGCATAAAAACTTTGACACTAGGTTAGGCACTAACCACACGTTACGGAAGAAGAAAAAATGCGGAAAAAAACATCTGCTTTAAAGAAATCCAATATATTAAAAAATAAACTGTACCACCATCGTACGAGTTACTTGGCAAATAAAAAAAAGATTTTCCTTTACAACGCTCCTGCCATATTAAATTTCAAATAAATACAGAATTCAGGGTATATTTTTATTCTCAGTAATGAAGTGATGTGGTAACACTGATGAAAGAAGCCACCTTCGCTGGGCTGCCAGTAACTTGATCAGATTATCCTACTTTGAAAATGGAGCCATGGAATTAGCGATATAGAGAAATATAATGTTTGCGGTTTTGTTGATTTGTGAATAATCAGTGTGGTGTTATGTATGCTTTTGTATTGATTAGGTAACCAATGAGTTAGGTAGTTTATAGTTTTAAAGTCGGCCTGGGTCTTAAATTATGCCTCTTTATTATGGTACAAGTATGGCATTAAGGTACAGAATTATCTGTAACAAGATCTTATTATTATGGCATACAGCTAAAGTACAATTTGGATTCATAATTTGATTTATGGATTGGCATACTATGTATATAATATATGTTTACTGGCTCTCATTTGTACTTGGAGCGTTTCTTTAGTACATATTTTGAAACAAAACGCCTTATTTAGTAAATCCCGATGTGTCTACTAAAGAAGCGTCTAGGGTAAGATACTAGAATTTTGCCTACCCGATAGTGGAATGACACAAGGGAATAGTGTAGTTTCAGTCACGAGCGCTAATATGACATGTATTATGTTACTGTAAAAACCCGAACTACGGTAAATTGTAAGATTGTCCAGTAAATCTTTATATTTACCCACTCACGTAGGTAAATCCTAAGATTTACTGGTAAAACCCAAAATTTACCGATTTATGCGATTTTATAGTTCCTAAAATTTTATTTCGGCAAAATTCTAAAGTGTATCTCTTGTGGAATAAACATTGCAGCTTCGAAAAAAGATTCTTTACACAATACAAATTTTTAATCAAAAGAGTAGTAGAAAATCGCTTTTAAAAGTTAGAGTAATTATAGGGTTTTTTGGCTACACAAAAAAGAAAATCCAGTTACATTTTCCACTCAAAAGCGGTCAAGCCCACGCATTTCGTGGCTTCACCGGCTCTGCCTATAACTTTTTCATGGCTCAATCCAATTTTTCGTAAATTAATCCGTGGTTCTCTAAAATCCTCTGATGGATTGCCCTGACATGTTCGTTGTTCGTTCATTTAGTAACTTTGTGACGTCACACCTGTGCCATGTTCTTACATGACGTCATGTTTGATAGAAGTTTGTAGAAGGAAATAATAACAGCCGCTCCGGTCGATCTTTAGGCTGAGCCGCGCTTGCCTTGGTTGGTCCGTGGATGGGCGACCACCTATTACATACCAAGTTTCCTCCGTTCCTCGGAAAGTACGTTAAGCCGTTAGTCCCGTCTGTCATTTGTAGATCTTTAACATTTATTACAGGTAGTCAGTGGCCCGAAAGTCTGACAAACAGTCTTCAAAGGAAGGCTAAAGAACGGAAAAGGCTAGCCACGAGCTCCTTGGAATCGGATCTCCCAGAAAAAGGCGTTAATTGCCTGAAGGCATGTTTCACATTCTAAAATTATGAAATGTTGATACTCGTAGCTTCAAAAACGCACAAATTTATTGCTTAAACAAAAGGGCACTACTATTGAACTTTCAACGGTTCGGTGCAAAAAAGTCTAAAATACAAAAGTAAAATAATATGAAGGCCCATTTATAGTAATCTAAGCGCTACCTAAATGAACCCCAAAGTAAAAGCTCTCTATTGGAATTTTATCTCTCTGACGCTGGGTAGAGTGTCCAAAATTCAACAGATTGGGAATAGCCGCTTACTATTGGTATAAATAGAATATCATATCTCACATTAAATCGACTGACTACTCATGCTGGATCCAGTAAAACATTAATGTCAACTTTTATGTCACCCGCGGGAAATGGGGTGACCTATTGTTTGACCGATGTCCTCAAGGTCGACAGATATAGGTTAATGCCACCTCATATAGGTACTCCTAGGGACATAAAAGACTCTTTTGTCACGAATCCATTATTTTGTATCAGAGATTCTAATATCTGTATCTGTATTTGCTATTGCTACCTTGTTTTTTTTTTTTCCTCGTGAGAAATCATCAAATGACTCCTCCCGCTCGGGGCGGAGCAGGAGGTAGTGTCAGACTTTTACTGACTAAAACCCACCCATGTTCCTTCATCGCCCTTTGTGTTCCGGGGTCACGGTATCTCTTTCGAACAGTCCCGCAACCCCGGCAGGCATCGGTCCTTGCGGACCCCTTCCTATTGCTAACTCTCTTTGAGGCGCGCGTGGAACACGAACGGACCGAGACGGACGGACAGCGAGCTAGCCCATAGCTGTTTTAAGATAAACTCATTACTGATTTGCTCCTGCAGCGCACTGATCGAATTTTAAAAGAAAGAAAAGGTATTTATTGGACTCACACAGAATTTCTAAATGAGTTATGTTCGTCGTTGACGGTCAGCAGCACAAGATCATTAACATTGGCGCTTTTTTTTTTAATTGACGACGGTGTCTTACTTTCTTAGGGTCCCGGTTTCGAATTCCGGTAAGAGCAAATGTTTGTGTGATGAGCATGAACATGTGTTTCCAAGTCATGGATGTTTATAATTGTATTATATGTAAAGTATGTATTTACAAACAAAAAGTATCTATGTAGTAATCAACTATCTGGTGTCTACGACACAAGCCTCGTTGCTTAGTGTGGCACTAGATGGCGCTGTGTGTAATGTCGAGCGATATTTATTTATTTTTTATTTATTTAATACAAAGCGTTTTATCTTGTCAAAAATATACAGGGTGGAAAAAACATCGGCATACAAACAAATACCACGTAAGTATATCTTTCCGATCGGGGACCTACTCGTATATAGAAATCTTTCATCAGTATTTTTTATTCCCGCAATGGCAACAATATCGTCTGCCCATCTCTTCATTATGGATGAGGTTGGCACAAGAGCGTGGAGCTTGCCACAAACAAAGAGAGGCCTTAATACTCGCAGTGGGTGAAGTCGGGTTGTTGATGATGATGGTGTTTTTTTTTTAAATCTGCTGGTTTTAAAATTTTGGCCATGTAGGTATTGCACTTTTGCAGGAAAAAGCTGTTTTTTTTAGGGTTCCGTGCCGTTCTGTCTGTCTGTCCGTCCGTATGTCACATGCACTTTTTTCCGAAACTATAAGAACTATGCTGTTGAAACTTGTTAAGTAGATGTATTCTGTGAACCGCATTAAGATTTTCACACAAAAATATAAAAAAATAAACAATACATTTTGGGGGTACCCCATACTTAGAACTGAAACTCAGATTTTTTTTTCATCAGACCCATACGTGTGGTGTATTTATGGATAGGTATTGAAAAATGATATTGAGGTTTCTAAAATTATTTTTTTCTAAATTAAATAGTTTGCGCGAGGGACACTTCCGAAGTGGTAAAATGTGTCCCCCCCCTGTAACTTCTAAAATAAGAGAATGATAAAACTAAAAAAATATATCATGTAGATTACCATGTAAACTTCCACCGAAAACGCAATTAACCTTTCATTCAATAAAGTTTGTGCGGAACCCTCGGTGTGCGAGTCCGACTCGCTGTTGGCCGGTTTTTGTTTTAAATTACCGATGGATCAATTCTGTTTGGGGCGGCTCGGAATGATGCACTGAAGAAGTGGCTTATTCTCACACTTTTCAAAACAAAGAATATTTTGTTGCCTTACACGTGTCAGTAGCGGTCATGGTCATTCGGTGAATTACGACGTAGCAGGCTTTTCTGTACAGTAGTGGTTCTTTAAAAGTACTTTTCTGAAGATTTTAGTTAATTTATATTTTCCTCAATTTCAAATCAAGAATTTAAAAAGTGGTAATAGACTTTTATTGCCATCTGTACGTGATGTATGTGATAAGGGCTCGCACTGCATTGCTCAATTTGGGAGGCTTCCTCTAGCCCCCTAGTCTAGGGGAACCCTTAACAAAGGTACCCCTAAGCTAGGGGAACCTATGCTCAGAAAATATATGAAAGAAAGAAAAAGCATCTATTAGCCCGCACGGGACAAAACACACAAATAAAAATAGCATACTAATAAAAGAAACAGTTAATACTTATTCAAACAGAGAACTACAAGAAACTCCATAAATAAGTCATAACTGCAGGAGTAATTAGCAGCCATACGACCGACCCGTAATTACAGAGCCACATAACTTAACTATTCCCGGTTCAAACGTGTTAGTAGTACAAAACATACAATTATCGTACACATACGCCGAGAATCGATACGAACTACGTACGATAATCACGATACCATCATTTGTTTGGTTACGAAACGTGCATTTTAGAAGTAAGCTGGAAATGTGATTGATGCTGTTTGGTAAACGCCTTTCAATGGTTCTTTTTTCCTTAAACAGCCATCATTGCGTATTTTAAAAATTGGTTTTGATTGATCTCATAACATCACGCCTACAATCCTCGAAGGGTCACGCAGAGGTGTGGGTTGTGCAGGTGTGTGAGTGAGGTGTTAGTAGGTATACCCACATTTTGCCAGTTATGTTTAAATCCCATGTTATAAGAGGCGAAGCTGCTTCTGAGAAATTCCTCATGGATTAACTTGCCCGACCTGGGAATCAAACCAAGGATCTCATGCTTAGCAGTCGCGCTTGCCACCACTGGACCAACGAGGCACTTACGAATAAACTTAATTTTCAATCCTGTCATAAGTGTTAAAACGGGAAACGCTTTGAAACCCTTCTTGTTAACCAAAAAGTTGTTGTCTGCCTCTTTCAATTATAGGGTGTAAAAAACCTCTTAACGAAGCCGAAAGACACTTGTTTTCCCCGTCATTGCGATCATTTTTATTTTCTAAACCATACCTGGGAACCTTCTAGTTACGGAGATATGGGGGGTCAAAGTTCCAACTTTTTGACAAGCTTTTTTTAAAAACTTACAAGATTTTAATGTAAGAAAAAATCTTTAAAGACCTCCACGACCCCCATATTATTCAATCCATCCATCAGCACAATGTTTTGAGTGCGTTACATTGAGTTCTACTACACAACATGATTTTTCACATTAAAACAAAAGTCGTTTCACAGCAATAATTTTTGCGTATAGTTACCTACTTAGTTTGATTTTTACAGAATGCTTGGTTGACGGCTTCGTGATCAGTCTGTTTACACCCTGTATGTCATGCGGATAAAACACCATAATGCATTAAGGAATCGGTGCTAATGAGCGCCCGTTAAGCATCCCGGACTGGCAGTAGGCCAGTAAAGCGCTTTAATGAAGAAGAAGGGTGCTTTCGTCAGCTGCTTTAAATGGCCTAGCAATCTGTCTTGAGACGAGATTATATAAAACACATTTCCTTTATAAATCTTCCTGTTAAAGGAACGAATATCGGTGACCAACTTTTATTTTGAAAGAAAAGAGAACGTTCCACTAAACCTAAAAACACAGTCTTCTAAAATATAGGTATTATTTCAGCTGATAGAACGATTGTCAGCCAAAGGCAATGCCATAAAAAAAGACAAGAAATTCTACGTTCAAATGTTCCACAGTCAGTTCGAAAGAATTTTATCGATCAATAAAAACAAATGACTGTTCTCGATGATCACGTACGTATTACAAATGCCAAAGAAATATTACCTTAAAAACAGTTTTGAAGAAAGAACATGTTCTTTATGGCTGTCATCATCTGCCCAGCCTTTTCCCAACTATTAGGAGTCGGTTCCCAGTCAAACTCGTCGGTTTCGTTCCATCGTCAACCTTATCTCTGTCCTCAGGTCAAGATTGAGGCTGAGAGTATGACCATTTAATAATAAAACTAAGTAATACGAAGCTTATTGGTAAGACTATTTGTCAGACTTTTGAGCTATTATGCTGTTCTTTATCGCAAACCAAAGCTACTTACCGCAATCTATAGCAACGTTGCACATATTACAGCCAACATTAGCGGCATAGATCTTCGGGGTATTATTCATTGTCGTTGCCAAAACCGAATTCTCTAGAATTACAATGTACGCGACGCGATCCAGAGAGACACTTATTTGTAATGCGGTTATTACGCCGTTGGAATAGAGCCAGAACGAAAACTACTTAACTTTAAAAACTGGGGCTACCTGTGTCGTTCATGAATACTGGCCAGCACATATGCCCTTGTAGTGAAATAAATGGACTTACCTCACAGTTAAAAATAAAAATATATTTTGCGCACAAATCGACTCAGAGGCGCTCGGGAGTAAAATCATCCTTATGCTCCCACCCTTATAGTGGACCTTTGGATTTTTATTTGGGTTTGTTTTGCACAACATTTATCTTCTTAATTTCTTTATATCTCGACATCTCAGCATTCACCTCCTTACTCTTACTCCTTAAACTTCTTACTTAACGATGATAATAAATAAAAGTTTTTTTTCTAAAATTACATTTTTAATACCACACATTCTCTAATATTGGAGATTTTGGAGCTTGGTGCCTAAATTGTAAATGGTGCACCATATTTTTAGAAGCAAATGCTTTTAGTTTACAAATCAGCTTAGTGGAATGATAAAAGCTTTTAGTTAGGAGCGAATTTTAGAAATTCCCAATTCGCAACTCAAAGTTTTACACTTCGCAATACATTTTCTGCGAGACGGCCTTTGATCCCTACAAATTGCAACAGAAAATAAATAGGTGTATTAAAGAAAAATATCACCATTCTAGCTGACAGCTAACATCTTTGAAAAACTTCATTTATTCTTAACACGATACAATCATAAAACAAGTAAAAACATGAGCTAAAATATCTGTGAAACTGAATACCACATTACAACGTCACAGGCACGCTTCGACTGCAACGTATAATTTTATACTAGTTTACGAAAAACATTATTGCAAAATGAAAGTTCACTGATCCTATGTGCTTGCCAAAAACGGTCTTATGGCTAATATAAGCCTTAGTCAGGAAGAATCAATTTCGCTTGCACTAGGAAGTTAATTTTGGAAAGAAAATAGGCAGTTGTTATTGCTGCTTATTATATGGGAAGGTAAGAAGTTAACGTTTTGAAGGTTGATACAACAATAAGTCAAAAACTTTGTTATTGGGGACAAAGAAAGTAGGTTACATTGTTAGGTAAGTTGCATGTCTGTCGCAGAACTAGATTGCTAAATTACTTGTGGTATAGAATGTAGAAACGAAAGATAAGGTACTACAGTTTGGGAAAGCATTTTCCATTGCTTTATCCAATTAAATGTAATTTTACATAACAGAAAACACGCGATACCAACTGTAGTTAGAACTTAGATTAACGAATGATTGTGCAATCACTGTAGTCTGCGCCAGATAAGTAGGAATTAAAGGTCATTGCTCGTTCCTTAATTTCTCTGCGTAGGGTACCCCGGCAATACATTATGAATCGTTTTATTACTACTAGAAAAAGTCAAGAATCACGATCAAGGTCGTTTTGGGACAAGTTTATGTAATTATTTCTGTTTTTGGAATCATGCATTTGAATAAATGTATGCGGGTTAATGACCTTTAATTCTTACTTATCTGGCACAGACTATATGTAGTACGATTCTCAAGAGGCAAACAGATTCCTTTATCCAGCAGTGGATGAACTCGTGCTGTGAAAGATGATGATGAAGATTTTCAAGTAAATTTTATGAATGAAAGTAGTTTCCTCTACCGCCAAGTTACACCAGTACCTTAAAAGACACGTGAAGACAAATAGCGTTAAGGTTTGCACTAGTCGACGGCTCGAACTCGTTGGCGGGCGTGGCTAATATGCTTGCTATTTAATAAAGTTTTTAATTTATGTAGTTTAATTGATTTAAATATTCAACTATCTAGTGTTTAATTATTTGTTTATAAATTTATTTAGTGAAATATACGACGATTCATAAAGAAAATGAGCGCGAAAATTTCATAAAATGACCTTTGGGCGTTGTTCACTAGATGTTAAGGTTTAAATTTGCTTGACGATGAATAGATGTGATTAAAAGACGTCCTTTCTTAAATGAGTTTATTTTGCAACTAGTTTCATACTACAAACCTTTAGCTAACTAACATCTAGGTAGGTACCTATATACTGTCTATACGAACGATAATTTTGGCGTAAACAGGCGTATCGATATTATGGAAAAACTACTGGATGTATCTACACAAAATAAATTATTTGAACTTTTGAATAAATTATCTATCCCTGTAGGGTTTCACTTTTCCATTTTCATACTACATAAGTTATTTATTTACGCCCAAAGATGAGTTAAAATTAGTATTTAAATATGGAAGTTTCGGCGCTCATAACTTCCAAACCAATATTTTTTCCAATTCTGCTTCCATACAGGCTAGATAATGACAAGACTAGTAAGTTGATACAATTTTTAGTTTGAACCTACACCGTCAAACAGACGAGTAATCACCATACTACGTTTGTATGAAAGAATTACCAACTATAGTGTAACCTTAAAAGGATCAAGGCAGTCGCAATGTGAATGACATCATCTAAAATTTAACATCTCAAAAAGTTACATTAGAAATCAGTGGTGTGGCTGCACTCTGTCAAATCGTTCGGGCGGCTTTGCCGTTGTAGTTTGTGGTTGCAAATGGCTACGGAATTCTCAATATAAAAGAGTCAGTTTATTCATGCTTTCTCGCAAATCCCTGCTAACTTAAGCAAAATGACTATCATAAATTGTGTCTTAACATATTTAACATTCAAATTAATATTTAATTAAAGGTAAGTGCGCATAGGTTTTCGAGTGTACCGATTCGAAATGTTACCGTGCGTGAAAAGTAGTTGATTTTCCATTCCCCTCAAGTACGATTATATGGAAAACATCAAGTAGAAACCCGCGCTTTTAATAATATATTAGTTACGTGTTATGCCGTGAAAACGACTGAAGGTAACCCGAGTGAGTATACATTATATGAGTAGTTACAGGCACGTACTAAATAATATGACGTCGAATGATTAACGATAAGAGTCTACGGCAGTGATTGGCCAAAACTGCTCCATTTATTTTTTTGCAAAATACCTTGCTGTACTTACAGTTTATTTACATTTGTTTACATTTTTATCAAATCTTGTATAAAACGCACAATATTTAGGCAAGCATATTATAAGTTGGGGGATTACATTGATGATAAAAATGCTTGGCTCAATGCTGGTCCTACTCCACAACCATAGGGGAAAACTAATTGGGCAAATTATTGTGGTAGCTGCAAAAGATTGTAAAAATATCCTTGCTGTGTATAGATTCCATCTCTTAGTATTGTATAATTGCATAGCACATGTGTGAGTACCATGTACTGTTAAGCTACCATTTGCATTTAGTTAGCTTTCATTGACTTGAATGAGAATGTCATGCTCACTCAAATGTCTCGCTGATCGTGGCTGGTGTGTCGGGTCGTTTAGTTCCCTTCAATATAGTTGAGTTGAATGGCGCCGATACATGCGTCATGTTCGTGAACGGGCGCTGTCAGTTGGGACTGGTCATCTCTTAGCTGCCATGGTTCATTTTAATTACTTTATTTTTAAATTGTTGATTTAATCTTTTACTGGACGCTCTTAATGTGCACGTCTTTCTACATCGTTCACACATTATGTATAATCTCAATATGAATGATGTAACCAAGATTTAGTAACAATATTTTGATTTAAAAGAGTGTCCATGGAGTTTCTTGCCCGTTCTTCTCCATAGAGATCTACGCTAGGGAATGGGCAACTACAGTACTTTCTCAAGTTATTATGTTTGGTGACTGTAGTTTGTTTTTTTTTTGTATTTTTGTCATTCAAAAGTGCCATAATGGTCTAATTGAAATAAATGCTTTGAATTGAGTTTGAGTTTGAGGTGCTTGTGTATTACGGGTAAAGACTTGCATTGAAAACGAAAATCTAAAATATAACGGGCTACTACGGAACTCTACAGTGCGCGTGGCCCGAGTCCCGACACGCACTTGGCCGGTTTTTTATTCCGTGACGTAATCCTTACACAGAACATACCCGAAACGACACTTACAGCAAGTACACACTCGGTAAGCTTAACGTCTCTCGAAGAACACCAATAAGCATAGCTGAATAAAAATAATAAAATTATATGGCACCCTCATTGTAACTCATAGCTATTTGTAAACAAAGAAAAAGCGAACGTGAAGTGGAAATAGGTGAGATAGTCGTAAAAGTCAGTTATTACTGGCGAAGCGTGGAAAAGCTATACAACCGGTATTGAGAGGTAGCTGACTACACTGGCGGACAGGGTAAAGGCGTATGAATGTGTATGTTCGTTTTGTCAATTCGAAATTTATATAAGGATTTTTTTTGTTAAAATGATCTTTAATTGACTGATAAGATTTTGTTTGAGATTCAGATTAACAAAACGTTTTAATGATCAAAATTTTTCATAACACAAAACCAGAAACGTAGAATGATAATCTTCCAATTTTTTTTTGCTTATTATTTTCCATTGTTGGGCAAAGGCCTCTCCCATTTTTTCGAACCAGCCGTCCGTCGCAGTGCGCGTTCAGGTCATGTTGCTAAATAACACATTTTTTCTAAGTACTAAAATGTTTTCTACTAAAATATTTACGGCCTGATCAAGATAATAATTATATACAGGGTGTAAAAGACCTCATCACGAAGCCGTCAACCAAGCAAAGCAAATCATGTTTTGTGGTAGAACTCAATGTAACGCACTCAAAACATTGTGCTGATGGATGAATTGAATAGTACGGGGGTCGTGGAGGTGTTTAAAGTAAAAATCTTACATTAAAAAGTTGTATTAAAAAAAAACTTGTCAACAGTTGGAACTTTGACCCCCAATATATCCGTAAGTAGAAAGTTTCCAGGTATGGTGTAGAACAAAAAAAATATCGCAATGACGAGGAGCACAAGTGCCTTTCGGCTTCGTTAAGAGGTGTTTTACACCCTTATACGTCTCATTTCTTAAAAAAAAAAAAAAAAAAAAGTTTTAAGATATAATTTTCAGCCGCGCCGTCAAAAATACGCTTCAAAACACAATCATTAAAGAATTTTGAAAAAAAAAAGTTTTTGTTAAGACGGAAAGATCTAGAGAGACCTGTCAAAGTCAATATTTATATATTTAAATGCCACATACCATACCATACCACCATATATTATATATATTCATCGCCATTAATTTAAAAAAATAAATAAAAACAATAACACTTGTATAACAATTTAGGTTCGACACAGCAAAACTCACCTTTAAAAAAACAAGAATACACCGAAAATGTAAAAGTATTTCGTTTCTGTCGCCTGTTCCCAACATCTTGGTTGGTAATGTAAACGTTTTCCCCTAGAAAATCAGTACATTCGTATTCAAATGATTATTGTGCCGACCACACTATTACATTTATTTTGGCTATTGCCACTGTTCGTACATTTGTTAGAATATTTCCAGCCGGACTTTGCATGGGAACGCGACTCGTAATGCTATTGGTATTTTGCTAAGTTCTTTCTCTTTTATAATCAATAGCTGTTTCAGGTTGCGAGCAATATACGCTCTAAAATAAAAATTGGGACTGCAATTGATAAATGTATAGGTCATTCCGTGTAAAGCCCATATTCCGACATTCAGTAGGCTGACTTTTTGCGATCTCGAAAACACAACTGCTGAAATTTAGGTTTTGGTTTAGATTCCCAGATCTGGTAAAAGGATACTGGATTATGCCATCGGGGATTTCTCAGTATAGTATGTCAGACTCCGTGCTAGAGTCTGACTTTGTACTTTGACAGCAACAGGCTCGCGCTCAATTAAATAGGACACAAACCTCCACCACCATCAAAGGATTTATTAAATAACTGGCGCAGTGTGTATGTACTGGGTACCTACTACTTTGTCTAATTCTTTCTGGATTTAAAGTGTGATGTTATGTTAGTTTAGCAATATAGTCACAAAAAGGTCACAATAACAACAGAATACTGCCGATAGCAGTGAACCAGCAATACATAAACTAGCAGTCGAGAGATCCCAAAACACGAAACTGTTTAGCCGCAAAAACTCGCCGAGTCTGCATGCAACCGCAGCGCTCCAAGCAATATATGATTAAAACCAGATTGAGACATTACTATGCATACGTAATTATGCTTATTGCTGATAAAGGGGCTGGCTATATATATAACAAAAGCCACACGAGCAGATCTTTAAGTTTAAGCAAAGTCTGCTAAGATCAGTCCAGGGATGAGACCCCTCCATGTCTCGGAGAGCACGTTAAACCGCGGCTGGTTTCGGCAGTCTTTCGTTGATTTTGACAGTTGTTTAAGGGTAGCCTGAAACCAGTCCAGTCAACCAGTCTTTCCAAGGTTATGTGTTACGTGCATCAAGATAACATAAAACAAAATCAGCCTTAATGTCCCCTCGGGTGCGTCTTCAGCTGTAATTCACCACGCTTGTCCGGTATGGGTTGATAGATGTCACCTGTTTTGACATACTCGAACATGCTGGTGTCCTTCATCGTTTTGAGAGCTGTAGAGCACGATTCAAACCCATGAGTAAGTCTTCATAAGTCGTGACTGTTACCACAAGGCCACCACACTCCTTAACTATCATTTTGCTTATCACGTTCAACAATCATCTACTCGACAACAATACATTGCTTTATGCACAAGTACTTCTTCAAAAGATAATATATTACAGACAACACAACAAAAGCAAAATGCTTTTTCCCTATTTAGTACACTATACTTTGAATCTGTTCATAATGCAGAGTTTCGTTCCACTTAAGCAAAAAGCTCGTTCCAGTTATAATTTTGCCCTTACTTTTTATTTCTCGACTATGTCATGACCTCTTAAGGCTGGGGCTGGCTCGTGCGAGTCACTTTACGATACCATTTTAAGCTTCCGAGTTGAGAATGAAAGGAATTATGTTAGTAAGGGTTAGCAGGTGACAAGATTTGGATTTTCTGGTTTCGGGAGTTATGGCTTGTGCTCGGTGGAAGTTTTAGTTCTGTGGTTTTCTGGGTTAGAAGTTTAGCGTGGCTTATAACTTATGTGTTGGAATGTTATTGTGGTTTTGCTTTTGCTTTTTTGTTTAGCTTTTGTGATTTATTTGAAATGACTAGTTTTACTAAGTGTAATTTTACGGATTTATTTTGTCTCCAAAAGTACAGACCGCACTTACACGATCATTTATCAAATGTAGATTAATTTAGTAAGCCAAATAATAAAATATTCAATCTTCTAGTGGTACAACACAAGGTGAAATTTTCTCAGCAATACCAAAAAAACTGAAACTTTGACCCAATTTTGACTTTTCCATAAATAGGCTAGTTTCCACCATCAATAAATTGCAAATCTATTTCGTCCGTCAGTTAGAGTATTGGAAAATAATAGACATGTATTTTTTGTTTTTGTAAATCAATGAATATTGACAAAGATAACACGCATCAAAACTCGAGAGCGGGGTGGCGTGCTTTGTGACGTCATGGCGAGAGCTCATGACGTCACAAAGAACTAAAAATTATAGCACAGCATGACGTATTGAGAATTTTAAAAGCGGCATATCTTAGTCAATTTTGGTTTACGTAACAGAAGAAAAAAATACGTGTCAAATATTTTTTGATAATCTATCTGACGGACTAATTAGATTTATTCAGGACACAAGCCTATTCAAAATTGGTTGACAAAATCTACCGAAAAGTTTGTAGATAAATCTTGTCGAAACCCTTATAAAAAGAAACACTTTGAAAACGACTGCTGCTTACTTAGGTCAAATTTTTAGGTTAAGAGTACACTGATTGTTTGCAAATAAAATGAAATTGACAGGCTTTTCATTTATTTTATTTCTAGCTCTTCACAAAAACTTTACCCACTGTAAATCAAAATAAAATCTCTATAAAAATAAGCAATGGGCTTGTAAAACTTTTATTTCTAAAAAAAACTGTCAGCCCTGATATGAGTGCATACGTCGGGAGTCGGAACTACGAATATTTGCAGTCCACAACGTGTGCCGTTTTAAATTCGTTAGTATATGCCTGGTGTATTGTATGTAAGCTGTTGTAGAAAATAGGGAATATGAACAGTAAGTTAGAGCATCAGCGAGAAATGCGAACAACTAATTATTTTCATGTGAACGTTTGAAAATGTTTGTCTCTTTGTCAAAGTTAGGTTCAACGGATGAAGACTGCATTTGGCCCGTGGTGCATAGAGTGTAACGTTCGTTGTTTAGATCTACTGGTGAGCAAGACTTACTCCTGAGAATTTTTGAAAAATAAAGAAGGACCTTTTCCCCAAAAAAGACGTATCACATGTCTTGATGAGACGAATAACTTACGGTATGATTACAAAATGCAACTGAATTCAAAGAGTCACGTCATCTACATGGAGTGTATCCTCCAAAAACCAGTTCAGGTAGAAGTGTAAATGTGGTGTTGCCCGACAAACGATGGGACACTTGATATCGTGTTCTCCACGACCTGTTGCTTACACATCACAGGAGCAGCTGATGGACGCTACTGAGAGTTCCAAACTCGTCGCCAAATTTTGGGCTGACTTAAATTGTCATCGACACGCCATGAAGAAATTTAATTAAATAGATTTTTGTTTCTTATGAAATAAGTAGTACCTTTGTGCTATGCTATCTTAATGTAATGTCCTGTTAATATTTGGTGTGTACATAAATAAATAAATAATAAGAAGTTGACCTTATCAGAGATAATCACCACAAACATGTTATCACCATTATCCCGACCCGAATGGCGTAGCGGTAGTGAGGCTGCCTTACGTTCTAAGGGTCCCAGGTTCGAATCCCGGTTGGAGCAAATGTTTGTGTGATGAGCATGGACATTTGTTTCCGAGTCATGGATGTTTATATGTATAATAAATATGTATTTACAAACAAAAAGTATCTATGTAGCATATCAACTATCTGGTGTCCACGACACAAGCCTCGTTGCTTAGTGTGGCACTAGATGGCGCTGTGTGTTAATGTCCAGCGATATTTATTTTTTATTTATTATCGGGATAGGGATCCGTTTCTTGTCCAACTGTATGATAAATACCAGAATATTGTACATGGTGCGAGAGACCTAATGCGTAATGTAAATAGGTAGGTGGGATTTATGCATGTTTCGGTTATGCCCGAATAGATTCGGTTCACGATTCGCGTGAGGAGCTCATGAATAAAGGCGGTTGGATGTGAAACTAGCGTTGCATATCCGAATCACCCACCAATAGTTTACGTTGTTGATGTGAATGATGACAAATAATAGACCTTATTTGTAATGTCTAAAAATCCCAAACCTAATGGGTGCAAATAAAACCCATGGTCATAAGCCTACACCATCTGTCTTATTGTTACAAGGCCGTATATTTGAATCGTAGAATAGGTAGCTTGATTTTTTACAGAAAAAAAGTATTATGGCTTCTACGTGATGTCACATAAAAAAATGTAAACTATACTCATCAATCATATAACTCTTAGCAACTATGCTTCTTCCTTTCTCAGACCGAAATGTTACTAAAACAAGGAGCTTTTGCGGACTAAAATACACTTCTAGCGCCCTTACATTATTTTGCAATTCTCACTGATAATAAAATCCTTTAAAACACCCACAAACGTTAACCAGCCCTCTCAACACATTGAACATATAATCAGCTCAACTTATTACTCAGTTATTTCCCAAATAAAATACCGTATTAAAGAACCTAAACAAATACCGCATGAAACGAAAACTTATTAGGACGGTCATAAGCACCCTTATTTGCCATCAAAACAGTTCTATTCCTTTGTAACGCTGGGTAGGGTTCTGTGGCAAGTGTTTGTGCAAGAACCCGAACGCACCTGGGTTCTTCGAATTGTATGAAGAATTCTACAAATGTTGGTCCCGCCTAACCAAACATAGGTGCGATAGAGTTGGTATAGTGTAACAATAGTGTGTTTAACGAATGGGTTTTACAAGTTAATGTAAGTGGTTTTGATTTATTAGTTAACTGGGTTTAGAATTTGGGTCTTTGTGTAGCTGTTAAGTTAATAATACAACGCTGGAGATTTGGCCTCAGATACCTATCTACATCTGAATTTCGAACTTGGATGAGGCAACCGACGGAGCAGATGGAGAGACTGAGAGCTCCGTCGGTTGCTACGTATTGAAGAAGAAAAAGTGGAATTCGAAAAGTTATTATTTTTAAACGGATTTAATTTAAGGACACATCCACAAACATTGGTACCTTTAACAGCTGTACGAATTGGGATCATATGCATAGACGATGGACTATGTTCTAACATAAGATACTGTATTTCTCGGTCGTATATTCGCGTGGGATAATTTGCGACCTCGACTGACTGTAGCATGAGCCTCTCAATAGTAAACCAATAAAAAAAAAAATGTGTATCAAATAGATCTCAAACTCAAAGCATTTATTTCAAATACACCCGTGACGTTTGCATAGTCAAAAATAAGCTACCGTCAGTCCAGCCACAGCCATACTAACTGTTATAACTCATGGACTTTATAGTTGGCCATTCCAAAATCGTGGATCTTATGGGGAAGAATGGACAAGAAACTCCATTGACACTCTGTGTGATGTGTAAATTAATTCACCATTAATGCATTACTGAGTCAAATTAAACTCAGCAATAACGACACATCTTTACTACCGCACACGTCAATCAGTCAGCTATTATTCTAATAGTTTTCCTCGAAGCACAATTTACCCTTCAGACTTGAGACTACTAAATTGTACCATTGCAGCACGAACAGACGTAGCGTCATAAAACTATAACTAAGACGTCTGGAAATAAAGAATTAATAAAACTAACAATATTCTGAACCAGACAGCGTTTTATCCAGATGATATTCATCGTATTTTATATTAAACTAGCGTTTGCTTTGCGGGTTTGCCCGTGTTGAGGGCGGAAATTTTTCCCCGGGAACGTACAACCCGGTTAAAAGTATCTTAAGTCTTATTTAATTCATACTAATATTACAGATGCGAACTTTGTTTGCCAGTCTGTTACTCGACAAAATTACTGAACTGATTTAGATGCATGCCTCGTCGGTCTAGTGGTCGCAATCGCGACCTCTGAGCATGAGGTCCTGGTTTCGATTCCCGGGTCGGGGCAAATTCTTATTGGGTTTTTCCATCAGGAATTTCTCAGTAGCCGGTATGGAGCCTTGATTTATGCCCGGTTGATAGCACTACCCACTATTAAATGGGACTTAAACATAACTGGCGAAATATTGGTGTACTATTACAGGCGTGATGTTATGTTGTGTTCACAAGGTATAGTTTTAATATCGAAATCATATAATACATAATCGCGGAAACATAATCGTTCATAGAATACTGAAACAAAATCGTCTACGATATCAAATACACCCTCGCCACAGTGACGCACATTCTTTATCTATCCTTTATTCAGCTGAGTACAAGCTCGAGCTTGTGGCTGTCACCTGACAACTCCTCTTAAGCTTGTCTTTCATAATTTTCTTTCTCTTTTTATCGCAACTTCTTCTTAGATATTATCTTTTATCTATTTGTAGAATTAAACCCTCCACTAACACCGCTTCCCTTTATTAAAAATGGTTCTACTTTATGTTTAAGAAAGATGTTGTTAAAAACTTATTCAAAAGCGTTTTCTTCAAAACGTTTTCACTGAATGAAATATTCGAACATCACTTAAAATAATACTCAGATTCCTAGTAATCAGATATTTGTATATTCCAAAATGGCGGCGCAGGGAATAACTGAAGAGCTAAGAGATTACTAATCGGTAACAGTCCTACGGAGACATACCTTAGCCACAGGATACTTTTCTAATGCAAAAGTTTAAATTCCCATTATTTTATATATTAAACTCACGCCTTTTCTAGTAGGGGAAGGTAAGCAGAAACTATAGAACACCACCTACTCCGATCCTTACATGCTCCTTTTGTTTCGTACAGGTTTCTAAATTTTGTGTTCTTTTAGAGTCCAGAATGGTTCTGCTACACCCAAAGGTTGTAGTTTAGAGTAAAGCGAGAGTACCGAATTTTCAGCGATGGCATACAGCGCATGAATCGGGAAAACCGTTCAGACTGGTAAGTGCGCGAGAGCTATCGTGTCCAATAACGATCAATACACGTAGTCGCGGCCCAATCTTGCTACTAATCGGTAACAGTCCTACGGAGTACTAATAAGACAATTTTTTAACGGGAAAAGGTCTGAGTTTTTAAATAAGGTTTTAGATTGCATTACGGGTTCTTAAGGGGTTTCAAAATCTTCTCTTAAATCTAAGAGCTGCTTTTGATATGGCTGTGGATTTCCAAGAATGACCACCGCGCGTGAATAAGCAGCTTTGGTATTGATTAATTGATGCAAGTAATGTGTAAAGAAAGAAAGAAAGAAAGAAAAAACATTTATTAGCCCGCACAGGACAAAACACAAATTAAAATAACAGTACAGCTAATAAAAATAAAAATAAAAAAATTAACAGAAAAATGAGAAGAAAAAAAAAAACATGAAATTAAATTGGTCCTGTACTAAGCCAAAAGGCCCCTATCTCAGCATGGTGCTGTAACATTAAAAAAAAAAAAACGTCACAGCGCTGGTATTCTGATAGGGCCCAGAGTGATGCCACGGTCAGGCACGGATAATATAATAAATACATAAAAGTGTGAACGAAAGAAAAATAATAATACAAATATGGGTAGAATAAATAGAGAAAATAATAATTACATCTACACCTCACGTAACCACTACTTTGTGTTGACTTTCACAGGCAACACTGACGAACAGAGACGCGGGCGCAGACATACATATTAATATATAATCTGTGATTCGTTAGAGAGTATAATTATATAAGCTCTATATGGTCTGTGGTATACTACTCTGTCAAGAAAGTACCGGGAAAAGATCAATAAAACACAAAATATTAGTTATTTATCCAAATTTATTTTATCACCTTCAAAGTATGCTCCTTCAGAACCGACACACTTACGCCAACTAATAATCTAATCATAAAAATATTTTTTAAATGCTTATTTCAGAATTGAGTTCAGTTCTCGCCGCGAATTCTCCTTTATGTCTTCTACTGAATGAAAACGGGTGCCACGAAGTGGTAATTTGAGTTTAGGAAAAATAAAGAAGTCGGCTGGAGCCACATCTGGTGAATAAGGTGGTTGCTCGATGGTATTTGTTGAGTTTTGGTAAAAAAATCGTTCACAACTGTGCGAAGGCGCATTATCGTGGTGCAAAATCCAAGAATTTTCTTTCCACAAATCTGGCCCTTTTATCTAATTTGCTCTCTTAAACGCTGCATAACGTCCGAATAATATTTTTTATTTACCGTTTGACCTTCCGGCAAGATTGTCAGTCACTATTTCCTTCACTTTTGCGATGTTAACTTCAGTTGCAGACGTAGGCCGTAGGACGTAGGCCTACCAGAACGAGGCAAATCTTCCATCACACCTTGACCGCTTTTGAACGCTTTGTACCACTCATAAGCGCGTGTTTTTGATAAAGTCGATTCACTGTAAGCCTTCTGTAACATTTTCAGAGACTCCGAACTCGAAATTCCATTGGCGATGCAAAATTTAAGACAAACTTTTTGTCCGATATTTTTGTCCATTAAGAAATTCGCAATACACACTAGATATGATATAACTAAAATCAGCACTGAATTTAATCTAATTAACAGATGTAACTCAAACTCCGCGCCAAAATGGAAAACAGTTGTGCTAATCTAACAACAACAAAAAAAAACAAAAAATAAATTTGGAACCATAAACAAATCATCCATTCCCGATACTTTTTTGACTGAATGTATATATTCTGTGCCCGTTAGGGACAATATGTCATCGAAGAGTAATCAAAACATTAAAACTACTAAATAATTAAAATAATACCAATCAATTCATAACATATAGTAAGCAGGGAAAGTGTAACATACTCGTATTATACTGGGGCTGTGTACTGTTTTGTTTTAAGCTTGCATAGAAAATTAGCGTTTAACCCTCCGTCTGTTGAGCCCCGCCGAATCGGCGTGACGCCATTGTTTAACTATTGTGTCTACTTTGCTAACAGATGAACTATTAATGACTGAATTAGCCATAATTAGGAACATGCACATCCATTGTAACAATTTGACAGTGACAGTAGCTTTATCATATCATATTTCTAGCGTTTCCATTAAACAACTCATTACTAAAGGAAGAAGAAGACCAAAGGACCGATGGATGGATTGTATAAAGGATGATATGGCTAGAAAGGAGGTGTCTGATGAAATGACAAGTAATAGAGAAGTATGGAAGAAGAAGACATGCTGCGCTGACCACAAATGAATTGGGATAAGGGCAAGAGATTGATGATGATGTTGAACTAAGGGCTATTTCTGGATGGGGGGCCGAACGCCTCCTGCCGGAGGCTCTACGCGGGAGTCGTGCGGTCCATGGTCCTTTACGGGGCCCCGGTGTGGGCGCGTTCCTTGAGGCTGCGTGCAGCCCACTACCTGAACGCGCCCCAAAAGGTGGTAGCCGTAAGGCTGGCCCGTGGGTACCGCACGATCGCCCGCGAGGCGGCGTGCCTCCTTGCCGGATTGCCGCCATGGGATCTGGAGGCAATAAACCTCGCGCGCCTGCATGAATGGCGCGCGGAGGCGCTTCACCGGGGGGAAACTCGCTGCCGCGACAAATTGTCGCTCAGCGGACAGACTTCCGGCGGGATCTCATGGCGACATGGGGAGAGCGACTGTCGCAACCCCGTGCAGGGCACGCCACGATAGTGGCGATAAGTCCCCTCTTTGAGGAGTGGCTGGAGAGACGCCACGGCGCCCTCACCTTCCGCCTGACGCAGGTCCTCACCGGACACGGTGTTTTCGGGAGGTTCCTGCACCGATTCGGGCGGGAAGAAACGAACGGGTGTTTCCACTGCGAGGATCGACCGGAGGACACGGTGGAGCACACGGTGGAGGTGTGCCCCGCGTGGGCGGAGCACCGCCGTGTCCTCGAAGCGACGATTGGCGGCGGCAACCTCTCGCGTCCGGCCCTGATGCAAGCCATGGTCCGGAACGAGACGGAATGGGACGCCGTCACCTCCTTCTGCGAAGCAGTAATGCTAGAGAAGGAGGTGGCGGAACGTGAGAGGGAGAGAACCTCACAGCGTCCCGGCCGCCGCGGAAGACGCCCCGGGCGTCGGTGGCCACCACGTGGCCCCCGGCCACCGTAGGCGCGGGCCTGTGGACGGTGGGCTATGGGCTAGCTCGCCGTCCGTCCGTCTCATGACGACAGGCCGTGTCGACGGCGCGTTCGTGTTCCACGCGCGCCTCAAAGAAATTTCAGCAGAAAGGAAGGGGTCCGAAAGGCAAGGCCGATGCGTGCCCGGGCTGCGGGACTGTTCGTAAGAGATACTGTGACCCGGGAAGACAAAGGGCCAAGAAGAAACATGGATACTTTAGTGCACATTTTAGTCAGTAAAAGTCTGACACTCCCTCCCGCTCCGCCCAGAGCGGGAGGAGACATTTGATGATTTCTCATACGAAATAAAAGGGCAATTTCTGGACTGGCGACCGTATACCGGAAATCCCCCATAACGTGGAACGTTGACCTCGTGAAGGCTGTGAGTCCCATAAAGCGAGAGGCACTGGACACGCCAATGTGATTTCGTTTGGGAAAGGCCTGTGTCTAACGGTAGACGTCAGTTGAGCCGAAAATTATGAAGATTTCCTTTAGTTACTCTATAGGTAGTTATACAAAGTAGTATGAAGGTTTGTTTCCAATACTTTTTATTATGTAAGCAAATTAATATTTTTCCAAGAGCTCTGATAAATGGGAGTGCAAATATTTTTAAAGGGTTTTTTCAACGAGCTCTTTACATTTTCCATTTGTATTGATAAACCAACAACCATTTTTGCATTTTTCTTTAAAACTCATGACATGATGTATATTTATTTGAGTTACGTAATACGTCACAGTCAAAACTGTTTATGATCAGTCAAAACTATTTTAACAATAGAGTAACTAACAATTAGGTACTTAGAAACCTAACAACTTAATGTTAGGTTTTTTTTGAAAAACATCATGTAATTCTAGGACTAGTACAACTGAGGCGATTTAAAATATCATATTTTATAGAGAAAACGCATTTTAACTTCATAAAGGTTTTGACTGATTAAGAGTTTTGAATGCAACATAATTTTACAAATGAATAAAATTGAAGTGACTGTTTGTAATTTCAAAATAACAGGTTCTAACTGAATGCATAAGTATACAGAGTGGAAACTTTCAGTGGGGCAATAAGGAGAACTACGAGTACCTTCACTGTTGCAGCTACATGAAAATGGACTAAGGAGAGTATAATCCTTCGGGACTGTTCGAAAGAGATACCGTGGCTCCGGAACAAAAAGGGCGATGAAGGAACATGGATGGGTTTTAGTCAGTAAAAGTCTGACACTCCCTCCTGCTCCGCCCAGAGCGGGAGAAGTCATGTGATGATTTCCAATCCGAAAAAAAAAAAAAAGAAAGGAGAGTATAATCCTTAATTTTACGTGAAACTTTGATCCCCATTCACAGATTTCAAAAAAATGCACATTTAGCAAGAAAACTGAAAACCATTTACACACAACATTTTATTGATGCCAATCGATCCTGTTTCTAAGACTGATCAAAAACTCAAAAGCCCGTGAATCGAACCTAGGAAATCTTGCTCAGTACTAGCGCTTGCGGGCACTCGTACAACGAGGCAAAATTTAATATGTGTGCTAATAACCCTCTCAAGTGCTGTACTTAACCAGTAAATATAGATTCGACAGTCTAGGCGGCATTCCTATTTGTTTAGCAAAGAAATAAAAGTGTGATACGATTATTTTTATTTGAAATATACCCCTTATTTTTCTAGACATATTTGTGGAGAAAACAAGCGTGCGGTGCAAGTTCCCTGCATTTACTGACGAGGACTTAGGTAGAGCTCATAGTGCTAATTATAGCGGAACGCAGAGAAAAATACTTACGTTGCATAGATTTCGAGAAACACCTTTGAGACAAAAAAGAAAAAAAATAACAATAAGAATAATAATACACAATTTGTGTTTTGTCCTGTGCGGGCTAATAAATGCTTTTTCTTTCTTTCTTTACATACTGACATAAAGGTTACGATTTTAATTTTTGGTTGGAACCATAATTAATCATTTATTTAGCTATCTTCTTTGCGTGTGAATGGCTAGTGAGGAGAAAGATTGTTTTAAACCAATGTGATTCCACTTTGGTTTTTAGTCATAAAATATTGTGATCCCTTACTGTAAAAAGACCCTTCCAGGATTCAAACGAAGCCAACGAAAGAGCTGTGCAGGTGGCTTTATACTCATCGGGTATTGTTTGAGTCCATCAAAACGTAAAGAAGAAGAACTGGCCTTCAACAAGATATATCATATTTTTCGCAACAGTTATCATCGTGACTGATGGCCTGCATAAATATGTCGAAGATAATGTGCGATCGAAACTACATAAAACAATTAAGTATAGCATACTCCTTTGTAAACGTGGTATAACGTTTTCTCATTTATTCCTCTGATGTAAACCTCAAAGTAATATATTGTAGCCTTTCTTACAAAACTTTTCTTCTACTCATGAGAAGAAAGATTGAATATAAAAACATAATAGAACTCGTTATTCCGTCTGAACACAACTTTGTTATATTAGTGTGAAAGTTTTTCAAGTAGTTGTGAGGCAAATTTATGGCTTTCAAGTTTTCTGCTAAAAAGTTTTCGCATGAAAACTGGGTAACCTATTGATTTCGATCAAAATTAAAATGTTACTCGTGTGAATGAAGTACTTACTTTACTTCATTGATTCTCATATTTGAAATTTAATTCCGATAGGCGGTATTTTCTTTAACAAATTCGACAGATCTGATTTTGTAGTAACGAATGTAAAATTCTGGTAATTTTTAGAAAAGTCTTCATTTTGTTAAGGATAATTAATGTAATACTTACTGTTTGTCGACTGATTCTTCACTGACCAACGGGGTATTGAAAAATAACTTAAACTTGGTCTATTATGGTGGCATCGCTTTCTTATCAAGCTTAGTTTTTAATTTAACATTTAGTCACACGTCAACATAATTTATTTTCATTCTTAGTGTTGTGTAGTTTATGCCTACACCCAAACACGTCAGGTTATGTATTTTAGCCATTCACAGAGAGCGACGAGAGACTCACAACGCTAACTTAACTGCTTCTCCGCTATCGCTACCGCCTATCACTAACTCCCGCCCCGCCGTGGAGCGAGCCAGAGTGAAGTGCCCTCACGGTTGTAGGTCGACGGTGTTTACACTAATTGCTGGAGACAACACGAACTCTGCCTGTCTGAGATTCAGACTGCAACACAGGTACTCGTGTGTACGTACCAAATTACCCTGTGGCTCTTTCTTTGTGGGAGAATAATTGAGATAGCTGATCTACGGTTGACGAGTAGGACTTTTAAAAGGAGGTTGACGAATATTTTGAGGGTTGTTTTAAGAAAGAAGTTTCATGATCGAAATATTTGGTTGTTTTCGGTCATCATCAGCTTACAATAGTCCTCTTCAATCGCATGCAACTCTTATCCTGCAGTTGCTACCAGCCATCCTGCGAAGATCGTCACTCAAAGTCAAAGTCAAAGTCAAAACATTTGTTGCGAACCAAGTGTACAATATGGTGTTAAGTTATGTTAGTACTTATGACTTAGCAGCCTTTTACAAGCATTGCAATTTCATATTCGTCTGCTCTTCTCACTTTAAATAAGCATGCATTAAACATTGTTATCACGTAATCTTTATATTTTAAATTAGTACAATTCAATAGCGAAAATAATACCTAGATATGTCAAAAAATTAAATGTCAATGATAGTGATAATACAATTCTATATAGTAGTAATGTCAGCATTTAATGTCAATAATAGTGAATGTAATACAATTATTAGGAATGTCAATGTAATCCCTTTCAGGTAGTACACATTTTAATTTTATATGCAGTTAAATAGGGTAGACTTAATCTTACTGTTTGGATAGGACAGATCGCCACTTTTGTACATAAGAGAAAATCGTTATTATAAGCTAGACTCTAAATATTCTTTTACTGAATAGAAACATTTTTGGATAAGGTATAGTATTAGCCTTTTTTGAAATATTATTACAGATTTTTATTTATTTATTTAAACTTCATGTACAATAGTGGTACATAGGCGGACTTAATGCCACAAGGCATTCTCTATCAGTCAACCTTTGGGTTAAATAGGAAAACATAGTGATAGGGTACAAAGTAATGTCTAAAAAAAAAAAAATTTTTTTACTAATTTGAGTTCAGATTTAGATTGATACTAATACACATATACAGATAAAATAAACTAATAGATATTTTAACAAATACCAAAAATTAAAAAGACAATATCAAGAAACCTAATAATAATTATTATGACGACTTCAAATTGAGAGCTATCTATTCTGACTTAAATAGTAGTTACGAACTTTTCTTTTGAAAGTGAATTTGTTTTCAGCTTTTTTAATACCAAACGGTAGGGGGGGGGGGGGGTAGGGGGTTCAGTTTTAAACATGTTGGGCAGCTTATTATATATTTTTATTGCCATATAGTATGGGCTATTACTTAACATTTTAATTCTTGAGGATGGAGCGCATAACCTCTTTTTATGGCGAGTGTTGACGTTGTGTGTATCCTCAATTTTGGTGAAGTTGTCGATATTTTTGAAAACAAATACGCAAATGTCAAGTATGTATATTTACGGCAGAGTTAGCATCTGATACTTTATGAAGTATGGTTTACAGGTCTCCGTATTATCAATTTGGGCTAGAATTCTAAAACACTTCTTTTGTATTAGCAATAGTTCCTCTACGTTAACACTATTTCCCCACCGAGCCTGGGTTCGTCTTACCTTCTAGCTCGTCGTCCGTCCGTCTTATGACGACAGGCCGTGTTGATAGCGCGTTCGTGTTCCACGCGCGCCTCAAAGAGATGTCAGCAGAAGGTAGGGGTCCGCAAGGGCCGATGCCTGCCAGGGCTGTGGGACTGTTCGAAAGAGATACCGCGGCCCTGGAAAACAAAGGGCTAAGAAGGAACATGGATGCCTGTGATCCTTGAAGGGTTAGGCAAAGGACGTGTACCCTGTCATATGTAGTACACCTACATTACGACAATCTCCATGTAACGGGGGGTGCGCCTATTGCCATCAACCGGACGCAAATCCAGAGTCCGTGCCTGTTACTGAGAAAATTCAATACTCAATACTCACTTGTTTTAGCATTATCATCATTTGCCTAGCCTTTTCCCAACTATATTGGGGTCGGCTTCCAGTCTAACCGGATGCAGCTGAATACCAGTATTTTACATGGAGTGACTGCCTATCTGACCTCCACAACCCAGTTAGTACTGGGTAATACGATACCACTTGGTAAGACTGGTTGTCAGACTTTTTGGACCACTGACAACCTGTAACGATTGTCAAAGATCTACAAATGACAACCGGGACCAACAGCTTAACTTGCTTTCCGAGGCACGGAGGAAACTCAGCATGTAAGGGTGGTCACCCATCCACAGACCAACCTAGGCCAGCACGGCTTAACCTAAACATCGACGCGGCTGTTCTTCTTTAGCCACGAACAACTTGTTTTAGCATTTTACGCAGTATATTTACCCAGTAGAAGTAAGGTGACTTTTTCCTATTAGGAACCAAACGGTCGCTTTAAGGGTGTTTGTGCCAACTTCAGTAGGTACCTATTTAAGTATTTCCACCATAAACCTGTTACATTTTCAGCACAGCAAATTAACGACATGAGTTTACTCTGATCGTTTTAGCTGTGAACCTGCAGTAAATTTTGAGGAATTTACGAGGGATTCGTGAACAAGAAGACTTATAATTTTGCAGTTTATTATGAACATAGCTTGATTAGAAGTGGGAAGGGGCTATGTCGTAAAATTATTTAAAGTACTCACCTAGCTGGTTCATTGTGACCTTACTGATTACTCAAATAAGTACAAGTTAAGTAAGTAGATAGTAGGTAGGTTTGAGGACAACACCCCTCCCACTCCCCCCCCTACAACACAACACCACAAAGGATCTGGGACTTTTGCGCGAAAGACATTTGCGCGAAAGACATTTGCGCGAACCCACTTGCGCGAAAACCCATATGCGCGAATGGACTTTTGCGCGAACGAAATTTCGCGCGCCAGGAGACTCGCACTAATGGACTTTTGCGCGCTTGGACACTTGCGCGAACGGACATTTGCGCGACTACACTTTTGCGCGACTTTTTCATCATGGGTGTCGTTTTCATGGTTTTCGGGGTCGCTGATAACGAAAATGAGGTCAAAATGAAAATCCAAGATGGCGCCGACGAGAATTTTCAGTCGTTCCTTCATGGATGTTGTTTTCCTGACTTTGATGATAGAAAAACCAAAAAAAATTCTTAGCGCCATCTTTTGACCTCATTTTCATTATCAACGACCCCGAACACCATGAAAACGACACCCATGATGAATAAGTAGAGCAAAAGTCCAGTCGCGCAAGTGTCCAAGCGCGCAAATGTCCGATCGTGCAAAAGTCCTTGCGCGCATATGTATTTTCGCGCAAGTGGATACGCGCAAGTGTCTTTCGCTTAAAAGCCTTTCGCGCAAGTGTCTTGATACACACCACAAATAGTACCGGAAAATAATCAAAACGTGTGTTAAATTTACTAGAAAATAAAGTCATCCCGTCTTTTGTAGCTCTTCGATGATAAGGTCCCGATTAACGCCAGTCTACTATCCCGGCCTAACCGTCCACTATTCATGTGAAATCGTTGCGACCCACGCGACCAGTTGAAGGGTTAATCGCGTATTAGATTCAGCTTTTTGACTAAGCGTCACTTGGAGTGAAATATGGCCACTATCTGTATAATGCGTATTTTGGTAATTGGAATTGAGTTAGGTTTTGGTTTTGAATTGAGTTGGAATTATGCTAGTCAAAGGATATTTCATTGGTTTAAAATATTCCCACTGCTGGGACACAAGCCTTCTCTCTGTGAGAGGGAGTTGGGCTGCCATTCACCGCGAGAGCTCAGTGAGGGTTTGTAGAAGTGTGACAACCACCAATCCGCACAAGGCTCTTATTGTCTTAAAATTATTGGTTCAAAGATATGCTGCCTGATGTTACAAAAATGCGTTTGAGAGAGTAACATAATATCACGCCCATAATCCAGGAAGGGTCAGGCAGAGGTGTACCTAATAGTACACCCATGGATATTTAGCCAGTTATGTTTAAGTCCCATGTAACAGTGAAGGAGAGCTTATTGTCATCAATCGGGCACAAATCCAGACTCCCAATAACAATTTGACCGACCCGGGAATCAAACCCGGGACCTCATGCTGAACAGTCGCGCTCACTAGACCAACGAGGCAGTCGTTTGAGAGCAGTAATTCTGAAAATTAAATAAACTACATTACGGTGTGAACATTGCGTCAACATTACGTGCTACTATAAATACTAAGATAACGTAATTTCAAAAATAAACATCTGTTACAAAAATAAACTACACAAAAAGAACAAAACAGAAGTAAGTAACGTTCTCATGTGCCGCCTCCCCACTCCGCCCGCAAGAGATTGCAGCGTGTTTGGAAGAAACTTATTCTATTCATTACAACTTGTACTCTTTAGTACGTTAAGAAAAGTATTCAGTTGGAGCTTTCTACTTGGACGACTGTGTTGTACCTACAAATAGCAGATACGGATTTTATAAAATTTTTAGTCATATTAAAAATAATATTTTGTGCTTGTGACTACTTCGTTGCAGGGTTTCTCAACGTGTTGTTCGCAACCCCCTGGGGGGTCATTAAGGGGTCGCAAAAGATCGCGAAAAACTACCTCAGTAAAAAGGATACATTCAATATGAAAATGTTAACTAAACGATATACATTATATGTATGTTTACAAAATTAACAAAAAATAAACACAGGGTACTCGTCCAACTTAACTAACAAATTTCTATCATCGTGTATCCGTTTTCGCTACATTAAGAATTAAATCGTTTACTAATTCAAAAAAAATGTGTTAATTATGTATTTATCCGAATCCTATTTATGCAAATGCATAAACATGTTGTATGGAAAAAAAAAGCGGAGTGTGGGGGGTTTGCAAAATTTTCTTCGTACTATGGGGGATCGTGACATGAAAAAGGTTCTAAAACACTGGTCTAGTTTCTACCTCAAAATCGTACTGAAAACCTCATGCTCTAACCATAGAGCATGAGGTTTTCAGTACGATTTTGAGGTAGAAATCTGCTGATTCGCAATAGTCTTGCCCCTAAAACATGGGACACCTCTCCCTAACTCTTCGGTGATTACAGGCATATTATTTTTTGATCCTTTTAGAATTTTAAGAAGAAATTTAACGAACAAACAACAAGATTTGCCAGCGAACAATGGAAGCGCAGAATAATGATCGCGTTAAAAACACCACCCTGCGCTTCGTAACTCAAGTAGCTGATGTTGTTATGTAATTAAACGGTCACGGCATGGTAAACTAGTTCTATAATTACACTATATTAGTTTAAAACTTTCTAAATATTATTTTAATTAATGTTACAATTAGGTTAAGCCTATAAATAAACTTTCGAGTTCCTATTCTATTTTAAGCACAATATGACGCAAGTAAATGGTTACCTTCTTCCATTGTACCATATTATAATAAAAATTACAAATTCATTAATTCACACTGGATCTAGTGTGGGGTGGATCAGAATGATGTACAGTCGTGGTCTTTTCCGCCTGACCAGTTGATTTTTTTTTCGCTTAAATCATGCGGAGGCGCCGAGCCACGCCCCCTTAAAGTTTGGGCTTATTAGGAAAGCGTTGGCGCGCAAAATAACAGTAACTCTCGATTGGCGTGCGTCGTCAGTGCGCTCGGCCGATTCGGTATCTTTTCATTCATTATTTTTATACAAAGTCAACGGGGTGGGGCTAGAGAGCATTTCTACGTTGCGAATGCAAGCAAAAATTAGCTTAGTGGTGGTCAGGCGGGAGTGTCCTCGATAGTACTGAATATGTGGTCACCGTTTTAGTGTCGCTCGGTGGCCCTTCCACTTTGTATAGGGTTATGGAACAGGGTGAAAAACTCATCATCCTCCATAGAAAAGGAAGGATCCTCCGACCAAACGGCTGTTGTGTCTGATAGACAGTTGCTGTCGGGTTTTCCTTCAAGATCTTAAGTCGCGGATAACATTAATTGCGTGATTCAGAATTTCGATTTTAGTTCCTAACTTGTGTCGTAGATAGCGCTGCAGCGCTTTTTGTGCTATGCTGTTACAAATATTTGAAAATTCTTACCTTAAATGATTTAAATTGGATATGAAAGTTTGCAAAGGTGTTCACTATTTTTGCCGGCTTTGTATACGTACCTATAAATACAAAAATGTTAAACCCCAGCGAGATTAAGGGTTGTACTTCAAAAAGCTCTCTATTGCTTCAAAGGATTTCCTACGTCAAAAAACTGGCAAACTGAATAACAATGCAGCTGCAATAAAAAGAACAACATTCGAAAATTGATACAAAAACAAAACAGCTTCAACAAAAATAACCGAAACAGAGAAACGTTTACATTTCCTCGTTACGGGCGCACTAAAAAGAACCAAACTTTTATTAAAGCAACATTTATTGGTATCTTTTTGGGTCTATTTGGTTCGGAGCTGTGTGTATTCGCTTTATAATTCCACAAACGGCCATTTCCCTCCATTCCGGTATTGTTTGGTTAGGAGCGGATTAAACCAGTTTTTGCTGGTTACTTAGGTCCTACTTAATTTTAGTAAACCAACACTGCGGATGGTCGCCTTGAGATTTTTGTTTCTTTGAAATAAATTGTCGTTGGTGTAGAGTTTTTGTGCTTTTGTGCAATTAGAGATGGCGGTTTTTGCTAAATAAGTAAGTAAAGATGTTCTAAAATGGTGTAAGTTTTTTATTTTCTCTCTGAACTTACATTTTCTGGTCAACTAGAATGTGTTACTGAGTGTATTTTATTTCAAATCGAAGTAGTTGTCATTATAGGTACAAAAATGGCTACAGTAAAATTAAAAAAGTTTTTTTTTTGTTTATACTCCTATTACGTTTCATGGAAGTCTGAAAGTGGCGCCGGGGACTAAAAAGTGGGTTGTAATCAGTTATCGTGTTATGGACATGTGATGGGGAGGAATGAGGAAAATGTTGAGTATGAATGTGTATGAAAGACCAAAAAAACGATGGATGGACTGTTTGAAAGATGATATGACCAGAAAGGAAGTCACTGCAGAGATGACGAGTAATAGAGAAGTATGGAAGAAGAAGACATGCACTGACCCCAAATTAATTTCGGATAAAGGCAGAATAATGATAATGACGTTCCATGGAAGAAGATCAAGACCTCTTAGATGCTTGACAAATAATTCAGAACCAGTACATGTATTACATACTCCTATAAAGCTCCCCTAAGCTCTCCTATATAGCTTCCTCCTACGCTATATCGAGGTTATTGCATTTCAAGTGAACTAAGCATATTGATTATGCAATATATTTATTTGCACTGCACGCTACGCTGACGTGACGACAGCTACGCGGAACGCTACGTACGTAGTACGTGCTACGAAACGTCTACGAGATGCGACGATTGAATAAACATGTATACGAATATTGAATATGCAACCTTATTTTTATTAGGGAGTATGGACTAAATTATACAATTCTTATCCATCTGTTATAGCTGTTGGTTCACCCGGTTAAAAATAAGTAATATTTTGATAAGTTTGACAAATGGGCCAACAAACTAACCGTATCTAAAAATTTTACTAGCTTTCTTTAGCAACGGAGTCCGATTTCTTATCTGACTCCAACTGTTTACTACCCAGTTTTTTTTTAATTTATAAAACGTTGCGTGAGTTAACAAACATTTAACTCATATACACAATACACAAACAACTATCTGTAGGCACTACACAAATTGCAAATTTGTGCGTAGCAGTCAATCAGTCAGCCACTGCTCCAACCTAATGACTAAAAGCTCAAAACAAAACAAAATAGTTTAATAAAGTTGATTGCTTTTTCATCAACTAACTGGACTTCAAAACACACTCTTCAGATAGTGTAAGGGCTTGCAATGGTTAAACGCATACTGGTCTCATTTATTGGTAGACTAAAATTATTAAAAAAAAAAGTAGTTACATAATTATAATCCTACATTATTAGACACAGTAAACAACCACGCCTTTGACTGCCTTGTTGGTAGTGGCCTCAAGCGTGACTATTGAGCATGAGGTCCCGGGTTCGATTCCCAGGTGGGGCAAAAGTGTTATTGGGTTCTTCCATCAGGAATTTCTCAGTGGTAGCCTCAGAGTCTGGATACGTGCCCGGTTGACAGATATAGGTTCGCCCCCTGTATGCCCGCCATATATGACTTAAACATATCTGGCGATGTGGGTAGGTGTACTATTAGGTACGGTCGAACAAGCTATTTGGTTTACATTTTACAATGTAATTTGTGGGTTTAAACTGTAAACCAAATAGCTTGTTCGACCATACCTATTTCTCTGCCTAACTTGGGGAATTAACCGTAATACCATTTCCAAAACGTGTTCACTTTATAAACTCATCACGTGATGTGTTCGTTATTTAATTGCCGCACCTCGTGTGTTCTAGAATGTAGAACATTTGTGTGAAATACTGTGCAAACACATTCCAACCCCGCGATGCTGGCTATTAGTCCACTAGGTTACCTTCGAGCGAACTGTGTAATCTTATGCAGAGTTATACACTTGAGCGAAGGAAGAGTTAAGTATCGGTAGGTCAGTTAAATAGTACGTTATTGTGTAGTAAAATAAAACTTCATATAATGACATGGATCACTACTTTATTTATCATTTAACACTTCAATATTTAAATTATAATCTTCCAACGCGTGCTGTATTTTTGTTAGTTGGACTTCACCATTCCACGGTTACCGAACTACTGCGGCTGCCATGGCCAACCATCGCCGCCATTGACAGTATACTTTACTTACATCAATACAGCAACTAAACTAAACATGATTTTAATAATAAACATCTGACAATCATAATGCTTATTATATTCAAAATGCACAGTATGAATTATCCATCAACATTATTAAAAATAATCAAGTATTTATAAAAAATATTCAAGGAATTTAGGATCATTCCCACTAGTTCTACTACACAGTTCTACGGTAGAACTAGTGGGACTTTTTTTTCCCACTAGTCCTACGATGGGATTCAAAACAGCTATTGGTATGGAATCATTATTATAACATCGCAAGAATTTACAAAGAATCACGACAGTAGGCAGTAGGAAAGAATATAATTTATCAACCTATTCTTGTAAATAATTAAAAGATAAAACTAACGAGTTCGAACCCAAGGCACCTCTCACCACCAAGAAAATACTTATGACGTTTTGATTTTTAAATTCATATTATTAGTTGTTGTTAAATTTCCTAACCACTAATATTACTTTTATATGCATTTGGTTATTTTGGTAAAAAACATGAGGCATTTTGGCGCTCCAGTGATGTTGGTACTGTTAGACAATATTTTGAAACGAAATATAATAAAACCAGATGATGTCGCTAGTGCCCTAGTTCCGATTAATTTAATTCCACACGCCAAAGGATACAGCTTTCAGCTATACAGAGTGTATGTATCTATCTATGATACATGCTGTATAGAAATTTCACTGACCAGGAACATTGAAATTAGGATACCAAATACCGACCTCCAGTTTTTGTAAATGTTGATATTGTATGACCTATATGGATATTGACAAGTGTTGATCTATTACGTGATTGATGATGTCGCCTGCCTAAAGGAACTACATATTTCGTAAATTTCATTCTTTGTTGTCTACTACTAACGCAATAGGCTTGTGTCCTGAAAAAATCTAATTAGTCCGTCAGTTAGATTTTCAAAAAATTTTTGACACGTATTTTTTTCTTTTGTTACGTAGACCAACATTGACGAAGATACGACGCTTTTAAAATTCTCAATACATGACGCTGTGATCTTTACTGCGTTGTGACGTCAAAAGCCCCCACTCCCGAGATTTGATGCGTTTTATCTTTGTCAATATCCATTGATTTACAAAAACAAAAAATACGTGTCCATTGTTTTCCAATACTCTAAGTGACGGACTATATAGATTTGCAATTTATTGATGGTGGAAACTAGCCTATTCATGACTTAAACAAATAATTATATATTTAAGTAATAAAAGCGTCACAAAAGTGTTTTTCTTCTCCCTTCCATTTCGCTTTCATTATCTTCCTGCCCTAGTCCCATGTTACGTGGGATGGGCGCAACACGTTTTTTGCTTCCATTCTCTCCGGTCAACCGTCACGCTATCATTGCCTCTTTTTTAGAGTTCCGTAGCCAAATGGCAAGAAACGGAACCCTTATGGATTCGTCATGTCTGTCTGCCCGTCCGTATGTCACAGCCACTTTTTTCCGAAACTATAAGAACTGTGCTGTTGAAACGTGGTACGTAGATGTATTCTGTGAACCGCATTAAGATTTTCACACAAAAATATAAAAAAAAAACAATACATTTTGGGGGTTACCCATACTTAGAACTGAAACTCAAAATTTTTTTTTCATCAAACCCATACGTGTGGGGTGATATTGATGTTTCTAGTTTAATTTTTTTCTAAACTGAATAGTTTGTGCGAGAGACACTTCCAAATTGGTAAAATGTGTGTGTGTGTGTGTCCCCCGTAACTTCTAAAATAAGACAATGATAAAACTAAAAAAAAAAATATGATGTACATTACCATGTAACCTTCCACCGAAAATTGGTATGTACGAGATCTAGTAAGTAGTTTTTTTTTAATACGTCATAAATCGTAAACCGCAATTTACCTTTCATTCAATAAAGTTTGTGCGGAACCCTCGGTGTGCGAGTCCGACTCGCTCTTGGCCGGTTTTTCTTTTATATCATTCACAAAACGATTTTAAATAATTCTGCTAATTATCAGCGGAAATCGAAATGGAAGGGACTAATTATTATTATCATTTATTTCAGGCATTAACCCATATAACTCAATACATACTTATTACATAAATCATAATTGAGAGCAGCGGTGGCCCAATGGTGGCGGCCCCGACTTACGAACAGTAAGTCATGGTTCGAACCCAGACAGGCGCATTACTTTGTGTAATTTATTTCATCACCACTGCTCTCAAAACGGTTAAGGAAAACATCGTGAGGAAACCGGCATGTCCTAGAACCAAAAATTCGAAGACATGTGACATCTACCAATCCGCACTGGGCCCGCGTGGTGGATTATAGCCCATACGCAAAATACGCGATTTGACGTGGAGTTGCGGACACCAGCCCGTTATACAATACAATACAATACAATTACATAAATTACACTATAACTAATTCACATGACATTACATTATTAAACTTAAAATTGCCAATTATAATCAAAGTTAAAATCCACATTTAAATCAACATCTTTAAAATCTAATATTAAAATAAAAGAGTGATGAATATAAATATTGATGAATGTAGAGGACGAGGAAGATTAAGGAAATTTTTAGCAGAATTATTTAAAATTGTAATAGTAAACTTGCTTGAATCTCGCTCCGGTATTTCCGGTCATTTTTCAGCAAAAGACAATCGACAATGCTAGGAAAATAAACTTGGTAATTTTGAAACTTTCTGTTTCAGCCGCCTGTTAGTCTTGAAAAGCCTGTAACTTAACAAGCATGTAATTTATTTTAAGTCCTACGATTACTCTGCTCCGCTGGTTTGTAGACAACTATTTTGTTTAAGACTTTATATTTCATGCATTGGTAATTTGAGCTTTGAGTTTTGCTTTACATTGAAAATCTCCTTAACAAATAATGCAAATGTTTTGGTTATGTGATTTGGTTTAAACAGGTTTTTTAAACATAAGGATTTCATAAAAGTTGTTTGTTGTTTATGTAAATCGACATAAACAGAAAGTTGTAGGCAATGTTTACAAAAACTAGCCGCTGTACCTAATCCTTCGGAAATTACAGTCGTGATATACTTGTATGTCTGTTTTAGATGATTTCGGAAGTAACAATTAGTATCGATAGTGTTGCACCTATACCTTATTTTTTTTTTTGGATGGGAAATCATCAAATGACTTCTCCCGCTCTGGGCGGAGCAGGAGGGAGTGTCAGACTTTTACTGACTAAAACCCATCCACGTTCCTTCATCGCCCTTTGTGTTCCGGGGCCACGGTATCTCTTTCGAACAGTCCCGCAACCCCGGCAGGCATCGGTCCTTGCGGACCCCTTCCTTTTTGCTGACCCTCTTTGAGGCGCGCGTGGAACACGAACTTGCCGTCGACACGGCCTGTCGTCATGAGACGGACGGAAGGCTAGCCCATAGCAAAATTAGACACCAGGTTTGGCACTATTACTAGAAGAAGATGTTAGCTATAGTCAGTACAATTCCTTCTACAATATCCAAATTATACTATATCCCAAATCATGTTATTGGCCATCCCTTTGAAGATTACAAGGATAATAGCCGGGTACATTATTTTAAAGTACCTACCTACCTACCTAAATCCCTCCTACACGTGGCGTTACTACGTATTACCGTTACTAAGGAAAATTCCGTATTATATTGAAAAGAATAAGAATAGTGACCGTCTCTAAATAAAGTCTATTTTCTTTGGAAAGAGGATTATTATAGCATAAGCAGCAGAATTTAAATTTTCTCTGATGATGTAAATAATCTCCTGGCAATATTGTTTAATTTTAACGTGTCTTAAGAGGTAGTCTTTTGCAGCAGATATTTAAATATTATATACAAAAAGAGTAATGAATATAAATGTGGATGGATCGAGAGGGAGAAGGAGACCAAACAAAAGATGGATGGGTTATGTGGGGAATGATATGAAGGAAAAACGTGTAAATCGGCTGAACAATAAATTACCTAAAAAAATCGGAGAATGTACAAGCATACCAACATTTAAAAAAGCCTAAGGAATTTATAAATTAGACGCATAAGTTTAGCTTTTTATATTAGACACATAAGTTTAGTGTAAACTGTTTTGTATCTTTCATCATCAGCCTATAATGTTCCCACTGCTGGGACACGGCCTTCTCTCAATGAGAAGGAATGGGCTATAATCCACCACGCGGGCCCAGTGCGGATTGGTAGATGTCACAAGTCTTCGAATTTTAGGTTCTAGGACATGCCGGTTTCCTCACGATGTTTTTCTTCACCGTTTTGGATCTTTATTTAGACTTAATTACATACTTCCTATTGTATATAAAAAATAACTATGGTGTTCAGTTTCTTGGATAATTTGAACCTCCTCCTAATGTTGCTATGCCCGACAGAGTACATACTGATCTTTTATTTTGTAACACCATCTTTGTAATAGATATGGAACGCAATCAAAAATTGAGTATTGAGTATTGAACGTCGTCATGTAAACTACAACGAAGTATTAATTTAGTTAAGTTCCTCTTTATGTGAACTGTAATTTGTTCTATGAGAAATACACTTTGAAATATACGTCTTTGAACCGAAATAATAGCGTGACGATTAACAGGAAGAGAATGAAAGAAATAAACGTGTTGCACCGACCCCAAATAACATGGGACAAGGACAGATTCCATGGAAAAAAGAATCCATGGAGTTTCTTGTCGGTTTTTTTCCATGGAAACGAATAACCCGAACACTGCACCTATATTTTGAAGTATTATAAGTGAGTAATCTACGATTATCACGAACATAAAAAATACAGTTTATTCTTATTTTACACTCTGTTATACCGTTCATACATTTAAAAAAACACGCGGAGTCGCGGGCTGAAACTAATTTGTAATAAAATCTTTTTAATTTTGAGTGTACTGATTTAACACAACGGTGTATGCCTTAAACGCATACCTATAATTTACAGTAAGTAAACAGTATTGTAAACACTGATTACATAATTATTGTAGTTTGACCTTAAAATAAAATAAAAATAAAACTTTAGGCAGAATAACATAACACCACTCTTTTTAACCCGGGCTAGGCAGAGATGTAACGTTAGAATCCACATTTTGCTAGTTATGTTTACGTTCCAAGTAATTGGGGTAACCTTATTGTCATCAACTAAATTCGGATCTTGGGCTACTACTAAAACAATCCAGATCAAAAGAACCAATAACACTTTGCCTGACCTGGGAATCGCACCCCGGACCAGGCTCAGCAGTAGTAGGTACTTGCGAGTCTTGCGACAACAGTCAACGAGGCAGCGATAATCTTTAACTTTCAGCAATACTATTACTAACACCAAACTTATCTTAAAAACGTCATCTCATCCTCATAATACTTCCGAATCGTAAGAAAATAAACATAATTCACTCAAGTTTGTGCTCAACATCAAGACATCAATCCTCAAAGGAGAACTGAGCCAATTTGGCACGTCTCCAAACAAAAACAATAGGACTTGGAAAATAAAACTATTGAAAATTCATTTGGAAAACGTCGTACACACAAAACATTGTAAGAAGTCTGATATTTTCTGTTATTTCTTTATCCTTATGTTGGTCTAAGATTCTTAAATACTTTTAAAGGTCAGAAAATAATGGATTTTTATACTAAACTTTAGTGTAAAAATTCCATTATTTACTAAAGGAATTGGAATTGTTTGTAAAAAGACCCTTAACTAAGCCAAAAGGCATTTGTTTTCCCTGTCATTGCGATATTTTCTTTTGTTCTGGACCATATTTGGAAACCTTGTTACGGAGATATTGAAGGTCAAAGTTTATACTTTTTCACAAGTTTAATTTTTGTTTAAACAATAATGTTGAAGGTACTTTAAATACCTCTATGACCCGTTGACAATAGGCATGACGACAGTATCAAAAAATTGCAAATCTGTTTAGTCCGTCAGTTATAGTATTGGAAATGAATGGACACGTATTTTGTTTTTGTAAATCAATGAATATTGACAAAGATAAAACGCATCAAAACTCGGGAGAGGGGGCTCGTGACGTCAGAACTAGCTAAAAATGAAGCCAAGGCGTGACGTATTGCGAATTTTTAAAGCGTCATATTTCGTCAATTTTGATTTACGTAACAAAAGAAAAAACACGGGTCAAATATTTTTTGATAATCTAACTGAGGAACTAATTAGATTTTTTTTTTGTCGTCTCGCCTATTCAATTCATCGTTCATCCTTCTGCACAATATTTGAGTGCGTTACATTGACTACAAATAGACTGTAAAACGTGGTTTTTCACCCCAAATTAAATTTGTTTCCGAGCAACATTTTTTGCGTAGGATTACTTACTTTGATGTACACAATGCTTAGTTGACGCCTTCGTGAAGGGTTCGTTTACACTTTGTATATTTTGTATGATACAAAACGTTGATATTATTAATATTAAAACTTATCCTCCCACTCGTAACCTTTTCTCAATCGACTGGGGTTCTTTGTAAAGGCTGTTTTCTTCCTAGTTTATTTTAGTCTTGCCACACTGGTCTTATTGTTATCACGTTTACCACTAAATGATCTTCAAAAACGCAAAATATAATGTATAAAACCAATTCAAAGACAGGAAGGTTATTTTTATCAGATAACATGTTGAAAAGATGGAAAATTTGGTCAAACGTTGGCCACACAACTCTGTATAGGTAAAAGTGGATGAATAGAAAATATGAATTTATTATAATTTTTGCAGTGTGACTAAGAAAGATGATATTATAAATATATAAAATTATTAAAAACGGAGAAAAATTAACAATAAAGATACCTTACGAAAGTTAGGTTACATTTTGTGTTAATATTTAATGGTGTCTGAAGCACTGAAGTAGGAGTTTTAAAGACCGTAATAAAGAAACAACGCAGTAAGCTGCCACGGTTTCCACCATGGTAGCTATTCAAAACTCATCTCATCAACATGCAACTAAATAGGGTATTTTATTCTCTAAGATAAAAAATCTAAAAATATGTTATTGATTTAGTCTAGGCAAAAAGTAGTCGGAAAACTTTAGTTTTAGTTCATAAAATAGTAAACTAAATTTTGAAATTTAATTTAAAGGTTTCAGCTTTTTTAATCTGTTTCATAACACCATTATAGTAGTCGCCATGCTAATACGACATACGGCTATGTAAACTTAGAAGTGTCAACTGTCAACTTCAAATATCACTGCATTTGTTTACACAGCCAACTGACGTCATGACCACAGAGCAATATGGCGTCCACTGCGTCCAGCGTTTTCGCCAAATTACGCGCGAAATTTGAAAATGTAAAATTTAATTTTATGGCACATCGATTGAATAAAATTTTTGTGATTTTTTTAGTGGTTCATTAGCACTATAGAATCTAACTGAGACACTTTTCTAATATGGATGTATATACCCTATTGCAGTTCGTTAGACTTTCGTTCATTAACTACCCGTAACGACTGATAAACATCTATCAATGGTGGCTGGGACGAACTGTTCAAACTCAAACTCAAAGCATTTATTTCAAAGAGACCATTACGGCACTTTTGAATGTCAAAAATGCTAAAAAAAACAAAGCTACAGTCCCAGACACAAGACATAATAACTTGAGAAAGTACTGTAGTTGCCCATTCCCTAGCGTAGATCTCTATGGAGAAGAACGGGCAAGAAACTCCATGGACACTTCTTTTAAATCAAAATATTGTTACAAAATCTTGGTTACATCATTCATGTTGAGATTATAGATATATGTGAGAACGATGTAGAAAGACGTGCACATTAAGAGCGTCGTGTTATGGACGGCCACCCATACCCAGAATGACCTTAGGATAGACCCATGTGGGTGATTATTTAGCCACGAGACCCTAAAAACTACTATCATCATCATCTTCTTCACGCCCTTGTCCAATTATATTTGGGGTCTACGCAACGGGTGTTTAGTCTGAACGGACCGCTGTCAATTCATTTTGGTCCGTTCAGACGTAGACAAAAAATGTTTACGTCCGAACGGACAGGTGTCAAAAAAAAACAAATGAATAAACAATAATAAGTTTAAAGGGACAGTCGCATACATTGTTGTTGCTGTCATTGCTCACGCATGTTGTTGTTGTTCTTTCTTTTGTCTACGCCTGAACGGACCGCGGTCCATTCGATATGGTCCGTTCAGACTAAACACCCGGTGCAACAAGTTTTCTTCTTCCGTTCTCCCCTGTCAGACGTCACGGCATCATTTACACCTTTCTCTTTCATATCATTCCAAACACAATCCATCCATTTTTTCTTTGGCTTTCCTCTCCCCCACCGTCAACATTTATTTCCATAAATAATTTGTCACAAAACTACTCATCTGCCTAGACTTTTCCCAACTACACACATCAAAAGTATCTAGGGATCAACATATATTTTTGCAATAACTTTTCTCCTGATTGATATTAATTAAAATTTTCTTTAAGGATTCATCAAATAAAGTGTTTTCGTTTGTCACAGTAACGATAAACCAAGTCACCTTTGCATTAATAAAGAAATTTGCCATTTTCCTAATAAAGGGATTTTTGACATTTGAACCACTAACATTAAAGTTCGAAAAAAAGACTGAAATAACAGTTTTCTTTAAAATTTTATTGGGTAACTTAAACAATTAATAATCCGTGTTTCTACCGCGAACACTAACAACACAAGAACATCGGTTTGGCATACTCAAAATGAGTTCATCCAAATCACGCTGTGGAATGGCCGCCCATGTTCGTTGCAACAACAAAAAAAGGTCTTCTTGCGACTGGATACCCTCCATATTCGGCAGAGCTCTTCTCTGTAGCATATCCCATGCATGCTCAATCGGGTTCAAGTCTGGCGACTGAGCAGGCCAGGGCAGGACATTGATGTTAGCTGCGGCGAGAGTCTGTCTTACAACTCTTGCGGTGTGCGGTCGTGCATTATCATGCATTAACTGAAATAAGGGACCGATTTGCACTTGTAGAGGAACGATGACGTCTGATACAATCGTCTCAGCATAAATTTGAGCGTTGAGGTTGCCTCTGATCCAAATCAACTCAGTTCTTCCGCCGATCCAAATACCCGCCCATACCATGATGGTTCCACCACTATAAGGATGGACTTCCTGGCAGGATTTTAATCGCTGTTGGCGTCCAGGGGTTCTCCAGTGTCGTATACGTCTTGTATCCGGTCTCATACCAAAACGAGACTCATCAGAAAAGCACACGAAACGCCATTGTTCTTCTGCCCAATTTCTGTGTTCAAGAGCCCATTGATATCGAATCCTACGATTGTGCATTGCTATAGGTGGTACCCGTAGCGGTCTTCGGGAATGAAGGTTCACTTCATGCAAGCGGTTTCTGACTGTTTGGTCGCTAATTAAGTTCCCTGAAGAGTGATGAAGCCTCACGGCTAACATCATGGCGGTTATTGTTGGAGCTCTTCGAGTTAAGATTTGAATGTATCGGTCTTGTCTCCGTGTGGTGCAGCGATACCGTCCTCCATGGCGCTCAGCCACGGTACCAGTGCTTCGGTAACGTGTCCAAAGTCGACTGATAACACTCTGACTTGTATTCAGAGCTAAAGCTACAGTACGTTGCCGGGAACCAGCTTCTATCATTCCCACGGCTCTGAGCATTTCTTCCCTGCTTAAATGACGTCGCCGCTCCATAATAACGTTGGTTTTAATCAGTAGTAGGGAAACAGTAGCACTAATAATGTCTTCAATGCGTTGTATGTTTTTATAGGGAAAATATTGACAGCTTATTTTCATCTTTTACTCGAATTTGATTGAGAGTTCCTGATTCAAATTATGAAATGCACCAAAAAGGATCCATATAAATTTATAAAATCATAAATTTATTACAAAGCCACATCTCAATCTCAAGAAATCCGCATAAAAATGCTTGATCCCTAGACATTTTTGATGTGTGTACATTCAGCCAAAAAAGTATCGGGAATGGATGATTTGTTTATGGTTCCAAATTTTTTTTTGTATTTTTTTTTGTTGTTGTTAGATTAGCACAACTGTTTTCCATTTTGACGCGGAGTTTGACTTACATCTGTTAATTAGATTAAATACAGTGCTGTTTTTAATTATATCATATCTAGTGTGTATTGCGAATTTCATAATGGACAAAAACATCGAACAAAGAGTTTGTCCTAAATTTTGCATCGCCAATGGAATTTGGTGTTCGGAGTCACTGAAAATGTTACAGAAGGCTTACAGTGAATCGACTTTATCAAAAACACGCGCTTATGAGTGGTACAAAGAGTTCAAAAGCGGTCAAGGTGTGATGGAAGATTTGCCTCGCTCTGGTAGGCCATCAACGTCTGCAACTGAAGTTAACATCGCAAAAGTGAAGGAAATAGTGACTGACAATCTTGCCGGAAGGTCAAACGGTAAATAAAAAATATTATTCGGACGTTATGCAGCGTTTAAGAGAGCAAATTAGATAAAAGGGCCAGATTTGTGGAAAGAAAATTCTTGGATTTTGCACCACGATAATGCGCCTTCGCACAATTGTGAACGATTTTTTGACCAAAACTCAACAAATACCATCGAGCAACCACCTTATTCACCAGATATGGCTCCAGCCGACTTCTTTATTTTTCCTAAACTCAAATTACCACTTCGTGGCACCCGTTTTCATTCAGTAGAAGACATAAAGGAGAATTCGCGGCGAGACCTGAACTCAATTCTGGAATAAGCATTTAAAAAATATTTTTATGATTGGATTATTAGTTGGCGTAAGTGTGTCGGTTCTGAAGGAGCATACTTTGAAGGTGATAAAATAAATTTGGATGAATAACTAATATTTTGTGTTTTATTGATCTTTTCCCGGTACTTTCTTGACAGAGTAGTATGTTGGGGTCGGCTTCCAGTCTAACCGGATGCAGCTGAATACCAGTATTATAAATGAAGCGACTGCCTATCTGACGTCCACAACCCAGTTAGTACTGGTTAATACGATACCACTTGGTAAGACTGGGTGTCAGACTTTTTGGGACAATTACTACCTGTAAATACTGTCAAAGATCTAAAAATGACAGCCGGGACCAATGCCTTAAAGTGCTTTCCGAGGGACGGAGGAAACTCGGTATGTAAGGGTGGTCACCCATCCACAGACCAACCTAGGCAAGCACAGCTTAACCTAAAGATCGGCCCTAGCGGCTGTTATTATTTAGCCAGGAGACCCTAAAAACTACTAAAAGCCTCTAAAATTAATATCCACGGCCCAGTTTCCATCAGCCACATATAATACCGTGCTAGTTCGCCATTATTGCGAGCCTAATACAATTTGCCGCTCCACGGACGTCCAGTCCCTTGGTCTCCGAACAATTAGAACTGCCGACGTTATTTTTGTGTCACCCTTATTGTACCTTTTCTTGTCTTTTGTGTAACGAACGCTGAAATTCGTGGTTGCCCCCAGGGTAGGTACTGATGTAAACGCCTAGGAATCGTGGCTAATATTCTGCGTTGTTTTTTTTTTGGGATAACTGTGTTGAGGACTGATTGTGATAAATAAATTATGAGTAGCTTCTTATTTGTTAGGGCCAAATTCGTTTTATTGCTGTAGCATGTTCTAAAAATGACTTGGTGACATCAATTTTGTCCCGTTTTTTTTTCTCGACCTTTGTACTCAAACAGCTATATATGTATATAGTCTCAAAATTGTATTAACTAACCTTATATGTGGGTACGTAATACTTTATGTAGGTTCACTATTCCCACACATATACTGTGGTTACGCCAACATGGTGTTTGCGTGTAACCTACGTATAAATAACTATAATGCTTGACGTTGGACATTTGAACTGACTAGGTACGAAAACGGGTTGGCTCGCCTAGTTGAAAGTGTCCAGCAGTCACTTCATGGGCTTTGTTCCTGCCGCGGCTAAAGGAGCTCAACCAGTGTGAAGTTCCACTAGCCGCATTGCATTTCTTGACTATCTTCACGGAATAAAAAAAAGTCAAGATGGCGTCTGCGCATAATCGCGGCTCGGTGTGCTGTCCGTTGACCATCCAAAAACTAAAAGGATCCATCTCTGGTATCATCTCAAATTATAGCTGAGATTGTCCAGGTTTCACTATAAATAAAACCCGCGGGTCCATCGGCCCATCGCATGTGCAATAACATTTTCAAACTATGAACTTCGGTGTGTGAAGTGGGCTTCGGCTTTGAGTGCAGTTGAGCAGTCCCTCTGGAGCTGATCGCAGACGTGGCCAGCAAGGTAAGCCTCCCAAGTACCTACCTAGGGGTGTTTTCTAACTGTTCACCGTCAGGCTGTTCAATTTCTAGAATATTACTTATTTCGAATCAGCGACCCTCCATTTGTGAGGTTACCGCAGCGTATGGTTTTTTATATCAACATTTTCATATTTTTAGAATCTAACGTAAATCTATATATATATACTGTCTGATATTCTTAATTAAAGGTGAGAATCATCTGCTATATACAATACAATACTCACTTGTTTTAGCATTATCATCATCTGCCTAGCCTTTTCCCAACTATGTTGGGGTCGGCTTCCAGTCTAATCGGATGCAGCTGAATACCAGTATTTTACATGGAGCGACTGCCTATCTGACCTCCACAATCTAGTTAATACTGGGTAATACGATAACCCTTCGTAAGACTGGTTGTCGGAAATTTTGGGCCACTGACAGGTAGTCAGTGGTAACATCTGTCGAAAGATCTACAAACAACAGCCGGGACAAACGGCTTAAAGTGCTTTCCGAGGGACGGAGGAAAATCGGTATGTAATGGGTGGTCACCCATCCACAGACCAACCTAGGCAAGCACGGCTTATTCCAAAGATCGACCCGAGCAGCTGTTATTATTTAGAAACGAGCTCTTCCAATTAAATACAATAATGTTACATAAAAAGTTCATCAGTTCAGACTCTAATACTGTAATTATTAAAACAATCCCCTAACAAAGCCAAAAAGGACCCTGCAATACTGATTAAGGCGGTTTGTAGATGCATAATATTAAACTCGTCTGTCCCCAGGGTTCGTCCTTAATTTAATTACGTATTTGACCCAAAAGCTACTCCACAGACCGGCTTACAGAAGACATGTCAAATCTCTATTCAATTATGTTTTGTAATGAACGACAGTATGTTCGACAAAATTGGATTTCATTGTGATTCGGATAGATGAGGACGATTACTATTATTATAGCTACTAAGTGAGATTTAGTGCGATTAGGTTGGCAGCCTTGAGTGTGTGGTGACGTCATCGGTTAGTTGTTATGCGTGTGTTTGAATTAGTCCTAATTATATTGGCGACTGCGTCGTTTGTCTGGTGGTTGCAAGCGCGACTCACACGAGGTCCTGGGTTCGATTCCCGGGTCGGGCAAAGTGTCATTGGGTGTTCCATTAAGAATTTCTCAGTAGCAGCCACGAAGTTTGGATTTGATTATTATGGGACTTATGTGGGTGTGCTATTCGGTACACGTCTGCCCAACCCTTGTTTACAGGCGTGGAGTTATGTTTTGTATGTATAGTTGTAATACTGGTGATTTTTTTCTTCCCATTTTTTTTTATTACTTTAGTTACATTATGACTGCGTGTATGAGAAACACGATTCCCAGATCGGGCAAAACGTTATTGGGTTTTTCCATCAGGAATTTCTCAATAAGGAGTCTGGATTTGTGCCCGGTTGATGGCAATAGTCGATTACATTCTGACTTAAACTTAACCATAACCATGGTGTACCTAATAAGGTACATGATGATGATATGATATATAATAGGCATGACGACAGTATCAAAAAATTGCAAATCTATTTGGCCATCAGTATTGGAAATTAATGGACACGTATTTTTTGTTTTTGTAAATCAATGAATATTGACAAAGATAAAACGCATCAAACCTCGGGAGTGGAGGCTCGTGACGTCAGAACTAGCTAAAAATTATACCTAGGCGTGACGTATTCAGAATTTTAAAAGCGTCATATCTTCGTCAATTTAGATTTACGTAACAAAAGAAAAAACACGGGTCAAATATTTTCTGATAATCTAACTGACGGACTAATTAGTTTACTTTTGTCGTCTCGCCTATTACAGACTAACATAGGCACTTACACCGTACATACCAACACAAGCACTAAATCAGCAAAGGTACGAAGGGTTTTAATAATTGATAGATCCTAACAGCCAATAGGCAGGTAGGGTTATTTTATTATTAACATCGATTGATTGGAGAACTGGCAATCCCTGGAGGTTTGCGGAGCTTACCTGATTACACAGTTAATGTAAAGGTATTGACTGACAATGTTGTTGCCGGGTAATGCTTAGTACACACTAGAATGGACTGTAGTGAAGTATGTGGAGCTGTTTGATTGGCTAACGAAGTTCGGTTCTAGTTAATGGAACGACTAATGCAGTATTAATTAAGTTATTAGCGCAACCTTCTCGGTTAATGAGTTATGAATATTAGCGCCAATTGGAATATCGACTCGGGTATATATTCACGGATGTTGGTGTAGTGCAATCGTTAGATTTGCACTTATGTAGCGGTTGTGTATATAAATACATAAATATCGCTGGACATTACACACAGCGCCATCAATTGCCACACTAAGCAACGAGGCTTGTGTCGTGGACACCAGATAGTTGATATACTACATAGATACTTTTTGTTTGTTATTTTTGTTGCTATAATATGATGTACGAGTGGGGTCATGCATAACAAAATGGCGTACTCATGGCATTAGTAAAGTCTCTGCGTCATGCATGGTGTCTGTCAGAGTTGTCTAAATGAAACAAAATAACTGTAATCTTTCGCTAATATTCAGAAAATACCAAATCGCATTGAGCAAGGGTGGTGATGATAGCTCTTGCCTTCTTTTTATAAGAAGATCGTTTATCCTGCACTGGAACATTGACAGACTGGGGGCTACCATGACGTCTTAAAGCAGGATTGTTTTATTGTCATTCCTGTGAGGGAAAGCAACAGCGCTATAATAAATAATAAAATAAATATCGCTGGACATTACACACAGCGCCATCTAGTGCCACACTAAGCAACAAGGCTTGTGTCGTGGACACCAGATAGTTGATATAGTATTATCATAGATACTTTTTGTTTGTAAATACATACTTATTATACATATAAAAATCCATGACAGGGAAACAAATGTCCATGCTTATCACACAAACATTTGCTTCTACCGGGATTCGAACCCGAGACCCTAAGAACGTAAGGCAGCCTCAGTACCGCTGCGCCATTCGGGTCGTCAAAATATGCAGGATCTCTATCCCACACTAGAATAAGAATAACAATCCTGCTTTAAGACGTCATGGTAGGCCACCTGAGCTATGAAGAGAAAAGAATACTCAAATACTGTTACTATAAACCTGTGTCAAAGGCCTCTCCCCATGACTTCCAAATCTTTCGATCTAGGGCTAATTTAGATCACTAAGTCGTTGGTACTGTTTAGCTCGTCTCGCCATCTGCTGCGAGGTCTACAGTTTCGCCTTCTGGCTGTTTCAGGGCTCCACAGCTAGTCCGACATAAAAAAAAAAAACATACCTAGTAACATTTTTCCCAAAATCTTTATTTTTTAATTATAGCGCGTATCTATTTACATTCCGCCCCAGTCACCCACGACCCTAACAGGCTGTCTCCAAAGTAATTAGTGCAGGCATAAAAAGGGTCCCTAAAAGCAATTTCCGAGGCAGAGAGACAGATTAAGTATAGAATTATTTATTTACTAGTCAGGTCAAGATTACAGCACTTAGGAAGACCAATTTGTGACATAAGGTTAGCAAGTCTTGTAACGCTTTAATAATATTAGCTCCCCCAATCTTTTCAATAAGTCGCGTAGGTGTCAGATTTATTTCTTACTAGCGGACGTCACGCGGTTTCACCCGCGTAGTTCCCGTTCTCGTAGGAGTACGAGGATAAAATATAGCCTATGTTACTCAAGGTGAATGTAGCTTTCTAATTGTGAAAGAATTTTTGAAATCGGCGCAGTAGTTTTCGAGTTTATTCATTACAAACATACACACACACAAAAATACAAATCTTTCCTCTTTATAATATTAGTGTAGATAACATCTTGCTTTTATCTGTTATAAGGTCAGTGTGTGTCACTGCCCTTATCTGTTTTGCCTTTCAAGTGTTCAGGTGTGTAGATTTAAATAGTTACGAGTTGGAGCATTTTTTGGTTTCGCACGCGTTTTGTTTAGTTGTCGAAATGGGAAAGTTACTAAACAGGACTTACCCAACCTTACAAAGAAATCTTCTGTCAAGTGGCCCGATACCTCGGTACGATACCCCTTGGTAAGACTCGTTGTCAGACTTTCGGGCCACTGACTATCAGTAACGACTGTTCATCATCATCAGCCTATTAATGTTCCCACTGCTGGGACACAGGCCTCCTCTCTATGAGAGGGAATGGGCTATAATCCACCACGCGGGCCCAGTGCGGATTGGTGATGTCACATGTCTTCGAATTTTTTGGTTCTAGGACGACTGTTAAAGATCTACAAATGACAGCTGTGACCAACGGCTTAACGTGCTTTCCGAGGCATGGAGGAAACTCGGTATGTAATGTGCAGTCACCCATCCACGGACCAATCTAGGCAAGCGTGGCTTAACCTTAGCCCTACCACAATCCGATTAGCTGATTTGTTAAATACATTACTATCAACAGCCAATAACATTGCTTGAACTTTTGATTTTGACGCATTGATAATTTTCGTTCCAGAAACCAGACGTATTAATATCTAGCTATAAATACACCTTGATTAAATTAATATCTTGCCCTAGGCATTTCTAGTGTATTATGGGCAAGTTTGCCGACACAAATCTTGTTTATCTACATCTATACCTATATCTTGTGATCCTATAATACTCAGAACTGTAACAATTATCCATAAGCAATACTAATATTGGCCATTTATAGCTGAATTGTGTGATGTCATAACAGTTTAGCTAAATACAGATCTGAGAATATTGGGTACTAATATTTCTCCAGTAAACAATCTGTTGTCTAGAGTCTATTTTTTACCATTCTTCCAATTGATTGCGTCAGAAATTCAAACTGACGGCCGAAATTCAAAGTGTCGCTTGATCGTACTTGAACTTGTGGAGAAGCAGCGTACCTATGAATGGGGTAATCTCCAGAACTAATGATCCAATTCTAAAAAATCTTTCACTGGCAGAAAGCTCTAACGAACAAGCTATTTGTGAGTGAAAAATTAATTCACATATAAATGTCAGTAGTGCCATATAAAGTCGTTGGGCTAATGAGTGAATGAGACTGTTTCAATTTTATTTTTAATGCGTCTTGTTCCTTGTGGGTTTAATTTACCTCCGATTGGAATGTTTGACCAAACATTTCAAAATTAAATGTAACTAAGAATAATAATAGTATCCATCTGTAGACACAGACAAGGATGAAAAGCCAAAATCAGCGAAAGTAAGAAAAATTCTGAGCACTAAGTAAAGCTGACAAACCCATTCTTATAATCGGATATTTTTTTCTCCATTCTAGTTATCGGAATTGGTTTCCTTTGATCGTAATGAAAAATGCCAGAGCGAAACTTTTTCGCCGATTACTATCGATCGTACGTGATTATGATATCTGGGAAGGACAAAAGAACCTATAATTGCGTTTTATGGAACTGTTATTTTATAGCGTATTAAGTATAAAATAATCGTAACTGAAATTTTGCCAATCTGACATGGTGCTTCAGAAAAGTATCGTAAAAAAAAATAAGAAATATTATCTTTATCTAATCTGGTGACGTGACGAATTAGAAGCGTTTGTGACAGATTGGCCTGAGAAAACCACACAGAGAGAAGAGTGGAAGGCTACTGGGGAGGCCTTTGCCGAGCAGTGGAATAATATACACTGATCATCCTCTGATAAACAGTTTAAGGAATTCTAGAAGCACGTTAGGGTTGACTTTGATAACAACCAACTACTAACCTTTTTCTAGAATTCACCTTCTTTTAGCATGGCTGATAACGGATGAAGGAAGGAAGGCCAAGGAAACGATGAATAGATTGTGTGAGGAATGATATGAGGGAATTGATGGTGTAAATGATTGTGTGACGGTTGACAGGAGAAAATGGAAGAAACAAACGTGTTGAACAAGGGCAAGATGAGGAATCAGGGGTCTGCTATTACAATGTGTCACAATGGTCTATCATTGATTTCATAATTGTTGATCGATGACATTGTAATTTTGCTAAAACTTCGTAATCTGCTAAATTCATAATGGTCGATCATTGGTCGGTCAATGGTCTCGTAATAGAATTGTGTAATGACATTGTTGTATTGCCATTATTATAAAACCTGTTATTAGAAATGATTTTCGAAAAACTAGAATTAAATTTGAACATGATCTAATCATGCCAGATTTCATTTATTTATATTTTTACATATTATTTATTAGTGTTCTATGCAATCTGAAGTAGTAAGAAGTTCGTAAATAGCAAAAAACATTAAGTTATGTGTAACACAGATTAATGTGAAACTATAAAATTCAATAATATTTTATCTGTTTAGCTGTCAAAGTCAAATGTGACATTACTGCTTACTGACGTTTTATCTGTTTTTATTTCTAGCGGCCGGTGTTTTGTTTTATTTTCATTTATGTGTTAAATTATCTTTATTATAGAAGCCTATGTTTATTGCAATACAAAATGGTGCTAATTGAGCAAATTTCGGCTGGAACTGTCAAAATTCTAGCAGATTACCGCATAAGTCAGTCATTCATTTGTCATTGTGTACGAGATTACCATTATAAGCCATTTCTTTCAATGGAGTGTCAGTGGTTGACCATTGGAAAGTCATAATGACGCCACTATATTATTTGATTACCAAACTTGTCAAAATCAACAATTATGAAACCAATGATAGACAATTTTGACACTGGTTGGGTGGTTGCTTGGTGGGACACAGGGCGTGAGAGCGCTAAATCAGTGAGCGCATAATCTTCAGAAAAAAACAGCTTGTAAACTGCGATAAACTAAATAGATAAGATCTGCTGAATGCCGAGCACAATTTGTAACGACAGTGAAAAACATAGTCTACTTTTTTCTATCCGTAAACCAAGCGAGGATAACACATCCCCTACTTGACGTGTACAAAAACATACACAAACATCCGATAGTTGGGTCCCATTCGTTCCGCCTTGAAAGCAATATATTTCACTCCAAGATTTGTGCATTTCACACTGTAACGTTGACAGTACACTGTCGTGCTGCAAAACGGGGCAAAAACTAAATGAATAGTAGTTGAACCGGATGAACAAACAAGTGACGGCTAGGATGAATGTCAGCGCGGCTAGACGTCTTCTGAATGTTGTTTGTATTTAATTCAAGTTTTTATTGGTGTTTTGTTTGTAGTTCTTGTGAATTGCATTGTTGTGTTGCTGTTTAGAACGTTTTATTACACATTAAATAAGAAAAACTTTAGAAGGTATATATCTACTTTTGAAGTAAGTGTCAGACTGATGGTTTTTCCAACATAATTACAGAAATTGATAAGAGTAGATTAAAGTTTTGTACTTGCAATCATGAATGCAATTACCGATGACCTCTTTATAATTTTCCTGACTGTGATATTTTGATCATTAGTTAGGTGATCGACAAGTTGAGACAATATTGACAATATTCTGCCTTTCCCAACTATGTTGGGGTCGGCTTCCAGTTTTACCGGATGCAGCTGAATACCAGTATTTTACATGTAGCGACTGCCTATCTGACCTCCACAACCCAGTCAGTACCGGGTAATACGATACCCCTTGGTAAGACTGGTTGTCAGACTTTTTGGGCCTCTTAGCCGTTGTTCCCGGCTGTCATTTGTAGATCTTTGACAGTCGTTAGGTAGTCCTAACGACTGTCAAATATCTACAAATGTCAGCCCGGACCAACGGCTTAACGTGCTTTCCGAGGCACGGAGGTAACTTGGTATGTGATGGGTGGTCACCCATCCACAGACCAACCTAGGCAAGCACGGCTTAACCTAACGATCGACCCGAGCGGCTGTTATTATTTAGCCACGAGCGCCTCGCACAATATTGACAATAGTAGTATTAATTAAATACTTTTCTGAATGCCACAAAGCCTTAAATGTTCCTTAAAAATATTACAGTCAGGAACCCTGAACACTTTAAGTAGCCAGCTTCGCTTTTACTCGTTAATATCCTAACCACAACTTAGCTATAATCGTACAGTAACGTGCCAAGTAGCACCATAGTCAACACAATTTAGAAAAAAGAAAACAGCGCGGCGCGGCGTGAACAAACGACTCGATTTTTTTACCAAACCAATGTAATGTAACACATTTTGTTGATAAATTATTTCTGGGGGCACTCCCACTTCATTCAATTTCCCAAATAAATAGCTTATGCCAGTGGCATTGGGGGAATTATTTATTTACTCACCTCTTTTTCGGCGTTTGCTACATATTACACCTCAATTTATTCATGAGTTCACATGTTTTTAAGAAATGCTATTACGAGGTTCGGTAGGTTACTTTGAATGTGTGTGGTTGATCCATTAAATCTAAGTATTTCAGTAGGGCTGATACAATTGGTTCGATAATGTTAGACGTAAGAAAACCGAAAACCTACTCAATCAATACAGCATAGTACTACGTGAGGACGCTATGTGTGATATCACAAATCTTGCTCGCTTGACATTCGATGATTTTGGCGGTAAAAGTGTGTCGAGTGTAATAAAGTGTTTAGAACTGGATTACATGATTAAAAACTCTTTTAATTACTAATAATAATAATATGACTGCCTCGTTAGTCTGTAGTCGCAATAACGACTGCTGAGAATAGGCATGACGACAGTATCAAAAAATTGCAAATCTATTTAGTCCGTCAGTTAGAGTATTGGAAATTAATGGACACGTATTTTTTATTTTTGTATATCAATGAATATTGACAAAGATAAAACGCATCAAAACTCGGGAGTGGGGGCTCGTGACGTCAGAACTTGGTAAAAATTATACCTAGGCGTGACGTATTGAGAATTTTAAAACGTCATATCTTCGTCAATTTTGGTTTACGTAACAAAAGAAAAAGCACGGGTCAAATATTTTTTTATAATCTATCTGACGGACTGATTAGTTTTTTTTTGTCGTCTCGCCTATTATATAGATCCTGGGTTCGATTTCGAAAGTGGTATTGGGTTTATGTGTGCGATAATTCCTCAGTAGGAGCCACGTAGTGTGGATTTATGCCTGATTGATGGCCTATTGCATGTGACTTTAATAAATAACACCTCTGTCTAACTTTTCGGGGATAATAGGCGTGATATTATGGGTCACCCTCTATAACATAACACTTAAATATAGCTGGCGAAGTGTGGGCATTACTAATAGGTACATTAGGGCTTAACCTTTTAGGGAAAATAAGTATGCTATGTTAGTTAGTGTGGTGAATTGGTATTGGTCCGCTCACTTTACACAGTTTTTAGGGTTCCGTACCCAAACGGTAAAAACGGGACCCTATTACTTAGACTCAACTGTCCATCTGTCCGTCTGTACGTCTGTACGTCTGTCCGCCTGTCCGTCTGTCTGTCACAGGGCTGTATCTCATGAACCGTGATAGCTAGACAGTTGAAATTTTCACAGATGATGTATTTTTGTTGCCGCTAAAAAAACAAAAAACAGTATAAAATAAATATTTAAAGGGTGCTCCCATACAACAAACGTGATTTATTGCCGTTTTGTCTAATTTTGTGGTACCCTTCGTGCGCGAGTCCGACTCGCACTTGGCCGGTTTTTCATATTCAACCACACGACAATTAATTCTATCAATCTATAAATTATCATGCTAAACCAAAAACACAGTATGATTCAAATCCAATCATTATTCTCCTGCCCTTCACACAGTCTATCCATCGTTCCTTTGGTCTTCGTCTCAGCATGAGTCACCTCCAATAACAACCATAATACATCTCCATTAAGTACCACACAAGCCTGGATTTATAACCTAACCCGTTGCTAGGCAACCGAACCAAATTGACCTAATGAGGAACTAATATGTATTAGCCGGACGCGGCTGAGAGCACAAATTAATTAACTTAGTTTCAGTAACTATAAATCTTAATATTACCTACCACGATGTGTAAATAGTAGTTTGCAACTCAATTAGCCGGAGAATGCTTTATTGAGTGCAAGTGATTAATAAATTACTGCTAAGTTATGTATGTACCTGGGTAAGCATATTCTACTATGTATTTGGTTAAAGAGTAGGTAGGAAACAGGCCGACGACGGTAGACCGATGACTTGGTGAAGGTCGCGAGAAAACTGACTGTTTTTGTGGTGACGTCTTTCAACTGTATGATGATGCGAATAGACACAAAAAGACATGAAAAGACACGATTAGACACTAAAAGATACTAATAGTCACGAAAAGACACGAAAAAACAAGAAAAGACACGAAAAAACAAGAAATTACACGAAAAGACACGAATAGCCACAAAAAAACACGAAAAGATACTAATAGACACGAAACGAAAACATACGAATAATCACGAAAAGACACACATAAAGACAAGGACATACACGAAAAGACACAATAAAATATGGAAAAAAATGAAAAAAGTTAAGAACTACATATATTGACATAATTCGACTGCCTTGTTGGTCTAGTGGTCGCAATCGCAACTACTGAGCATGAGGTCCTAGGTTTGATTCCCGAGTCGGGCCAATTTTTATTGGGTTTTTCCAACAGGATCTTTTCAAGCAGCCACGGAGTCTGAAACCGTGCCCGATTGATGGCTATAGGCTCACCCTCTATTACATTGGACATATTAAAACATAACTGGCGTAATGATGTGTGTACTATTAGGTACACCTTTGCCTAACCCTTCGGGGATTACAGGCGTGATGTTATCATCATCATCAGCCTATAATGTTCCCACTGCTGGGACACGGCCTCCTCTCAATGAGAGGGAATGGGCTATAATCAAGCACGCGCGCGTGCGGATTGGTAGATCTCACATGTCTTCGAATTGTTGGTTCTAGGACATGCCGATTGCCTCACGATGTTTTCCTTCACCGTTTTGAGAGCAGTAGTGATGAAATAAATTACACAAAGTAATGCGCCTGTCTGGGTGCGAACCCACGACTTACTGTTGAAAGTCGGGGCATCCACCACTGCGACACCGCTGCTCATGCTTATGTTATGTATGTATGTAAAAATAGACTTACATTATTCAGACCTAGTTGTTACACCAGAAACTATAACTCATTACAAACTTAAACACAATTTGTCTTCGTCCACACAAATACACGGCCTAAACAATGTTGTCCATTACAATACAAACTCAAATCGTACAACCCTAAATTAATTTTTCAACTCTAACATGTTTGAACTTACTCAAACAGTTCAGCTAACTGTCCAGAAGCTGGTCCTTATCCCAATCTTAAATTGGCCACATTCTAACCTTCCGACCGGAACAATTCCAATTACATTCCTGCCGAGCACAAACCGGGGTGGGCCGAATTGTGTGAGGAATCTCTGAACTTTGTACCATCTTTAATTAATAACGGAATGGTATTGGACTCGGGTTGAATTCTAAACGACAGTATAGCCGACCAGATTGCGAGTTCCGATGGACTTGGCGAAAGAATCTCAACAAGTTTTGCTTGGACTTTGGCAGGACTTAATGGATGTCAAAGTTATCAATGTGATACTGTTACTCGATGTTTAATGAAAGGAAGTTGACGTTGATTATGAGTAATTTTGAGATTCCATCTGAGCTAAATGTAAGTAAATTGTGTCCCAGTTACATTTTCTATCTAAAGTAAGAAGCTTATCTTTGTACAAAACTTTACTGTAAGCCTTTGGAATTGTACTTAGGTGATACATTTTACCAAACAAATATATTTACCAAGATAATCTAAGCCTTTTAGAAACTTCCCCTCTTGCAAAAATTCTTGTTAAAATTCTAATTTCTCGCAAACATTTCTCCTGGCACTTGAGAAGCCTTTACCTCACTTCAAGGCCGTAATATTTCTTTAAAAGATTCAGCATTTAGGGAAGGGTTCATTTCCCCCAATTTTTTCTCTTAAATTTTCACAATGCTTATGGAGTTATCTGCGAGCCATCTGACGGGCTAAAAGGATAGGAAATTAAGACGCTTTTTGTCCCATTTTCGTTTCATAGACGTTTGCACTTTTCAACAACAAAACGTGAAGTGAACAGCGAAAAATGCAACAGCAGCTTTGTTCGAAAGAATTGAATTAAAATGGCGACTGGGAATTTCTCTGTTTTTCGCAAAGCACGCCCGAATGCCCGCAAATGGACAATTAGCCGCTTGCGAGAGACGAATAAAAGCAAGTGAACTTGGTTTTTAGCGAAAACAATGTAATTTTTAACGAGAAAAATAATAATCTTGGCTTTTATTTGGTATCTGGAAAAATGGAAGTTTCACCAGCAACTAACAAGCATTGGCCAGCTGTCTTGCATGATTCACTGAACGCTTTTATATTTCAGTCTCACCTTCAGTGCCGTATTGGAGAGCCGTGAACAGATCAACTAAAATAAAGGAATATTGGTTTGGCAAACGAAATAATTTTACCATATAATGCTACTGTCGTATTTAAACAAATGAATATAATGAAATGAATAATTTCACCATTTCATCTCAGTTCAGTATTTTAGACAACGACTACATTGTGGAGACTTAATCCGCAGTTTTTTTTTATTTAAACGGGCAGCCAAACAGGACATTCTATTGTAAACGAACATAGAAAACGCATGTAAAACAGATAGATTTTGTGTTAACGTTAGTTTTGTTAAAAAGTTCAACCCGGCAATAATGTTTGTTTCCTGTTTTGAAATAATTCTCTTGTTGGTTTTGTGCGACATGAAAAGTAACCACTGTGAACTGGTTTTATTAACGTTTTAAAAGAAAGGCACTTGTATGCTTTTTAACTAAGTTTAATTAAACTAGGTTCAGTAGCTGTCAGTGTCATACTTGCCATTAACACTCAGTTTGTAAAGACGGTTTAGATGCACTCATCTCATTTATTTTTAACTTATTAGTGTGTACCGAGTAACTAATAGTGTTCTGGCTGCGCCATTTTCTGACGCAGCTAGGGCACTGTACAGACTAGCTATGTTAAGATTTAAGATTTAGTTGATGTACATTCGATATTTGTTAAAAAAACAACCAGGGCGGCATAATCGTATGCACGACAAAGCCCTTTTTCTAGAATAAAAAAATTTAGGTGTCCAGAAGTAAGTTTTTTAAGTCCTTTAACTTTGTATTTTTTTTCTTTTGGCAAATAAAGTTTATGATTATGATTATATTTATTTTATTGGTGTAATTCGTTCTCAGATGGATGTGGCATGCCCCAGATGCAACAGACATCAACATAATTTTCCTGACCTTTTCCCAATTTATTTGGGGTCGGCGGAGCATGTGTTCTTCTTCCATTCTTAGTTATTACTCGTCATCCCATCAGACACCTCTTTCCTTGCCGTCCATCCATTGTAACATTTTCTCTTGTAACCCTCCAGATTCATACTCTAAACTACATTCCTCCGCATCACATATCACGACATCCGACTACTACATAACTTTTCAGTCACCGGCGGCGCCATTTTCCAAATTTCCTCTAATGTAGGTAGTTATTTTCTTATCCGGATACAAAAGTAAAACAATAAATTAAAACGTTTAATTAATTATTAATTCTAAAAGCTGTTGGAAACTACCTACAAAATCCAACATTTCCCAAGGTTTTTTTTCCAATAATAAAACTACCCAACGTAAGGTCACTAGATTTAAAATTAATCTAAAATAACTTTTAGTCTTTACTCAAGATGCCATCTGCTTTAATGTACAGCGATTAAGACTTTGAAAGTTGACATCGAAATTTCAGTAAACGCTAAGTGGATTCAAAATTTGGACGTTAGCATTAAGAGTTCTTAAAGAGTTGCAATTTGTAAACTGAAATATAAATTGTATTGCGTTTGCTCGAGTAAATTGTAAAACGAAAGTTTTTGTAAATTTTTTGAAGTATCTACTAAAAGCATTCTTGAAATTTCTGTGTCTTTTTAAGATATTTTTTCTGTATTAAGTTTGTCTTTAACAATTTTTCTTAAAAAAAATGTGTGAGCATTAAGCAGTGCATTATTTTTATTCTTCAAAAGCAAGTTCGAAAGCACAAACTGATGCTTGTGTTCACAAAAAATAAATCACGTCCACTCAAAATATAAAAAAAAACTTAAAACCTTAATTTTTAAAAGCAATTTTTTTCCCAAACATTTTTCCGCTCGTATTTTACGCTAAAAACACGTCTTCCAGATTTTCAAAGAATAAATTATAATGAGAAACTCACAAAGTATCGGATACCCGGCTTGTTTATCCGTTCCTTGTAAATTCATCGCGACGGTAAGTGTACGGGGGTAACTCGGTTATCTTTTGGGTACGCTAAAACATCGCATTTGCGTATCACACGAGAAAATGGGGAAAAACATTGAGCGACGTACAACGCAAATTTACTTAGCATAATACTCATAAGATTGCAAACTTTCCTGGGTAGGCAGCGACTGAGGTACGTAATTGAAGTGGCGGATCTGAATTGAATGCTGATGCGGAATGCGGATTTAATTAAGGGTGAAATATTGTTGTTCTAGATTCGATTCCCAGATCGGGCAAAGCGATATTGGGTTCTTCCATCAGGAATTTCTCATTGGCAGCCACGGAGTCTGGATTCGTGCCTGGTTGATGGCAATAGGCTCGTACCCTCATAGGACTTAAACATAACTTGCGAAATGTGGGTGTACTATTAGGTACAACTCTGCCTTAACCTTCAGGGTTACAGGCGGGATGTTATGTTATGTTACCCTTGACACAAAAAGACCAAAAAGAAAACTAATAAAACACGACATTTACAACCGTATCATTAATACAACATTACCAAGCCAATGAAACATCGCACTCACATCATTTCCGGAACATCCTATATCACGTTTACAATATCTTCATAGCTTTGGAATGTGACAGATATCAATAAAGATATGAAAAGGGTCGGGCCGCGTCCCACTTATGTTTCCCGATTGTTATTACCGCAAAAATTGCTATTCAACAGAATATCGAGTCGTCTGCCTATGCATGTAAGGCTTAAAATTTACATACATGAAGCAAAATACAGTGTAGTTCTACTTAAACAGTGAGTCAAGTCGATAAAAATAGTGTTTCGCTGTTTTTTTGTTACTACAAAAACTTCTAACTACTGCTGAATGACTTTTGAAAATAGGAAAAATGTTACAAAATACACAGTTGTACAATTTAACTGGGTTGTGGAGGTCAAATAGGCAGTCGCTCCATGTAAAATACTGGTATTCAGCTGCATCCGGTAAAACTGGAAGCCAACCCCAACAAAGTTAGGAAAAGGCTAGACAGATGATGATGAGAACAATTCCGTTTTTAATACTGATTATTTTACTTATCTTTAGCTGACAAAGATCTTTTTATGTTCTTAATATTTTTCGAACCAACCCATTTTTTTTTTATGAAAACATCAAATGACTTCTCCCGCTCTGGGCGGAGCATAAGGGAGTGTCAGACTTTTACTGACTAAAACCCATCCATGTTCCTTCATCGCCCTTTGTGTTCCGGGGCCACGGTATCTCTTTCGAACAGTCCCGCAGCCCCGGCAGGCATCGGCCCTTGCGGACCCTTTCCTTTTTGCTGACTCTCCTTGAGGCGCGCGTGGAACACAAACGCGTCGTCGACACGGCCTGTCGTCATGAGACGAATGGACGGCGAGCTAGCCCATAGCCCACCGTCCACAGGCCCGCGCCTACGGTGGCCGGGGGCCACGTGGAGGCCCCCGACGACGTGAGGTTCTCTCCCTCTCACGTTCCACCACCTCCTTCTCTAGCATGACTGCTTCGCAGAAAGAAGGACCCCATCAACTTGCATTCGAAATGTAATAATAATAAGTGTCAATGACCCGCTTTTTCTTCATGGTCATGGTTCTTTCAACTTGACCAACCATCGAGGTTCAAATAGTGAAAACCACATGTAAATCCGTTGTGTAGTTTAGAAAACAGCTACGCGGTCAAAAACAACAACTTTAATTTAAAATATTTATAGAAGATCGCTCAATGGCCTCGTCAATAACCACAAAAAGATAGCCAGTCGATTCAGAAACACTCGGCTATAAAGAAACGAAATGAAACGGCAATATAAAGCAGCTCATGAATACAACGGTTGGTTTCACCTTTTTTTAAACGGCTTTACAGCTTCCAACACTAGTACTTGCAGTTTTTATGAGGATTACTAACCGGTAGCTGTACTTGAGACTGAATAGAAATAATACGAAAACTGAGATATTTAGACGAGAATTTATTAAAGAAAGAAATATCTCTGCGAGATTTTCTTAAGCGATAAACTGCTTTAGTTGAGTCAAAATTATTATGAAGTATGCAGTTCTTTATTAGTAAGTTATGAATTGGCAGGCGGAAAATAGAGAATTGTGTTGAAAAATAAGAGGAAGGTCTTCCTGCCGTGGAACAGTACAAGCTGTTCAGTTGTTTGTGTTTTATTGTTTAGTTAGTACACTTTTCGTTTTTAATTACGACCTATGAAGTCTGTTGCACTATGAATTGATGAAACAGTTGTGAATCGTGATCTTTTGTTTTTTGAAAACGAGTAGGAAGTAAGGAGTCGGGCATAACTCCCTATGTAGAGTAATCAACTATGCTTATGAAAAATACTGCACAGGAATACTCCAATTTGAATTACCTAAATACGCAAGTTTTAATAATATTATCAAAACCTTTAAAACACAAACTTTATGAAATAATCTATTGAATGAATGAATTTAATTTCATTTACATAGTTTTAGTAACTTTTTATTTAAATAACTTATTATTTAATGTTAGTACCAATTACCTTCTGCACAATATGTATTACAATAGAAGAGATAAAAGCTCTCCGCTACAGTTATCAGGATACTGTTGCGACTACCTCTCACTTTCCCGAGTAGCGAAGCACTATTATAGCACACTATAAAATAAAATTCAGAAATTTTTCATAGAACGTCACTATATTGATTTACTACTTCGTTCTCAACTGTATAAGTTTTGTATTTCATACGCTGTTACAGGTCTTATTACAATGGTGTAAGGGTCAAAATAGGCGTATCAATTTGTGAAAGTGGCTTAACACATTTACTGACATGGGCAAAATAGTCCCTAAGGCGTTTGGTTTTATGGTGTATTCTCATTGAAAAAAAAAACCGTTTTCATTGGGGCTGATATTTTAGTCTAGTGGTAGTAAAATGGTGACATAACTTCGGGGTGAATGTTTTTAAAGGGTTGACGGTTTATCGGGCATGGCAAGTATGTTTGATCAATGGGAGTTTTTTCACGTGTTACACGGTAGTAAACGATAAAAGTCTACTTTCGTGGCTCAAAGGCTTACATTACTAGGTTTATACCTAATAAATTTAAGCAAGTGTGTTATGTTTGTTAAGTGTCAATATACACTTTAATGGTAAAACAGCATTAGAAAAACGTTTAAAACAGAAAGCCTTGTTCACTATTTCGCAAATTCGAATTGGTCACCTTTTTAACCGAATTCTAAAAAAGGAGGAGGTTATATATTCCACCAGTAGCTTTTTTTAATGCATGTACACTGATTTCTCCAAGATTACTGATCCCATTTTTGTGATTCTTTTTTCATTTGGTAGAAGAAGCTCCGCTCGCGCGGTGGTCCCATTTCTTAACTTAACTTGGGTAGTTTATTTCACTTGGTAGAAGAAGCTCCGCTCGCGCGGTGGTCCCATTTCTTAACTTAACTTGGGTAGTTTATTTCATTTGGTAGAAGAAGCTGTGCACGCGCGGTGGTCCCATTTCTTAACTTTACTGGGGTAGTTTATTTCATTTGGCAGAAGAAGCTCGCGAGGTGGTCCCATTTCATTTTTTCATAATAAAAATCACATTTGAAAGTAAGCAAAACTAGGAAGAGTAAGTAAGTATTTATCTTTAGGTTTTTTAAACCAAACTTTCAACTGGCGTAAAACGTTAACTGTAACTTAATACAGCGCGTTTCGCCACGTTTATCCCGAAATACTTCCATTACTTTCTTCACATCAAATGTACCGTGTTATCAACACCTCTGAATGTGTCGTTGTATTGTCGAATACTAAGTGCGGGGCGTAATGGATCGCAACCAAGCGAGACGAAGCTTACTTAGTGAACATAGAAATAGCTTTGACATATTCGTTTATGGATATTATATATGTGGAATGTGGAACTTAAGCCTGTTTTATGGAATATAAATGTATGTCTTAAATCGATTGTTATAAGTACATAAAAAGCCCCCAAAAAGTTAAATATCTCGCCGTAAACAAAAGTTTAAACATTTGGACCATGTAGGTAGGGGTGTTACAAACCCCAGCGCAACCTTAGGCAAAAAAAAAAATGAACTTTTTATATTCAACCTGAATTTTGAGCGGTGAAGTTCCCGTTAGTTTCATAAAAGCACGTGTCTTTTATGATCAAGTATCGAGCATAATCCTGTTTTGCATGTTTTTTGTATTTGATTTATATGATATAAGTTTATATAAAAAAATATTGACCTATCGTATTACCCTACTCATAGTATTCATACTTCTGTTAGTGAGACCCTGTCGGACAGTTACAAAAACTGTTCAAAAGTAATAAAACTGTTCTACATAATAATACATTTGTTTCCAGAAATTGTTAAAAGTTTGTGGAATATACGGTTCAATTAATTACAAACAAATTCCACACATTTAAAAAAGTACTTGCATTAATTGCAATCGAGTGAATTGGAAAGTCGAGTTTTTATTCTCTATAAAGTTGAATGTTTGTTTGAACACGATTTTTTGGAATAAAAACTTTAGTCGGTTTCCAATATTTTCGGGAAAAACTTGCTTCTCTTATTTGGATCAAAATGAAAACCCTAAAATAACGTGCACAAAAATATTTTCTCTATTTTGTTTATCTACGAGCGTTTAATCGTTTTCTTCTAAAATAACTTACTAAATATGTATCGGTAAGTCTTGTGCTTTAAATGAGGAAAATGAAAAAAAATCTTGTGCACGGTGAAATTAAAATTTAGACACAGGGCTTCGCCTTATTCTCTGACTGTGCATGTTTTAAACATGTTAATTTAATCATAATCCAGTTGCAAACAAACCAAATTGTTTGTTGAGCTCAAACAAAAGAAGCAAACTTAAACGTAAATCTTTTCTTCGGTTTCTTCCTTAAAAACACTCACAGCTTTAACCAGATTTTTATCCGCGCCAAACAGAAGCCACTATTAAAATAAAACAATATCGTTTTAAACGTCCGCCTCTTCTATCTTCCCATTTAATAATCCAAGTTTGTTTCCACTGGCGAGGGCGCGCGTTGCCCGGTTTATTTGCGAAACCCTCAAAACTTCGGTTAAAGCCATGAAACAAATAGCTTTTGAACTCGCCTGCTTCGGAGCGTGCTACGTTTTATGATTTTTTTGAGTATTTTTTTTTCGTTATACACGCTTCTCGCACTTCGGAAAATTGCATCTGTTTTGTCTAAAAATGGTTATTTATACAAAAAATATTGTTTAAGTAATATTAAGGTTGTACATGCAGACACGCGAGGTTGACTGCAGTGGTCGATATGGAAATCTTTGAACAGACTGCGTGCTTAAATTGGCCGTTGCCGATCCAATTTGTCTATATCGGGTATAATCGACCCATCTCGGACACAATGCGAGTGTCTCTTAATTATTATTTTCTTAACTTTTTCTTCACTTATTTGAATTATTTTTTCGTTTACACTTTATGTATTTATTATTTTATCCTTATCTGACCGTGGCATCACTCTGGGCCCTATCAGAATACCAGCGCTGTGACGTTTTTTTTAATGTTACAGCACCATACTGAGATAGGGGGGCCTTTTGGCCTAGTACAAAACAAATTTCATTTCATTTTTTTTTTTAATTATTTTACTCTTTGTCTAATGTTTATTAGTTGTAGTGTTAGTTTAACCATTTTTATTTGTGTGTTTTGTCCCGTGCGGGCTAATAAATGCTTTTTCTTTCTTTCTTTCTTTTTCTTTCTTGCTCGTCGTGCACAACTAATTGCACCCTCCAGGACTTATGAGGCAAACGACAGAGCTGTCCAGGTTACTGGTCAGACAAATCTGATTCATCAATTTGAGTAAATGAAGAAGATTGGGATTGAAATACAAAAAGACACCTATAAATTAACAAAATGTCCAGATCTCCTACCGCAATTGATTTCAAAACTGATGGCAAAAGTTTTAAATCATTCATAAGAATATCATATATCATATTGGTATGCTTTCCAGGCCACGATAAGAAAGTGCACTTAAACCAGAAAAATAATAACCTTAAATCCCAAAATTAACTCAAACCCAGCAAAGAATACATAAGAAACGATAAAGACTGGCCCCTCAGCGCATCAGCCCAGTTTGGTAGCGTACAGAATGAATTTTAAACATGAGCGCGAGTGTACCGTCGTAGACAATTGAAACTTTGCATAATGCATGAAACCGACTGTACCTAGGGAGCGATCGAACCAGCGCGCGCTAAATATTTGTGGTCTTAAAAGTGTAACTTCCAGAAAATTGTTAGTTCGCAAAGATGGTTTAATCTTGCCTGGTTCTGGAAAGTTGCTGTTTTATGCAATTTTGTAAGTGGTACTGCAACTGCTACTTTTTTTTGAACTGAATTTAAATTGTAAGTGAAATTAAAATAAAGTTTTCTATACACCAAACAACTTTACCCAAGAAAACAAAACAATCTGCGAAAAATCGAAAACATCGCATAACAAGCGTATTATTTTCTTTCTTTCTTTGTCTCGTCGAAAATGACAAGAAACCCTACTGAAATCATTTGGTTTAAAAAGTTGCAAATCAAATCCAATTGGTGTACAGTTCAAAAACTATTCTGTAGTGGGGCTTCGAGAGATTTATAGAGTCTGCCCCATAACTAACAATGTCACAGTGATGCAATGACGGACAATAATTCTATTATTTTATGATTTTTCACTAGGATATTCGTAATCTACATTTTCGACACTTGTTTGAGGTTCTTTAACACAAGTTGAGTCAATAGTGTTAGAATCTGTTGCATCTTAACTAATCCGAGTGATCACGGCCTAAGTATTATTCACAGGCGAGTCGGGATCTTAACGTTAAACATGGGGCGCTGTAATGATTTGGTGTAACTAACTGTTTAATCATTACTTGTAATGTTACAATGAAATGTCGCCTAATGTTAACGAAAACGAGTATACATAAGTCCACCTTTTGTGACTCCTTAACATTAAAGCTTACTATCTCGCATTCGGAATCGTGCCAACGACATTTACGATGTGGCAGTCACTCGTGTCTTTATCTAGACCAAACACATCTTTGCATAAACATCTAACATTCTTTTTGTTTAAGTTGTTGGTTAATATTTGAATTTTGTTTTTGGAATCTTGGATTCCTTACCAATACTTTCTACGTACCTACGAGGATAATTTTGTTTTTAAATTCCATAAGATAAGGGACGTAGACATTGGACATTTGAATGTTAATCTCGGTTGTGTCTATTTGTGTCCAAGAAATGGCCTATATTTAAAAACGATAATAAAATAATAATTAACTAAATATATTTCTGTAATGGATTGCCTCTGACATGGACATTAATGAAATAGAACTGAAATAACCACACCTGTGGTCAATAAAAATATTATTTCTAAACAAAAAAGAAATCCGCAGCCAAAGAAACATAAGAAGCCAATCGTTTAGCGCCTCCCTCGCACTCAAACGTTTTACAACCTATGATTTATCCTAAATCATCACAGACATTACGATCGCTCCTATCTTCAAGAAATAGAAGCATAAAAAAACACACATAATATTTGACGTAGACATTGTATCCTCCACATAACGGTTTTACATAAAACAAGAATGACCTTTTACATAAAATCGAAGTTTGGGCCTATCCAAACTTGCCTTAACTTTATATGGCCCATATAATATGTTTGGGGACAAGAAACACAAAAACCATACAAAATACTTCGGAGACAACATTTTCTAACTCAATCTAAGTTTAAAATAGTTTAGTTGCGTTGACGACCGAAGAAAACTAGATAAAAGCAAGAGAAAATGGTATTAATACCGATAATACTTTTTACTTCGAATGGGTAAGCGTAATATGATTAGAGAACTTTTTGTAATAGTGAAAATTTGGTGGTTATCTCTTTTGCGGAAAGTTCTCTTGGAAAAGGATTTTTTATTCAAGAGATTATGTAGTGTCTTATTCCTTATTTTAGAAGTTATAACTGCCTAATTTTGAAGCAGGCTCAGAATTAGCTCATCCGAAAGGGATACCTTGCCAAAATATATCATTATAGTTGAGTTCGAATAAGTAACTACAGTTTTTAAGAAAGTCTCAATATTTTTTTGATCTTTTTCTTTATTGTTGTGCGAGTGCCTAACCTGGTGTCAAAGTTTACATGCCGCCCATCGGCCTCTGGCTTGGCTTTTCATGCCGTCAAAAAAATATCTCCCAAAAAAAAAATCTTTCTTTGATAATGTGTGTGTGTGTAACATGTCGCAATACTTAGTTTTGAATTTTCATTATCAGAAACCATGTATACAAAAAGTGGGCCGCACGTTGTTTGGAGTTCGTATAGATTGCGGGGTCTACCGTATGTCAAGACATTATGATAATCTCAATAGAAGGGTTGGCTTCCCTGATGTTCTGTATCAGCAAACAGAATACTTTTAAATCATTTGATACACACCATTAACGTTAATGCTTGCTTAAGCGTTAGTTAATGATGTTTTTTGGAGAAAATATACGTGAGTATTGTTTATATTTTTTGTCATTTTTGGGATTCCATGCCTCAGTCAGTAAAAATGGAACACAAAAAAATTAATTAATCACGAACGAAATGAATGGATCACTTTTTTCATCGTTTATGTCACATATTTTGCGGTTTCACAAGGGAATCAAAAAAAATAGGGTACTTTCCGTTGACCTAGAATCATGAAATTTGACAAGATTTTCAAATTTTTTACTATGACTTACATGTAAAGGATCAAAATCTGAAAATTTTCTATTTTAATAACAAAATAGTTACTAGTAGCAGAAAGTTTATACGGAACCCTCGGTGCACGAATCCAACTCGCACTTGGCCGGTTTTTTCCTAATAAATAAAAAAAAATCGCTGGACATTAACACACAGCGCCATCCAGTGCCACACTAAGCAACGAGGCTTGTGTCGTGGACACCAAATAGTTGATATACTACATAGATACTTTTTGTTTGATACATACTTATTTTACATATGTATAAACATCCATGACTCGGAAACAAATGTCCATGCTCATCACACAAACATTTGCTCCAACCGGGATTCGAACCCGGGACCCTAAGAACGGAAAGTAGCCTCACTACCACTGCGTCATTCGGGTCGTCCAATGACATTAAGCTACTTACGTGTTACAAAGTATGGCCATAACTGCTCGTCACCAAATCTAAAGGCAACGTTACACATATTCTACACTGAGTTCCATTATAAAAGAAAAATAATACAATTTATTAGAACCAAGTTCGTTACGGCTCGTGTTTTGGTTGAGCCTTAAGTGACGTGCTAAAGCGATATAACCATTGCGTTGTAAGAACATGAAAATAATAATACTGGAGAAGATAAAATTCTTAAATATTATACTTTATTAAATCCACAGGATCTTTAACAATTTTTTTGTGAAATCTAGGTACTATCGAACACACTCCCCACTAAGCTAATTTTTGCTTGCACTTACAACATAGAAACGCTCTCTAGCCCCGCCCCGTTCACTTTGCACAGAAATAATTAATGACAAGATACCGATCGGCCGAGCGCACTGACGACGCACGCCAAACGAGAGTTATTGTTATTTTGCGCGCCAAAGTTGACGCTTTCCTAATTGGCCTAAACTTTAAGGGGGCGATTTAAGCGAAAACAATTTTAACTGATCAAGCGGAAAAGCCCACGACTGTACATACAATTTGACACAAGACTTATTACGATGAATGAATTCCAGAAAACCGGCTTCTAGAAACTTTTACCTACAACAAGAATCATCTCATCTTATAATTTGCATACAATAATTTTACAGATACTGTCTGACGCTGATACCCAATGAATCTTTGCTGACGAGGAACCGATGAGAACAGCTAGCTACTTCTAATCTAGGGGCGTAGGCACACAAGCCTCAAACTTACTCCTAATTCCCACACCCGCGGCCCTCTTTCAAATCACGCCACGTCACCTCCGGGATACACGAAGACGCACTACACAAACACGTCACCGTCTAATGGAAAACATCACAAGGCCTGACATCGAGCTCCCTGAAGAGACCAACTCCTGTTATCTGCAGAATTATATAATAAAACGAATTTTGTCAAGCGCGAAACGGGATTATGGCACGTAGACAAGGACAGGTCAGATTTTTTTTGATGTTAATTTTTTTTTAAACACAACATCTCGATGTGTCTTGATAGTACGGTCGAACAAGCTATTTCGTTTGCATTTTACAATGTAATTCGTGCGTTAAACTGTAAACCAAATAGTTTGTTCGACCGTACATCCACATTTCAACAGATAAATGATGTTTATTTTGCAAGTAGGTTTTTACAAACACTTTTACACGTCATTTTTTAAAACTAGATGGGGCCGGTGTTTCGTACCTGACTACTCTGAGAAGAAAAAGCCGATACAAACTCAGAGGTCATAGTCTCTTTTGAAGTCCAGACATAATCTTGCTCAAATTCACATGAGGACGATGCAGATTAGTGTCTGAGATGGTCTTTTGAAGAAAGAACCACACAGATTTGAGTGGACCTGTCCAGTCAGTGCAAGCATTTGTCAGTTATCGTGTAGCTCGACTTATAAATCAAGGAGCTCAACGAAACGACGAACAATACCAAAGAAAGGACATTTGGGAAGGTCGCATATGGTACTCAAACTGCCAGACAGTAGTGGGAAAAACAAAAAAAAAAAACAAAAAAAGTGACCCATACGTTCCCCACATTCACAATAATCAAATAAAATTAATAATAAGTACATTTCAAAATGAATGTCAATAAAAATCACAAAAATCTTTAAATGCCATAATGCTAATAAATAAATAAAAAAAGAGTAAAATACTTAATAAAATAAGTACCTTTCATGTCAAATAGGTAAATGTCACATAAAATAGAATATAATTATGTTATGTGTGTGTGTATGTTATATTAAAGTCCCATGTAATAGAAGGCGACCCTATTGCCATCAACCGGGCCCAAATCCAGACTCTGTAGCTGCTACTGAGAAATTCCTGATGGGAAAAACCAACCTTTGCCCGATCCGAGAAACGAACCCAGGACATCATGTTCAGCAGTCGCCCTCGCGACCAACGAGGCAGCCAATTTATCGGGGATTATTTTTTTAAGCTTACTAACTTATTTATTTACAAACTACACACATCAAAAGTATCTAGGGATCAACATATATTTTTGCAATAACTTTTCTCCTGATTGATATTAATTAAAATTTTCTTTAAGGATTCATCAAATAAAGTGTTTTCGTTTGTCACAGTAACGATAAACCAAGTCACCTTTGCATTAATAAAGAAATTTGCCATTTTCCTAATAAAGGGATTTTTGACATTTGAACCACTAACATTAAAGTTCGAAAAAAAGACTGAAATAACAGTTTTCTTTAAAATTTTATTGGGTAACTTAAACAATTAATAATCCGTGTTTCTACCGCGAACACTAACAACACAAGAACATCGGTTTGGCATACTCAAAATGAGTTCATCCAAATCACGCTGTGGAATGGCCGCCCATGTTCGTTGCAACAACAAAAAAAGGTCTTCTTGCGACTGGATACCCTCCATATTCGGCAGAGCTCTTCTCTGTAGCATATCCCATGCATGCTCAATCGGGTTCAAGTCTGGCGACTGAGCAGGCCAGGGCAGGACATTGATGTTAGCTGCGGCGAGAGTCTGTCTTACAACTCTTGCGGTGTGCGGTCGTGCATTATCATGCATTAACTGAAATAAGGGACCGATTTGCACTTGTAGAGGAACGATGACGTCTGATACAATCGTCTCAGCATAAATTTGAGCGTTGAGGTTGCCTCTGATCCAAATCAACTCAGTTCTTCCGCCGATCCAAATACCCGCCCATACCATGATGGTTCCACCACTATAAGGATGGACTTCCTGGCAGGATTTTAATCGCTGTTGGCGTCCAGGGGTTCTCCAGTGTCGTATACGTCTTGTATCCGGTCTCATACCAAAACGAGACTCATCAGAAAAGCACACGAAACGCCATTGTTCTTCTGCCCAATTTCTGTGTTCAAGAGCCCATTGATATCGAATCCTACGATTGTGCATTGCTATAGGTGGTACCCGTAGCGGTCTTCGGGAATGAAGGTTCACTTCATGCAAGCGGTTTCTGACTGTTTGGTCGCTAATTAAGTTCCCTGAAGAGTGATGAAGCCTCACGGCTAACATCATGGCGGTTATTGTTGGAGCTCTTCGAGTTAAGATTTGAATGTATCGGTCTTGTCTCCGTGTGGTGCAGCGATACCGTCCTCCATGGCGCTCAGCCACGGTACCAGTGCTTCGGTAACGTGTCCAAAGTCGACTGATAACACTCTGACTTGTATTCAGAGCTAAAGCTACAGTACGTTGCCGGGAACCAGCTTCTATCATTCCCACGGCTCTGAGCATTTCTTCCCTGCTTAAATGACGTCGCCGCTCCATAATAACGTTGGTTTTAATCAGTAGTAGGGAAACAGTAGCACTAATAATGTCTTCAATGCGTTGTATGTTTTTATAGGGAAAATATTGACAGCTTATTTTCATCTTTTACTCGAATTTGATTGAGAGTTCCTGATTCAAATTATGAAATGCACCAAAAAGGATCCATATAAATTTATAAAATCATAAATTTATTACAAAGCCACATCTCAATCTCAAGAAATCCGCATAAAAATGCTTGATCCCTAGACATTTTTGATGTGTGTATTTATGTACGCACTACAGACAATGAATACTCGTACAAGAGAAAAGAAAGATTGAGCGCTTTTGGGAAGCTGTTGCTTTGAATTTAAATAACAAAATGTAGGTAAGTAACTAGGTTGAAACTCTGCAATCAAAAGAACAAATAGGAACCTTGAGCTGAATAGCCTTTTGTTAGCAACCAAACAATAGACACTCTTAATAAAGCTTTATAAAAACTATTCAAGAATCTTCAAATACTTCGGCTATACTGGGAATCTTAAAATAATATCTCATAATAATATCTTCAGTCCTACGCTGAACGCTGAAATGGAGATGTTTTCCTAATATAAGTTTAGGTCTTCAAGATTTATGTGAAAGTTAAGTTATATCGGTAGCTCGTCTTTTATTTTTGGAAATGAGACTGGCATTTTTTGTAAGATAAACTTTAACACATTATTTAAAATAACGATGCTAAAAATAATGGTGTTGACTTTTTCTCGCAGTGACATCTACATGATTATTTTGGCGCTTGAATGACAGTGACAGGACGGCGCTGTTTTTGAATAATTGTGTACATTTCTGTGGAAATTATATTGAAAAAACAACATGATGGTGTTAGTTTCAACTTTAGGCTTGAGCCAAAACCATACTGTACTATTTTTCTTCATCTTTATCGTTTGGTTAGTGCCTAACCTGGTGACAGAGTTTTCATGCCACCCATGGACCTCTGACTTGTCTTTACAATCATGCCGTCGAGAAATATATCTCAGGCGTGCTGGTTTCCTCACGATGTTTTCCTTCACCGATGCAAGTGATAATTACGCACATGAATCCGGAAAATCAAAGATACATGTCTTTGGGTTCGCACTTGACTTAGCAGTCCGATTGTCACACCACTGCCATCAATGCAGTACTATAAAATAAGTAATACCAGTCTTATAACAAATATAGAAGTAGTCGTAGGTTAGATTGTAAACTAAAGTTTCTAACAATATAATCAGACAGTGTTCTGTCTTTCATCTCTTTCACACACAAACAAAATCATTGTTGTTTATTCGCTACACAACAGAATGTGCCATTAAAAACTTTTTAACGTACGGAATTCTACTAAAACAGTAGAGCGGTGAAATTGATAGGCACATTCGATATGGGAGTTATAATGGGACCCCCCGGCGACATTGTTCCGATGACGTCATGAGATAATAAGTTCGCCACCGGTGATATATGGATGTAGTTTTTGTTACCGTTAACCGTCTAAATGTGTTTACAAAGAGAGGATTTATTTATACCGACGTAATAAAGGTAAGAATTAAATACTGTAGTTAATAATTGACTTGCGATGAATCCGTCTAAAACACAAATTATGACTAACAGCACCAATCATAGGGTTGAGGTAGATGGGCAGGAAATACAATATGTTGATGAGAACATCTTCCGAAAACAGGCAAGGAAGGAAAATCGATCGCCGAGTCGAAAAAGACTGGAAAAGCTTCTGGTCCATGAAGACGCTAATAATGAATGGTGATCCTCCGATCTCCCTGAAGTGCAAGCTCATCGACATGCCATGTGAATCCTGCCCGTCCTAACCTGCGGTGTTCAGACATGGTTGCTCACCCAGTTAGCAAAGTCAATTAAATTTGATATATTGTTTTGCATAATCATTAATCATGTTAAATATTCTCAGAATCCATTACGCTGCATTTTAAATTAAATTTTACGTAAATTCTCTTTCAATTAAAAGTATAACTCTGTAATCAAATTTATTGGTTAGCCAAATATTTGGGCTAGCTCGTGTGAAATTAAAATATTTAACCAAATTGTTATAAACTTATCCAAAACTGTACCCTTAAATTGAATTAACTTTTTTGAACGACTTTCATTTCAATGCTGCAGGTCATATTAATTATAATTTGTAATCCCACCTTACATGAGATTTAATTAATCAAATAGCCAGGTTTAATAAATGGGAAAAATGCTTTTTTTGTTTCTTAAGTGGATTAATTTATGTTCATTAAAGTATCTGAATTAATATATTATGCTACTATACAGTTCAGTAATTTTTGCTTGGAAGAGTAACAAACATCTATCCATCCAGTAGCCACTGAACAGCTCCACCACCTCCTGGCTCCTTAACAGATCAACACCTAGATACCAAGTTATTGGTATTGTCATCTCATCATCTGCCTAGCCTTTTCCCAACTACGTTGGGGTCGGCTTCCAGTCTAACCGGATGCAGCTGAATACCATTATTTTACATGGAGCGACTGCCTATTGGTATTGTCATCTGAACTACATATACAAAGTTTCAGTTCAATACGACTATTAAAAGTAGGTTAAAATTGAATTCCAAGATTTGATTACAGTGTTTTTTAGTTACGTGTATGTAGAATATAAACGTGTTAAAAAGAAATCTCATTGTTTTTCTCAAATCGTTAACAGAACAAAGCAAGGGCGGATCACTAGTGTAGGTATAACATTTTATTATTTATTAGACAAACAAGCGTGTTCTACCTCAATACATTTATTTATTTATTTATTAAACTAACGCACACTATCTGTACAGGATGCAATACAATAGTGGTTTGCAAACACACACTAAACAAATTGAAAATCAACTTACGGCTAATACTTTAAAAATTAAACTTTATAAATAATATGTAGGAAGCAACACTAAAATCTGTTAAAACACAATCTAAAGTCAGAATATAGAATAAATGTATCTATCAACGACAGAAAGGTTTCTATTACTAATGAGAAGATTGAGAACCAATAAAATAAGTATCGTCTCTAAATTGGTGAGGTTGCTAAGAGGCTTATGTATTACTGTAAATACAGATTCCATTGTATTCCGAAACGAAAATAGCTTTATTTAATATAATTCTTGGAATTTATAACAAATAATAGGTTACAAGTTTTAAAAAGTTCCAATACATTTTCGAAAGCATTATTTGTAGCACAGAGCTACGCTGTAGAACAATGCGTAGCGCACCGTAGCAAAGCCTACGGGGCAAATCCCGCGCAACTTCAGGTGAAGATTTTTTTTGGCTTTTACTCAAAAAGTGATGATCTCTTATTTTTTTTGTTGGTATTTTAAGTAAATCATATTACTAAAACAAAATGCCCAATTTATTCCTATAATTTACAAGTTTTCTTAATAAAAAACTAATCAAAAGCCTATTTTCAAAAACCACTTTCATTTCCACATAACATACCAATTCTTAGAAGCTTTACCAAAACCATAAAGAAAGCGAACTTATTTTACACCATAATCCAAACTCGCACATGAATTAAGTAAAATATTTTCCCAGTAAACTCATTATATCCTTCAATTTCGAGCCAGCGAGCTTTGCCCTGAATTTTAGGAAAAAAAGCCTTTTGAATAAAACGCATCATACAAAACATGTGTGGAATGTGTGAGCATGCTTTTAGAATATTGGTATTCGTGCGCACGCCGGCGACCGTGCGAAGTGGCACTTACGTCCCATTCTGCTTGGTACTAGTTGTTCCATATTGTTATTATGTAATGGTCGAGACAGGCTCTTGAGTCAAAAGTACTGGCTGGTAAACAAACGCTGAGAAATAAAAATAAAATGTTGTAAAGGATTTTGTTGTCTCTCGCTAGAGTAGGACTGGCCACATTCGGAAATTAAGATGAAGGGTGTTGTAATGATTATTATGACACTGGCTGTTTTAATGTTGGCCATAAGCTAACTGTTTCAGATACTTTTATAGAGGATTTATAGCATGGGTGTAGATAAAGGTAATTATTATACTACTTTAAAAGAGACATTGTTAACTTTTGAATTATATGATATCTAGCACACTCTTTTGCGAAATAAAACTAAATACAACTTGTTTTTCACTAACTTTTTAATTTTTTTAGTTCGCCAAGTTTTACAATTCGCATAAATAATATATATGTATGTGTGTGTTTTGTTACTTTATTTTACCATCCTTATCACATTTTGATGAAAGTCCAAAAGTATGTAAATATCAGTTTTAAGGGCTCCTTTTCCCGGCAGTTTAGGCATTTTACGAGTCGAGACGGCTTGCGCCCGCGTTGCAAAGGAGCCGTCGCGAAATGAACTCCAGTGACTTACGGCGGCGAGCGAGCACGCCACTGTAAAAATAAATCACTAGTTCAAATATTATTGCGTGCTGGTAATAAGAGCTATTTTGCAACAAACACGTATAGCTTGATGTGCGGATAACAAACACTATGTAACACTAATACACTTTATATTGTTATGAATGTATGACTGAGGCAGGCGATTATCATTCTATAGAATTTAAAGAATGGTGGTAGAAGATTTGGTGAGTACTATAATGAAAGACAACTATGTGATTAATTATAATAAAATAAAATATATTGGTCTGTACTAGTATAAAACTTTTTTCTACCTAATAAACTCAGCGCGTACCATGCCGAGCCATGTTCAATGTCTTTAAAATTATTCAATAAAATCACCTACGTTATTGTCATGAATCTTTTCTTGACAATTAACAAATTTTTGACAATCATTACAATGCAGAAATCTTACTAATGATAGTAGTAGTGACCCCAAATAAAGGTTCACGTAGGTACCTACTGTAAGAACGGTAGTTATCAGCTGATTAAAATGTTTGTTTTGCTTTATTACGTCGTAATAAAAACATTAAAAACTTTTTGAAAAAACAAAAAAAAAAACGTCTTCAAAAACACGGTTTTATTTTTGCTAAAAAAGTTTTTTTTTTCCATTTTTAGTTGTAATATCATCGACAAATATTAGCTATACATATATTTTAACATAACGTAACATCACGCCTGTAATCCCCGAAGGGTTGGGCTGAGGTGTACCCAATAGTACCTCCACCCACATTTCACCAGTTATGTTTTAGTCCCATGTATCTAATAGGGGGCGAGCGCGGGTGCAGATCCAGACTCCGAGGCTGCTACTGAGAAATTCCTGATGGAAAAACCCAATAACACTTTGCCCGACCTGGAAATCGAACCTAGGACCTCATACGCAGTAGTCGCCACCACTAGACCTACGAGGCAGTCATTAATTTTATATTGTTAACAATACATGTCAAAGTAATAGGCTTATCCCCAATAAAATGGAACCTAACATACTAACTGTCGAAATGTGGGCAAAATGGACAATTCTGCTAACCTCCTGAGAGCATACAGGCGTGATGTTGTTATGATGTTGTGAAAACAATAAACATCCAAGCGATTTGATGATGCTGATCTTCGGAGATATATAATGAAACTCTTCAACTAAAGATAGTTGAAGAGTTTCATTATATATCTCCGAAGATCAGCATCAGATCCTTCCTTGATGACGTCCGGCAGGACACTGGCGTGCGAGCGTTTTTCACGTATTTATGTAATATAAAAAAAATAAGTGCCATATTATTAATCTATCCAATAATGTCACTGACAAACCCGATTAGTAAATGAAATGTTAATTTTTTTTAAAAATTGCGTTTCCCCAAGTCTCATACAACTTAAAATACTTTCAAAATCGACGTTAAATCAGATTTTTTTTTTTCGAGCAAAATGTTGTTGTAAATATTGTGTTTAACCACAAAAGTCACTAGATCAAACATCTGTTCTATAATTTTTTTTTCCGAATTTAAATATGGTGATTTCTCGAATTTTAGAAAAGGGCCCCTTAACCAAATTTTAACGTTACAATTTAAAGCTTATTATTAAAACTCTTTCCAATAGAATAAATCCTATAAATATTACTGAGAATTCAAAAAAAAAACAAAAAATATAACTGTAGAGGAATCATTTCGTAGTACCAACTTTCCATATGTATTAACCAAGTGATACTGAAATGTTTTGTCCCCGTTGTTTTTAGCAGTGACCTTTGAAAAACTCAACTTAAACTTAGGGAAAACTTCAACAATTAAATTGAAAGCGGTCAGCACATCTGCGTGCTAAAAGTGTCAAAATCTTTCATTAAACCAAATTCTGTTGTAGAAAATAAAACAAATGTTTTATAAATAATGTTTTTTTTATATGTATTACATTTTAAAATGAATGAAAATGATCTACTAGATGCGAGTGGCGATGCGAGGCCTCATTTGGGGGAGGCCTATGTCCAGCAGTGGACGTCTTTCGGCTGAAATGATGATGATGATGAATGAAATCGATGAATAAAGCAAGATTATGTATGTAAATAGGCTGCTAAAAATAAACGAATTTTAAGTTTCCAAGCTGACTAAAACCTATTAAGGGGGTGGTATCTGCTAATGAGAGGTTTTCTCCATGTAACTTCCTCTTTGATGAGTGAATATAAATGTGCGAAAAAAATACATGTTGCTTATTAGGACTCTAAACTTTAATTGGTACAATTGAAATAATTCTAAGTTTATTATTACTATATGAAAAAAATATTCAAAGTGAAGCATTTTTTCTTTGAAATTTCGTAACTGCTTCTAAACGGCATTAAGTTTTGGTATTTTTTTTCACACAAATATTTGTCACTTTTTTCTTCACTTAGTGTACAATTGGCATTTTGATCTTAAGATTTACTAGGCTACAATTAAATAAAAACCACTCATTTCGCACTATTCGACCTGCAGTGACTGACGTAACAACCACTTTGTAGTGCAAGCTGATTAAAACTTTATTTTAACAGTATTTCAAACGAAGTTTGAACCACCACAATTAAAGTTGCTAATTTAGCAGATACCCCAGCCTTAAATAGAACGCACTGTTCTTACGTGGAATCATAGATGATGTAGCTTACAAATTACAAAAAATTAAAGAAAAATTTCCACTAAAATAAAACGGTTTGATAACGACAAAACATTTATAAGTCACCATTACATTGAAAGGTATCATGGATCCTAAGAAAGTTATGTGACTGTGAGAAAAATAAGAACACCTTTTTCTTTTTAATATTTTTTTAACTTCACCGGACTCGTATCACGGAAACAGTCTTTAAGTTCTGACATGTGTTAGTTGTTATGCCTTGTTCGGACTTGTGGAACTAAAATAGAGTTTTTATAAAACTTTTTTATTCAAATCGTATTTCTTATTTATTTCACTTAGTATTATTGTGATTGTTAGGTGCAAGTTTTTTTTGACGGAAAACGTGAATATTTCACGTTTTCTGTTATTTTTCTGTTTATGATTAAGACTAATTTTACTTGAATATTTTCAATTTCTACTTTAGCAAAAGCAATGTTACAGTACTAAAAGGACAGCTTATGTACAAAGGCGAGCTTAACCCAGAAATAGGCTCTCTGACACCAAATCTTAGTGCGAATTCGATATTTTATAATGGCAGTTACGTAAAAATGCAAATAAAAACAACATATTTTAACATACTTTAATAAAAAATAAAAAAATATATGTCTTTAGCACACAATACTGTCGTAATTGGTTCACATTTCACAGTCAAATAGAAAATTGGTATGAAATAATATTTTCAATGCTGACTGTACCTCTTAGTATAATAATAATTATGAATGAAAGACCCAACATGACTATGACCTCTGAGTTTGTTTCGGCTATTTCTTCTCAGAGTAGTCAGGTACGAAACACCGGCCCCACCTAGTTTTAAAAAAATGACGTGTAAAAGTGTTTGTAAGAACCTACTTGCAAAAATAAACAAAATTTCATCATTTCATCATTTCATTTCAACACAAAACACGTCGTAACCAAAAGGCTTACAAATTATACAAAGTTTCACAGTTACAGCTTGATAAAAATGTTAGAAGACAATAAAGCATATTCTATACTTCTTCATAGTAAGTCAAAGGCCTGAAACTTTAACATATTTACCAAACGAAAAAATAACCTTATCATTTTTCACCCAACAAAGTCACATAACTTTATTTAAACTATTTACTACGTAGACATACTTAACAAAATTAATAGTGTCTCACGAACACACGGTGTCCAGCAGACCCAGGGAAACCTAGCCACTCACTCGACGGGACATATTCTATAACTAATGATCTTCAACACGTTTAGTTACTAGAAATACTGAATTATGAGAGAAACTTTGAGTAAACTTTGAGTTTATACCATTATACGGTCTATTAGTCATGTTATTCTAGTTTTACTCGATAAAATATTGGTATTTTCTCATAGTTTGGTTTGGTAAACTATGTTTTGGAAAGTTGAGCCTTGATACCATTTACATTCCCCTAATAAATTGGGTTATTTACCCTAATCGTTGTAGGTACTTGCAGTCCAACCGAATGTAGCTGAATACCAGTATTTTACATGGAGCAACTGGCTGTCTGACCACCACAGTTCAGTGGATGGCTAATATGATACCCCTTGGTAAGACTGGTTGTCAGACGAGTCTGACAACCAGTCCAACCCAGCGAAGTTAGAAGCCCGAGGGCTTCTAACTTCGCTACGACTGACCTCGTGTATTAATACATTTTACGACGACATAGTATAAAAATTTACTACGGTATTTAATACATTGTATAGGCATTTATTCTACAAAATGACAGAGCAGTTACAAAATTTAGTGCCTGATAACGAAATTAGTGAAAAGCAAGCTGGAGTAGAACCTCATTTAGTAAAAGCTTTGTAATTTTATTACTGCATTTCGCCCTTTCATTAGGCTATTAATTCGCTAAATGAAATCAGAATCCCGTAACGAACATTAATCTAATAGAAAGTAATTTAGGGAGCACTGAAATATGATAAGTAAATGTAGTGAGTTATTCATGAAGCTACTACCCACACCAACGTTGCTAGAATAAAATCGGAGAAATTAAACGCCACCGATTCATAAAAATACCCATCCTTTTTGACTTATTCATCCTAGTTTTAAGCGGATGTAAAATTTCTCTACATGGATGAGGTTTAATTTTACGAGGTGTAAACGAACCCTTCACGAAGCATTCTGTAAGTAAGTAAGTAAGTATATTTATTCGCATAAAATGTGTATATCAAACGAAAATGTGTATATCAAACTAACTAAATTATTGCTGGAAAACGACTTTTTTTGATGTGTCATGGATGAATTTAAGGTTATAACATTTAAAGTAAACTTATAACCTTAAAATTTAGTATTAAAAAAATGGAACTTTGACCTCCAATATTTCTGTAACTATGTAGAAGGTTTCCAGGTATGGTCCATAACCAAAAACACTATCACAATGACGGGGAAAACTAGTGATTTTCGGCTTCGTTAAGGGAATACCCTCACAATTTGTCTTAAATTTCGTCTCTAGTTTGAATTTTACAAGAATCTTGCGTCGTATGTATTTTTTTTTAATGTTTCGCTAATTAAATATTTCGTGTGGTGATTTCAAGCATTTTTATTTATAAAACACAACAGTTTGGCGTGTATTATTATTCCATTAGATATTGACTTCTTAACCGTATACTGGCTTTATATACAACTATAAAAAAATACATACGACGCAAGATTCTTGTAAAATTCAAACTAGAGACGAAATGTAAGACAAATTCATGAGACAAAAACAACCTTTTTTATGATACACTCAAAGTTAATTCAACAGATTCATAAAACATATTTGCCTGTTGTTCAGTGCTTCTAATTGTCATTAATTAAAATTGATATGAACTTGAAACTAAGCAAAGTTTTAATGAGGTATTATTTTACAACAAATAATGAAGACATTTTTATCAAAGCATAAATAAGAAATATGAAACTGCGTACAAGATTTAGTTTGTAAGATAAAGTGAATTTTTCATGTTGAGCACACAAGTCATGCACCGCGTTCAGACGCAGTCAATGAACTTGTAACAACGCGTTTACATAATTCTAGTGTAAACCGAGTTAGTTGAAAATGAAGTAATGTATTTGTCTACGTAATATTCTAAAGTTTATTGTTAAAGCTCTTTCTCAAGTGATGAATGATTAAACAATGTACTATTGTAAAGTTTTATGTGTGTTTATGATGTTAAATAAAACATATATTAGTCCACTATATTAAATTAGACCAAAACGAAGTAATATCAGATATACGAGTATGTTGAAATCGTTTATTTTAGTAATTACAAAGTTGTAAGCCACTACTTAAAGCGCGTAATGTTGACGATAACGTCAAGATCACGGGAAACGGATGGCTATGGAACGCACAGAACAAAGAAGAGTGGCAGAATAAAGGAGAGCCCATCATTGGGTGACGCCGGGCTATTATGATGATGATGATAATTAAGCCACTCCACTAACACCATAAAATAACTACACCAAAACACGTAACCTCAACCACTTAATACAATTGCGTACGCGTCTGAAATGGAAGCACTAAACATTTTTAAACATCGAACAAAGAACGAACGAACGTACAAAAAGAAGAAGAAAAAAACCGGCCAAGAGCGAGTCGGACTCGCGCACCGAGGGTTCCGCACAAACTTTTTAAAGGACAAACTTAACTTTGCTGTTCGATCCCATAAAACGGCTATTGCACCAACCGCAAATAATAAGTTTGTAATAGTAAAATCGCAGATTTTTCCCTTTACATGTGCTGTAAGACATTGCTTCTCGCCAAATTTCGTGATTCTAGGTCAACGAGAACTACCATTTAGGTTTTCGACCCAAAACCTACTAACTGTCAATTTTGGGTAAAAGCAAAGTCTTACAGCTCAAGTAAAGGGAACATTCCGAAAAATAAAAAAAGTTGAAAATTAAGGTACATTTTGGTACTTACAAGTTTTCGCGAAAATCTAAATTTGCCCATATCTTTTTATCATGTTAACTCAGGACCTTGATTTTTATACACCTAATAGGGACTATAGACCTTAGTATCTGGTATAAATTGCACCTTGCTTCCAACTTGCTAGGTCCACTCGTTCCTGAGAAAATCGGTGGTGACAGAAGGACGGACAGACGGACAAGAAAGTGGTCTTATAAGGGTTCCTTTTTACCTTCTGAGGTACGGAACCCTAAAAATAACAGTAGCAACCTTGAAAAAGAAACCAAGTAACTTTAAACAAATGCAATCCACTCACTATAAACGAAATGAAAACGTGGATCACAAGTTCTACAATATTAAGCAATTTGCTTAATCCTAAGTCTCGTTAAATGGAGGGTAGTCGACAAATTGCGGCGCTAGCTGACATCAGTCAAGTCATATCTGGGTTTAGCATAATGAGCGCTCCGAAGCGGACGTGTTTTTTGCTCCTTTATCGGGTCGCTCACTCCCGTAATTGGGATGTATTTTTTATTCGTCTATCTGTGTTTAAAATCTTAGAAAACTGGGAGTTATCTGTGAATGGATTTCCTCTTGAGCTCACAAAGGAAATGGAGATTGAGGTTAAGCTGGTTAATGTTTGATGCGCATTTCATTTTATGCTGAATGAAAGTAGATTTGTTAGGTCGATAATGTACTGAGGTGACGGTCGCAGATTGTGGACTTCAGTCTCAGGTAACTAGAATTGACTTTCTCTTTAATAGTTCGTTATTTAAATGTATAAGATTATTTTATAAAATTATGTTTCATAATTTAAACTGGAAAGTTGAGGTCACGGTAAGCTAGTTCTGTTCATTCATTCCATAATCTGTTCGTTTCTTTAAAAGCAACAAAGAATCGAGACTTGATTTCTTGAAACACATTACGGAAGAAACTCGCCGAAAACTCTTCTGTTTTTACCCGACTGCGCCAGAAGGAGGTTATGTTTTACGAGATTATGTATGTATGTATGTATGTATAATTGTTTGGCACGCTCTGTGGCCTGAACGGCTCCATAGATTTTAGCTTGAGAGGTGTCGTTAGATTCGTATTTACTGTGAGAGTAACACTGGGTAAATCAAAATAAAAAAAAAGCAAAATGGTGGATTGTTCGCGCTAAATTCAAATGTTTGGCACGCTCTGCAGCCTGAACGGCTCGATAAATGGCTCATCATGAGGATTTTAAAATGGTATATCTAAGTAACCAAAAAGTGTAAAATAAAAAAAAATAAAATTTAAATTAGAAAACCCGACTGCGTAAAAAATAACTAATAACTTTAAATAAAAACTGAAAAGAAAAAAAAAGTTCAGGAAAAGGTATTAAGTAGTTATTTTTCACGCAGTCGGGTTTTTAAATTATTTAAAATCACTTTATGTTTTTGGCGCAGCAGTTGGACACCAAAGAAACGGTGTATGGACTGTGGGAAAGTTGATATGGCACGAAAGGAGGTGTCTGATGAGATGACGAGTAAGTAATAGAGAAGTATGGAAGTAGAAGACATGCTGCGCCGAGCCCAACTGAATTGGGATAATTGCAATAGAATGATGTTGATGAGTTGGTCGCGAAGATCCTTGCTCACTATCGACACTTTTTTTTTATTTTGATATCATCAAATGACTTCTCCCGCTCTGGGCGGAGCAGGAGGGAGTGTCAGACTTTTACTGACTAAAACCCATCCATGTTCCTTCATCACCCTCTATGTTCCGGAGCCACGGTATCTCTTTCGAACAGTCCCGCAGCCCCGGCAGGCATGGACACTACTCCCACATAGTAACATCCCTATCTGTCGTTAAACATATTATTACACATCGAGCTAATCAAAATTTGCCACCCGTTGAACCGCGAATTTCATCCGTTTATCATTCAAATTACCAATAACATAACAATTAGGGATATTTTGATATAACATTATTATTCATGTCGCGTTGGAAAATCATAAATTATTGTTCGCCACGTAGATTTTACATAAATAATCGAACGGATCCTATGGCTCGTGGAATGGGACACTAGCTGTTACTTATAATTTTGTCGATTTATTAGAATCGCTTTTTGAATACTAGCATTGTATAATGAGGTAGGTATCAGAACTTTTCGTTATCGAAGTAATAAACGATCGATGTACGAAAATTGGTGTATTTTTAATGACCGTTCTGCAATTATAGATGTTATACTTCTTTACCGCTGGTTACTTTAGCTTTTCATACAATACAGGTTCAATTTTGACAAATTAATCTTTGGACTTTGGAACGTACCTGCTTACGTCGCAATTATAGCATCATCTGCCTGTTGGCTTCTAATCTAACTGAATGCAGCTGTTTATCAGCATTTAACATGGAACGACTACCTTTGACCGTCACAATCAAGAAATCTCTTTAACAGGTTGTCATACTTTTGGGGTTTTTGACTACCTGTAACGCCAGCCTTTAGCAACTCATTTCAACACATGGCGTAGCGATATTCGTGATGAATCTCATCCAACATTATTTCATATCCTGGGTGTAAAGCTCTTCATCCTCCATACAAAAGAGAGGATCCTCCGACCAGACGGGAGTTATGTCTGGTGGGCTACTGCCCGACAGTTGTTGTCGGGTTCTCGTATATAGTCTTAAGTCGCGGATAACTCTGCTTGCGCGATGTAGGATTTTTTGGTGTTTCGCTGTTTAGTTCGTCGTTCGTGTCATAGATGGCACAGTAGTACTTTTTGTGCTACGTTGTTTTTTTTTTGTAGTGTCGCTACATAGGTAAAAATTCTGCTCAAAAAAATAATAATTTTAAAACACTATTAAACACGTACGCCAGATATAATAAATTAGAGTTTCGTACTTTACGTAGTACGGACGTTGAAGTGAAAACTCTCATCCAACATTATTTCATATCCTACACGTCATCCAAATTCTGATAAAAAAAAAAAAATTAAGCACGTACGCCAAATATAATAATTTTAATAAATTAGAGTTTCATACGTTACGTAGTACGGACGTTGAAGTGAAAAATCCAATTACCCCATGGCTTCGGTGGACAGAAGAGTATTCGTATATCATATCTATGATGGTTGCACCCGGCTTTTATTGTCCAATTTAATTTTTGTAGCCCGTCCCCTGGTATGGATGAAACAGGGTTTTTTTAATGGAAATGTAATTTGTAAAACGCGTAACTAATATTTGTGTGGTATAAAGGTTTTTCTATTAACTGCCTAGTGATGTGACCGTTGGACTACCAAGTCATAGGTCTCGAGTTCAAACCCAAGGCACGCACCTCTGATTTTTCGGATTCATGTGCGTATTGTATAATTATCACTTGCTTTCGGTGAAGGAAAACATCGTGAGGAAACCAGCATGCTTGAGAGATATTTCTCGACGGCATGTAAAGTCAAGTCAAAGGCCAATGGGCGGATTAAAAACTCTGCCACCAGGTTAGGCACTAACCACACGATAAAGAAAGACTAACTGTTTTACAATTCTATTTGTATTGACAGCCTGCTGTATTAATTGCCAGCTTTGCACAATTTGGTATCATCATTAAACACAAATTATTTGAATAATGGTGAATATCAAATCCGTTTGCGTAGAAGCACAACGCAACCACACAGACAAACACGAAAAGTGTAGATTAGGTAGCAGACGTAGATGAAGCAATAGATTTCGATTTTTTTGACACTTGCCGCTTACATTTTATTTACTTTTCAGATTGAATAACTTCGTTATCAAAAATAGGCTGCTTTGAACACATGTTTAATTATTTAGATCCAAACACCATTTTTCTTTTGATCCAGGGACTTTTAGTATTTTTAGCCTAAAAATATATCGCGATGTTTTTCGCCCAAAAATCCCAACATCCAGTACTATACCTAAAGTGCACAGTACTATCACGCTAGCATTATTCAGGGGCCGAACCACAGTATCTATCCGCTTTTTCCACAGATTTCTATTTTGAATCCTTTACAGGAACGCATAGATACCATGTGCTATGTGCAGGGGTTTGGAAAGCCTATCTGCATACGAACATGCATGTTTGATCTCCGGGTAGAACGCGATACAGATCCGGCTGAAGTGGGTTTTGGTATAGGATTTAAGTTTATCTAAAATGAAAACTTTTGGTAAAAGATACTTCCATTTAAATATTCCATTTTACGTATACTTCGCAGAGTTATTTACATTTAAGTTTTTAATTTGATCATCATCATCATCAGCCTATAATTTTCCCACTGCTGGGACACGGCCTACTCTCAATGAGAGGGAATGGGCTATAATCCACAACGCAGGCCCACTGCCGATTGGTAGATGTCACATGTCTTCGATTTTTTGGTTCTAGGACATGCCGGTTTTCTCACGATGTTTTCCTTCACCGTTTTGAGAGCAGTGGTGATGAAATAAATTACACAAAGTAATCCGCCTGTCTGGGTTCGAACCCACGACTTACTGTTCGTAAGTCGGGGCCGCCAACACTGGGCAACCGCTGCCCCTACACACAGACACACAGTTATTTACATTTAAGTTATTAATATAAAAGAGATTATTTATATTTGTATAAATTTTCTTCTGAACCACCACTACTACTAAATTATACTCTTATTAGAGAGTTTATCTGGAAAAGTATGAACAGAAGGTCGAAAATCAGCAGTACCAAAACCAATTTAACTGAACTCAAATCCTATTAAAACTTTGTACGATGCTAGGCCAGCTCCTAGTCGACCCACCAATATAATGATCGACTGTACGCACTGCCATAAAACTTGTTTTTGCTTTGAAACAGAATTTCACACTTCGTCTTTGTTTCGACAACTCAAAAGTGATATTTTTTGATAAATTGGCCTATCTGAAATAAATGCTTTGATTTTGATTTAGCCGTTTTGTATCACAGTTCATACTTTCCATCACAACTGTCCACTTTTGTCTCTCGTTTAATAACGTTCTAAACCTTTCATATTAATTATTGCGTTGTTTTCGTTTCGTTATCTCAGCCAAAATTTTGCATTCACGAGTCCTGGACAACTTGACATCTCCCGATTCCCTCGCGCCCATTCCTAAATGTCTCGCTAAAATCCAATCGTAGTTTTTACCAGCGGCTGTCAGTTCGTCAGATTCATGCATTGGTTTAATTGGAACCCAGCTAATTGGGAGCCACTATCCAGTTGGCGATATTCAAATATCTTTGATTGAAATATTTTTTTCCACATACATGTTGTACTGTGATTTTTAAAACATTTTGCAAGTTACGCTTTTGTGGGTACTGAGTAAATATTGTACTTGTAAAAATACGTGTAGTTAATTTTTGATGGATATCAAAACATTTTTGCTGTTCTAGGAATTTTATCAGAAACAAAATTAGGTACACGCTTACTAACTGTTTGTATTTTGATAAATACAGATAAATATGATTAAACATAAAAAAATGACAAAATTACACTGTATTTTTTATGTCAAAACTACCCTGTATTTTACCACGCAAAAATCAGCTCATGCTTGATGAAACTTCAACAAAGCCTCAAGCCAATTTTAGTCATGTCAGAAGGAATATGTAGATGGATCGTGGTAAGCGATTTTCGATTATATCATGTGGGTGCCCGTATCACACACGTCTCTGCGAGGAAGATAGATTGCGCAGTCTGCGCTTATCTATAACCACTTTGACGTCATCCAGGCCTTTTAAAATGTACCCGCATTTAACAGTTTTTCGCGTTTTTAAGTTGGTGGAACTGACAGGTTGGGTCAGTTTGATTTGTAGGGTATTTCTGGGGGTTCTTTTTGTAGGAATTAGGAATTGTTGTGTAGGGATTCTGTCGTGACTTTTTGATAGTGTTGCATTTGAAAAACTTTGCCATTTTTAAATAAAAATATGGAAAGTAAAATACGGAACAGTACGTTGCGCTCAAAAAGAGGTCTGGAAAGAGGTGGCGAGATGATCTAGACACGCATCGCGAAGGCTGGTTCGAGGTGGTGTAGGAGAAGAGTACCTGGATGGATAAGGGGGACGCCTTTGCCCAGCAGTGGGACATTCAAAGCTACTAAAAACATGGAAAATGCTTTAAAGAAACATCCCAGTTAAATCAAAACTTCTTATACATAATATCTATGACGACACGGTTGGCGCAGTGGTTAAGCGATTGGCTGCTGCGCTGCGTGTCGCGGGTTCGATCCCCGCACGGTACAAATATTTGTATGGCCTACAGATAGTTGTTCCGGGTCTGGCTGGTTGTGTTTGTGAGTTTAAATGTTTGTAAACGCACCCACGATACAGGAGAAATTCCTAGGGTGGGGTAACGTATTTAAAATATATATATATATTATACCACCAGTTGGTGACTACTTAGCTATGAAAATAATTTTGATTTATTTACAAAATGGATCTGTTTATGCCAATATACCCTACTTATAGACAGTTGTCATAAATTACCACATTTTTCGCCCCAGACTGAGTAAAAAGTCACCTTGTACTAAATGTCGAACAAGGTGACTCTTTGAAAATATAAACAACGTTAAAAATAATACGTTAATCGTGAAATCTAGTTTAGATATGAAACCACAATGGAGGCAGTGGCTTAGGATATTGCTCGTTATTATAAACATAATGAGAACCGTCTTGTTTGCTTTTCATATTTTTCTTTCTCATTTTTAAATAATTTAAACATTAAATAAAAGAGCACTTAGTTAAATAAAATCCATTGTGAACTCTCTCAACTATACTTAATTCGTCCAGATGCTCTTTTGCCAAAAAATCTAAACAAACAAATTGACTTCAATTTATTTTTAAATTAAACATAAGTAAACTTTAAAACTCAAATAAAATTGGAATTTCAACTCCATTCTAACTTTGGAATGATGAATATTTGATTTTTTTAAATAAATCTTACCGCTGTTAACTGAGTTATGGGCGAAAGAGCGGAGTAATCGAATTATTCAGATTGGCCCGTTAGAGTCGTCAAATTAAAACATTGATTTAATTTGTCTACCCTAAGAACAACTCTGACTGTGGAATTTATAAACAATTCGCTGAATGAACAGTGGGAATATACTGGGAGTATCGGTGTGTCTATTTACAGTTATTTAGCAATAACTCAATTGCACATAATTACGCTCATGACCAAATAATGCCGCGCTGTTGGATATTCAAACGTTCAGCTGAAAGAGTATCTGGAGAGTAAGGCGCCACTAATGTCACCGTCGCTTAGCTTGGATTCCACATGATCACAAAGTCTTTCTGTTTATTAAAAAAAGGCAATTTGGAATCTAAATAAATAATCTAATACGGGCCTAATTGTTGCAATTATCTTTAATTTGGTTTGTTAAAGTTTTTTGAGTAGCCAAATTTATTTGGACATGCAGAATCCTGTACGGGAAGGTGAGTAACTGCTCCCAGGCACGCTGCGAGTTCTCCTGGGTCGCGAGACGGACACATCCCGCTAAACTCAGCGCAACAAAGTGTCTCACGCCCCGGGGAACTCTTTTTAAAACTGGAGTGGATTTTTTTGAATTTGGATAAAGTTTGCCACAAACTTTGTTCAAGAGGTGTTGATGTCGGGGATGTGGCTGGGGGGCCAAAGGTACACTATGAGGTTTGTGAACCTTGCCATAGTGTATTTTAAGCCCCGCGTTCCCCTTATAAAAACGAGCCTGGGAGCAGTGATCTTACCAGTTGTGCATCCAGTGATGTGACAGGTTTACCGGCACTACTTATTCCGGCGTCGCTACAGCTGGCGCCGAACATAAAATAACTAACGGTAACCCACGAATAAGAACTAATATAAACTTAATAAAAAAAAACACTCAAAGAAATAACACTATTAAACTACACATAAAAAAATTGTTACAGCACTGTCAGTAGGTACGCGCAGTCGCGCTGCAGGCCTGGGGCGCCGCCGCGCTGATGTAGCTGGCATTTAGCGCAGCCCCGGCAACCGCTGCCGCGTTGTGTCTTCTTTGGAAAAAAAAAGCCGCACAATACCCCTCCAAACGCTGAATAAATGGGTTAGAGGGTAACTCGTCCCACTTCAAAACAGATTGCACATGCACACTTTAAGTTTTTTACTAGTAGAAATATTTCATGACCAATGGCACCAACTCATGAATTTTTGACATCGCAGACCAATGAATACACACCAATGATTTTTATATAGAGGACTATTATTTTTTAATTGATCTTGTTATACTCGTAGTATGATCTTGATATTTGTAAATTTCCTGTTTTGTCGCATTGTTTTATAATAAATTAAAACTTAAGACCGTAAAAAAATATGTCTCGTCAATTTGACGTTTGAATGTTCTTTTCATTAGCTAAACCTTAATAATAACTAAGTACTAAATAATAAAAGCCGGACGCGTCGACCATCGAGGTTAAGCCGCACTTGCCAAGGTCGGTCTGTGGATAGGTGGCCATTACGCACGTTAATTCGTTGGTCCCGGCTGTGATGTGTAGATCTTTGACAGTCGTTCCAGCTGTGATGTGTAGATCTTTGACAGTGGTCCGAAAAGTACCAAAAGTACACGGTACCCTTTGGTAAGCCAAAGGGTACCGTGTTACACAGTACTAACTGAATTGTAAAAGTCAGATAGGCAGTCTCTCCTTGTAAAATACTGGTATTCAGCTGCATCCGGTAAGACTGGAAGTCGACTTCAGCATAACTTAATTCGTGAATGTCTCCAAAATATATCAAAACATATTTATTAAGTAGACAATGTTCCATTCGAGAAGAAGAAGATATCGGTGTCTTTACAATGTAGGTATGCTTTATCCCAGTCCTACCTAGGTGTAGGTATTCCTAAATATTATATTATTATGGAGTGTGTGTATTATAAATATCTGCAGAGCCATATTGAAGTCTTTCACAATGTAGATATATTGTAGAGCATTGCTTTGACTTCAAAGCTTTGCGCGACACACTATGCGCTTTCTACCCTCTGAGGGGAAAAGGCTATACCTGCAAAGGGTGAAATATGTGACATAGGATATCTTTATATGTTATGGTTACATAGTTTTGCTTCTCTTTGAATTTATTTTATCTTGAGATTTTGTTACATACGCCTATGGTACAAAGATAAAGGTAGCGGTTCCTTATGTTATAATCATTGTAAGACAGATTCATAATATTGTATGTACCGAATTGTGTTCTACTGTTATTTTAACGTTGATGTTAATGAATCAAATCTTTCTTCCTTCTTTATCGTGTGGTTAGTACCTAACCTGGTGTCAGAGCCGCCTATGGGCCTCTGACTTGGTTTTACATACCATCTAGAAATATCTCTCAGGCATGCTGATTTCCTCACGATGTTTTCCTTCACCGAAGTACGTGATAATTATACAATATGCACATGAATCCAAAAATCAGAGGTTGAGGTTCGTGTCTTGGGTTCGAACTTGAGACCTATGACTTGACAGTCCGACGGTCGGGTGACCGTACTAAGCTATCACTGATAATCAAATGATTACTAAGGGTAATGCTCGCGTCAACCCGAAAATATCGTGATTAATAAACCATTACACTCTCAAAACATTTTTATTCATATCTTATTTTCCTTGTAACCGGATTCTCATCAATAATACGGAAACCGATGGTAAATCTAAAAGCCTGTATACATTTTCCTGTACAGAAGAAACTACATACCAAATCCACATAAACTAAGTATATAAATATAGATACACGCACGTCTAAAAAGCTTTAGTAAGTGTGACAGTGACGCAGATTGATGGCTCAGCAGAATTGACTGCTCCAGGGAAATTAACACTATGTTGCCGAGACAAAAACACTTAGATGACCCCGCTATGTAGGGCGGAGTTATAATATATGGCAGGCATTTGTTTTGGTGACGTCACGCGCCTATTTTGTTGTTTTTGGGCTGTACCTACTGGATAATTGAGTTTGATGACGCAATAGCGGCCGTTGTAATGACGTGGTGTGTTAGATATGGATGCTAGCGGTTACGTAATTATTTGTGTCTTGCTAGGCTGTGTTCTGTATGATAGAGAGCGCTGCGACTCAAAAGACCAATTTAATATTGTATGTGGTTTTATAATTCGGTTCTTTTCTCTTCTTATTTCTCTTTCATTTATAGCAGTGAATAGAAAAAGTAAAGGGAGCCCTTTACCCAGTAGTGTGACATTATAGGCCGATATGTACCTAGTGAAACAATTTTAATTAAAAAATATTGTACTGCCTGGATATATTCCGATCCAAAGTTTAATTAAAATATTATTACAAATAATAAAAGCCTCTTCAACTTTTAAAAGATTACTACTAGCTTTAGTTAAATATACGTTCAAAAGAGCAGAATTTTTAGTCTGATTTAACCTGACACGTAAATTATGCTTCAAACCGAAAAGTACATTTTTCATAATGCATTAATAAAACTAAACTCAATACAGAAAGTGATGGAAGCCATATTTTAATATTAAAGTCTGAGCTGATGAAAAGAGCTGTCAATCTGATTGCAGAGGTTAGACTAAATAATGAGACGCTAGATTACCTTAATATTCAATTTCTTCAATATATGGCGAGAAATTATTAGAAATATTTAAGTCTTTCAAACTTGGCCGATACAATAACTTTACATTAGATAACCTTTTCAGCTTAAAGTCTCTCCAGGGATTTGATATTAGCTGTCAGATTTGACAGCATATATTTATTTAATAATTTATTCATACGTGAAAAAGCTGCACAAAGGGGATTTAAGGCTGTGGATTTGGGCTTATCTGATAAAAAATCAGTACTAATATCTTATAAGATACTTACTATAAAGCTGATAATATTTTTGAATACTGGCGACCAACGGTGGTCTGTTAGGTAACTCTTGTTATTGCTCTAAACCGACGGGTTTAGAGAAATTACAAGATTTTCCTTATGTAACGAAATTAAGCACTTAGCAAGGAAAATTCATGTCTTAAAGGATAGGTTTAGATAGGATATAAATTTTGAATGGAAGGTCACTTTTTTTCGATTATCAGGCTTGAACAATAGTATTGTAGGCAAAAAAAAAATGGTTGTCTGTAAAGTCGGTTTACGGACGATAATTTTACGTGATAACGTAATTTTTCATGATTTTAACTTAAAAAACAAAATTTCATCCCCCTTTTCACCCCCTTAAGAATTGAAATTCTAACAACACCGTTGCGTTAGCTTCGAACCATACGCCTAGATAACAAATTTCGAGATTCTTACTTCGAAAATTAAGGACTTTACATACACAACTTCGCCCCCTTTTTAACCCTTTGAGGGTAGAATTATCAAAAACGCTGAGACACATATAAATTAATTTTCAATCGTCAGCCTAAACACAAAATTTTAAGATCCTTTAAAACTGACGCACTTTTATACAAAACTTTCATCCCCTATTTAACTCCATTAGGGGTTGAATTTCGGAAAATCCTTCCATATTCCTTGTTTACATTATAAAGGGAACCACTTTGCAAAATTTCAGTTTTCTATGTCCAAGGGTTTGGGCTGGGCGTTGATCGACTGGCGCGTGGAACGGGGTGTGACATTTTTTCGTGCGTTAGCCGGTGTTCATCGATTTATAAGACTTAATCACGTCAAAAACATTAAAATGTTCACTAAAAAGCTATGCATGATATACGAACTATTAGTATTTACCATGACCAGACAAACGAATCGCTCAGAGCAATTGTTACCACACCAAACAAAAACACGTATTTGTACAGCTACATAAACACACATAATTCCCTCATCCCGGAAGCGATTTCGATTTATTTGTCCCATCAAATGTAAATAAAACAGCATGGGAACTGCTGGCTGTAGCCGTAAACGGGCTTATCAAAGTTCTGCAACTATCGTGACGAACATACTTTAGCGTTGACACGATATTACTTGGTATAAAGGGTGAAAGTTTTTATGGTCCTTATTTGTACGGTGTACCGGTAATTTTGGCCCGATATGTAAAGGTGTTGTTCGCTCGTTTCGTTGTTGGGGTATCTAGAGGTGAAGTGAGGTGGTGTAGGTTTAACTTTTCAGCTTATTATGGGGAAAGATAATGCATATTATATTTTATGGGAAATATACACAGCTTGCTGTTAAAATAATTTTGATTTCTATAAATAAATTTAAATAGGTTTCTTATTATTTAGAGATTATATTAATTAGAGGAAAGAGTAACTGGTTATGGTCACTGTCATATTAATAGATGGCCACTTTTCAAAGTTGTTAATAGCTATTAGGTAATTAATATAACACTTTCCATCAGGCCTGATCGAGGTCAAGAGCAAGCCCATTTTGTAAAAAAAAACTCGTAAATAGGCCCAAAGTACCGAGTTTTTAAGCCCACACATTTTATTCAAAAGAACGATAAAAAAGAAACTACAAAATTACATCTCTAAACTAAACCAACCATAAACATAATCCACTCAAAACGTCACTTCCCTCAAAATATTACTCTATTACACGATCCCAAATCTCGTGCCACAGGGTATAAATTACGCGCGAAAGAAAAAAAAAAGCGCGTGTAACATGCGTTTATAAAGGAAACCTAATTCGCAACAAGTTAACCAAGATTTATTAGCCGTAACGATCCTTGTAAAATGCTAGCATAAATCACTAATACGCTTCACGGAACCGCTTTGTTACTAGAAACTGGTGAGGAGATTTGCTAAAGAAAAGTAAGTAGGAACGTGTTTTGGTATTGCGTGAGACTTGAAAATTGTTACGATTGACTGCCAACATAATCTTCAAGCTTCTGATACTCACTCATTATAAAATGCCGCCTTCGCGTTCATTCCGCATAGTGTTAGTTTAAACAGGCTTAACCTAACAAGCAAAAGAGTAAGTAAGTACTAAGTAAAGCTAAATATGTAAATAACTGCTGAGCTTTGAAGTAGTGTGGGTTAAAGTGCCTTTGGGTTTTCCCATCAGGAATATCTCAGTAGCAGCCAAGGAGTCTGTTTTTGAGACCAGTTGATGACAAAAGGGTCGCCTGTTACAAATAACTTGAACATAACTGGCGAAATGTGAGCGTACAGGTTAGGTACTCCTCTGCCTGCCCTAAGGGGTAGTACAGGCGTGATGTTATGTTATGTTAATAACTTTAACATTTTCCAGATGCTTAGTTTCATGTTCATGCAATTTAGCCAAATGTCTATCCCTCTCTCGTATTTTTAAACAGTCTCTATCAACTTTTACAAACCATCAACCTTATTGTAAAACTATACGACTGAACTAAAAAATTCAATTTACAGTCTGATCCAAAATTACGCGCTTCGGTATTCTTTTACAAATGCTTAAAAACCTATTAAAATTACTTCTGCTGTAGTGCTTTTGCAAAAAGTCGATATTAGCATAGCACATATAAAATCTTTTAACGAAGTCTCTTTTAACGAAGTCGATGCCATGCGACTAGACGAACGCGCTTAATCGACGCCTCGCTTTGTGCCTCGCCTCGTCTCTTACTCGTAAATTTTCGTAAATATTCGGCCTAAAAAGTATACAGCAAACATTTACTTTCAATATTCAAACGACATGTTTAATCTAGAGAATGAAGAACGTGTGTTTACTCTCTTTGCAATAAATATTGGTAAACAAAAATCTAATGTTTGTATCATTTAAGTAATGCGTTTATTTGAATTCGTATTTTAAGCCTGCGTTGTTACTCATACTGTATTTACCCAACTGCATAAAAGGTTTAAACAAGGTTAATAATAATACGGTTTTTCCATGAAGATTAATGTTAGATTGAAGTTTAAAGAAAAAAAAATTGTATCCCTTAATAATATTGAAAATGGTTTGTAACTCAGTCTGTCAGTCTATCTGTCGGTATGTCTGTCCGTTGCCTTTTTATGCATTAATAGCAAAACATATTTCGATGAAATCCATCACATGGATATAACGTGACTTTGGTAAGGATATGGGATACTTTTCGTCTTGGCAGTGCAATCCGGAACAATTATTTTCGAATACGCAAGCGAAACCGTGGTAAAAATTATATCATACTGAACTACCGGCCGATGAGTTAATTTGTTTTTTAGTTATAAATATTGATCATAAACTCCTTGTACAGATTTTTTTGACGACGAAAGTAAGGCCTTAATTGTTGTCACGCGACCGACCGGAACGTGCGCGACCGGTCGCGTACGAGTATATATTCTGTTCTATATAGCAACATACTGCGACGCTGATGTCAGCGGCGACCGCCAGCCGTATTGTGTTCTCGCTGACGCCACGACCGACCTGACATGCGACACGATGAATTCAAGCCTTTTTTATTTTATTTTTTTCGGATGGGAAATCATCAAATGATTCCTCCCGCTCTAGGCGGAGCAGGAGGGAGTGTCAGACTTTTACTGACTAAAACCCATCCATGTTGCTTCATCGCCCTTTGTGTTCCGGGGGCACGGTATCTCTTTCGAAAAGTCCCGCAGCCCAAGAATTCAAGCCTTAAGAACATTTTTTAATTTTAAGATTAAACATAATATTTTCAGTAAAGCTCAGATTCAGATTTTAACGACGACGGTTAATGACGAAACCTACTCATCTTACTCATTAAAACTACGAAAATATAATTTCAATTAAAAAAGGCGAATTCAAAATGAATACCTATGAAATATTACTTCGTACATTTTTTATTTTCCAGTCAATAAAGTTTTCTATTGAGCGGATTTAAAATATTTATTGATAAAAAAATAACAATAAAATTAATGTAGAATGGATGTTTTAATCCTCGTGGACTGAAACTGAAGCATTTAATTTTATTCTGATTTTAATAAAAACATAAATATTATACAGTAACCAATTTGAGCTATCCATAATCTTCAGTAATAACTGCCGAAGCTTGAATCCATTTACCATTAATATAGCTTTTTGGATTTCCTCAGATTCTGATGAAATATACTATCAAATCGAAATACATTCTTTTCAATCAATATTCCACGTTGAGCCCGCTTAATTGAACAGTCTGATAGAATACATTTAAATTCAATAAATTTTTAAATTATTTAATTTTATTTATCAACACGAACATTAATTGAATTTAAATTGGAAACAGCAGAGCAAAACAAACAAATAAGTATAGTTAATACAGAAATAGGACGGTGATATTAAAATGTTTTAACAAAATTAAACAGCAATTCCAACATTAATTTGCAAACAAAACTTCCCAGAATTATGTAGGTTATCCATGGACGTATTAATCTTACTCCAAGAACTTGCGAAGTCTGTCCCCAACTGCGAAACATCAGAAATATAATTTAGTTTTCCATTTAAGTTGGAAATAGGACACTTTGCATACAAATTCTCCTTCTAAACTTGTCATGAGAAGTGTAACTTGTCCGTGTTGTATATCCGTTACATTCCACTTAGGAGACCGTTGCACCTTCATTTGTTTCGGAGTAAACATCAACTTTGTGCTCGAACGAGGACACAAAAACATTTTCGTCCGCGACAGGGCATATTCTGAGGCCCAAACACACGCGTTTACGACGCCTTTGCGAGCGAGTGACATCAAAAACCGCTTAGCGAGTCCCCGACTACCACCTCGGGTAGGCTAGTGTATACTTTATGTTGGTCGAAGTTGTAAAACGTTGGTGTCTCCCCGAAGGGTACTATTCCTAGTTTCATGTTGTGGTGAAGTTTTTGTGTGCGAAGGAAATGTTGTACAATTAACTATGTAAGTACAATTTGACGACGCAAACGTGCCTTGTGAGAGCACAAGTTTATTGCTTGCTGTTGTTAATGTTGATTCTGTAAACAAAAATTATGCCCTTTTTCATTAGGCTTTAAGTTGAAACTGCTGTGTCAAGTAGGTGTCTCGAGTTTTGTTGGTAAATTACAACGCCGACTCATATTAATTTAGAGTTCTTTGAAACTTTTAATAAATGTGCTGTAGTGTATACAAAATTTCACTTCTAACATGAAACTCATTGTTAGTGGTGGTACCGTTTCGCAAGCTTTAATATAACACAAACTACACATCACAAAGCACCCTAAAGAAGCTTATCAGAACATTGCAAATAAGCCTTCTCACTGCATTTCCCAATACGCCTTTCATTTACAATCACGGGGCTTTTGAGGTTTGGTAATTACCAAACCTTGTAGACACATCTGATATTATTGCGTGCATCCAAACAGCAAATTACAAAGTGGGTTGGGAGCAAAGAGAGCGGCCCCTCTGATTGGCATTGCGATAGACTTCGCGCCCCGTTTGCTTCGGAAATCTGATCAATCCCTGTTAATTTGCCAGGAAATGTTTGTACTATCCCCTGTCCCGTAATGTAGTTACTGTTTCATTTTATTTGCTTTCGAAACATATTTATTTTTGGTTCGATCATATTTGCGTTAGGGTAGGAGTAATAAACTGTGTTACGGATTAATTGTGAAAATTGTCGGAAATAAAAGATATATTTGGAAATTTGTGTTTTCAGTGATGTTAAAACTCAATTCTTGAAGGCAAATGTGCAGCTTTCTTCAGACAATTGGACTTTCAGATCCAATTTAAAACTCCAACTAGGTAGCATTCACAATCAAAATATCTGTGGCAGTAAGAAGTAAAAACCAAACGTAAAATCTAGTAAATAAAACATATTTTTCACTTTCCCAATTTCACTTGTCTGCAACGAACCAGCGTGGCTCGAGATCATTCATCATAATTATAATCCACACACATTTACCAAAGCTGGGCCATGTCGGCGTCTCCACCTCTACACAATGGCTGAGCCGACGATGCTCGTAACTAAGATATTTCGTGAGTCGTACGAACATACGGGCCGACCGAGGTACGTCGCCAAGACTCGTTGACGGAATTATAGCTGTTGGCGCAAGTGGCAAGAGGTGGCGTTTCTAGTCGTTTTAGAAATTTAAAATACCTACCAAGGAGAGAGCAAGTAGCAATGTTTAGCTTGTCTAAAATCGTTATTGCTGATTAATTGTTATAAGGGATAAAAATATGAAAAACTATATCACTCCAAAATGGAAAAGGATGACGACCCGAATAGCGCAGCGGTACTGAGGCTGCCTTACGTTCTTCTGCATTTAATGTTTCTGGCAAAAAAAATGTTTCTTCAAATACCTGAAGTAACAAGTTAGGTCTACATAACTCTGTTATAGTAGTTTTTTTTTAAACAAATGGGCATTGACACTGTAATGCATTTTTTAGCAAATATCGTAAGTATTAACGCAATAAAGTTTAAAAAAATAGTTTAATGAAAATCTTCCTTTCTTCAATTAAAATTGAATATCTTTTTGTTAAATTATTGGATCTGTTATAATGATATCATTTTGAAATCGGCATTTAGTAGGCATATTATTAAATACATGGGCACTGACAATGTGGTACGTTTTTTTTTACAAAAATCGCTCTTGAACTTGATGGTGTGTTAAAAAATTTGGGTTAAAATTAGAGAAGAACCAACTTTTTCTTCAAGAGAGCTGAATTTACATAAAAAATCACAATTTATCGTGGTAGCTCTAGTGTTCAGCAGTAATTAACAGAAATCAAAATGAAAGATTAATGACTTTTGTTGAAACTACAACCAAATTTGTAATAAAAGGTAGAAATTTCGTAAATAAAAGACAAAAAGGAAATATTTTCGGAACCCTTGGGTATAAATGGTTTAAATGTTTAATTGTTATAGTTAATTATCTGGTTCATCGAATCCTGAACGGTGGACCACTACTTACGCCACACCCTGTATAGGGTAAAATCCGGAACAATGAGTAACCTACTACGGACCAAATCCTCAGACAAAGTCAAAGCACGACCTTTTCTTGTCAGCCTCCTTTCTTACTTCTTCCTAAATAGAGAAGCTCGAAAGTAAAAGATAAGATGCGCCAACCTCATTTACGAATACATGGCATAAGGGCAGGAGACAATATTACCCAGCACCAACTGGGTCGTGGAGGTCAGATAGGCAGTCGCTCTATGTAAAATAATGGTATTCAGCTGCATCCGGTTAGACTGGAAGCCGACCCCAACATAGTAGGGAAAAGGTAGGCAGATGATGTTGAAGGGCAGGAGACAATGATTATATTATCATGACTCAAATTAGCTTGAAAATGAACTAACTGCGCGTTCGTGTTCACGCGCGCCGATGCAAGGGCCGATGCCTGCCGGGGCTGCGGGACTGTTCGAAAGAGATACCGTGGTCCCGGAACACAAAGGGCGATGAAGGAACATGGATGGGTTTTAGTCAGTAAAAGTCTGACACTCGCTCTTATCCGTTTTACTTCTTTCTACTTGGGCCTCATCAGTTTTACGAAGCAAGGTTCGTCGTAAAGTCGACACAAGTCGCAATGCGCGTCGGCTCGGACGTGATACGTCGCATTCATGGTGTCTGATGGATTTATGTCCTCAATGGATCTCAGATGTCTTTGTTACGGCCGTGTCAAGAGTTACGAACACTGATGCACGCGATTTCTTGTTGCTTGCTTTAGTTTTCGTTTTGTGAGGATTTTAGCGGCTGTCTTGAGTGAAAACTTAATGCCGTATAAAAGAAGGCTGGAGGCTGATGTTTTTAAATTTTAATACTCCGGTTTTTTTATTTTTTTATTTGTCGTTTGCAGTTGTCCCTGAAAGTCTGTCAACCAGCCTCAAAAAGGGGTATCAAATACCCAGTAACTGATCTGTGGAGGTAAGATAGGCTGTCAAGTAAAATACTGGAGATATTCGATTTCATACGGTCAGACTAGTCTGACCTGAAGATATCGGGAAAAGACTAGGCAGATGATGTCATTTGCAGTTGCGTCGGTCTTTAAAAGTGTGCAATATGATATTGAGTTTGACTGTTAAATATTCATGTAAAAATAAATTGACGTCATCGTTGTGTGAGCTTTCAGAACTCGATAATAAACTTGAATATAATATTAAAAATATTCGTTCTTGTCTGTAGTTTCTTTAGAGATGTGTGAAAACAGCGTATCTGATGCAATTTTATAACTCGATCAAAGAATTGAATAACACATCTTCAGAGATATTTCAGAACACTACAACCATTTCAATACATTCCCAAGTATCAATACCAAGACACACAAGCATAAAACAATGCCTCGGCACACAGATTGGGGTCACAAAACTCCGCGTAACTTCATCAAGATTCAATTCGCAAACTTCGTGCCAACAGTCGGAGTACGCACCAAACAAACAAACCAAGAGTTGGGCCAAGAGTTTGACAAACCTGACTTTAAACCAGGTTTGGTATTCATATTAACCGCTATCTGAGAAGATTACAAAGCCCGTAAGGGTAATTTCGTATGAGTTAGTATTACCCCACATGCTGTTGGGGTAAGATGTTTGGATAAATGGAAGAGCCAACGTTTTAGCTCATAATATTCTGAGAAATACGTGAATGCGGGTCGTCTGGAATACGTAAAATGTTCAGACAATTGGATGATAACGTATTCAAAATAGCGAAAGATAGAGTAGGTTTTTGATTACCATAATTTAGAGACTATTATTGGGAATTTAGCGGTAGCTAAAACTTACTATAATGCAGTCTGGTTTTATTAAAATAGAAATCTATAAAAAAGAGAAGAACAAATGTAGCTTTTATATCTGGCTTTGCGTTCCTCTGAATTGCTTTCTAACAATTCAGAGGAACGCAAAGCCAGACATAAAAGCTACATTTACGCAGGAACTATTACTAAAGTTAAGTCTAGTATAACAATAACACTTCTAGACATTCTCTATGGCCTCGCCAAGTCCCTTCAAAGCATACAATCTTATTGGATCAGGCCTTAGCTAATGTTTACAGAGTCCACGCGAAACTGCTGAGATTCAATTTTATGTTCCATTCTCTTTAGTTGACCCATCAGATTTGCTATCTGCTGTGCCAAGACCCTTACATCATCTGTTTTTAAAGAATATATTGAGAAACCTTTCTTAGCTGTTTCTTTATCAAATAATTGGATTGCATTTAGGACCGTTTGGTTGTGTACTTTTCAATATATCTATGAAATACTGCCGGTTTGTGAAAGTTACTGCTTTATCTCAGTATTATCTTAAAATTGTTTGAAATTGTTTATTGCAATAATTGCCTATTGTAAATAATTGAATTTAAACTACTTATGACAACAATCAAAACTAAATATTTACAAAAAGGGACAAATTTTTATAAAATAAACTAACGAAATAAATAATTTAATTACAAAAAAGATACAATTTTTTTTTATAATTATTTTTTGATATTATTTAGGTGTATAGTAATTAGATTCTACTTGAACTATTTATTAAACTATATTTTGACGACCCGAATGGCTCAGCGGTACTGAGGCTGCCTTACGTTCTTAGGGTCCTGGGTTCGAATCCCGGTAGATGCAAATGTTTGTGTGATGAGCATGGACATTTGTTTCCGAGTCATGGATGTTTATATGTATATTAAGTATGTATTTACAAACAAAAATTATCTATGTAGTATATCAACTATTTGGTGTCCACGACACAAGCCTCGTTGCTTAGTGTGGCACTAGATGGCGCTGTGTGTAATGCCCAGCGATATTTATTTATTTTATTAATTAATCTGTATCCTGGGATGGGTATTGTTAGTTTTCCCGTATTTTCTTTGTTAAAGCATTTTAGTATCTATAATACCTATTTAAAACTCCAAAACCATACCGAAAGTCTGGCAACTCCTTTTATTGCAACTCCTTCAATGATACATCTATCCAAAATGTACATTGATCAAACAATAGAATAACAAGACATACTTGTCACTCGTAGTGGCGGAACACACGTAACGAACTGAATATTATAATATACCACGGAGCTCGAAGATGCCTTGACGGTGCTGGAGGCGGCATTGTCCACACATTTTATACAAACCAAGTCTGTTTCCATGTGCTTGCGACACATCACGTTATACACCTCTAGTATAACATGGCCTCACTTTGTATAGATTTCCTGCAGTACAACGAGAGATACGCATGAACTGGTTTTGTATACCTAGCTTGATTGGTCGTCGTGCGCACTACAACACAAATGACATATAAAGGGTGTAAGTAGACCCTTAACGAAGCCGAAAGAGACATATTCTTCCCGTCATTGCGATTATTTTTTGCACTGGATTATGATCCAGTGCAAAAAATAATCGCAATGACGGGAAGATAATTAATAATTAATAATTTAATAATAATAATTGAATGATAATTTGGGCCACTTAGTTATGGAGATATTGGCGGTCAAAATTTCAACTTTTTCAAACGTTTTTTTTTTTTTCAATTATTGTCATTTAAGTAAAATCATGTCATTAAAACTATTATAAGGTCATGACTTTACTTTAAATAACTCTATAACCAATTTACTATTAAATGCGTCCATCAGCAAAATGTTTTGAGTGCGTTTCAATGAGTTTTACCATAAACCGTGATTTTTCACCCCTAAAAAAAAGTCGTTTCCCAGCAATAATTTTTGCGTAGAGTTACTTAGTTTGGTGTATGCTTGGTTAACGGCTTTGTGAAGGATTCGTTTACACCCTGTATAAACTGAAGGTTTTGAATGACTAAACATGACAGACGTCCAGAGCTCAAAACACTTTCATCTTCAAGTGCCATAAATTAGTACTACCTTCTCCAAACGGTACGGTTTCATGATACCGTGCTCTATGTAATACACACTTGTACAAAACTGAGAGACGACGGGTATTATTATACTTATTCAAAATCGAACCGTGTGACATCTCATACCACTGATATTGTTCTGGTTTCAATTTTAAAAACGACTCCAAACAAAGGAGGAGTGTCTCAATTCGGTTAACTAACTTTAATATCGGAAGTCGGTGGCAAAAATTCAATGAAACAAACATTGTCACCGACTTCCGAACGTAAAGTTATTTTAGAGATTTGGGAGATTTTTTTTTTGATTCCGACTTCAGTCATATTTAATAGTGACTCCGATTTTCGAGAAAGAGATTATCAAGAAATACTTGTGCGCCTTCAAACTTGCATCCTTATACTCCAACTACCTAGAAAAGGGGTGTACAGATAAGTGTCATTGATTGACTTTTACACATGTCGCTCCTTTTGCACCAGGCACCCTTGTAACGACTCGAAGAGATACCGGCGACCCTCTTTCTGAAACTTAAACGGGTAACCCTATATATTTGGAACTAAAACGGGCAACACTATATCTTTGGAGCATCTCGATAGTTCGTTGTTTGTTATGTGTTGTACGGGTGCAGGTGCGTATTGCTATCGAATTTGGTTAGGAGTATCTGGGACGACGGAATACAATTTTACATTCGGTCTGAGGTGTCTGGGTGTTGTGAGGGTATAAAATGACTTGGGACTCATTGGCTAAGCAAGTCCTTTACTGATGTCCGTTTTATGTAAACACTAAGCGAAACCAAACTGAATGACTAAATATTATTTCACTGTTATAATTTCAAATCTGGACACTCAGCATAACGTTGAAAATGCAACTGCGCACTTTATTTTAAACATTAATTTACGTGCCACCTAATGTTAGTGAAATCGGGCAATAGATCTGCATTAGCCAGAGTTAGAAGTATTTGTTATAGATAATATTGTTCCTAGTGTCATACGTCGTGCATCCCATGGTGTGGGTTTGATTCATCATCATCTACCTAGCCTTTTCCCAACGATATTGGAGTCGACATCCAGTCTAACCTAGATGCAGTTGAATACCAGTATTTTTACATGAAGGAGCCTATTTTACCTCCACAACCCAGTTGGTCCTGGGTAATACGTTACCCCTTGGTAAGACTGGTTGTTAGAGTTTCGGGCCACTTACTACTAAATGACTGTCAAAGATCTACAAATGACCTCCAAAACCAAGGGCTTAACGTGGCACAGAGGAAACTCAGTAATGGGTAGTCACCCATTCACGGACTACCTAGGCAAGCACGGCTTAACCTGGAGATTGATCCGTGCGGCTGTTATTATTTAGCCACGAGCTCTGATGGTTTGATACATCAAGGATTCAATTATCCTGACAGCTGGTTTAAAACTTCTGCACTGGCTATAGATAAAATGCTGCTTTATGAACATGTCAAGCAAGATGTCCCTGTAATAAAATGAAGAAACATCTTAGTGAATAGTTGTCGCATGAACAGGGGTACAGGTGCGTACAGCAATCGAATTTGAAAGAGTGCAAAATAAAATTTTACATCTACTAGTATTCGCAAACCATTCTGTGTACCTGTACTGAAAAGATGAAAGAAAAATATATTGTTTTTATGTTCTAGGTATTGTAGACTTGAAGAAAAACATCTGAAGGTGCTGGCAGGTGATAGACTGGCGAATAAATATGGAGTCGTTTTGTGAAAGCCATTTTCTAGAGTAGGCGTTGAGCTAACGATATCACTGGCTGGTTTTTTGTCGAGAAATCGCGTGTGGTAGGGACAGATAGTGCTTTGAACATTTCGTCTTTTGGTACTTAATAACTTGCGCGATTTAGTCTTTACACTTGTCTAAGTATTGCTATTATAGACATAGAGCAACAAAAAATGTTCTCCCGTTATGTATGGAAATTAACACATCCCATGTGTTAATTTGAAATATGTTGTTGTATGGATATGTTTGAAAAGTAGCTTATAACAATCGAGAAACAATTTTCACATTCGGATCAGTAATTCCGATGATTACCCCTACATACAAACTTGCAAACTACCTTTTTATAATATTGTTAGTATAGATAAAACATATTCAAGTGTCAAAATATTTCTAGTAAAAAAATGTCCTCATATATATATCCATGTTTTCGCTAAGAACAAAATATGGATGGATTTTTATTAACAAAGGAACCGAAAATGGAATGGATACGAAGCATATAGCGGACGACGTCTTTCCTTCACTATCATGTTAGCGAGATTCAAAAGATGTGGAAAAATGATTTATTCCTTCATTTCGAACCAGGCTTACTTATCACAATGGAAATATCTTCTTTGAATAAAGAATAAAATCTGAGGTACTTATTTTGGCACTTCGCTTATTTTAGCATCGTATTTTGGCCAATTTTGACACCTCCAGTCTTTTGTTTATTGTGATCGTCTTCTTTTTTCGAATCGATAGAACATTTGTCTTCATTATTTTCACACGTTGATCGGGGTTTCAGTTATTTAAGTCCTGAAATGTGCTGGAATAGCGACGTTTTAGACACAGGTAGCAAGTGAACTATCGAAGGGTCAGGAGTACCACATTCGCACTGGGTTCTGTTTCCTATTAACGAATTAAGTTTTTTTTTTTTTAATACTTGTAAAATATTTTTATTTCTTTTATAGAGCTAGTGTGTAAATAATTTAAATATTATTAGTCTGTGTTTAATAAATACATTTGAGATCGAATTAAGTGATTTTAAATACACTATACTCAATTCCGACGACATACTTAATCGGCTAAAAATAAAAACGATTGCAGGCTATCATAAAGTAGAAGTAACTAAAAATTAATTAAAGAATTCGAACTCTAAGGATTAGAAAGCTGGGCTGTGAAGAAGATGAATGAAAAACGATTGCATCCTGCAGAGATGAGAATGTTGAGATGGTTGTGTGGAGTGACAAGAATGGATAAAGTAAGGAATAAGAGTATATTAGTAAATGATGCCGTGACGTCTGACAGGGGAGAATAGAAGGAGAAAACGTGATGCGCCGACCCCAAGTGGAATGGGATAAAGACTTGTGATGATAAGGTAGAAGAATTTGTCAAATAGATCTTTTTCAATCATTATGTACATTGAAAGATGGTGAAGCAATATTTTGTTGTAGGTTCCAAGTAATATAAGGCATAATATTCTATAAAACCCACCTAGCAACGAAAACAGGAATATTTTTTACAAAAATCTTCAATCTAATAAAAACAGGCATGTGACACTGTCATCTAATCTCATTATTTTTTTAATAAAATAGATTAGTGAGACCTTTGATGTTTTAGTTAGACATAATTAAATCTCTCTTGGCAGGGGCTCAATTAAGTTGTCCCAAAGCATGTTATATGATCAAACTGTTAGATACTTTGCTTTTAAATTACACATTATATCGCCTTGTATAGCAGAAGGTCGGAGATAAATTTATATGCCAGCTATATTTTGGGGACCGGGATATGACAGGGCACGATAACTAAGTATTTGACATTGGTAAGTCAGTTCCGAATACAGGCTCTTTACCTAAATTCGTTTCTTAAAAAAATACGTTCAAACATTAAAACAAATATTCACGTACATACTCCTACACTCAAACTAGAGATTAAGCCAGGGAAATTAATTGTTTATCAAATCGAGATCTCAATCAAATTGCTCGTCTATTCAAATTCACAGTTGCTTTGGTAACTGCCAAAGCAAGACAGCAAGCTATTTCACACAACTGTGTGAAATATTAAATTGACTTATTAACTATAAGTTAAGCTATACTAATAATTATAAACTAGTTGTTACCCGCGACATTATTATGAGAAAGTTGGATAATAATATTAGGTACTTCCCTATTTGAATCGGATTTTGCTAACAATTTCAAGATTTGATGTTTTTTGGATGGAACCCTAATCCTTTTCTTAAAATAGAATTAGGCTTGCGTTACTCCTTATAACATCAGCTATCTGCCAGTAAAAGTCCCTTCAAAATCCAGCCATTTCGGTGATTAGCCGGAGCAAACAGACAGACAGACAAAAAATAAAAATACAGTTTTTTTTTGTAATACCCAAATACTGTTTATACTTTCTTAAGCATTCAGTAAAAGGCTGTTATTTTAAAATCACAAACAGACTCTTCAATTTTATTTATTTGTTCCTATAGGTAGGTAAAGTTTGGATGTAAAAGGTAATCTCCAAAACTCTTCATCCAATATTATCGATTGCCATAGGATAATTTTCTTCGACGCAGACAAAGTCATTGGCAGAAGCCAGTGTGACAAATCAATCATTTTCCTGTCAGTACCTTAACTTTTTAAAATAACAAATTCGACTGCTGAAACCACTTAATTCACAAGTCCTAAAACCCATCCATTCGGACCGCTTAAACGTGTAACTTGTAAAACTAATTCAGGTTGTCAAAACAATCGGAACACAACATTGGAATAACTTATTATATTAGTTATATGAACTGTGTTAAAACTTTTATGACATACAAACTCGAATAACAACAATATCGAGTTGTTATAACTTTAATTATAGCAATGGGGTTGTGTTTCGTGGACCCTTGTCGAATTTCGGGGTTATAAATAAGACTGCGATGCTGCTGTAGATGATTTTTTGGTGACACTGACAATGCCATGCTTTTCGTCTTACTACAGTGAGCTAGCTATAGATATATAAAGTTTTACACAAGCCTAATTTTTTGGTGACACCGACAATGCCATGCTTTTCGTCTTACTACAGTGAGCTAGCTATAGATATATAAAGTTTTACACAAGCCTAATTTTTTGGTGACACCGACAATGCCATGCTTTTCGTCTTACTACAGTGAGCTAGCTATAGATATATAAAGTTTTACACAAGCCTAATTTTTTGGTGACACCGACAATGCCATGCTTTTCGTCTTACTACAGTGAGCTAGCTATAGATATAAAGTTTTACACAAGCCTAATTTTTTGGTGACACCGACAATGCCATGCTTTTTGTCTTACTACAGTGAGCTAGCTATAGATATATAAAGTTTTACACAAGCCTAATTTTTTGGTGACACTGACAATGCCATGCTTTTCGTCTTACTACAGTGAGCTAGCTATAGATATAAAGTTTTACACAAGCCTAATTTTTTGGTGACACCGACAATGCCATGCTTTTTGTCTTACTACAGTGAGCTAGCTATAGATATATAAAGTTTTACACAAGCCTAATTTTTTGGTGACACCGACAATGCCATGCTTTTCGTCTTACTACAGTGAGCTAGCTATAGATATATAAAGTTTTACACAAGCCTAATTTTTTGGTGACACCGACAATGCCATGCTTTTCGTCTTACTACAGTGAGCTAGCTATAGATATATAAAGTTTTACACAAGCCTAATTTTTTGGTGACACCGACAATGCCATGCTTTTCGTCTTACTACAGTGAGCTAGCTATCGATATAAAGTTTTACACAAGCCTAATTTTTTGGTGACACCGACAATGCCATGCTTTTCGTCTTACTACAGTGAGCTAGCTATAGATATAAAGTTTTACACAAGCCTAATTTTTTGGTGACACCGACAATGCCATGCTTTTTGTCTTACTACAGTGAGCTAGCTATAGATATATAAAGTTTTACACAAGCCTAATTTTTTGGTGACACCGACAATGCCATGCTTTTCGTCTTACTACAGTGAGCTAGCTATAGATATAAAGTTTTACACAAGCCTAATTTTTTGGTGACACCGACAATGCCATGCTTTTTGTCTTACTACAGTGAGCTAGCTATAGATATATAAAGTTTTACACAAGCCTAATTTTTTGGTGACACCGACAATGCCATGCTTTTCGTCTTACTACAGTGAGCTAGCTATAGATATATAAAGTTTTACACAAGCCTAATTTTTTGGTGACACCGACAATGCCATGCTTTTCGTCTTACTACAGTGAGCTAGCTATAGATATATAAAGTTTTACACAAGCCTAATTTTTTGGTGACACCTACAATGCCATGCTTTTCGTCTTACTACAGTGAGCTAGCTATCGATATAAAGTTTTACACAAGCCTAATTTTTTGGTGACACCGACAATGCCATGCTTTTCGTCTTACTACAGTGAGCTAGCTATCGATATAAAGTTTTACACAAGCCTAATTTTTTGGTGACACCGACAATGCCATGCTTTTCGTCTTACTACAGTGAGCTAGCTATAGATATATAAAGTTTTACACAAGCCTAATTTTTTGGTGACACCGACAATGCCATGCTTTTCGTCTTACTACAGTGAGCTAGCTATCGATATAAAGTTTTACACAAGCCTAATTTTTTGGTGACACCGACAATGCCATGCTTTTCGTCTTACTACAGTGAGCTAGCTATAGATATAAAGTTTTACACAAGCCTAATTTTTTGGTGACACCGACAATGCCATGCTTTTTGTCTTACTACAGTGAGCTAGCTATAGATATATAAAGTTTTACACAAGCCTAATTTTTTGGTGACACTGACAATGCCATGCTTTTCGTCTTACTACAGTGAGCTAGCTATAGATATATAAAGTTTTACACAAGCCTAATTTTTTGGTGACACCGACAATGCCATGCTTTTCGTCTTACTACAGTGAGCTAGCTATCGATATAAAGTTTTACACAAGCCTAATTTTTTGGTGACACCGACAATGCCATGCTTTTCGTCTTACTACAGTGAGCTAGCTATAGATATATAAAGTTTTACACAAGCCTAATTTTTTGGTGACACCGACAATGCCATGCTTTTCGTCTTACTACAGTGAGCTAGCTATCGATATAAAGTTTTACACAAGCCTAATTTTTTGGTGACACCGACAATGCCATGCTTTTCGTCTTACTACAGTGAGCTAGCTATAGATATAAAGTTTTACACAAGCCTAATTTTTTGGTGACACCGACAATGCCATGCTTTTTGTCTTACTACAGTGAGCTAGCTATAGATATATAAAGTTTTACACAAGCCTAATTTTTTGGTGACACTGACAATGCCATGCTTTTCGTCTTACTACAGTGAGCTAGCTATAGATATATAAAGTTTTACACAAGCCTAATTTTTTGGTGACACCGACAATGCCATGCTTATCGTCTTACTACAGTGAGCTAGCTATCGATATAAAGTTTTACACAAGCCTAATTTTTTGGTGACACCGACAATGCCATGCTTTTCGTCTTACTACAGTGAGCTAGCTATAGATATATAAAGTTTTACACAAGCCTAATTTTTTGGTGACACCGACAATGCCATGCTTTTCGTCTTACTACAGTGAGCTAGCTATCGATATAAAGTTTTACACAAGCCTAATTTTTTGGTGACACCGACAATGCCATGCTTTTCGTCTTACTACAGTGAGCTAGCTATAGATATAAAGTTTTACACAAGCCTAATTTTTTGGTGACACCGACAATGCCATGCTTTTTGTCTTACTACAGTGAGCTAGCTATAGATATATAAAGTTTTACACAAGCCTAATTTTTTGGTGACACTGACAATGCCATGCTTTTCGTCTTACTACAGTGAGCTAGCTATCGATATAAAGTTTTACACAAGCCTAATTTTTTGGTGACACCGACAATGCCATGCTTTTCGTCTTACTACAGTGAGCTAGCTATAGATATATAAAGTTTTACACAAGCCTAATTTTTTGGTGACACCGACAATGCCATGCTTTTCGTCTTACTACAGTGAGCTAGCTATCGATATAAAGTTTTACACAAGCCTAATTTTTTGGTGACACCGACAATGCCATGCTTTTCGTCTTACTACAGTGAGCTAGCTATAGATATAAAGTTTTACACAAGCCTAATTTTTTGGTGACACCGACAATGCCATGCTTTTTGTCTTACTACAGTGAGCTAGCTATAGATATATAAAGTTTTACACAAGCCTAATTTTTTGGTGACACTGACAATGCCATGCTTTTCGTCTTACTACAGTGAGCTAGCTATAGATATATAAAGTTTTACACAAGCCTAATTTTTTGGTGACACCGACAATGCCATGCTTTTCGTCTTACTACAGTGAGCTAGCTATCGATATAAAGTTTTACACAAGCCTAATTTTTTGGTGACACCGACAATGCCATGCTTTTCGTCTTACTACAGTGAGCTAGCTATCGATATAAAGTTTTACACAAGCCTAATTTTTTGGTGACACTGACAATGCCATGCTTTTCGTCTTACTACAGTGAGCTAGCTGTCGATATAAAGTTTTACACAAGCCTAATTTTTTGGTGACACTGACAATGCCATGCTTTTCGTCTTACTACAGTGTGCTAGCTATCGATATAAAGTTTTACACAAGCCTAATTTCACGTTAAATTTTTTGTAAGATCTCCTCTTTTGTTGGTGAATCATTTGGGTTAGATGAAGTTATAAGAATATGATGTTTCCTTATATTTACTTATTCATTACAGAATTTTGGCTGAAAATGAGTAAATATGAAAATTAGGTCAACTGAACGTTATATAAAAAGAGCATTTTACAAATTGAAAATTATATAAATGAAATTAACGCTATACTTAATGTTGTTAGAGCAAGAGAAGGTTATATGAAATGTAATATTAGATCACATGAAATTAGGTTATTTGTTTTATAGCATATGAAAATTATATCATGTGAACGCACCCGTTGGCAGTGGATGCAAATTATTCTCTTGTGAAAATATATTTTCTGGTAATTCTAGAATAAGGCCCAAACACGTTTTTGTCATCTTCAAATGATTTACATACCTAATTACGTACAAAGTGATATGTGTTGCCTAAATCATCTGTACGTCGGAAAACATTTTAAAATGTCAACGGTAAGTTGGACCTAAATATCATAGTTGCACTTTTCTGACTATTCAGTTAGATTACATGGGACTTAAACAAAACTGGCGAACTGTGGGTGTACCATTAGGTACAATTCTGCCTAAACCTTCGGTATGTGATACAGGCGTGATGTTATGTTATGTCAGCTAGCTAATCTACTATCCTTTCTCGCCTCCGCCGTTTTTCAGTCCGCTACCTACATAGGCCTATCTTTATCCAAACATTGACAGAAACTTTTAGAAGATAGTGTTATTGGCGGGAAGTAACTCTTGCCTCAGCGCTCTTACTGAGGTATCCTGCTGCTATTAAGTGTTCTTTTTATGTCCACGACATTGGGTGTCCCCTTTCCCTTCAAGTTTTGATGTTTTGGAAGGGCAGTTGCGTTATCGTTTATGTAAAGTAGTATAGTGGTTTTGGTGTGCCGAAAGCGCCTGGGCAGACCACGGAAAGTCAAATATTCTTATGTTCTTTGCAATATGTTAAATAGCATAATGTCAATGAATATATTATTCGCGACGGTAACAAATATAATGGGGGTAAAAGTACCCCTAACGAAGCTGAAAGGCACTTGTTCTCCCTGTCATTGCCTTATTTTTTTTTGTTCTAGACCATATCTTTTTTTTTTTTTTTTTTCGGATGGGAAATCATCAAATGTCTTCTCCCGCTCTGGGCGGAGCAGGAGGGAGTGACAGACTTTTACTGACTAAAACCCATCCATGTTCCTTCATCGCCCTTTGTGTTCCGGGACTACGGTATCTCTTTCGAACAGTCCCGCAACCCCGGCAGGCATCGGTCCTTGCTCGGACCCCTTCCTATTGCTGACTCTCTTTGAGGCGCGCGTGGAACACGAACGCGCCGTCGACACGGCCTGTCGTCATGAGACGGACGGACGGCGAGCTAGCCCATAGCCCACCGTCCACAGGGCCGAGGGCCACGTGGTGGCCCCCGACGCCCGGGGCGTCTCCTGCGGCGGCCGGGACGCTGTGAGGTTCTCTCCCTCTCACGTTCCGCCACCTCCTTCTCTAGCATTACTGCTTCGCAGAAGGAGGTGACGGCGTCCCTCTAGACCATATCTGGGAACCTTCTAGTTCCAAAGATATTGGGGCTCAAAGTATCAACTTTTTCACAAGTTTTATTTTTAAACACAAGTTTTTAATGATATAAGTTTACTTTACTTTAAATACCTACACGACACCCAATAAGGACCTAGTTTGATGTACAAAATGCTTGTTGACGGCTTCGTGAAGGGTATGTTTACAACTTGTATTGTAGGTATTTATCGAATCGTAATCATAAAAACATCCTGTCGATTGTTACTTTAAACTTCCCTAGCGGAACTATTGTTGACGGCTTCGTGAAGGGTATGTTTACAACTTGTATTGTATTTATCGAATCATAATCATAGAAACATCCAGATTGTTACTTTAAACTTCCTTAACGGAACTAAACGAAATACATATTTTTTTGAACAAACGAACAAAACACAGACGTCGAAATCAAAATAAGTGTCAACAAGAGTTTTGGCGCGCGAATCCGTTTCGCAGCGTTCTGATAATTTTTGTTCATTTTTGCCTTTTTTTTCTCTGTGAGCTTCAAAGTCTGTCGGTGCCAAAAACACGAGTTTATGCAGAAAGACCCAAACAAAATGGCGCTGTGATAAATGAACTCGTTTTTACAAGGGTTCCGTACCTAAGAGTCTTTACTGGACTTGCCACAACCTTCTTCTTCTGTGGAACTTTGAAAGGTAGCCGGTTCAAATTTTCACTGAATAGTTGTTACTTATGACTACATTCAAATAACAAATCATCATCATCAGCCTATTAACGTTCCCACTGCTGGGACACAGGCTTCCTCTCTATGAGAGGAAATGGGCTATAATCCACCACGCGGGCCCAGTGCGGATTGGTAGATGTCACATGTCTTCGAATTTTTTGGTTCTAGGACATGCCAGTTTCCTCACGATGTTTTCCTTCACCGTTTTGAGATCAATGGGAATGAAATAAATTACACAAAGTAATGCGCCTGTCTGGGTTCGAACCCACGACTTACTGTTCGTAAGTCGGAGCCGCCACCACTGGGCCACCGCTGCTCAAATAACAAATACATAGCCAAAATGAATCTTTACAGCAGAAAACATGTTGTTAAACAGGTCCGTGCTCTATCTTGGACCATGGAACCCTGACTACGCGAGTCCAACTCGTACTTGACCATTTTTTTGGGCACAACGTAGCAGGGTTTGGGTGACGTCACGATAAGGTTATGTGTGACGTAAACCTTTGAGTGTGCAGTTCTGATTATGAAAATGTCTGTTTTAGCCTCTGTGTGTGTTTGTGTTTGGTTAATTTCAACTTATGTTTGTAGGCACATTACTAAGGAATATGTATGTATTTACAAACACATTTTGTGTTGATTTAGTTTTATCTGAATAAGTAATTGTATTTATAGGGACTATATTTTGAGGTATTCCAGCCAAATCACACAAAAAAGTTCAATGTGGCGCAAGAGATGTACTTAGTTCATCTCCTACGTGTCTTGTTGGCCAATAATTATAATTATAATACCTTCACATGAACCTATATTTATCTATTATGAATATAATTTAGTCTAGTCATATCGTTTATTCTTATTCACACCTACACTACTACAATATTAGTATTATAAAATTATTCATTTATATTATGCACCATACATATTATAATAATATAACTTATTAAATATTCAAGTATTAAAACACACATCAACGAGCAAGAACGTTTCCAACGCAGTAAGTAATCTTTCTGTTAAATACTTAATTTAAGTCAAGGGTATACTTACATAGTTTCACCCCGCGCATGAATAACACTTTATCACAACACCATTATTTATCTCGTCTGCTCGAAGTCGGTATGTCACTACAGGGATCCAGCAGAATATCAGCGTCAGGTGCATGCCTGACACATGTTGAGCTGGACTCCCACTTGGTGCAACCTTAAGACGCACACCGCACCTTGTATATATGGCTCCAGCACATCTCGTAACTTTCCCATTTCGACAACTAAACAAAAGACGTGCGAAACAAGTAAAAAGTGTGCCATGTCGTAACTATTTTAATCTTCATACATTGAATCCCATTTCGTCAACCTTAAATTTCAACTGTTTTTGGACAGTACAGTCAGCTCCAAAACTTACAAGAAACCATTTGTTGATGTTGCTATTTTTTGTCTCTCTCTGGCATACTAAGGTTCGTTACGAGAGAACTCAATTTTAAATTTGAACAGAAAGTACTAGGAGACCAGAATAAAGAAGGAGATGTTGGTGCTGCTGAAATCGTCTTTTTAGTGAATACCCAACATTAAGTACCAGAAGAACAGAATCGTGAAGAAGATGCTAGTCCTGCCGTTTACAATACTACCAGTCTACTACTACCGACTACCAGACTTACAAAAGGGGATCGGGATATCATGTTACCCAGTTACTGGATTATTGTGGAGATCAGTTAAGCTGACTCTCCAAGTAAAAAACTGGTATTCTGTGGAATCTGGTTACACAAAATGATGACGCTACGGTACCTTACTATCAAGTAAATTAGCTTTTAGCAAATCTTCTTTAATCTATTTTTAATGTTATTATTTTTTCAAAGTGTAGTTTTACTAAGTATTATTGGAACTATTTGTTTTCTAAGTTATAAGTTTATTTACTTTTTTTCTCATAGCAGGAAGGTTTATTTTTGTGTACATACATTGCTTTAGTATTTATGAGTTTGAAAGAAATAAATAATACCGAACAGTAATCGTTATTTTTCTTAGTAGTAATCCTGAGTCCTAACTATACTTGCCGAACAAAAAGTTTACCAAATGGGATTCAATGTACGAAGCTCAAAATAGTTACGAAATGGGAGTTTTGTGATGCTATTTTGTTTAGTTGTCGAGATGGGCCGGAGCCGTATATATCGTTATTTTATTTTATTTTATTTGAAGTATGTCATGGTGTTACTATAGTTATTTCGTAAATATGTATCTTTTTGTATATTGGCACCTTGTTTTTATCATGTAAATTGTTTCATTTAATTGTACTTCTGTGTGTTGTGCTATGTCTATTGTGTGCACTAAATAAACGGTTAAATCTATCTATCTATCTATATTTCTAAAAACCAGTGTCCTCTATTCACTAAACCCATGAAACCCTTTTATAATAGAACATTAACGTATAGACACTCATAACGAAAGTTTACCGTCCCTAATTAAAACCGTTCGTTTTAATCTTTAAACTTAGATTAGGCAGGATTAATAGTAATCTTAATACGGGTATAAATTTAAATTAATCTCTAGAAAATTGTTCTTCACCCTTTACACTTTATAGACAATATTTCATTACAGGTTTTACTGGGCCGTACCATTTTAATGAATGGAGTTGTCCCGCTCGGAATTAATGAATGTTGCGACGGCAATACATCACACTTGTCGATGCTTTTAATCATGTGTTGGGGTATTTATAATTTATATTTAGTCAACGGTTAGGGATTTTTTTGATGCTTTGATAGTGTGTCAGAAGTATATCCGGCGTATCCGACAGTCAACACAGTCTTCTTCTTTTCTTGTAGTTAGTGCCTAACCCAGGATAACCTGGGTTAACAGGGTAAAACAAGTTAGACACTAACTACACGAAAACTCACGGCTTAAAAACTCTTACACCAGTGTCCAGTTTTTAGCCATGGGTTCGGACTTGGCTTTACGTGCCTTAGAGGAATTTCACATAGGCATGCTGGTTCGGTTTCCTCGCGATATCTTCCTCCACCGAAGCAAGTGATAACAACCATCACCCCAGTCAAAAATTACTAGTGACTACACTTCTACAGTGACGGTTCCTTCATAGTTGTTTATACTCTAAAGAATTATTCTTTAAAAAAAAAAAAAAAAAAAAAATTAAAAATTATAATAATAATAATAAATAAATAATAAAAAAAAAGTAATAAAAAAAAAAAACAATAAATAAATAAATAATAAATAAAATAATAAAATAATTAATAAATAAATAATAATAAATTATGCAGCATGAGAAAAATAATTCGTCTTATAATGGCACGCAAACCAATGGCACAAACATCGAAATCTGACTGATACAGGGTGGAGCAGAAAGATGCGGTCATATTTCAGAGCTTGGTTCAGATCATCAAACTGAACATATTATCCACGGGGTTACTCAACAGACAGTCAGAATGTGTTCATCGCACAGAAAAAATGCATCCGCGCTATAGCGGGAATATGCCCTTGGGAATCCCGCAAACCTTTTTTCAATAAGTTCAAAATTCTAACACTTCCAAGTCTTTATATCTTTGAATGCGCTAAATTTGTGAAAATGCACCCGGAGTTGTTCGAAAAAGCTCTTGAAACATTACCAAAAAGTAATAGGCATAGAAATATAATAGTTTTGCCCATAATTCCTAGGACAGCATTATACAGCAAAAATAGTTATGCAAAGTGTGTTCGCACATTTAATGCTATACCCGACAGTATTAAAAACTTACCAGCAAATAAATTTGCAAGATATCTTAAAGTATGGTTAAGGGAAAAGAATTTCTACTCAGTAAATGACTTATTTAATAAGAAATTGGTAAATAAAATATAATGGTAATTATTTAACCACTGACATACTAACATTAGGGAAAATGTGTCGAATTATTTTTGACATTGAATTATGAATTTAATGATAATAATTATAAGCCCAAATGTTTGCATGTCACATTATTATGACTTAGTATTATGGATCTGGATTATTTATGTTTTGACCGGAATTGTACCAACACTTTGTAGCAAATAAATTGAATTGGTTTGATTTGATTTGATTTAGGACCACCACAGAAATCGCAAAAAAAATATCAGCTGTACTCGACCCAAATGTTCCGTACATTTGGGTCGAGTAATTGAAGTTTTATATGGGACTGCTGATATTTTTTCGCGATTTCAATGGTAGGCCCGTGGAAAAAGTTTTTTAGTGTGATGGTCTGAACCAAATCTTGAAATATGACCAAAACTTTCTGGAACACGCTGTATAAGTACCTACCTAAATTAACCAGAGTAGACGTGCCTACTTCGCTGTCTCTCGTTTGTAACGTTTCCCTAGGCATTCCACAAGCACCATATGAACTTTTTCTTGTCAAAAGCACCCTTAAAACTTATCAAAAGAACCAATTTCAGACTAAAATGAAACGAATGAGAAGAATGGAAGAATATAATGTAATAATTATTTTCAATAACTTACGAAGAGTAAATAAGACAATAGCAACACGGTACAAGGGGTCCAATTTAGAAGTTTTAACAATGCTTCTTTCTTGGGACTTGCTCAATATTGCAAAGGATACTTACGACAAGTTCAACAATTGCCGTATTATAAACTCTTCGATACGCTACAAGTAGGTTTTATTTGTGTTATTTAATTATATTTTTCGCGTATTCTTGTTGTCTAGTGGCCAGAAGTGCTAAGGGTCCTAGACTCAATTCCTTGGTCGGGCAAAGTGTTGTTGGGTTTTTACGTCAGGAATTTCGATGTAATCGCCTTCGGGAATTACAGGCGATGTTATCAAAACAAACATACAAAAACACTGCATTCAGGTAGGTACCTACATCCTATCATATGAATTCAGTGTTTTTGAATTTATATTGCATAATTATACAGGTGACACATGAGTCATCGGATATCAATGTTAAAAACTTCAAGAAGTTTTCAGCGACTACTGTCATTTTATCGGCTAATCATTCAGTGCCTTCTGACTATAGCAATTGCCATTCATAAACAACTGACTCTCACAAACACATTCAGACAAATAAAGATCACAGTTGCCCAAAACAAACAAGAAATACGCTTTAATATGTTACAACAGAATCTAAACTCAGATTGCCGTATAAATACACCCACGCCGATAAATACACGAAAAATAAAACGGGGGTCCCTAAAACCCCATCAATATTCGAAAAATAAAGTACGAGGGGAAGGTCGGGTAACGTGTAACTGATACAGGTAAGGCAAAAGAGAAGAAGAATGTGGAACATTTAAACAATTTTAATCGTGTCATCGTTAGAAGGGATGGGGAGGTTCGGGAACAATGGACGAAATTGGCCGAGGATTGCGAAGAGTTTGCGTTGAAAGAAGGTCATTTAATAACCGACACAAAGGGCTGGCAGGAAAGGAATGGAAGTGCTTGTAATAATAATAAAGTTTAAAAAATATTTGGTTAGACGTGGATAAAATTCCGAAATTAAGTTCCTTTTTCTTTTTTTTTTTCGTCATGAGGTGAGAATAATTTTAGGGCAGCGTCTTTGCTTGATACGCTGTAAAAATGTGAAAAATGGCGACGACTTCATTTTTAGAAGGGAGAAAATGAAGCTCAGACATTGTCCTATTATTTTTTTGAACAGTTTCGTTCCTATGTCGGAGAATAAATTAAAAAATAATTTTCTGATCATTTTCCTATAAGACAAATTACTCGGGACTCAAGCGAAGCTGACAATCTGGTGTCTAGCGGACCATTAATCATTGATCCCAACTCTTCAGGTTCAAAAGATTGTGGAGACTTGTTGTGCTCTAAGAAAACTATAAATCATCAATATTGAGGTCTGTGATATTGTCAGAACAAAGGCAAAAGATTTCATTTTTCATTCTAAATTGCCCCTTGATAAGGTAATTCTATTGAAAATATGGTGATTTCATTTAAATTACACTATCAAACCATTTTCAAACAGTTATAACAGTAGTACGTTATTCTTTTCGAGGTCAGACGACACTTTATAAAGGGTGTAAAAAAGCTCTTAACGAAGCCGAAAGGCACTTGTTTTCCCCGTCTTTGCGATATTTTTTTTGTTCTAAGCCATACCTGGGAACCTTCTAGTTACGGAGATATTAGGGGTCAAAGTTCCACAAGCTTTTTTTTTAATACATGTGTTACTGTTAATGTAAGATGAGCAGCGGTGGCCCAGTGGTGGCGGCCCCGACTTACGAACAGTAAGTCATGGGTTCGAAACCAGACAGGCGCATTACTTTGTGTAATTTATTTCATCACCACTGCTCTCAAAACGGTGAAAGAAAACATCGTGAGGAAACCGGCATGTCCTAGAACCAAAAATTCGAAGACATGTGACATCTACCAATCCACACTGGGCCCGCGTGGTGGATTATAGCCCATTCCCTCTCATTGAGAGAAGGCCGTGTCCCATTAGTGGGAACATTATAGGCTGATGATGATGATGATGATGATGATGAAAATTAAAATCCTTGAAATTGTTACCTAAATCAAATTTAAATAGGGAAATAATATTTTTATAATAATTTCACACGGACGAAGTTAGCCGCAACAGTTAGTTTTTAACCGACTTCCAAAAGTTCGCCAATTGTAATCCGATTTTGATGGTTCTTTTTTTGTTTAGAAGAATATTGTTTCGCGGTAGTTCCGTTTAAGTTTGGTAAAGATCTGATGCTGGTTTTCGGAGATATACAAGGGAACTCTTCAATAATAGACAGCAAATCTGTCGTGATACTGATCATAAACAATAAAAATCTAAGCGATTGCAGCAATCACGACAGATTTCATCATCATCATCATCATCATTTCAGCCGAAAGACGTCCACTGCTTGATATAGACCTCCCCCAAGTGTCGCCTCACTCACATACTCAACGTTGCCATACTGTTGTTGAAAATTCATTTAACACCATTATTGTGAGCAAAAGTAGATTGTTAATATCAGGATATTGCTGCAAATTGTTGACTTCCTGAAGTCCGACAGTATAGAGTAGCAAAAGATAATTGGAAAATATAAGCTTTCATTAGAGACAATTACAGGGGATTACAAAAAGGCGTCGGAGTGACGAGAGAGGCTAATTGGTTGCTTCACACAGACATTTTCCGGGTGTACGTTTATTTTGTATTGCGTTGATTAAAGTCGGATATTTGATAGCATTCTTCTTATGCTGCAGCTGATTTTCACAACTTCCTTTCAATTTGAAATATAAAGGGCGTAAAAAACCTCTTAACGAAGCCGAAAGGTACTTTGTTTTCCCCGTCATTGCGATCATTTTTTTGTTTTAGACCATACCTGGGAACCTTCTAGTTACGGAGATATTGGGGGTCAAATAGGGCTAACTTTTTTACAAGTTTTTTTTAAATACAAGTTTTTAATGGTAAATTTTTACTTTAAGCACTACCACGACCCCCGTATTATTCAATCCATTCATCAACACAATGCTTTGAGTGCGTTACATTGAGTTCTACCTCAAAACATGATGTTTCACCCCGAAAAGAAGTCGTTTGCCAGCAATAATTTTTGCGTAAAGTTATTTAGTTTGATGTACAGAATGATTGGTTGACGGCTTCGTGATGAGTTTGTTTACACCTTGTATGTATAACTTTTAATGCTTAATTAATGCGCTCTGCAGACGGGGCAAGTTTGATTTTGAGTTTCGGCTGAGGTTCTTTATATAATTTCAATTTGATAGACAACTGAGTTAATGGTAACCATATATGGATAAAACAGATATAATTTATTTCCTACCTTTGAATTGGATACAAGACTGAGAAAGATAGAGAAAGAGACAACTGCAGCTTAGACTGAAAATACCAATTAAAAGTACGGTCGAACAAGCCATTTGGTTTACATTTTACAATGTAATTTGTGGGTTAAACTGTAAACCAAATAGCTTGTTCGACCGTACACAAATTCACATTTGGAAGTCCCCTGATTACTTCTCCAAAACTTGACCGATATAACTATTTTTTTTCATTAAATTAAAGAAAGGTTTTCGTGTTCCTGTGTTTTCCTTTTTTTTATAATCTAGTCAAATTTGTTTTTCTGGATTTTTTTGGAAAAAATAATATTGCTCTACTGGCATTATCCAGGGAGGGAACAGGGGACTACGTTTGTATAGAAAAATGGCCCTTGTGTTTCCTCTTAAAAACTGATGATAAAGCAACTGTAAAACACTTCACTTCAACGTTTCATTTCAAGATTGACGACGAATGAGCCGGAAAAAACCAACAATGACTATTTTTCTTCTGTTTCAACAAGACAAGAGTGCACAAAGTGCAACAGGTTGCCGGCTCTTTTACAAACATCATATCAATTCAACCTGAGTAGTTCGTACATACTGAGGGATAGGCAGCTGGACAAACGGATCGGCTTCCTTTTGTACCGAGATCAAAGTGGAACTGGATACAAATATCCGATATTATTTTCAATATCTTGTCGAGTCTGATTAAAATGAAATTTCCTATATTTTTGTGCAGATTGTGATGTTATAGGGATTGCATATTACTAATAACGTTTCCCAATTATGTTAGGGTCGGCTTCCAGTCTAACCGGATGCAGCTGAATACCAGTATTTTACATGGAGCGACTGCCTTTCTGACCTCCACAACCCAGTTAGAACTGGGTAATACGATACCCCCTGGTAAGACTGGTTGTCAGACTTTCGGCCGAATTACTAATAACAATGTTGGCTAAAATGAGAGTAACCAAAGAAAACCATTGTATTATTATACTAAAGTTTCCTGTGTAAAAGTTTGTCTAAAATTTACGGAAGCCGAACGTCAGTGGAAACAAACCCAGTATAAGCTGGTATCTCATTGTATTGAAATTGTTACCATCGACGCGCGATCAACTGTACCTACTACCATTATAATGATCATTAACCATGAAACTTTTCAAATTAGTCTCTGGGTGAGCTACTTTTATTATACTTTATAATTTTTCATGAAAAAATGGCAACGCGCAACGTCACAAAAATCCTACTGTAAAATTTAATTCTAGTTGGAAATAAACTTTGCACATTAAACACATAAATAAATATTAATCTAGGTATATTTATTTTCAACAAAACCAATCGATTGACCGCAGATTTCAATCATTCCGTTAGTAAATAGCAAATACGAGTAACTTCAATATCTACGTAATAAGGAAAGTCCTTTGTGTCTATTTACAAAAGTTTAGCATAAAACTCGAATTACAGGGTCCTTTTATAATATCTTGCGGAGTCAGCGAATAGGTACTGTAAAATGAGATGTTAATTCAATTAATTTATTAAATTCTGATCATAGATCCAAAAATCGTTGGTGTAATCTTAACCTAATATTATTAAGTTTTTTTTTTTTAATACAAACAAATAAACTAAAGTGGCTCACGAGGCTGCCCAAATCAAATGTAACTGGGCAGGACATCATGTCTGCTGCATGCTGGACCAACTGCGGGCCAAAATAGCAAGAAAATGGTGCACTGAGACAGTGAGGCGGGGTCGCGACAGGCCACGCCGATGCCAGGCCGATGGCGGGACGAATTAGACAGGTTCCGTCAGGACGCGCGGTTTCGCGAGAAATGGAAATAGTGAAGAGAGGTCTTTGCCCAGGAGTGGGACGGAGAAGGCTAGAAAAAAAGCCATCTAATTGGAGACATGGGCGACTGTGCGCACATACTCTATTTTTCCAAACTGTACTTCTGGAAGCACACCACCCCTTTTTATAGCAGTAAGTATTGACGGAGTGTGTACCAATAATCTTAGCTACGCAGATGACATGGTGTTGCCGAGTCCATCAATCAGTGCTACTCGTATGAGGAAGTTAGTGTTGATATGCGGTGACCCATGGGCTTAAATATAATGTTGGGTCAGAGTGCTCTTTAAAGATCGTGGTTTTTCTTACCCAGCAATTCCCAATGTATCACTGTATGGCACTCCTCTGTGTAGGGTGTCTAAATTTAAATATTTGGGTCACTGGGTCACCGATGATCTAAGTGATAATTTAGACATAGAGAGGGAACGTAGGTCGCTGGCTGTCCGTTGTAACATGCTAGACCGCAGGTTTGCACGGTGTACGAATTCAGTTAAAATCACGCTTTTTAAAGCATATTGCCAGTCTTTCTACACCTGCAGCCTGTGGGTCAGGTATTCGCAGCGGACATACAGCGATCTGCGTGTCCAATATAATAATGCACTCAGGGTACTGTTGGGGCTGCCATGGGGTTGTAGTGCGTCAGGGATGTTTGTTGAGGCGCGGGTGGATAGCTTTGCCGCTATCGTTAGGAAAAGATGCGCCTCCCTACTCGCTCGCGTTCGTGGCAGTACCAACACTATACTGGGTGTTTTCATTGATCAGTGGGAGTCCCCCATGCTGCAAGGGTGGGTGCGGCTTCATGTCGTAATTTAAATATTGTTTTGTTTATACCTACTAACATTAGTTTTTAAGAACATTGTTACTAACAAAATATGGACAGTCTGAAATAAATGTTTATTATTATTATTACTTTAATCTCTCTTTAAAGTGGGAACAGGATGTCCTGTATATATTCATCTCTTTCCGCCTCTGAACTAAGATATTTTGGTAGGTACTAAGACCAGCTTGCACCACTAATAAATGCGTTTAACTCTAGACATATTTAAATCTTAAGTAACTAGGTCAACAAATGAATGACAGAAATGGAACGATAATATTTAAAAAATGTTTAGCGACATTTATGAGCGCGATTAAGTGATTAATACTGCAAGCTGGTCTAAATGTATCTTCGTAAAATTAAAACGCAGAGAGAGAGCAGCGGTGGCCCAGTGGTGGCGGTCCCGACTTACGAACAGTAAGTCGTGAGTTCGAACCCAGACAGGCGCATTGCTTTGTGTAATTTATTTCATCACCACTGCTCTCAAAACGGTGAAGGGAAACATCGTGAGGAAACCGGCATGTCCTAGAACCAAAAATTCGAAGACATGTGACATCTACCAATCCACACTGGGCCCGCGTGGTGGATTATAGCCCATTCCCTCTCATTGAGAGAAGGCCGTGTCCCAGCAGTGGGAACATTATAGGCTGATGATGATGATGATGAAAATTAAAATCCTTGAAATTGTTACCTAAATCAGATTTAAATAGGGAAATAATATTTTTATAATAATTTCACACGGACGAAGTTAGCGGCAACAGTTTGTTTTTAACCGACTTCCAAAAGTTCGCCAATTGTAAACCGATTTTCATGGTTCTTTTTTTGTTTAGAAGAATATTATTTCGCGGTAGTTCCGTTTAAGTTTGGTAAAGATCTGATGCTGGTTTTCGGAGATATACAAGGGAACTCTTCAATAATAGACAGCAAATCTGTCGTGATACTGATCATAAACAATAAAAATCTAAGCGATTGCAGCAATCACGACAGATTTCATCATCATCATTTCAGCCGAAAGACGTCCACTGCTGGATATAGGCCTCCCCCAAGTGTCGCCACATTGACCGGTCCCGTGAGACTCGCATCCAGCGGATTTCCGCAACCTTCACCAGGTCATCGGTCCACCTGGTGAGAGGCCTTCTAACGCATCGTCTTCGGGTTCGTGGTCGCCACTCCAGAAATTTTCGGCCCCATCGGCCATCCGTTCTGCGAGCAATGTGCCCTGCTCACTGCCACTTAAGTTTGGCAATTCTTCGGGCTACGTCGGTAACCTTGGTTCTCTTGCGGATATCTTCGTTTCTGATTCGATCGCGCAGGGAAACTCCGAGCATAGCCCTCTCCAATGGAGAGGTGACTTTAAGCCTTCTGATGAGGCCCATTCTGAGCGACCACATTTCACGACAGATTTGCTGTTTATTATTAAGGAGTTCGAAGTCGTAAGGTGTTAGATGAAAAAAATTAAACCGACTTCAAAAACACAAAAAAGTGAAAAATAACTTTAGCTTCAGAAGTCGGTGGCTAAAAAAAACTGAATCAAACTAACAAAAGTCACCAACTTCTGAAGCTAAAGTTATTTTTAACTTTTTTTGTTCAATTAAAATAACCGTTGCACAATATAACATCTGTAGGTCTATTCTCACAACAAGAACGTATATTCTATGTATCTAATCTGTTGTTGAACACTCACTTACGAATATATTACTTCGGAAAAGTAACACGAGTCGAGTGTTTTCACGAACCCAAATAGCTTTAGTTCAAGTTGAACAACATTGGAATTCCGTGAATCCGTAGCTCGTGTACCCAGGGTATTTCAAAAGCACACTATGTTATTACAAAATAACTTCCTTCAATTTCATAGAAAACATTCCATCTTTTGTTCCTACTCCTTGTTTTCTGGGCAAACAAAAACAATTTCGCATGTACCCTTTAGAAAGACTTCGCCGCACAATAACAGTACCCAAAACGAGAAAATTTCTTTACAAACTTGTTATAACGGGGAATCCAATAAAACACTGAAGGAAATTCAATGTTTTCCAGTAAAACAAGCTATTTACTGTACACAATTCAACTCGGCCAATAGTTGGTTGGTCCAATAGATATGTGAAACAGGAAAGTTGGATGCTAGTTGGAATAAAACCAATAAAAGTTGCCCACAATTCGGCTTTGAACCGACATGTTGTGTCGCACGAAGTTTGTTTTCATTTTATTTTTGGGACAATGGAGCGTATCCTTGTCATGATGGCTTTTACGTCTCCCTAATCTGACAAATGGATATAACAATTGTCTCAACTCAGTAAACTGATCTCAATATCAGACCTACTGAACACCTAAACCATTTCATTGATTTTGTTCAATGAAAGTTAAGCGCAGCATTAAAATTCAAAGGCCGAGCCTAAAATAGAATTTTATCAATGTTCCTTAATTCCCAGGACTACAAAAATAACCTCGCCTTTATTAATGCTGAGAATTTAGGACACCTTCAACGTTTCTACTAAGATTGAGAGCTATTGAAAAAGTAATTAGATTTGATTGATTTGATTTTTTACTTAAAAATAATAGCAAGAGCCGAGTACCTACTAAGAAATCCAATCATTGAACTGAGATTGTTTTATGAATTGAAATTATACTAATTCGTTACTAATATAAATAGCAAAAACTTTAATCCAATAAAACAGTTATACAAAACTAGAAACACACTTTCAATCACACAATCCGTATATTTTTTTCTTATTGCTGTGCACGAGAACCTGGGTTCTATCTCCGTGTAGGGCAAAGTATCATTGGGTTTACCCGACACGGTTTTTCTAAGTAGTAGCCACGGAGTCAGGATTTGTGGCCGGTTGACGGCAATAGGCTCGCCCCTATTACATGGGGCTTAAACATAACTAGCGAAATGTGGGTGTACTATTAGGTACAACAACAACGACAACAGCCCATAACGTCCACTGCTGGACATAAGCCTATTAGGTACACCTCTTCGGGGATTACAGGCGTGATGTTTTGTTATATATTTGTTTTATAAATTTCATGGACTAATCATCAGATCATACAGTAAACGACAAACACTGCAAAGAAACCAATACGTGCCGTCCTATGAAAAAAGTGTTTATTTCAATTACACATAAGTATGCGTATATACTCCTAGTTAACCTCACCATTCTCATATAATAAAGACAATATGATTAAAAAAAAAACCTTACTAACTGAAGACAATAACGGCCCCTTATCTCGCAGTCTTAACAGGAAAAGGTTTCTAAAGCGAATAAGCTTAGGACGAAGTATTTTAAGCGCATAATTGATACGTCCTTACAAATGGCGCATTGATCCTCTCCCGCTAAGCCTCTAACAAAACGGCCTTTGCTCCCGATCACAAGGGTGATTGAGTTGGATTAATTATACCTCCCAAATGGATGTTTTATTTTAAAATGTAGTACGGCCATTTTTGTGTTAGAGATAGATGGTGGTGGATTATTTTCAAATTCTGTCAATCACTCCTGTCGATTTTGCTTTGTTTAAGTTCTGTTTTTGGAAAGAGTGGGAATTATTATCTTTAGACGGGAATTATTAGAATAGCAATAATACGTCTTTTTTTACATGACAGACTAAAAATGGAGTCTTAGTTTTTACAACTACGTACAGATAATTGCAAACCGAGCTAAGAAAAAAATATCTCTATTAGGCATCTTCTCAGACAAAAACGCAGTGTCTCTTCCTAAAATTCGACGTATTATTCATATCAGTCATAAGAAATACCCGAGAACGTAAGACAACACAAAAGCTATACCAACCAAAATTATTAATAAAAGAATGTCTATATCCTCTCCGTTTGATATTCAATTACAGGGGACAGGTTCACCGTGTTACGACACGGTGTGATAAAACGCCCATCAGTTTAACACCGCATCCCGTTCGGTGTGCCACGCAGACACGCCCCGCGACCCGTCTAATGCAGCTTACATGAAGTTTGGCCACGAACGGAAGCCGCGACAACACTGCACAGACACCCCATAGTATGTATAACCCTTAATCGATATTGTGGGTTATAGATTTTTATGATAGTCATTAGTCATTTATTCTGAACAAAAATATATTTGTGTTGAATAGGTACAGAATTAATACAATAATAATAATCAATAAAAATTACAATCAATAATATAGATAAAATGTCAAAAATAAAATGAGTAATATGAAGAACTCAGTCTAAAAAAAAATTAAAAAAAAAACACAATTAGCCTAGTTAAAAAAACAAACATTCAACTTAATCAACAAAATAATATGACAAGAATTAGACTTAAACCTAAATAAACAAGTTACACTGTGGCATTATTTATTTTATGTCCCTTCAAAAGTCTTCTATACTATAGTAGCACTTCGTCATTAAGAATGAGTTTAATTTGAATTTAAATATTCTTGGACTATTAATCATTTTTAGTTCTAATGGCAATTTATTAAAGATTTGTACAGACTGAACTTTAGAGCTATGTCTGACAACATTTAATTTTGGCTGCAGATAATTAGCCAAATCTTCTACCCTAGTTTCCCTTTCTTCCTTTGTCTCGTACTTATCTAAGTTTTTTTGAAAACTACTTAGTAGAACCAAAATGTAAAGACAAGGTACAGGTAGAATTTTTAATTTCACAAAATGCTCTCTACAAGATTCAGTCTGGTCTATGCGAAGAATAGTTCTGAGTGCTCTTAGGGAGGATAGTGTGGGATAGTGTGGTTATAAATAAATCTAAGTGTAATGTTGTAATGCTGTAGGAACAATAAACTATAGAAGGAAAAAAACTAAATATTAGAATTTTTCTGTGTTGTAGATCTAACTCTGCGCCGATGTCGGAAACCTAAATATCTCTGTAATCAACAAGCTTGGAACAGTGTTGAAAACTTTACCTCTATCATTGATTAGATCATTCATATCAAAAAGTAATTATCACCGCTGTAACGATGATGTAGCAGTGCTGGCCGCCCAGTACCTGTTGCAAAGTTGCGTGCCTAGGGGCCAACAATACGGCAAGCCTTTAATATAAATGCTCCAACCAGCCCGCGAAATTCTGGCACTGGCCTGCAAATTGCAAAAAACGTAAGAAAATTTGAATTTCATGGGCTACCCTGGAGCATTCAACATAAGGTAAGCAGACTGTTCAGAAACCCTAATAACTTGAAGAGTTGTAAGTTATAAGGGCAAGCCAAGCTTTTAGGCTTGCACGAAAGTACCGCTACTAGTTCCAAGTCGCTACATCCGATCCTATTAATTCATCACCATTGATCTCAAAGCAATGAACAACTATCGTGAGTCATGTCCTAGAACAAAAGTATCGCCTATGTAACATCTATCACCGCCGAAATTTCGGACTTCGCTTGTTTATTATTAATTCCTTTCTTTTATACACATTGACATTGAATGATTTTACTTAGTACAGTATTTTATTTTGTTTTACTTTATTTTATATTATTTTATGTGTCATGTATTGATTTGACATGAATACTTATTTTATTAAGTATTTTACTTTTTTATTATTATTGTGACATTTAATGTTTAATTTTACATTCGTTTTGTAAACTATTGTTAATTTTATTTAATTATTGTGAATGTGAGGACCATGTGGGTCACATTATACGTTATTTTATTCTTTTCCCCACGACTGTCTGGCAGTTTGAGTACTATAAGCGACCTACCCAAATGTCCTTTCTTTGGTATTGTTCGTCGTTTCGTTGAGCTCCTTGAGTTATAAGTCGAGCTACACGATAACTGACAAATGCTTGCACTGACTGGACAGGTCCACTCAAATCTGTGTGGTTCTTTCTTCAAAAGACCATCTCAGACACTAATCTGCATAGTCCTCATCTGAATTGAACAAGATTATGCCTGGACTTCAAAAGAGACTATGACCTCTGAGTTTGTTTCGGCTGTTTCTTCTCAGAGTAGTCAGGTACGAAACACGTGCCCCATCTAGTTTAAAAAAAAATGACGTGTAAAAGTGTTTGTAAGAACCTACTTGCAACATAAATACTATTTCATTTCATTTCACTGGGCTCTTGTGATTATAGCCACAGTTTACAGCTCACTCCCAATCACTGAGACGAGTCCAGCAGTGGGAATATTATAAGCTGATTACGCTATACCCCAGCACCTGCATCGCTGTAACATCTAAACAGAACACGTCGTAGTTACATCGTCCTTCAGAATATCACCATTATACCTTCCACAGCATTCGCTCACGCTTCTCTGGAGGCATCGTTGGAACCGTACTCAAATGGGCTTTCATTAATTACGGCGGAGTTTCCGCTCAGATTTAATTAATGGACTGTCGATGTCTGCCGTGTCTAATAATTTCACGATCTCCTAGTTTGTTAGTAAAACGATATTTTCGATAATGCTATACTGCAACCTGCTTGAGGAAAATCATCTTTATTGGGTGTAAACAAAGTCTATGTTCGCTGAAAAATGTTTTCTTAATGAGGCTTACTGGTATGTTTCTGAAAACACTACTTTTTTTAATGAACGTAAAAAAATCTTCGAATCGTAAAGATTGAAATGATTAATCTGTTTTCAGAATTTTAAAATATAACATTATTTGCCTCTCCAAATATATACTGAAATATTTAAGCTACATTTCGGTGTAATGAAGTAGACGCACCATATTGTCCCCAAATACGAGACTTTATTTTAAACTTTTAAACGCGCTAAATGTGACCATTCCATTTTTTTGCTTCATTTTATTCAACTCATTTTGTTTTATTTTGAAAAGTTTTATTTAAAAGAACTTGGTCACTTTACCAGTTTTACACAATAAATTACACAATAAAAAAGCAGAAAACATGACTGAAATTAAAATGTGAGTTTGTTGCAGGTACCTACGAGTACGGAGTACTACATACTTGACTAAATACACAGTATAAGTGGTACGCAGTACTTACACAGAATAACGTAAAATTATTTAGTAGTTGTCATTTCAAAAGTGTCGAGTCGATTCATTGTTGATTGATTTTTATTCAATGTATTGCTTTAAATAGTATATAATAAATATATTGCAAATGGGTTGCCTAAAAAATTTCAGTCCAGAATACAATTTTTTTTTTTTTCATTTTATTTGTTTGGTTAATAGACAAATTCCATACCAATCGAAAGTATGAAGCCTGTAGAATACAGGCTACATACATTCGCCTTTGCATATTCTGTAATATTCATACATTCAATTGGTATGGAATTTGTCTATTAACCAAACCAGAGAACAGTTTAAAAAATATATAATTTTTAAATTGCTAATTAATCAAATTCTGGACTGATATTTTTAGTCAACCCATTTCCAAAATATTTATTGGCATATTTCATTTGATATAAAATTCTTTTCATCCATTAACCAACTCGGTGAAAGTCGTTCTGTAAGGGATCATATACTATTATAATTTTAATCGCAATATAATTCATTGTTGGTTTGAACTTCCCCTACTAGTATAGCCTTCCACATTCATACTCTTAAGTCTAAACTATCCCTACGACACGTTCCTTAGTCCTCCGCAGCACAGGCCCCAATAGTAAATAGGCATGACGACATTATCAAAAAATTGCAAATCTATTTAGTCCGTCAGTTAGAGTATTGGAAATTAATGGACACGTATTTTTTGTTTTTGTAAATCAATGAATATTGACAAAGATAAAACGCATCAAAACTCGGGAGTGGGGGCTCGTGACGTCAGAACTAGGTAAAAATTATACCTAGGCGTGATGTATTGAGAATTTTAAAAGCGTCATAGCTTCGTCAATTTTGGTTTACGTAACAAAAGAAAAAACACGGGTCAAATATTTTTTGATAATCTGACGGACTAATTAGTTTTTTTTTGTCGTCTCGCCTATTATCATAATACTACACAACACATGTGTTTACGTAATATAACTCTCATACCACAGCTATTCCGTTTAACCCACAAAGTTTCATCCACATGAGTTAGGAGTAGATTCGCAGAAAAGCAAAGGTAAGGGTTCAAACTACTACCTACGCAAACTTAAACACTCTGGGCCCATTGTCAGTTACTATATAGTCTACACATTTCGACGGATCAATCAATCAGCTTCACCTATTGAAGGAATGCTTCAAATGGACCTGACTCAATCAAAATTAAGACGAAGTTACCTTAACAATTTAACACTCGAATTCTCTGAGAAATGGCTTTAGGTAGCTTCGCTATTTCTAGCTGAACTAATAACAAATGGTACAGGTACTACTATGTGCTGAGCGTTTCGTATTATCAGAAAGACTTACAACAGGAATGACAATTTTTTGCCTAAATGTGTCAATATAACTAACAATGCTTGATTTTGAAGGTGTCAGAGTCAGTTTTTCACATTAGTGGACCGGGATATGATGTCCATAACGATAAAGATGCAACCGTATTTTCCTGTCAGGTATATCAGAACTTACAAAGCCGATTTAAAAGTAATATTGGGCTTAATTAGGCCACATTTTCCAACGGTTTCCATCACGGTTAAGTCGTCAATTCCATTTTAATTAAAATTTAATGAAAAAATCGTCTGCTCCGTTACGCATTTTGTTGTTAAAAATTATTTCACAGTTTACGTTTCCATGGTCCCGGTGTGAGCCGATTTACGATTAAAATTTTACAAAAATAAAATACCCATTTAACGTACATTAAGGAAGGACGCTTTTCGTTCATCTGGCGTACACATTTAAAATTTCGGCAACAAGGGCTCGTAATTAAATAAAAAGGTAAAATAAGTATTTAAAATTTCGGTACGACGCAGGTAGGTACCTACCTACTGTTTGTACTTGTATTATTACAGCCGTGGCCGTAACTGCGTAGAACGATTATTTATTCAACATTTTTACACTCAAAAATGTATGTGTAATTTAAAAAAAAAAAAACTTCTGTTTTTAACAGACATTTTTTCTTTTGTTTTCTGTACGAATGTCTGAACAATCAGGCGAGAAGTTTTTGTAAATAAATTAAATAGGTTAATGCTGGAGAAACTTAGATTACTTACTTAAAATGTATTTATAAAAAGATAATTTATTTTTAGAAAATCTTGGCCTACATCGTAAACAAATTATGAATTACATTGCACGTTGCAATATCTATGCGTGAATTGAATAGGTAGGTAGGTATATTGATTGAATAATCTGATTAATACTAAGGTGCCTGATATAATTTACATGTTCTATAATTACACTGGAATCTACGTCAATAATTTAATGGGTTTGCTATTGTAATAACATTGCGATTGATATGTTGGAGTAGCTCGTGATTAAATAATAACAGTCGCACGGATTGAGCATCAGGTTAAAGCGCGCTTGGCAAGGTCGGTCCGAGGATGGGTTACCTACCATATATTTAAGGACTTTCCTCCGCGCCTTGAAAAGTACGTTAAGCCGATGATCCCGGCTGTCATTTGTAGGTCTTTGACCGTCGTTACAGGTAGTCAGTGGCCCGAAAGTCATTTAACCAGTCTTACCAAGAGGTGTTGTATAACCCAGTACTAACTGGGTTGTGGAGGTCAGATAGGCAGTCGCTTGATATACTGGTATTCAGGTGGGAAAAGGCTAGGCAGATGATAATAATGATTGGGATTGAAGTTTTGAGCGTATAGTTAGATCGCTAAAGAATAACAGCCGACTGCGCCATGCTTGCCGAGGTATGGATGGGTGACGGTCCATTAGATACTGAGACAACTCGGTGCCTCCGAAAGCACGCTCAAGCGGTTGATCCCAGCTGACTGAAATCTTTGACTTTTTGGACGTGTAGGTATTCCAGTTCTATGTGGAACAGTGCACTTTTTAGGGGTCCCATACACTGATAAATTGAAAATTATGATCAATCCTATTACAATTACACACAAGAAAAACTACCACTTACAATTTCTGTCAAAATAAAACACAATCACGTAATTAATATACCGCTAATTGTATTTGCTCAAAGCTCATTAAAACTCTTATCAGAATATACAGCTTCGAAAAAACTCATTTAACTATAAAACGGAAGGTATTGTGCCACAAATGGCCAATTTAACGCTATTTGCCAAATATAATTGGCGAATGGTCGTATAGAACAGCTCTTTTTCGGCACTACAGTGTTATTCAGAAGATTAATTCGCAAATGTGCCCATGAGATTATGAATTTTGGCACGTATTGTACTGAGCTGATGTTTCGGCAAATTATATGCCAATTATTACGCTCGGTGTACTGAAAATATGGGAAGTTATTGATTGGTCGTGAGTTCAAACAGTTACTAATAATTTATTTCATCAGCACTGCTCTCGAAACGGTGAAAGAAAACATGATGAGGATACCAGCATGCCCTAGCACTAAAAAATTGAAACTATGTGACATCTATTAAGCCCCAATGATAAATGATAAATGATGTTTATTTTGCAAGTAGGTTTTACAAACACTTTTACACGTCATTTTTTTTTTAAACTAGATGGGGCCGGTGTTTCGTACCTGACTACTCTGAGAAGAAACAGCCGAAACAAACTCAGAGGTCATAGTCTCTTTTGAAGTCCAGACATAATTTTGCTCAATTCACATGAGGACTATGCAGATTAGTGTCTGAGATGGTCTTTTGAAGAAAGAACCACACAGATTTGAGTGGACCTGTCCAGTCAGTGCAAGCATTTGTCAGTTATCGTGTAGCTCGACTTATAACTCAAGGAGCTCAACGAAATGGCATGGCACTCCTTTCAAAGAGAGGAGTCTTGCGTCCCAGCGGCTAGAACGTTATACTGATGCTAATGGTTCTATTATCACTATGATTATTATGGACATAAAATGTGACTATGGGAATAATAAATTAAAATGAGCATGATAATTTTATTAACACTATAATGTCTGAAACATTCACGGTAACATTATGAAACGCCTTTTTTTTTTTTCGGATGGGAAATCATCAAATGAAGAAGTCATTTGATGATTTCCCATCCGAAATGAATATTTTCCTTTGATAATTAAACAAATAAAACGAAAGGCAATACCACCAATACACCCTAGCTATTTTTAATCCTAGTATATGCGACTGCAAAAATATATGTTGGTACCTTTTGCACGTGGCTACGCCCGCGTTAAACCTAACCCCTTTTTTTTTTTTTGTTTACGGATGGGAAATCATCAAATGACTTCTTCCGCTCTGGGCGGAGCAGGAGGGAGTATCAGACTTTTACTGACTAAAACCCATCCATGTTCCTTCATCGCCCTTTGTGTTCCGGGGTCACGGTATCTCTTTCGAACAGTCCCGCAACCCCGGCAGGCATCGGTCCTTGCGGACCCCTTCCTTTTTGATGACTCTCTTTGAAGCGCGCGTGGAACACTCCTGCGCCGTCGACACGGCCTGTCGTCATGAGACGGACGGACGGCGAGCTAGCCCATAGCCCGCCGTCCACAGGCCCGCGCCTACGGTGGCCGGGGACCACGTGGTGGCCCCCGACGCCCGGGGCGTCTCCCGCGGCGGCCGGGACGCTGTGAGGTTATCTCCCTCTCACGTTCCGCCACCTCCTTCTCTAGCATTACTGCTTCGCAGAAGGAGGTGACGGCGTCCCATTCCGTCTCGCTCCGGACCATGGCTTGCACCAGGGCCGGACGCGAGAGGTCGCCGCCGATTATGAAACGCCTTTGAAAAGGTTTCGTTCTGAAACCTCCAAAGGATATATGACGCCATAGTGCTATAAAACTGATGGTATAATTATATACAATACAATTTCGGGGAAAGACTTAATCACTTAATTGTTCAATTTAAATAATTGAAATAATATGTACTACCTGTAGGTAGTACATTGCTTGAAATATTAAAAAAATGATTGCTATTCTAGGAAAAATTAGAGTTAGTAAAACAATAACAGAATGTTCGTTTGTTTTTTTGAGGCGAACGACCTCTCGGCAAAGCTCTTAACACGATGGATGCCTGAGAATGGAGGACGCCGCAAGGCCGGCCTAGAAAGGGATGGCGATATCATTTAGACGCGCATCCCGAAGGCTGGTTCGAGGTGGCGCAGGTGAAGAGTACCTGGAAGGATATGCGGGAGGCCTTTGCCCAGCAGTGGGACATACAAGGCTATTGAAAAAAAAAGGGAATAGTAAAAAACCCCTGAAACTTCCCGATACCGGTGAGTTTAATTTTTTTTATATATTTTCTTTAATTTAACAAATCAATGAAAAACACGAATAAAGGAGATAAAAACCTACCCCATTTTTTTTCGGATGGGAAATCATCAAATGACTGCTCTCGCTCTGGGCGGAGCAGGAGGGAGTGTCAGACTTTTACTGACTAAAACCCATCCATGTTCCTTCATCGCCCTTTGTGTTCCGGGGCCACAGTATCTCTTTCGAATAGTCCCGCAACACCGGAAGAAACTTCCCCTGCCATAGCCTAAAAATATGCGGTTACCCCGTAGTTTATAAAGTAGATAAGTACCGAATTCCCGACTAAAAAAACTAGACAGAATATCCCAGTACTAACAATTATAACACAACAGTATTTTTTGTAAATTCTTCAAAAGTACAAAAATATGTTGAGATAGTAAATGGCTTTGCCTGCCAATCTATCGTAGTAAAAAGTGGTGAGAAAAAATTTCATGTACAGCCATTTTTCAATGTTCTTATAACATTGTAGGTACTACCAACTTAACAAATTACTTTACTTAATTATTAAAAAGTCTTTGCCAATCAAGTTCATGTAGAATAAGTTTTATCAGACTTATGAGTTGAACCAAACCTGGAGCCACTATCATGCGACGTTTAGTAATAAACAAATTAAAACAGCGGTAGCGTTGCGGGCAGATAAATGAAGAGAACGGGATAATCAATCAGGCACACAACACACAATATACAGTTTATCTTAATACTACCCAACGCGGTAAAGGGCTCCCGTTTAGGTATATGGCGCCACGCAGTTGAGCGTGCGCGATATTACCTTGTTACCGTACACTAATTTAATTTCCTGAAATTCTTTACCATCCAGTTAAACTTCAAGCTGAACCCAATGCAGTTGGGAAATAAATCATCGTACCACTGTCTTTTTTCAGTTTATTAGAAATCTATGCAGCCGGTCGCCTTTTTTCAGTAATAATTATGACATCTCAAGAACCGGCATTCCATCCATTGCTTTTTTGGTCTTCCTCTACTCTCATAGTTAACCTTTAATCTCAAACCTTTACACACAACATTGTCATCTCCATTTTGACTCCACATTACTATCTAATCTAAATCTAAACATATAAACTCTATTTAATTCTCCCTTGTTCACATTATGATAAGTACTACAGTATTATTTCACAAAAAGTTTAAATTGCAAAAAATAACATGACTTCATGAAATTTTAATAGTCCTTCTGACCGTTTTCGGTCACCACGGCGATCAATCTTATCAGAGATTGGATGTCGGCGCGGGAGATATAATAGTGCACAAGTATGTACGCAGTTTCCCTCATAGAGAGGAGGCCTGTGTCCCAGCAGTGGGAACATTAATAGGCTGATGATGATGTACGCAGGCACCGGTGCACTCTGACTCTGATCCTTTACTCTCATAGTCCAATAGGATGGCAATCTGACACTACCGAAGAGATTAGGCTCTGGACAAACGGCTTAACGTGCTTTCAGAAGCACCTAGGTATCATACCGCCAAATTCCAAACTCCAGGCTAGTACTGACAAATTCCTAATGGAAAAACCGTAAAAGCACTTTTTGCTCGACCCGCGAATCAAACCCAAGACCTCAAAAGTCGCGCTTGCGACCACAAAACCAACAGGGCAGTCAAAAACTAGTGAAATTATTAAACTATTACAGTGGTATATACGTAATAGTTGACTACTCGTTAATCCAAAACACAATTTGATTTGCGCCCGTCAGTTTCCGTTCCAACATGTCAGCCCCAGACATGCGCTGATCTGTAACATGAACCTTTAATACGTCTATTTAACTAATTTATCGTGCAAACATGTTCAAACCAGCTCGAATTTAGTGGCTACCTATCATATCACATGACAGCTTAGTGTAACCATGATTTTCAATTCAGTGTAACGTCCGCAAATTGGTATTACATTCGGTGTGTCCAAACATAACTTTATGTCCGGAGATTAGTCCCTTTTATGGTTAGCTCGTTTGATGGGATAATTAATTGGTTTTGTATGCTGCGGTTTGAATTGATATATCAATGAAACCAATCCGCCTAATGAATGGACCGATGTTGTGTCGCGACAGCCAAAAGTTGGGGACGATAGGAACTATTGTGCGAGGCTGACGGCGGTAAGGCTAATTAAAAAGAAGATAGAAAGAAAGAAAGAAAGAAAGGAAAACATTTTTCCTTCCTTTTTTCTAAAAGAAGATTATTGGACTCTTCTCATTTGGTAATCTACTTTTGGGCATTAATATCCTCCGTGCCATTTCTTCTCATCCATAGTCTTTTACTTATACCCAGGGATAAGATCAAATTACTATAGTAGAAATGGTGTAAATATTTTGCAGGTAAAAGAAATTCAAGATAAAGTAAGAAACAAACCAAATTAATGTTAGTTTTAAAAAGCCTCTATATGGTAGAGTTAAACTTAATCAAACTTAGGCAAGCTAACTAAGCTTGTGATGATGACACCTAGGCTATCATAATAGGCGAGACGACAAAAAGAAACTAATTAGTCCGTCTGTTAGATTAACAGAAAATATTTGACCCGTATTTTTTCTTTTGTTACGTAAATCAAAATTGACGAAGATATGACGCTTTTAAAATTCTCAATACGTCACGCCTAGGTATAATTTTTAGCTAGTTCTGACGTCACGAGCCCCCACTCCCGAGTTTTGATGCCTTTTATCTTTGTCAATATTCATAGATTTACAAAAACAAAAAATACGTGTCCAATACTCTAACTGACGGACTAAATAGATTTGCAATTTTTTGATACTGTCGTCATGCCTATTGCCCGCTATGCCTTTTCCCAAGTAGGTTGGAGTCAAATTAAGGGATATATAAGGTGGGGTGCGATGTCAGAAGTCCTCCACGTGTGTCTGGCGGTTGCTGGTCCCTCTCGATACGTCTGGAGGGAAGAGCAGCTGCTGGGCCGGTGCACCCTGGGCGCGGCAGTATCCTTCTCCGGGGAATGAGAGGAAATGAGAATTTCCTTTTATCCCTCGGGGAGAGTTACTGCCGCGGCTAATTATTCTGACATGGGTGGGGTCCTGCCAGGACCACCGGTGCGTTCCTCTGCGTGACCCTCTGTACAGCAGAGGGCATAGCAGAGGAGTGAGGGCGGGCTCGGTGTGCACTCACCCTGCCTCCGAGCAGACAGAGTAGGATGCGTCCTTCTTTGTCACCGTCAGTCTCGTAATCCCACTGTCGAAGTGCTGTGGATCACGTCTCGCGGCTTCGATAGGGACCGAGGGTCTTGGCTTAACCGCCCGGACTGCGAGGTAGAAAACCTCTATAAAAAGTTACCCCGAATCCCAAGCGGCGGCGCACCGCGAGGGGATGTATGGCTGACGGGTGTTCCCATGGAACGAATCAGTCGCTAGTGCTCACCCTCGCCAGGGTACCTGCAGACCCTCTGGCGAGTAATAAATGCAAAAATCTGCTTATCTTGGGTACAGGGGTCTCTGCCCAGATTGACTTTTATTTCCCCCATACTCGTGGGTTCAAATATGGAAAAACAAAATAAAAACAAAACAACCACCGCCGGTAACGGCATAGAAGAGGAGAGGAGGGATGCGAGATCGGAGTCCGATATCGCATCCAGCGATGGGAGCGCGGGATGCTCAGGGAGCTCCCGCCGCGCGAGGGCCGGGACGCCCGCGGAGAACGGTAAGTTCTTCCGCAAGCGGCCCAGGCGGGACGGCGACCGGGGGTCGTCATCCGGAGAAGAGGAGGCCTCGGCCCGAAAAATCCCCACCAACAAGCGTGGTGGGATCCGGGGCAAGGGGAGAGGGCTCTCAGCCTCAGTGAGGTCGGTAAGGCTCGCCGAGGAGGGGCGTCACCCGGGCAATGCTGTACCCGGGTCTGGTGACGAAGCGGGTGCAACTGGCGGCTCCGAGGCGGAGCGTAAGGCCAGGTTTGCTAAGGAGGTGGAAGCCGCGATAAGGGGCGTGGCCTTGAAGATGAAAACTTCATCTAAACTCAAGGCCATACCCGTGGCTTCCGCCTCCATCATGGCGGCAGCGGAGGCCAACTTTGTGAGGCCTCTACCACCTCCTTCGCCGGAGGGAGATGTGGCCAAACTGCGGGAGGAGGTGGCCCGCCTGACGGCCGCCACGGAGCTTCTCCAGCAGGAGAATGCGAAGCTCCAAGCGGACCTGGCAAGTCTGCGTAAGCCAGGTTCCCGCGTGGCGCCTTCAAACGGGGGCCACCAGCACCAGCAGCAACGACAAGGCCAGCCCGTGCCGGTGGAGAACCAGGTCCTGAACCTGGTTCGACAGGAGTTGGCTTCCTTCCAGGCGCGGTTCGCCGTCCTGGAGGGAATTGTCCTGCGCCCTCCCCTGGCGGCAAGCAAGGCAGCCACGGGCCCGAAGGTGGCCTCCTACGCGGCTGCTGCGGCTAACGCACCCGGACCGGGGCCGTCCAGCCAGCCCTCCGGCAGGGCTGTGGCACCCCCCTCCCCCGAAAAGCCGGCTCCGGCGAAACCGGCACCGGCTAAAAAGGGGGGTAAAAGAGGAAAGGGCAAGGCGGCTGCACAGGTGGACACTGCGCCAACGCCAGTGCCTACGGCGAATGGACCAGTGCCTGCGGCACGGCAGCCGCCGCCGCCACCACCGCCCCACCAGCCCCCTACACCTCCCTCGGCTGAAGCCGGATGGCAGGTGGTCGGGGAGGAAAAGAAGGGGCGAAAGGCGGCCAAAAAGGCCCGAAAGGAGGAGCGGCAGCGCCAGCACAGGGCGCAAAAAATCGCGGCTAGGCTCCGCGCCCCGAAGACCGCGGCTGTAGTGATAACACTACAGCCGGAAGCGGAAAAGAGGGGCGTGTCCTACCGCGACCTGCTGGCGAAGGCGAAGGAGACGGTGGATCTCGGGGAGCTCGGGATCACCGGGGGCCTCCGGCTTAAAGTCACCGCGACGGGGGCACGCATGCTGGAGATCCCCGGTGAAACCAGCGGCTCGTCCGCTGACGCTCTGGCGGAAAAGCTAAGAGCGTCCCTAAACGCGGACGAGGCCCGAGTGTCCAGGCCCGTGAGATGCGCAGACCTGCGCATTCTGGGTCTGGACGACTCGGTGACCAAGGAGGAGGTGGTGGCCGCTGTCGCCAGGTCCGGTGGGTGTCCTGCTGAGCAGGTCAGGGCAGGCGCCCTACGCCCGGACCTCACGGGTATGCATACCGTTACGGTATGCTGCCCTGTGACGGCGGCCAAAGCTATAGTGGAGGGCCGTAGGCTACTGGTGGGCTGGGTTTCAGCGCAGGTGAAGCTGCTGGAGCCCAGACCTCTGAGGTGCTATCGCTGCCACGTGGGACACCACGTGTCAGTACAGTGCGCCTCGGAGGTTGACCGCAGCGGCCTCTGCTTCCGCTGCAGCCAGCCGGGTCACGTGTCCGCAGCTTGCTGCGCCACACCGCACTGCGGTGCATGTGCGGCGGCTGGCAAGCCGGCCGATCACCGGGCTGGGAGCAAGGCCTGCGCTCCACCCACCAAAGCAACCAGAGGCAAGGGTAGGCCCTCCGCCGCCACCGCCACCGTCGCCTCCGCCGCAGCCGTAACTGCCGCCGCTGCCGCTGTCGCCGCCACAGTGGGGCCCTCACAAGGGGCCAGGGAGGAGGAAGCGGTAATGGAGTGCCAATAACGGCCCCATTACGCTTCCTCCAAGCGAATATCAACCACTGCGCCTGTGCTCAGGATCTGTTGCTCCAGAGCATGGCGCAGTGGTCGATTAATATCGCTGTGGTCGCTGAGCCGTATTTTGTCCTGCCCAGGGAAGACTGGGTGGCGGACCTTAGCGGCTCAGTGACCATAGTGTCGTCGGCCGCCGCCGGTACTCCGACCCTTGAAGGTGTCAGGAGGGGTCAGGGGTGCGTAGCAGCACGGTTCGGGGAGATTGTAGTGGTGGGAGTCTACTTCTCCCCGAGCCGAACTCTCGCCGAGTTCCACAACTCTCTCGCAGAGTTGAGTGTTGTCGTCGGAAACCATTCCCTCCCCGTGCTTGTCCTCGGGGACTTCAATGCCAAGAACTTGGCTTGGGGTTCTCGTTGCACAGACGTGCGGGGACGGATGGTGGAGGACTGGGCTCTGGAGAAGGGCCTGGTCGTCCTAAATCGGGGTTCTGTCGCTACGTGTGTGCGGATGCGGGGCGAGTCGGTGGTGGACATTTCGTTCGCTAGCCCCGCTCTGTCGGCGCGTGTCGTTGACTGGCGTGTCATGGAGGGGGTGGAGACCTATTCCGACCACCGGTACATCCGGTTTGACGTCTCCACCCAGACCTCAAGCGCGCCGGTCCAACAGGCCCCGAGTGGTCCGCGTTGGGCGCTGAAGCAGCTGGACCGGGAGCTCCTCCTGGAAGCCTCGATCGTGCAGGCCTGGGTGACATCACCAGACAGGCCTACCGACATTAACAATGAGGCAGGGTGGTTCCAGGAGGCCATGTCCGATATATGTGACGTGGAAATGCCCCGAGTTCGGCCAGGAAGCGCCCGACGTCAGGTGTACTGGTGGTCGCGAGAGCTGACGTCTCTGCGCGAGGCGTGCGTGGCTGCGCGACACCTGTATGCCAGGCATCGCAGGCTCCGCATTCGTCCACCGAATGCGGCAGCCATCGAGGCGGAGCTTTATGAGGGGTACAGAGCGGCGAAGACCGCCCTCCGCGAGGCTGTCCTGCGGGCCAGGGATCTGGCCCGCGAGGAGATGCTGGGGACTCTCGACAGAGATCCGTGGGGGCGCCCTTATAAGATGGTGCGGGATAAACTCCGCACCTGGGCCCCCCCACTGACGCAGAGTCTCCGGCCTGAGCTCGTGGAGGACGTGGTGAGCACTCTGTTCCCCACGCGGGGAGAACATCCCCCCCCGCCTATGGCTCCGCCACCTGCGGTGCTGGAAGCGGACCACCAGGATGACGACGACGACACTCCGGAAGTGACTGGGGTAGACCTGAGAGTGGCGGTACGCAGGCTGAGTGCCAAAAATACCGCCCCGGGACCTGACGGCTTGCCTGGCAAAGCCTGGGTCCTGGCCTCGGAGGCTCTCGGGCCCCGACTGGAGGGGCTCCTAAGCGCATGCTTGGAGAGGGGCCAGTTCCCGCTTCGTTGGAAGACGGGGAAGCTGGTCCTCATTCGGAAGCCGGGGCGCCCTGCGGACTCTCCGTCCGCATACCGGCCCATAGTGTTGCTCGACGAGGTGGGCAAGCTCTTCGAAAGAGTCATTGCAAACCGCCTCGCCGAGCACCTTGCGGGGACGGGGCCGGATCTTGCGGAACACCAGTTTGGTTTCCGCAAGGGGCGCTCTACGGTGGACGCCATCATGCGCGTGAGAGCCCTCACGACGGGGGATGCAGTGTCCCGGGGTGGGGTTGTCTTGGCGGTGTCTCTAGACATAGCCAATGCCTTCAACTCCATGCCCTGGAGCTGCATTAGGGAGGCACTCCGGTATCACCGGGTGCCGACCTACCTTCGTCGTGTGGTCGGGGACTACCTGACGGATAGAGCCGTCATCTACCCCGGTCGCAGCGGAGAATGGAACCGGCGAGAGATGTCGTGCGGTGTTCCGCAGGGATCGGTCCTAGGGCCGTCCTTGTGGAACATCGGGTACGACTGGGTGCTGCGCGCCGACCTCCCTAGCGGCGTCAGCGTGGTCTGCTATGCAGACGACACGCTGGTGCTGGCACAGGGGGGGTCGCACGAGGCGGCGGCCGAAGCTATGACACGCGGGGTTGCGATAGTCGTTGAGAGGATCCGGCAACTGGGTCTCGAGGTGGCATTGCACAAGTCCGAGGCCATGTGCTTTCATGGGCCTCGGAATGCGCCACCTCCGGGATCCTTACTCACGGTAGGAGGGGTATCCATCGGTGTCGAGTCGACTTTGAAGTACCTAGGACTCGTCCTCGACAGCCGGTGGAACTTCGTGGAGCACTTCCGACGTTTGGCCCCCAAACTGGAACGGACTGGGGCTGCCTTCAGGCGGCTCCTGCCCAACCTGGGGGGGCCGAACGCCTCCTGCCGGAGGCTCTACGCGGGAGTCGTGCGGTCCATGGCCCTTTACGGGGCCCCGGTGTGGGCGCGTTCCTTGAGGCTGCGTGCAGCCCACTACCTGAACGCGCCCCAAAAGGTGGTAGCCGTAAGGCTGGCCCGTGGGTACCGCACGATCGCCCGCGAGGCGGCGTGCCTCCTTGCCGGATTGCCGCCATGGGATCTGGAGGCGATAGTCCTCGCGCGCCTGCATGAATGGCGCGCGGAGGCGCTTCGCCGGGGGGAAACTCCGCTGCCGCGACAAATTGTCGCTCAGCGGACAGACTTCCGGCGGGATCTCATGGCGACATGGAGAGAGCGACTGTCGCAACCCCGTGCAGGGCACGCCACGATAGTGGCGATAAGTCCCCTCTTTGAGGAGTGGCTGGAGAGACGCCACGGCGTCCTCACCTTCCGCCTGACGCAGGTCCTCACCGGACACGGTGTTTTCGGGAGGTTCCTGCACCGAATCGGGCGGGAGGAAACGCCCGGGTGTTTCCACTGCGAGGATCGACCGGAGGACACGGTGGAGCACACGGTGGAGGTGTGCCCCGCGTGGGCGGAGCACCGCCGTGTCCTCGAAGCGGCGATTGGCGGCGGCGACCTCTCGCGTCCGGCCCTGGTGCAAGCCATGGTCCGGAGCGAGACGGAATGGGACGCCGTCACCTCCTTCTGCGAAGCAGTAATGCTAGAGAAGGAGGTGGCGGAACGTGAGAGGGAGAGAACCTCACAGCGTCCCGGCCGCCGCGGGAGACGCCCCGGGCGTCGGGGGCCACCACGTGGCCCCCGGCCACCGTAGGCGCGGGCCTGTGGACGGTGGGCTATGGGCTAGCTCGCCGTCCGTCCGTCTCATGACGACAGGCCGTGTCGACGGCGCGTTCGTGTTCCACGCGCGCCTCAAAGAGAGTCAGCAAAAAGGAAGGGGTCCGCAAGGACCGATGCCTGCCGGGGTTGCGGGACTATTCGAAAGAGATACCGTGGCCCCGGAACACAAAGGGCGATGAAGGAACATGGATGGGTTTTAGTCAGTAAAAGTCTGACACTCCCTCCTGCTCCGCCCAGAGCGGGAGAAGTCATTTGATGATTTCCCATCCGAAAAAAAAAAAAAAAAAGGGATATATAAGGTACTCGTATATCTATTCATACACGATTGTACTCATTATTATGAACAACTTTTACTATGGGACCAAACACAATCGCGAAAAAAACAACAGCTGTTAGAGTTATGCGAACATAATTTAAGGAACAGGTATTTTTTTTTGCGCGATTCATGGTTTGGTCCCATAGTAAAAGTTGTTCATAATGATGAGTAAAATGATCCCGAAAGAGATTTCCTGTATGAATAGACCTTTTATATGACTTAGTGTTGATATCGCGATGCAGGACGCATCCAAGCCTGGATCTTTTTCTTGATCGCACCCGAAAAACTGGTCGTGAATGCATGAATAGACCTTTTTATATGACTTAGTGTTGATATCGCGATGCAGGACGCATCCAAGCCTGGATCTTTTTCTGGATCGCACCCGACTAACTGGTCGTGAAGTTTAACTTAATACATTTGCTTAATGCACTTTAATAAAGGCTTTTGCAGATGTTGATAATCAACAGCATAATTATCCGTTGTACTAGGTACTGTTATGATAGCGATAAGCTTCTCTAAAACTCTCAGAAATTGTAATTTCGAACTTCATAACCAATAAGGCGAAGTTAATCAACTGCCAGTAAGATAAGCGTGCAGCTTCCCTAATTCTCATCTCAAAAAACAGCCAGTGGAGCACTAAATCACCCGGTATGAGAGTATACGAGTATACTATCCAGTATATTGAAGTCCCTGAGATTAAACCGACGTTATTAAACCTTACTAGCGAACACGCGGCTCGCTCTGACACATTTTATTTACGTACATAAGTATATTTGGGGGCTATAACTTTATTGGATAACCAACCCTAAACTTTTCCGGCTAGAGTCGCAAATTGAATAGGAGTTGGTGTTATTTAGTACCAATACTAGTGTGTGTAGCATCCTATCAATTTTTATTTCAACTCTTTGCTTAGATGTCTTCTTTATTGATGTTAATGTTGTACGGGCACAATATTTTCCCGACAATGGAAATAATTTCGTTGGTTTGGACAAATATGGTCCAAATAATCGCTAAAAGAATACTATTTTTTGGGGTGTTTTTTCTTTATTGAACTATGAAACGGAACAGTGTTTCACTCAAAGATGTGTTACCTAATCCTTACTAAAGTCTTAAAAAAGTTTTCAAAACATACCCCTAGGACACAAAATTCTATTTTAAAAAGCTTTTAACACTTAGGCACAACTTAAAGCCAGTTTTTACAGACTAGGTAAAACACACTCAAATTTTTACAACAAAAAACATATTTAGGATTTCACTGGGGAATAAAGCCAGTAACAACATGAAAAACATAAACAAAAGATCAAATATTATGTTATCAAACTAGCAATGACGAGAACATAAAAATAAATTTAATTTTCCACGTAAATATAAATAAACAGAACAAAAGAACTTCATTCATCCCAAAAACTTTAAAAGGTGTAATAACTCGGATAAAAATTATGAGTCTGTCCATTATATTTTTTGTTTAATTTTAGTTATAAACAAGATAGCAATATCTCACTGAAATCTTGATTAAATTGTTCGTAAAACATTTTGAGGGAGAGAGTAGGACTTTGGACTGTTGTTATCTTGCTGTTTGGCTTAAGTCAGACGCGATAAGAGTGGCTTGTGCCTTTGTGATTTTCATAAATTAAGTCATTATCTTTTATGTCTTTATTGAGCACCTAGTATGTTAATGTTTTATGACCACACAGAATTTCGGTTTCTAGTAAATGAAGATAAAATTATGCATCTAGATACCTACTTCTATTTGATAACAATTTCTGTATAAAATATCTCTCTATCTCTAGCAATGGGTCTATCGAGTCGTCTAGATACTAATTTTATCGTAAGAAAGAGGCGTAACGTAAGGTTGAGACATTACTGTCAAATAAATTTATACCTTTGTTCATTCGTTTACTATGATGGAAAACAATATTGTAAGAATATTAAAGTATTTTCGAACATTTATATGCATCATTAAGCAATAATGTCATTGAAAGTTATCTCACCTTTCTCTTAAAGTAGGTAATATAATTATTCACCAAGTTCTATAGAGACGCTCCACTTTAGGATAAACAGTTTGATGTCCTCAAGCCGATGGAAATAGTTTGCAACTTTAGTCAAATACACTTTGACGAAAGTTAACTATACCATAAATTGTGAAGTGGGGTTGGTATCTATCGTAATTCGAAGGCGACTGGGTAATGGATCAAACTGGTATCATATATAAATGGATTGCTGATTTATTGTGTTTGGAACTGTAATCCTTTTAGTTAGGATTTAGTTTCAATTATAATTCGTAGAGGCCGTACCTAAACTAAGGTCTAATTTTTATGTTTACCTATTGGTGTCCGGCCCACAATGGATGCAAAAGGTCCAGGACAGAATCAAATCGAAATCTTTGGAGGATGCCTTCACCTGCGAAAAGGTTCTTGCCGACTAGCATAACAAAAAAAAAGCTTATTTAACACCAAGATTAGTAGAAAATAGGGTAGTATGTTTTTTTTTTATTGGTTTCCGAATTGCTGGTAGTAGAGTAATAGGCGTTCAAGAGCATGCGCCTGCTATGTTTTTTATATTATACCTGAAACACCTGATGCTTGAGATAGACACATTGCTTAGTGTGGCACCTAGATGGCGCTGTATGTAATGTCCAGCGATATTTAATAAAGTAAATAGAAAAATATGCTTAGGGCGTAAGATATCATATTCATGTCAATGTGAGATTAATTGAGTTGCATTATTAAGAAACTTCTTTGTTTTATCAAGAGAAGCAATAAATATACCGGCTCTCTCTCCTACCTTTAACTTAAGGCACTTTACCCCGTTGTTTTCAAAACAAATTTAAACCCTAAATTCTCGTAATCCGAGCATGAGTTATAAGTAGAGCAATAATTAAGTTGTATGGTGTTTTATCTTTTATGTTTTGTAGATAATTTATCATTTGTTGTCTAGAGGTGGTATTGTGCTCTTGGTTATGAAAGCGTTCAAGGATATAAAAAAGACATGCGTTTAAAGTCATGAAAAAAAATAAAACATGTAGGGTTCTTTAAAGGAAATTGTCCGCACACTCGTTGAAACTTATTTTAATGTTAATTGTAACAGCACAGAGAATCACAAAGGTAGCAGGAAGTTATACAATAATAAAAGGAATTCTGCCGGGACGCCGCTCAGACGCGCGCGCACACTTGTTGTCACTTGCCGGCCGAGCGAGGTATATTGAGGCGAGGCGCGGGGGGCAGGACGCACTTACCTAACGGCGGCGCTATGATTCCCTAATAGGGGAACGAGGCTTTTTAGACGGTGCGCGTTAAAAACACCATTAAAGGAAAAAAATATGCTTAGCTTTGCATAATGTGAGCTAGTTAACACTAACCGATATTAGAAAAGTTGCTACTAGTGTTAAAAGTTAAACAAAACAACATAAATTATAGCAATAGAATATGAATACCTTAATTGCCTAGGATTGGCCGAGATAATTAAATAAACTAACGATAACACATATCGAAATTGGTTCAGGCGTTTTCAAATTAACGTGGAATAGAGACACTTACACACATGCATGTAATACATGAACCCTGACAACAAAACAAAACTCCTCAAGATTCAAACCTGGAAACAATATAATAAATTATATTGATTACACAGATCACTGGTGTACTGGCTTTCAAATGTTTGAAACATTAAACATCATTTGCAAATACCACCACATAATGATACGTATTCAGTTTCAAAAGCGGTTTGGTTCTATTTTGTGATATAATATGTATACATAGGTTTGCAACACCTAATAACGGAACTTGTTTTATACAATCATTTGATTTTATATATTCATCATAAAACTGTTGACAAACCGTTCTTATTCATGAATTTAGTTGTTGATGTATACCATGAAAATGATAAATTAAAAGGCTGATTGCACAACAATAAACACGGTTTAGCGCTAAATATACAAATAAACAATTTAGCATCATTCTATTTCTGTTATCATTTGCAATCTACACTGAGGTTTCAATTAAGTTCATCTAGAATTTAAGTAATATCGCTGGATATTGCACACAGCGCCATCTAGTACCACACTAAGCAACGAGGCTTGTGTCTCGGACACCAGATAGTTGATATACTACATAGATACTTTTTTGTTTGTAAATACATATAAACATCCATGACTCGGAAACAAATGTCCATGCTCATCACACAAACATTTGCTTCTACCGGGATTCGAACCCGGGTCCCTAAGAACGTAAGGCAGCCTCACTACCGCTGCGCCATTCGGGTCGTAAAAGTATTATCAAGCGCACCTGGAATTATTCTACTTAGAACTTGACACTTTTGACTATGTAACGTGAATTAATAGCAATTTTTATTTCAAAATTTACTGTTTTTATTATAACTTCAGAAACAAGTAAATGTTGTTATAAATGAACAGCAATACTCCAGAAAAGTATTTACTTCTAGATTAATTTACTTCTAGGAATTCAACATGTAAAAGTGTATAACTTTATAAGTTATTTAGCTACGTCAAAGTAATATTTGATAGTATTTACGTTCAAATTGTTCACTAATTTTCCGAATTTGAATCTACTTGTATCAAATAACTGATAGTCAAATAATTTCAGGTATAAGTTCTTCTTTCATTCCAGAAATAGTTTTGTCAACTGACCTGGAGTAAGTATCTTTTATGAGTAGGGTTTCTCGAAAAACTTCATGAAAAACTTCAGCCTACCAGAAATCATAATTAAGCGAGTGCTAATAAAACGCTTGGTTTCATAAATTTTCATTAAAATTTTAATTGAGATGACGGGAATGACACCTCATTTGTCTGAAATATATTGTGAATCATTATTGCAACATTTTTGCTTTAATTTTGCAGTGAGTTAACACCAATGAGGTTCATATACATTTTTGATTGGTCTCTGAAATGTACAGTCTGATTTCATCAGCGATTAACTTATTAACGGCGGCACTGTACACTTAAGCACTGTGGTGTTCACGTTTTCATACTAATAAGGCTTGAAATTGCCTGACACAATCGAAATCAGTTGTACTTTGAGAGTTAAATCAAATAGGCTGCTTCATATATTTCGAAATACTGTTGTTAGCGAGAGTTACATCCGAGCTAGAATTATCGTCGACTTGCGTGTAGGCAATTATTAGATGTTTGACAGTATATTAGATTTCATCATGGATTAGACTCTTTAGACTGTAGATACGTCGGAGACACTTCGCCGATGATATAGCATAGGAGGGAGTTTCAACAAGATGTGTTTATACTGGATTTGTTACTACCGACGTACTTCAAATTGTAGATACAGGAAGCAATTAATGGTGCTTCCAAATTATCACAACACACTACTCATAATTGACATAACATAACATCACGCCTATTATCCCCGAAGAAGAAGAAGAAGTAGCAGAAGTGTACCTAATAATACCTACATCCACATTTCACCAGTTATGTTTAAGTTCCATGTAATGGGTGGCGATCCTATTGCCATCAACCGGTCACAGATCCACACTCCGTGGCTGCTACTGAGAAATTCCTGAAGGAAAAACCCAATAAGACTTTGCCCGACCTGGGAATCGAACCCAGGACCGCATGCTCAGCAGTCGCCAACCACTAGACCAACGAGGCAGTCTACGTCAACGGTACTCTTGATTGATTTTCCATAATACGATTGCAATTTCCATCATTAACTAGTAGCTTAGCTCTGGTATACACCAGTATAACATACGATGCGGCCATATTGAACACACGTCATCAGCCTATAATTTTCCCACTGTTAGGACACGGCCTCCTCTCAATGAGAGGGAATGGGCTATAATCCACCACGCGGGCCCAGTGCGGATTGGTAGATGTCACATGTCTCCGAAATTTGGTTCTAGAACATGCCGGTTTCCTCACGATGTTTTCCTTCACCGTTTTGAGAGCAGTGGTGATGAAATAAATTACACAAAGTAATACGCCTGTCTGGGTTCGAACCCACGACTTACTGTTCGTAAGTCGGGGCCGCCACCACTAGGCCACCGCTGCTCTTATTGAAAACACGTGTATCACATTTCCCACTAATGTACCTATAATATGTTTTAGTTCTTCTATAATAATTTAAACTTACACGTAACTTATCTGTTTGTTGATATAATTTTCAGCTACGCCTCTCAGTATAATGAGAGAATTAAATAGAATTCACAGCCTTATTCTTGAGACATACGGACTGTCAAAGCGAGAAGTAAGAAAATAACGTGATTTTTGATTACGATTACGCGCGAAATAATCGCGCGGCGGCGCGGGCAGCGGCGCGGGCGTTGTCGGCGGGCATTTTGATATTTTGGTCGATAATTTCAGGTTCAGTCTCGAGGCCGCACCGCTCGTTTGCCGCTCGCCGCTCGTACGCCGCTCGACGCCCGCTCCTCGCGCCGCCACCGCGCCGCTGACTGTGTGAACACTTACATTTAAATGTATGCATTGGAACGCCCCTCGCCAGCACCGCCGCCACCACTGCGCCGCCACTGCTGACTTCGTGAATGAGGCCTTTCAGTAACCCGGGGATGCGGTACTGTTCGAAAGAGATACCGTGGCCCCGGAACACAAAGGGCGATGAAGGAACATGGATGGGTTTTATTGAAGTCAGTAAAAGTCTGACGCTCCCTCCTGCTCCGCCCAGGGGAGGAGTCATTTGATGATTTCCCATCCGAAAAAAAAAAGGCCTTGCAGTGACTCATTTCTTGGCAATTCTAGGAATTTCTCATCAAAAAATCATTAGTAATCGCCTGGTTGAATAGGGAATATGCATGTAATTTTTTCATTACTTAAACCAATAAAATACTTATAGTATTATATTATGAACCCAAGAAAAGTATTAAAAGTTAAGTTCAACTACTGCTTGTCGCTCAAAAATAATATTAAACTCCTGCAATTTTCAATGACAGTTCAAACGTCCGTGACTGTTGCAGCCATGATGTGACGTCATTTACCTCAATCTGCCTTGTTTACATCAAATTTTTTGGCCTTATTATAGTAATTTTACTAATTGTATGTGCTTAATTCAAGCAAAAATTGCGATAACGATATGATAATAAAATTTTAGTGAAACTTTAAATACTTTTCAAATAAAAGTATTTTTTTGACACAGACTTTGACGTCACTAACGGCGTTATAGACACCACGCGTTTTGAGAGTGCGTTCCGTTTCACCAAAAACATGCTACATAAAAGAATTTTGAAACTTTTACAAATTTTGAATTTTTTTTAAAGATGTTTTGGAAACTTAAACAAGTGTACCACAATGTTTTTATGCGCCAATACAAGGCATTTTTAATAAATTAAAAGAGTTTTGTATTTCTTGCTTGTTCTATATTGGAAAAGTTATTGAGTGAACAAATTCTATGACAGACACTGCGTCTGTTTGACCTGCTAACACTTGACCATGCATCTGGCAGAACAGTCAAGACCTTTTCTTGTTATCATCATCTGCTTAGCCTTTTCCACATTTCAGCTTCCAGTCTAACCGGGTGCAGCTAAATACCAGTAATTTCCATGAAGTGACTGCCTATCTCACCTCCATAACCCAGTTAGTACTAGGTGATGCGATACCCCTTGGGAAGACTAGTTGTTAGACTTTCAGGCAACTAAGTACCTGTAACGACTTTTAAAATATCTGAAAATGACAGCCGGGACCAACGGTTTAAGGCGGTTCCCCGAGCAAAATTAGCAACTTTATTTGTGGTGGTTCAACCTTCGTTTGAAATACTATTAGAATAAAGTTTTAATCAGCTTGCACTACAAAATGATTGTTACGTTAGTCACTGCAGGCCGAATAGTGCGAAATGAGTGGTTTTTATTCTTTATAAAATCAAATTTACGTCTTTTGGAAAAAAATAAAACGACAATTATGTTCAATATTAAATTGTCTATCCATTAGTATAAGTAGCAAATCAAAATAATGGTTACTTTACGAGGAGTACCATTTTATAAATCATTATTTCTCGTTTCTGTGGTTTCGTTGTGAGGGGATTTATTAACCATTAAGCTACTTAAAAAAAAATGAAACGACAATTTTGGAGTCAAGAATATGTAGTAATTTAATGTATTTTTTATTAGTTGGTATTTCTTTTGGATAAAGAGGAGTAGGCTCCAAAAAACTGCTTGTTCAAGGTCATTTGCTCGGGGAGGCGCCTTAACATGCTTTTCGAAGCACGGAATAATAAACTCTGCATATTCACCCATCACGGACCAACCTAGGCAAGCGCGTCTTCACATGAAGATCAATCCGAGCGGCTGTTATTATTTAGCCACGAGCTCCAACCAACCCACCAATTATTTGACTCTAACTTGTGCCTATTCACGGACCCAACAAACAACCAACCGCGCGGCAACAGCTCGTCATTCTCCATAGCCGTGAGTCCGCAGTTCCGCACTAGACAATCTAAACGCGGCAAACAGTAGGTTCTCTACCGTCAGCAGCCCAAGGGGATAACACGCAGATTTACGCCATTATTTTAACTCCAGCGCGACTCCGCCTTAATATAATTAATTGGAGAATTCTTACTGTTAAGACCTCCCCTTGATAATTTATATTAAGGTGATGCTTGTTTTGTCACACTTGTGTGTAATTATATGTAATTATATTTGGTTAATTTTTTTTTATCCGTTTCTCGCAGATAGTAAGTTTGAAAGAGGAGTAAATATTTGGCTATCCGGATTATGGTTACGGTCAAATGTAGAACACACTGAATATCAACTTCGTGCGAAAACTGGATTGTTCTAAACTGTCAATGGTGAATTCTCAATATATCTGTAAATAAACAAAATTATTCATATCTTTATGTGCATTCCTTAGTGTGTGAAGATCTTAGTTGAGATAGTGCCCAATCAAATCGTCAGTACCAATATTTTAGATAAATTTCTTGAATTTTTACCATCAATATTAAAGCACGCCATTTACTAAGTAATAATTGATGGCACAGCCTGTAATTACATATCAGACGCAGTTTTTGAATAATACGATTGTCCATGAAATTGATAGAAGATGATTTGCGATAATAATTCAAATTAATTTGCAATAAAAGTTTTTGGTCGACTTGTTATTTATTAATCACTAGTTTGCTTGTAATTGGATATTAAATTATATTTTCGTATGAGTTTAGGTTAGACAGGAAGCCGACCCCAACATAGTTAGGAAAAGGCTCGGCGTTCCCACTGCTGGGACAAAAGCTCCCTCTCTATGAAAGGGAGTGGGTCGTAATCCAATACGTGGGTCCAGTGCAGGTTGGTGAATCTCACGATGTTTCCCTTCACCTATTCTCGAGCAATGATGATTGAACAAATTACACTTAAGAAAGGTGCCTGACGGGGTTCGAACCCACGAACTTACAACTCGTAAGTCCATCGCTGCACAACTGAGCCATCACTGCTCATACTCATTAGGTACTGTAGATACTTAAGCTTTGTGAAAAAACTTTGGCTCTCAGGAAAAAAGTTTAGAAACAGTTATTTTTCATGAATAAAAGTGTGTTCAGCCCCTTAAGCTCGTCCATGCGAGACGCGTCCTTTATTTAATTTACACGAGTGTGGGGTGTAATTAAGATTGGTTTGTGCTTGCTTTGTTTATTATAGTGGAGGAAAATAGTTAACAGATACTTTTGAGAAACTAGAATATATTAGTTAATTCATAATCAACAAATACATATATATAATAATAAATATCGCTGGACATGAACACACAGCGCCATCTAGTGCCACAGTAAGCAACGAGAGATATATATATATATAAATACATATATATATTTATATGTATTAATAACATATATATATATATATATATATATATATCTATAAATACCTTCTATTTGTGGTAGAAATTAGACGGAATCAACCACACAGCCACGGCATTTGGTGGATGTCAGGTGTCTTCGATTTTTTTTGTTCTATAGGTTATGCCAGTTTCCTCACTATATGTCACCTGACCAGACAAAAATCTCACTTATAGGTCTTGAACGCGAGTAACAAGTTGTGGGAAAAAAAATTACAATATACGCTTGAATATATTTAATTTTTTATTTTTATATGTTGTCATAATTGATATCATACAGGGTGTAAACAGGCCCGTGACAAGCCGTAAACCAAGCATACTGTACATCAAACTGAGTAACTCTGCGCAAAAAATATTGCTGGGAAACAATTTTTTTTTGGGTTAAAAATCACATTTTGCCCAGACTCCGTGGCTGCTACTGAGAGAATCATTAAAAAAAAATCCAATGACTCTTTGCCTGGCCCGGGAATTGAACCTAAGATTTTATGCTCAGCAGGAGCGCTTACAACCACTAGTGACTAGACCATCGAAGCAGTCATGTTCATTTGTCTAATGAAGGAATCAAAAACACGCAAAATAAACATAGTTCTGAACATAGATAGCTAATAAAACTATCGAGAAATTATTGGATAAAGGGTAATGGAAGATCCATAAATCATCATCATCATCAGCCTATTAATGTTCTCACTGCTGGGACACAGGCCTCTCTCTATGAGAGGGAATGGGCTATAATCCACCACGCGGGCTCAGTGCGGATTGGTAGATGTCACATGTCTTCGAATTTTTTGGTTCTAGGACATGCCGGTTTCCTCACGATGTTTTCCTTCACCGTTTTGAGAGCAGTGGTGATGAAATAAATTACACAAAGTAATGCGCCTGTCTGGGTTCGAACCCACGACTTACTGTTCGTAAGTCGCGGCCGCCACCACTAGGCCACCACTGCTCCCATAAATCAAAGGAGGTATAATTGTAGGTATATCTAGTAAAGGGAATCATTAACTCGACGAAGAAGAAAAATAATCTGATAAATGGAACTAAGTGCAGCCCTTTCACCTCCCATAATCCCTTAGTTGCGACTTACGACACCCATGAGGAGTAATTAGATGTTTCTCGGAACCACTCAGCAAATTTACTATTATACAATGTGTAACATAATAAACGCAAGACCTGTCGTGTGGTCTCTCGGACCATGAAACTGAAAAACTTTTGTTTTTTTGGGTTATTCCCAGTTGTCGCCACTGGTGACGCCACCACTGGCGACAAATGGGAATATTTTTCAAAAAAAATCCCAGTTGTCACCAGTGGTGGCGCCACCAGTGGCGACAACTGGGAATGGCCATTCTTCTAGTTCCCAGTTGTCACCAGTGGCGACAGATGGGAAATATAAAGTGATACGCCTCCGGTGGGGGGGTTATTCCCAGTTGTCGCCACTGGTGACGCCACCACTGGCGACAAATGGGAATATTTTTCAAAAAAAATCCCAGTTGTCACCAGTGGTGGCGCCACCAGTGGCGACAACTGGGAATGGCCATTCTTCTAGTTCCCAGTTGTCACCAGTGGCGACAGATGGGAAATATAAAGTGATACGCCTCCGGTGGGGGCGATGCTAGAGCTGAATTATAGTGATGGGGTTTCATTATTGTATCACTAACGAAGTTTTAAATAGGTATATTTTATATTTTCTTAAATAAAACTTTTACACGTTACTTGGGAAGATATATATTTTTATAAATCACAATATTTGTATTCATTGAGATTAAAACTGCACAAGTACAGTTTCCAGTACTACAACTATTACAGATCGTATAATTATTTTACTTAAAACTATATTATTAGGTTCTTATCACAAACTAAATAGTAATGAATATGTACATAATTGCAATATATTTACAATCAGCCATAACTTCCGCGCTCCGATCCTGTCGATCAACCCCCTCCACTATGCTGTTGTCGGTTCGTAGACCAGTGACGTAACACTTACCAGTGCATTCCCAACAATGTCAGGGTCAAGTGCGTCGTGCAGTTCTGGTGAAGTTTCGTTAGTTTATATAAAAAGACGTCACGGGACTATTCTGCTTCGCGCAGGTTTCCAATATCATATAAAAAGGAAACATAAAAGTGGGTTAACTGTGTGGGAATGCATCAAACGAAAATACAAGTGTAAAGGAATTATAAAGATAAAAGTAAGTTTTCGGCTTTCATTTATTATTATTATTTATATGAAAAAACTTTTAACATAAAGCTCATGCCAACACGTTTGTGTGCACGCTCATGCCAACACAAAAGAGAAACAGGCGGCCATTTTGTGCACGTTTGTCACTTATTGTGAACGTTAATTTGTAATGAATTATTTTAATACACTTTATTTTATTTGTTTAATGTACGCTACGATTACTTATATTTTTTATTATTTTAGGATAACAATGTCCTTCATGAAACTGCACACTCATGTACACCTGACTTTTTAAAAAATGAAGTAGATGAGCGACTTTACGGCTGTAAACAACAACTAACAAAAGAAAATTACCCAGCGGTACCACAATGTTACAATGATATGGTCGGGTCCTTTCAAACTTCAGGATTGGACTTAGTATGCAAAGTACCGAGCTTTGAAAGTATTAAATCATCTCTATATAGATTCAGAAATGCAGCAGCCGGAGTAACACACCTTAAATCTAAACAAGGAATCAATGTTCAAATTCCTCCGGAATTTAATAATTTTGTATTGGCTGATTATTCTGATGGTGACAACCGTATTATAGCTTTTTGCACCAAAGAGGCAAAAAAGGTTATGAATGAAGTACATGATTTTTATAGCGATGGAACCTTTAAAAGCTGCCCCTCGCCCTTTATTCAACTTTATAGCATTCACGGAGATTTGGGAAGTACTGTGAACCACACGAACATAGTGCCGCTTGTCTACGCACTTATGAGTGACAAGAAGATGGAATCATACATCATTTTATTTTCCATGATTAAATCCCAAATACCTGACTGGGATCCAAAGAAATATAAAACTGATTATGAAAGAGCTGCAATGAAAGCTTTAACGACTGTGTTTCCGTCTGTAATTATATCCGGATGCTATTATCATTTTAATCATTCCATTTGGGAGAAGGGTCGTAAGCTCGGGATAACTAAATCTAATGATGAAAACAAGATAAGAGAAGTGGCATTAAGCGCCGTATTGCCACTATTGCCGCCGAATGAAATTTTAAATGGCTGGAAATATATTACTCGCAAGAATACACAAGAAGATGACATTAAAAAATTTAGAGCATATATGGAAAAGCAGTGGATGATAGACGAGTTCATTAAAGTATGGTGTGTATACGGTGAACAGCATCGAACAACAAACGCTTTAGAATCATGGCATCATAAATTAAACCATACAATTGGAAAAAAAAAACCTAACATTATACATTTTTTAAAAACCTTGGTCAAGGATTCGGCATATTATAGAGTTTCTAATAATATGATTACAAATAAAAAGAAAATAAGGAAGAAGAAATATGTACTCAATGATGAGTTCATACAAGATATCCAAATGGAGTTAGTACATGGAAACATGACAGTGGGTCATTGTTTAGAATGTTTGAGGCGGTAATTTTATAAAAACTGACGGCGATTGAAGAATATTAAGTATTATGTTAATATACGGGTAGGTAGTCGTTTTCTTAAAAACTACTCGGATTTTATTTATCAAAAAATACTGTTTACCACAGTAATATATTTGTATAAGAGTATAATATTAAGTAATTCCTATTTAAATACATCTAGCTAAATCGAAAGAGTAAAGTCAATTATTGTAAATAGTATGTTGATCTGTGATAAAAAAGTAGAAGTATAAATTATTGTAAATAATGCATTGATTAATCTGTGATAGACATCGCAGTAAATTAATGAGTAATAATAATATACCTGTAGATTTAGAAAATTATAAACGTCAATTATTGTGGTTAATATATACAAGTCTGTTTTATAAAAATAACCTAAGAACTACATAATGCCATACGTTGATTAATCTGTGATAAGAACCTAATAATATAGTTTTAAGTAAAATAATTATACGATCTGTAATAGTTGTAGTACTGGAAACTGTACTTGTGCAGTTTTAATCTCAATGAATACAAATATTGTGATTTATAAAAATATATATCTTCCCAAGTAACGTGTAAAAGTTTTATTTAAGAAAATATAAAATATACCTATTTAAAACTTCGTTAGTGATACAATAATGAAACCCCATCACTATAATTCAGCTCTAGCATTGCCCCCACCGGAGGCGTATCACTTTATATTTCCCATCTGTCGCCACTGGTGACAACTGGGAACTAGAAGAATGGCCATTCCCAGTTGTCGCCACTGGTGGCGCCACCACTGGTGACAACTGGGATTTTTTTTGAAAAATATTCCCATTTGTCGCCAGTGGTGGCGTCACCAGTGGCGACAACTGGGAATAACCCGTTTTTTTTGTTAAAAATTGACGCGATCAGCTGATCAACATGTATGGTAAAACAAAAAGTTATGAATTACCAAAAGTCATAGAACAAAAGTAGTTCAGTTTCGTGGTCTAAGACACCACACGTGAGGTCTTGCGTTTATTATGTTACACCCTGTATTTCTATTTTCGTCTCTTCTGTGATAAGACGAATCTTGCAAGTCTCTCGTCTTTGCTTTAGTGGAGTCCGGGCCTATATCTGGAGGTATGATAGTGATTGACGTGGCTTGACATCGACCCTGCATGGCCTGCCATTGACGAAGCGTAGCTTGACGTCTGAATTGCATGTTACGTGGTTCGACCTCATGACCCTCCGGTTTGTAGCCTCAGGGCTTTTGCCGGTAACTATTTATTAACGTTATTCTTTTCTTCTATATCTCCAATGAACCGTGTAAATATTGAGTTTGTGTGAATCGTGAATGGAGCAAATATTAACCAACCAAACATAATTCTCATTGCATAAATATTTAATGCGCTCTATTTTAGGGTTCGCTGGGTTAAACGGATAAACAAACTATATTTTTGTTGATTTAATCAACTGTTTAGTTGTGCTAAAGATTTACAAGACATTACTTGTTCATTCCAAAAAAATAAATATGAAAACTTCGATAAGGTTTGGTTTTTACCATTACTTTTAAATTACCAATACATTAACGTTTAATTGGAACCATTCAAAGCAAAATAAAATTTCACAAATAACGAGATAAATGAGCCAGTGATCCAAGCATCAGACCTGAAAACCACCTGAATATTTTACTTTGATAATTAAACAAATAAAACGAAAGGAAATACCACCAATACACCCTAGCTATTTTTAATCCTAGTATATGCGACTGCAAAAATATATGTTGGTACCTTTTGCACGTGGCTACGCCCGCGTTAAACCTAACCCCTTTTTTTTTTTGTTTACGGATGGGAAATCATCAAATGACTTCTCCCGCTCTGGGCGGAGCAGGAGGGAGTGTCAGACTTTTACTGACTAAAACCCATCCATGTTCCTTCATCGCCCTTTGTGTTCCGGGGCCACGGTATCTATTTTTTATACAACACGGCCTGCCATACTGTGTTCATAGGCATGCATGCCAACTTTCAATGCAATCCGCTCAGTGGTTAAGGTGGGAAAAGTAACAAACAGACAGATAGACTTACTTTCACGTTCCTATTATTAGAATGGATGATACGGAACCCACGTCCCTTTTTACGGTTCGAAGTTATCAGTGTTATATTGTGCGTATTTATGATTGTAGTATATAAATTGTTATTTAAACTTGCCGAAGTATGTGTGTGTTACCTATAAAAAATTTCTATTGAATCAACAGAAGCAGATTTCCCCTGAGCACAGAGACTGACCGCTGGTTCACCGAGCAGAATTGGAAAAAATGGCACCCGTTACTTTTTTATTTTCGCTTTTTCATTCGTATACCTAGTGGAGTGTGAGTAATTTCGTTAATTAGTAGTTTTTGTGGAACTGCACAAGTTTTACAGGACGATTTTTATTCCCGGTATTGGTGAAGTGCTTCCTGGGAATTTTAACATTCAGCAATATTTAATTATTGCCTCATAAAAGCGCACTATTGGGTAAACAACTCTAGGGGGTTAAGCAACCTTTGAAAACTCTACAAAGCATTTATATGTAGGCATTCACTAAGGCGTTGCTTAGTTTTAGTGAAAACGGACAAAACAACATGTTTTTTTACGTAATGGCATCGGACAGGTCAACCTATATTGCTGGTTTCTGCATGCTTAACCGGACTACTCTGTGGGTGCTTTGAGTATAAGGGCTCCAGTCACGCAGGGGGGGGGGAGATACAATGAATGCAATTTGCTGTTTTATATTTCCTAAGCTCACTTTCTTTGATAAATAAATAAATAAATAATTATCGCTGGACATTACACACAGCGCCATCTAGTGCCACACTAAGCAACAAGGCTTGTATCGTGGACACCAGATAGTTGATATACTATATAGATACTTTTTGTTTGTAAAAACATACATATTATACATAAAAACATCCATGACTCGGAAACAAATGTCCATGCTCATCACACAAACATTTGCTCTTACCGGGATTCGAACCCGGGACCCCAAGAACGTAAGGCAGCCTCACTACTGCTGGCCATTCGGGTCATAAAAAAAAACTATATAATTATGTTTTTTTTTGCTCCGCTCGGATAGTAGGTACAATAGGGTACAAAGCGCAAAATAAAATAATGTTATAACCATTTAAAACTGCTGATTAGACAGAGAAATCCGATACAGCGAATGACGTCATTCGCTACATCGACGTACAAAATCCATTCTAAATTCCGTTTATCTAGAAAGATATAGAAACAAAAGTTTAAATGGTGATAACTTTTGTGTTGTTTGGCTGATTTATGTCTTGTTTTCGCTTTTTGTCATTATTTTTGTAGTACTTTAACATTCCGTATCGAAAAAAAAAAAAATATTATGCTTAATCCCTATAGCCAATCGTATTCAAAGCGTTGGAAAGAATCATCTATCACGATGAAAAAAATTTACGTACAAATTCAAATCTATTGAAATAGCTGCACTTCGATTGATAATATGATAGATTATGTGTCTGTTTATGTCATGTAGAATGGTACTATATATATACTATACTAGCTGTTTCCCGCGACTTCGTTCGCGTGAGGATTTTGATGTGTATGAGTCAGAAAAAAGTAACCTGTGTGCTATTCCAGACTATAATCTATCTCTGCGCCAAATTTTATCCTGATCCGTTCAGCCGTTCTGGGGTGATTTAGTAACAAACATCCATCCAAACTTTCACATTTATAATATTGGTTTAGATGGTTTGTTATAGAGCTAAACTTAATTTAGGCTATTGCTATCTTTTTCTCTCTAATAATACGAGAAAGAGACGGACTTAATTTAAAGCTGTCAAATTTAATTGGAACTAATAATAATAAATTGGAATAAAAAAATATACGTTAACTTGTTTATTTTTCAAATTTAAAAGACTCACAAGGAAGGTTATAATACATTCAGTCAAAAAAGTATCGGGAATGGATGATTTGTTTATGATTCCAAATTCAAATTTTTGTTTTTTTGTAGTTGTTAGATTGGCACAACTGTTTTCCATTTTGGCGCGGAGTTTGAGTAGCATCTGTTATTTATATTAAATTCAGTGCTGGTTTTAGTAATATCATATATAGTGTGTATTGCGAATTTCATAATGGACAAAAATATCGAACAAAGAGTTTGTCTTAAATTTTGCATCGCCAATGGAATTTCGTGTTCGGAGTCACTGAAAATGTTACAGAAGGCTTACGGTGAATCGACTTTATCAAAAACTCGTGCTTATGAGTGGTTCAAAGCGTTCAAAAGCGGTCGAGATGTGATGGAAGATTTGCCTCGCTCTGGTAGGCCGTCAACGTCTGCAACTGAAGTTAACATCGCAAAAGTGAAGAAAATAGTGACTGAAAATCCCCATTCAACTCTGAGAGAGATAGCCGCCGAACTTTCTGTATCTCACGAGTCGATCCGTACCATTTTAACTAATCATTTGGGTATGAAACATGTTGCTGCTCGGCTAGTCCCAAAAGATCTGAATTTTCTCCAAAAACTCAATCGCATGAAAGTCGCTGAGAACATGCTAGAACGAGTCAGTTCGGACCCAACATTCATGAAACGCATTGTTACTGGTGACGAGACGTGGGTTTACGAGTTTGACATGCAAACTAGTCAACAAGCTTCGGAGTGGCGCCTTCCAACTGAACCGAAACTGAAAAAACCACGCCAAAGTCGATCAAAAGTCAAAGTCATGTTGACTGTTTTCTTTGACTATCGCGGTGTTGTGCACTCTGAATTCTTACCGGAAGGTCTAACGATAAATAAAGAATATTATTTGAGCGTTATGCGGCGTTTAAGAGAGCAAATTCGACGAAAAAGGCCAGATTTGTGGAAAGAAAATTCTTGGATTTTGCACCACGACAATGCGCCTTCGCACAAGGCTATCATTGTGAACGAATTTTTGACCAAACACTCAACAAATACCATCCAGCAACCACCATATTCACCAGATATGGCTCCTGCTGACTTTTTTCTTTTTCCTAAACTCAAATTACCACTTCGTGGCACCCGTTTTCAATCGATAGAAGGCATAAAGAAGAATTTGCGGCGAGAACTGAACTCAATTCCGGAAGCAGCGTTTAAAAAATGTTTTGATGAATGGATTATTCGTTGGCGCAAGTGTATCGTTTCTAAAGGAGCATACTTTGAAGGTGATAAAATAAATTTGGATGAATAACAGACATTTTGTGTATTATTGGTCTTTTTCCGGTACTTACTTGACAGAGTAGTATCTTCCTCCTAGCACAGTGTAGATAGAAGTGAGAAGTGACTAAAGGCAACCAACGCTTTTATAACATTCGTTTAGTGACAGTACTGAGTGCCAGTATAAAGAATATTAAAGATTAATTTTTGCTTTATTAAAATTGATTAAATTTTAACAAAAACATGTCGACTAAAAACACGGTGAAGAGCAAGGCATAAACTAGTTTGACATCTCTAACTTAGTTCATAGGTATAGCCGTCCTTTTCTCGCACTGCCTTTTAGTAAAAGATAGCAATAGCTTAAATTAAGTTTAGTTTGTGCACAACAGAATCGACACCAATAGCGCAATGTTGAGCAGACTACGGGCCTATACATAGAGATCTATCTGCGATAACGATGATAAGAAGATCAAAAATCTATCGCATTGATATAAAGTTATCGGAAAGCGTATGACAATCATCTTTTACTAACAATTTCAATTCGTAGATGAAGTTCAAATAAAAAAACACAAAAGCCCTCAGAATTTTCCAACTCCACATAATGCCATTTCATGAGAACTTAGCATAAGCTGGCATTTCAATTTTCTTAGTAAACAATAGAGCAAACGGTGCCTCCTACATATTACGCCTACTCATTGTGGGTGTAGCATTGATACATAGTCCACCCACATTGCGCTAGTCTTGTAAAGGTCCATTTAATACCTAGGCCTAGCAAAAATAATCATCAAAATTATTAGAAACTAATCTTTAAAAATACACAACCTAAGCCTCTCTCGAATTGCGCTACAATTCCAAGTACTCGTTCGTAGAATATTCAATAAGCTAATTTTCAAGAAATAGTCTAGTTAAGAATTCAGCAGACTAAAGAAAAGCAAGTTCCAACAATAGAAAAACGTTCCAATTACAATTTTGTGTTAAATAATTTACCTAGCATCTAGCCTTCGAAAATTATCATTTTAGCAGGAGCAAGAATACAAAATGAAACCATTTCGCTTTTAACGTGGATTCGAAACTTATTTAATCTAACTTTTGACAATTTTCACAATTTTTTCTGCACCTCAGTGTAGGGGGGGACCTAGCTAATGTCACTTTTGCAGTATAGTTAAAGTTCCTTAGTGTTGGGGATAGAATCACTTTATCCACATTACGTTGCTGGCTTCGCGCCAGAGCGTTGCTGTTTCCATTTTACTGCCAACCATATTCAGAATACTCTAGACTTTATTGTAATAACAAGGAAAAATTGAAAACGAAGTGCCTTCATATTTTGACTGTGTAAAGGAAATATTTGACGTCAGACTGATCGATCTTGTATCGTATTCCTGGGAAGTAAAGTCGAATTTTGATGCTTTGATTCGATTTAAAATGTTTGGTTACAACTTTATTGCGTTGGATTTTTGTGTAGTTTGATTTAAATGATAACCGAAGCTATGATCACATAACTAAAAACTTTGACACGTCTTGATATTCAACACATCATTGTTGAAACAACTTTTCTATTATCGGGAACTACGAATGAGAGCAACCTAGTCATACTATTTTGTTAAGACTGTTCAATACCCAAGATATGCCCAAAGAACTTAGCTATTGTTTCTAGTATAGGGTCTTTTATGCACTTAATAATTATGTTATTATATTTCCTCATCTTCATACCTACTCTTTGGAGTACTCTTTTCTACGTCAGAATTTACTTAAACAAACAGAACAGAAACTGACACCCAGCGTGTCCCAGGGAACACTGAAATGTCCTGCAACTTGCAACAAACTTAATCATCAAAAAGGTGCAGTGAGAAAATAACATTTTTTTTACTTTACAAAGATGTTGTATCTTTTCTACGGTACAGAAACAAGAAAAAAGTACAAGGACTGCCTACAATACAAACGGAGATCTTTGTCATAATTAGGACCCCAACACAAAATATACAAATAATCGTAACCTAACCCTCGTTGGTCTAGTGGTCACAACCGCGACCCCTGAGGCAGAAGTCCTGGGTTCGATTCCCGGGTCGGGCAAAGTGTTATTGGGGTTTTCCATCAAGAATTTCGGCCACGCAGTCTGGAACTGTGGCCGATTAGGAATGGCAATAGGCTCGAACCCTTTTACATGGGACTTTTAGCATAACTATAAGTGCAATGTGGGTGTACTATTAAGTTTACAGACGTAATGTGATGAATGCTAACCCAACCGAACCTAGCTGCTTTTTTATTTTCCAAATTATTTATATTATACACCTAGCGATAATGGCAGATAGTTGTGATGGGTCGGGGGCTTTTGGGACCGGAATCGCGGTCCCAGATTCCCCCTAGATATTTTTGTGATGATCTACGACTTTAAAGTACAATATAATTATACACACAATGTACACTGTTACCCTAACCAAGGAAGTTAGAAACATAGGCTCCAAAAGCCTCGTTTGCGACGACCCAGTTTATCCCTAGCAGTACCTATCTACTGCTCCATTACATATCTAAGAAAACCTTTTTTTTCGGATGGGAAATCATCAAATGACTTCTCCCGCTCTTGGCGGAGCAGGAGGGAGTGTCAGACTTTTACTGACTAAAACCCATGCATGTTCCTTCATCGCCCTTTGTGTTCCGGGGCCACGGTATCTCTTTCGAACAGTCCCGCAACCCGGCAGGATCTAAGAAAACCTGAAATATTGTCTGCTCACCTTTTGGAAAATCATTAATGACTCATTATCATACACGCTTTCAGATAAGTTCGTTACGGAAAATAGATCCTTGATACTGAGTTTTTCTCATTTAACGAAACTAATAATGTTACTTGTACACCTAATTATGTTACAATTTAAAGATTTAACTTCTGTCTTTTTGATAGTTTCGACTGTTTTGCTACCAGTTTATCAAGAGTAGGTAAGTAAGAATAGTCAGATAAGTCAGCATCTGCCTAAACTATTGCTAACTATGTTGGGGTCGGCTTCCAGTCTAACCGGATGCAGCAGTATTTTACATTGCGCGACTGCCTATCTGACCTCCACCACCCAGTTAGTACTGGGTAATAATTCCCTTGCTAAGACTGGTTGTCAGACTTTCCGGTCACTGACTACCTGTAACAACTGTCAAAGATTTACAAATGACTGCCGGGACTAACGGCTTCACATGCTTTCCGAGGCACGGAAGAAATTAGCCGCGCTCTAACCTAGTATAGTCACATAAATGGCATAACCAAAAAACCCAAAAAGCCCAAAAATCCAAAAAGCTAAAAAAAAGAAAAACCCAAAAAGTTCGCTGTCCACACAGATAAATCAAAAGACACAGCTAGTATTCACAAACATCTTATTCCAGCAAATCATCGTTTGCTTATCACTTAATTCTGTCGCTCTGTGAGATAAGCGATGTGAACTGAACACATACAACTTGGAACATTAATCATCTTCAAATATATCTTAGAGAAACAATGGTAATAGTTATTGTTTTACCAAAGTACCTGGCTCTAATATACACGACGTTGTAACATGAACAAGCGTATTAATATTGTATGTCTAATTATAAACTTAAACCTATATAATCTTAGTAAGTTGGGTAACTACGGTATATTAACCGGGAGCTTGTACACAATTCGCCTCGTAATTGGTTTCCTTGAAGAAGGAAATATGAAGAACACATTGTTTTATTTTTTAATAAATTGTAGCATTTATTTCTAACAGTAATTACCAGTTACAAGTTTTTTTGAATTGTTGAAGTAGGTATCAACCATAACAAAAAAAAACTATGAATCAGTCCCAATAAATGTCGTTTCCCAGCAATAATTTTTGCTTAGAGTTACTTTGTTTGATGTGCAGAATGCTTCATTGACATAATGGGTCCGTTTACACCTCGTATGTGCGAACGATGTGACTGGGATAGATATTTTTTAGCTTTAAGTTGGACGTGCTCTGGGTCTGCAAAATGCACAATTACGACCCGAATGGCGTAGCGGTAGTGAGGCTGCCTTACGTTCTAAGGGTCCCGGGTTCGAATCCCGGTTGTAGCAAATTTTTGTGGGATGAGCATGGACATTTGTTTCCGAGTCATGGATGTTTATATGTATAATAAGTATGTATTTACAAACAAAAAGTATCTATGTAGTATATCAACTATCTGGAGTCCACGACACAAGCCTCGTTGCTTAGTGTGGCACTAGATGGCGCTGTGTGTTAATGTCCAGCGATATTTATTTATTTATTTACAATTGGTGCCCAGTGAGATGAGCTCGCGGTAGACTACGAAGGAGATATAGTGGGCCGATATTGACATATTATTTGGTTTGAAAGAAGTGGTGCGTCATTGACGTCGTTGCGAAAGGTAATCAGCGAGGCCTTTGCCCAGCAACGGAAAGATACGGGATAATTATTATAAACCAGAAGCGGTTTTCTGTACAAATTAATTAGCTTTCTATTTTTCACATTTTTCAAGTTATAACTACTCTTCAGGGAATGTTAAAAGCAATGACTGCCGCTGAGGATCCAAAAGTAACAACATTCAATAATAGGTTCTCACGACCTACCCCTACCTTTGACGACCTTTTAACGGTCGACAAAGTTATTTCGGGAACCTCCAAGTTTCCCCACAACACAATACATGATACTAACTTGATAATCTCATCTCAACAATGTAAATATATCAAAGCTTTCCAAATATAATTAAAAAACTTCCAACGTTATTAAAACCTCCACATACTGGCATTATGAAAAAAGTTACCTATTACGTTCAGTATGTTAAACTTCCAAAAAGGATCGGTTACACTGATGAAAGTTTATGCGAAGTTAAGTCCTGGTTTATTGTGATTGCTCTTAATACTTTTAAGGCGGTCTCGGCGCATTGCGGTGTACAATCGGAACTTAGTCAAAGAGAATAAAACTTGCAACAATATGCAATGGCTGCTTTTACTCGAGCCAAAGCGTAAACTGTGTTTAGTCGTTTATTCTTAAAATGGTGCAATCGAATAGTTTTGAATCACGATATTCTGTGATTGTGTTGATTGTGCAAACTTTTTGGTTAGAGTTTGCGCTTTCTGAGAATTTTGTCTGAATAGTTTTGTTTGGTTATGTGTTTATGAATTTTAAGTTCTGTTGTTCATGTGTTGAAAATGGTTGTTATATTTTCAAATTAATATGGATGAATAAGAGAAGGGGAAGATCAAATCAAAATATGGATGGAACGTCTGAAAGGCGATATGGATAGACACGAGGTGATGTCGACGACGGGCCTGTGGATGACTGAATGGTCAGCAACGGGCTAGCTCGCCGTCCGTCCGTCTTATGACGACAGGCGTGTCGACGGCGCGTTCGAATTCGACACGCGCCTCAAAGAGATGCAAAGGCCTGCCGGGACTGAGAGACTGTTTGAAAGAGATACCGCGGCCCTGGAACACAAAGGGCTAAGAAGGAACATCGATGGGTTTTAGTCAGTAAAAGTCTGAAACTCCTTTCCGCTCCACCCAGAGCGTCATTTGATGATTTCCCATGCGAAAATAAAAACGATTATGACGACAGCGAAGATAGAATGATGCGTTGACCCCAAATAAATTGGGATAAGGGGGTTGATCTTCGTTGTTGCAGTAGATAATTTGAAAAAGTCAGGAAAGTTTCACAACCCCTTATTTATTAATTTTTTTTTTCGTATGGGAAATCATCAAATGACTTCTCCCGCTCTGGGCGGAACAGGAGGGAGTGTCAGTCTTTTACTGACTAAAACCCATCCATGTTTCTTCATCGCCCTTTTTGTTCCGGGGCCACGGTTTCTCTTTCGAACAGTCCCGCAACCCCGGAAGTTTCACAACCCCTTCAACTTCATCCTTCAAATGAACGTTAAAAAAATAGGCATGACACAATGGTGTCGATTCTGTTGTGCACAAACTAAACTTAATTTAGGCTATTGCTATCTTTTTCTCTCTAATAAAACGAGAAAGAGACGAATGTAATTTAGAGCTGTCAAATTTAGTTGGAACTAATATTTCTATACAAATGAAGGGTGCACGTAAAAACATGTCGACTAAAAACTAGTTTGACATCTCTAACTTAACTTAGTTCATAGCTATAGCTGTCCTTTTCTCGCACTGCCTTAAAAAAAGTTCTAAGAATTATTCTTGTTAAGGAAATAAAAGACAAAAAAAAAAAAATAATAATAATAATAATTAGTAAAAGATAGCAATAGCCTAAATTAAGTTTAGTTTGTGCACAACAGAATCGACAACAATATTACAAAAACCATATAAGATAACGATGAGGGGAATCCGAAAACCTCAATGATCCCACCGTCAGCCACAATCACACTAAAAATCAACAAAATTAACGCTGAAAATTTTATTTGTTAAACAAAATTCAACATTAAACATTATTAATATCTCCGACATTTCGGTCGAATATCGCTTGTCACCGATTTTAATGCAATTCATTTAAACTGACACAGAATAACTAGTGGTTATTGTTTCCAATACGATTTCAATGGAATAAATTCATGCGTTGATTTTTTTATTATGTATTGGTGTTGGGGCTCATTCGCCGGTTTTATTTTACAAAATCATTTTAATTGGAATGATTGTCGTTAATGGTGTTGTAAATTGTGAAATTGGTCACTTGTATATTAAGTTCGTGTACTTAGTAACAGGTAATAATGGCCTTTTCAAAATTATTTCACGGTTACGGTGCTGTTGCATTCGACCGAAAACAAGGGACAATGGGTTGTCTTACGGGCAGTTTTTTTTTATAATCAATGTCTTGACGACCCGAATAGCGTAGCGGTAGTGGGGTTGCCTTACGTTCTAAGAGTCCCGGGTTCCAATCCCGGATAGAGCAAATGTTTGTGTGATGAGCATGGACATTTGTTTCCGAGTCATGGATGTTTATATGTATAATAAGTATGTATTTACAAACAAAAAGTATCTATGTAATATATCAACTATCTGGTGTCCACGACACAAGCCTCGTTGCTTAGTGTGGCACTAGATGGCGCTGTGTGTTAATGTCCAGCGATGTCCAGCGATATTTTCTCCGAAAGATATCTCTCCTACTATTTTCTCCATAGACATTTTTTTAATTTTTGATTTCACATTTATTTTTCAAAGAAGTGATTTTGATAGCACGTGCAGTCACACTTTATTTTTAAACACGCTGCGCTGTAGTACGGAAGTATCCTTTAGTTTTGATTCCCTTATGAAATCGCAAAATTCTTATGCGACATAAACGGTCTTATCTTTTGATCGCGTTGAGTTTAAGTTTGATTTATTCACTGCTCCAAGGGGTAATAGACCTGCGTATTTAATATTAATTACTTGCTAACTCCACGCGTTTCTGAGAAAAGGGGTATTGACAGTGGGATAGACAGACGGACAACAAAATGATCTTAAAACCCTAAAACAGTAACAAGTTCTAGTTTCAACGTTGAAACTATGACAAATGATAATATTCACCCCTTCCATGTGCTAACTAAAATGCACAATTAAGCCTCATAATGAAGCCATCGTATTAAAGACCAGTTTTGTTAGTTGCAGAAGATCCTTGTATCACAAGATGTCCGCAGTACAATGAAGAGTCTGTTGTGTACCATTGTTAAAGCCACCATTGTTCCAAACTCCAGCCAAAGGGTTTCGCCTTTTATGCCAACGTCGAGAGCTCTCACCGCCTCTGATAAATTTACTTATAGCTGCAAGTGAAGTCAATGGCAGTGAAAAGTTAACCAGTCTCCTTTTTTCAAATTAAGAATTTTTGTCAAAGGAAATAAATCTGACAGCGTTTTATGCCAGTATTAACACGCAACGGTGTGTAATAAAAAATAATTGCTTTTTTAAGAAGGTTCAAAAGTATTAAGGTTTTAATATACCTAAGATAATGTGAGATAAGTGAATACGTTTTATATTAAATAAAGTTATGGCTCATAATTCTTGGGATTATGTCTCCTTAGTAACGGAAGCTTAAGAAAATGTTAGCTTGGAATTTTTGGTAATTAAGTTGATTAAATATTAAAGATTTACTGTCTGGAGTTAAGCTTCTAGTTTTGGTAAGCAATAGATTTAGAGAGGAAGAGAACTGAAGATTTCCAGCTAAGTTTATGAAATCTAATTAAAAGAAAAATGCCTTATAAATAACGATGTTGTACGATACTCTTAAGCAAGACATCATCAATGAATACGAACAAGAAAAGGAACGAGATTTTTCAACACAAGTTAACCCATATCTCAAAATTTGCGGCACCGAAATAATAAAATAATCTTTTATCATCACAATCGTCGATTCCGCTCGATTCAATAGGATGGAATGCGTGAAAAATCAAGTGTTTCCACTCGAAAGCCCCCGTAACCATCGAACGGTGAACCTTTCTTTTTCAATCGCATAGGTAACAGCGATTTTCAATCAATAAACCACACATTTCCTGCATAACACGCGAGTATCCCTCGGGGTCTTAGAGACGGGATGAAAATATCAAAGCTGAAACATCACTTTTTATTGCATTCATTGCGGTTTTTCTCCAACGTTCCCATAGTTTTATTTTCGCAAAATGGCAATGGATTTTTGGAAAGAATGGGAGGGTTATGTATCGTTTTGTATGGTAAGGTCTTTGAAGACGTCTGGTCCATTAATCTCCGTCAGAAGTCAGAGGGTCGACCTCAAAAATCCAGCGTCCTTGCATTGTCCAGTCCTTCTGTGCCGAGTCATGGTGAACCATGGGAGAAAGATGTGATTGATAAGTTTAACCAAGTTTATTATAAATTGCTTCTCTTGTGTATCGGACAGGCTGTGGCGGTTTGACATGAAGGGTCATAACGAAATTATATTTTCAGTGCATTCAAAATGTTTCGCACAATGTAAAATTAATAATGAAGTGCTATTAATTAGGTTGGGAAAACCATAAAACTGATTAATTTATTCTGGTAAAACAAATATTCATTACCTGATATATTGACCGAAGTTTAGTAAATTTCTATATAATACGGTAACCACATGCAATATGACAATATTGCCAGCTTTCTGGTAATTTTCCCCGTTGACACCGATGTGGACGAATGTTTTTACGCCCTGTAATTCTGTTCTAATTTTGATACATAGACATTATGTACCTGTTATTATTTTTAGATCCTTATGTAATTATTAAAATAACAAACATAGTAATGAATAATAACTCTCGGGAACTTTTCTACAAATCTCTAATGATGCACGTGTCTTACCAAAAACTTTTAACCCTTTACTGAGTCGCGAAACTCCTCAAGACACTGACATACATTACGTAAGAACATTATAACAAAGCAAAATTCCAGAACAAGACATCTCACTTCTGTTCCAAAAGTAATTTGTAACAAAACATTTAATTACAGTCCCAATCTTACACACAGTTCGCAACTCGATCCGTACAGAACAATAGTATCTTTCTCGACGAATCATAAAAGACGATTCTAAGTCACTCTTAAAGTTATTAATTCGACATGAAACGTTAGATAAATCAGCACACAATTCCTTGAGGGGAGATAGATTCTCGCGGAGAAATGGCCTGTTTTGTTTAAAACCATCATTATACTTGATGGAGTCTATTGTTTTGCGAAAGTGCGGGTCGAAATGGAAAGGATTATTCATTTCGCTTCGCCGTCAAAAGGCAGCTTTTAAAGTTCCGTAACTTAAAATGTGATGACTGGAAATAAATTCAGACTCGTTTGGCATCGAACTTGCTGTTCAGCATTAGCATAGTGCTGCGTAACTTTATTTTTATGATAAACCAGGAGTTAGTTAATTACTAGGGTGAAAAACTAGGAGTTTCTAGGGATTGGTTAAAGTTCCTTTTTATTGCATATGTCACCGGAAATGTAAGAAATCCGTCATTGTATACAATTCCTAGGAAATGTATACAATTCCTAAAATAGATAGGAAATGTGTTATAATATATTTTATAATAGGTTCACACTTTGAACAAACCAACCAAAATTCAAATTTCGAAACAGTTATCGTGCAAACGATCTTAATAAAAATTCTGATTTCAGTTCTCAAACGTGTTTTTTTTATTTTATCCACAGAGAGCATTTGTTTTTATACATTTCCTAGTATCATTTCGGAATTACATACAATTCCTAGGAAATGAATACATTTTCCAGGAAATGTGTGTATTAAAGAATCCTTGAAACATTATTTTAAACATTTTATAAGTAGGCTTCGAATTGTATACATTTCCAGGAACACATACATTCCTACCAGCTATACGGTAAGTTAGTTTCAATAAAATTTCTTCATAGGTATCGAAAAACAGCGTGACTTTCGCTACGATACGAATGTACTCAACGTAATGGCAGACGCACATAACCCTTGGCCCATTCCATAATTTATTTCCCGTGATAAAAATAAAGCAAGCACATTTTCGAACGCAATTTCTATATTTAAAGGCTTTCCGTTTCGTTTCTTGAGCGTCGGAATTTTATTTGAATAAAAATGTTTCTTTCATTACGCACATAAAAAATGTTTGAGCATACATGGCCGTTCGCGCTGGTCCAAGTGCCGCCACTAATATCTTTATTGCGTCTATACCAAATGTTTACGAGCCCTGCCCACGCTTATTGTGGCTGAACACGACACAACAAGCCGCTCTTTTCGTAATATACTGGCGATTCAGTTTGTCGTTTGCCATTTTTTTTTTATCTTAATAACACTATTTATTGTTATTGCTCTCACAAACTATTAATGTAGCATTGGCAGACGAACCGGGTTGACAACCATCTTTATTTGATGATTCCTCTTTATTATTTGTCTCTGTTTGTTTCATTTGTTTATTATTTTGATTATGACTGTCAATGATAATAGACTAAACCGCAGACAAAGCAAAACTTTGTTATTTAGTTTCTACTATGAGTTTTTATATAACAGTTCAGAATACTTTATGATGAAGGTTTTCTTTTTTCTTACATAATCAATGTACTTTCATTTAACTTTGAATTGATTCATTAAAACCAGATCTGAATGATTTATTTGCTTTTACCTGAGTTGCTTTAACTTTAAAAGAACAGTCATTTTAAGCAGATAGACCAATTTCAATTCTATTTTTATTTTAATAGAGCATACATTTTAAATTCGTGATATTTCTTCTGAAAATACATTAATCTGTCATTCTGAGCTATAACGCTATAACGCAAAGATGCACTTGAAACTCGAAAGTACAAATTCAAGCACTCAAGCTTATGGTTCCCATAACCGTTTGAGTCTCATCTCGCAAGACGTCTTAAATATATTTAACAAGCACTTAACACCATAGAGATTGGCCATCGTCTTCCGAAGCAGGATTGTCAGAAACTTAGAATGCGTCGTTAAATAACGACGTATTCTAAGTTTAGGATATCATAGGAACTTTGAATTGAAATTGATGGGGTCTTGAAAAACTTTAAGTTAGTGCATTTGTCGCAATTTTATAGGGTGGAGTACCGTTTGTTCCACGGGATCGTATTACCGGGATAAAAAGTATCCTATATGTTAATTCTGGTTTTCATCCGAATCTGCTCAGCAGTTATTGCGTAAAAGAGTAACATACGTCCACCCATCCATCCATCTCTACAAACTTTCTTATTTATTATAGCAGTAAAACTCAAAACTCAAAGCATTTATTTCAATTAGACCATTACGGCACTTTAGAATGTCAAAAATACTAGAAAACAAAGCTACAGTCCCAACCAGTCACAAGGCAAAATAACTTGAGAAAGTACTGTAGTTGCCCATTCCCTAGCGTCAAAATGTCAAAATGTTGTTCCAAAATCTTGGTTACATCATATCATTAATTTTGAGATTATACATATATGTGAGAACGATGTAGAAAGACGTGCCCATTAAGAGCAAAAGAGAGAGAGAGAGAGTAAAATATTAGATCAACAATTTAAAATAAGGTAATTAAAATGAACCGTGGCAGCTAAGAGATAACCAGTCCCAACTGACAGCGCCCGTTAACGAACATGACGCATGTATCGGCGCCATTCAACTCAACCATATTAAAGGAAACTAAATGACACACCGACACACCCGCCACCATCAGATATAAAATAAGATAATGTGAAAATTACGCAAGAGTTTTTGTTTTATCCCAGTCAACGGTAAAAGAATAGTTTAGTGGTTTAAGAGAACAAGATTGTCATTACAATTTAAATGCGTTAGTACGTACAAAATAGGTGGTCACGCCAACAATAATTCAGTCCTAAAAGTATCAGAACCAACCTTCGATACGAGCAGAAGAGTTCATTACAGTGAATCGGCAGTGACAAAAGTTGAGGCGGAAAAGCGAGGAGGAGAAGGGACATGCAGCACTCACCTGGGGCAGGCCAGCGGGATCCAATCTCCTTCGACTATCACACAGCAGAGTATCACTACGCGGTTTGGCGGAGCGGGAGTGTATTGAACATTGCAGAGAAAGACTCGAGATGATCCTCGTCTCTTCGCGGGTGATCAGAGGAAAGGGCTCGTCATGCGGTGCGGGGTGGTTCGAGAGACCCGTTATACACGTGCTTCCATGTGCAATTTTTTCGTCGAACTGACAGCTGACAGCAGTCCTCGTTCCCCCGTTCTCATGTTCACTTCTTGAATGATGCTAAAAGCTTTGCATGTGCAGGTTAGGAAAAGGAGCGGGAAATATAAACTGCCTCATATTACAAGAGTGAATCTATCTAATCGGTGTTGGCATTATAAATAGGCTTTGTTGTCGAAAAAATGTACAATACACAGCTTCATTTTCCCGTACCTATATGAAAGGGAAATTTCGAGGTTTATCGTAGAGTGCCTGCCAGATCCACACTGCCTAAGTATATCATTATAAATCATCCCTTGCCAATTTCGGGCACTTCATTACAAAACGATATGTGTTCGAGTAATATATGGAGGTCGCCGTCTACCGCCGACAACTGTCAGCTCAACAAAAAAAAAGTGTGGAAATATGGAACAGCCGCATGATATATCCGACCCATGTCAAACTGCTATACTCAGAACGATGTTATTTGAAAATAAATAGGTGCCCACCTAATTTGCATGGGACCTCCCTCTGTTGTAGCAGATAGGGTACAGTAGTGACGTTTTTGTATTTATGTTGTATATGACACTTTTAGTTCCGGCCTGTTTTTGTGGGATCGGTTACTTTTCGACCCTTGGAGGGTTGAAGTTTAATATGATGTCATAATGTTTCTCTTGTTCCAAGTAAAGGGGAAGGCGTAACGAGTTTTGTCTCGAGAAGTCGCTAGATGGGTTTGAAAGTAATATGAGTGTATTAGCATAATTGAGGAGATGTGTAGAAAGTTTTACGTTTATATTTTTGAATGTTTCGGAAATGGGAATAAAAAAGATTACCCGGCTTGAAAGGAAGCAATATAAAACAACAAAAAAATATTTAATAATTAATACGTTCAATACTGATACTGTTAGTCTGCGTCATCCCACTGCTGGGCAAAGGCCTCTCCCATGACTTCCAGTTGATTCGATCCAGGGCTAAAGTGGACCACTGTTCGTTGGTTTTGTCTAGCTTGTTCTACCTTGTTGCCAGGATTATCCACCAGCAACTTGCTTTGAAGTACAACCTTGTGGAATCAGAAGTGCCATACTATAAGTATGCGCCCGACTCAGTTCTCGATAAAGTTTTAGACTCGCTAAAGTAGACTCATCTTTCACGGGGTACTGTTTGAGATGCTATAATAAAAATCCACAAAGTATTCTTGAACTGAATGAGACGAAATTTAAAACATGCGTTAAACGCACACTATGTAAGCAAGTATATTACAAGTTGAGCTATTATATCGCTGATAAAAATGCTTGGCTCAATGCTGATCCTGCTCCACAAGGACAGCGCGCATAAATTGCTAGCATTAAATGGTATTGTTGGAGCTGCTGAAGATTGTACAACAATCTTTGGATTGTATAGATTCAATCTCTTTAGTATTATATAATCGCATAGCCCATATTGTGTGAGTATTATATTATGTACTAGAAAGCTATCATTCACTGGAAACTTACGTCTTTTCTTGACTTGAATGTGCCCTAGCGGTTATGAGTATGTCTGATGTTAGCGCATGTGTCGGATCATTTAGTACCCTTCAAAATAGTTGAGTGAAATGGTGCTGATCCATGCGTCCTGTTCGTGAACGGGCGCTGTCAGTTATGACTGGTCAACTCTTAGTTGCCATAGCGTATTTGAATGTTTATTTTTTAATTGTATTTTTTGTTTTTACTATGGACACTTTTAACGTGCTACATTGTTCTCACATAATAAACCATCTCAACATGAATAATGTAACCAAGATTTTGTAACAATATTTTGATTTAAAAGAGTGTCCATGGAGTTTCTTGCCTGTTCTTCTCCATAGAGATCTACGCTAGGGCATGGGCAACTACAGTAGTTTCACATTTTTTATGTCTTGTGACTGGGACTGTGGCTATATTTAATTTTCATCTTTGTTTCGACAGTTCAAAAGTGCCTGTAACTGGCCTACTTGAAATAAATGCTTTGATTTTGATTTTAAATGGTAGTATCACGTTGTATTGGGTCGACCTATCACCACTAACAGGACTGGAGTTGACAGGTGATAGATCGATTGGAGCGTCGTACAATGATTGTTGATATAAAGGTCCCGCATGACGAGAACCTCGTGAAGAAAAAAGATAAACATTTCAAATATCTAGATCTGCCTACCCTATCCAAGGTACTGGAGAAGACAATACTTCGCAGAATTATGCCAAGCCTCTTGGAGCGCAAAGTGATACCAGACCACCAATTCGGCTTTAGAGAACGCCATGGCACAGTGGAACAAGCCCACAGAGTATGTGACGCCATAAGAAAGTCCTTAGAACAAAGGGAATACTGCTCGTCAGCGTTCTTGGATTTCCAGCAGGCGTTCGACAAGGTCTGGTACAAAGGCCTACTATGTAAGATCAAGCAGAATATTTCCCATTCATACTTTGCAATTTTCAAATCTTACCTCGAGGATCGCATATTTTATGTGAAAGGAGGTGACGCCACTTCTGAGTTCCGAGAGATTAACGCCGGGGTGCCACAAGGATCTGTTCTCGGTCCCATGCTGTACACCTTGTACACCGCTGACCCACCACTAACGCCAGGAATAACCACAGCTACATTTGCAGACGACACCGCTATATTAGCAAGTAATAAAGTTCCAAGACTGGCATCAGAGAACTTGCAGAAGGGCCTTAACAAAGTAAACGAATGGCTCCAAAAATGGAAAATAAAAGCTAGTGCTGCAAAGTCAGTACAGGTGACATTCACTCTTAAAATAGGAGACTGCCCACCTGTAAGTTTGGGCCTATGTACTCTACCTCACAGTGACCATGTCAGATATCTTGGCTTACACATTGATCGAAGACTAACCTGGAGGCACCACATCAAATGTAAAAAGCAGGAGCTTCAGTTAAAGTGCAACAGCCTATACTGGATGCTAGGAAGGAACTCGAGACTCTCCTTGGACAACAAACTGCTTATATATAAAGTCATCCTAAAGCCCATTTGGACATATGGCCTGCAACTATGGGCAGTGCAAGCTATTCTAACATAAAAATACTCCAGCGCCAACAGAACAAGATCTTAAGAACAATTGCAAAAGTACCATGGTACATAACCAACAATGAAATTCATGAGCACCTTGAAATGAGAACAATCAAAGAGGAAATTCGGAGTTTAGCAGCTAAATACAAAGAGCGGTTAATCCATCACCCTAACGAACTTGCTCGCCAACTCACCATGGACTAGTATGTGAGACGACTAAAACGTCATCATATCCTAGAGCTAGAAGAATAGTAGATGTGTATATAGTTGAAAAGTAGCTCTGGGCAGCAGATGAGTAGATGCTTCCAATGGCAAGCCACTCCGCATGACTGCATCACAGAACACATTTGATCATAGCCCTAAGGCTGATTGCAAATCCAAGAAGAGAAAAAAAAAAGAAAAAAGATCTGGCTCGCAAGGTTTTCGACCATGTGGGACCTTGGCACAACAGTCATTGTGCCAATAATCGCGCCGGCCAATGGCTTAATAGCCTCGACCAACATCTTAGGAGGCTCTCGCTTGACAGCTGGATCAAGGGCTTGATTCAGAAAGCAGACTTCTGGACACGGCACGTATTGTTAGGAGGTTCCTCTCTCAAGAGCTTTGACCACCGGCAGCTCGGACCCTGTTCCCAGCGCTGGTGAACTACGCAGTACGCTAGCTAGCTATCTTCCACGAGGTCTGCCGCGACGCGTTCTGGCTGCTTTCAATAAATAAATAAGAAGAAAAAATAGCTCAACAATATTAGATTACACAATCTAATATAATATCAATCTAATATTGTTGAGCTATTTTTTCTAGCAGCAGTAAAAGTGTAGCAGTGTAACAACACTGCTACACTTTTACTGCGTAAACAAGTCCAGAAAAATAAACAAATATTTTTTTTAACATCATCTGTGTTCAAAACCATACACGTCCACACATATAATAAACGTAAAATAAAACATAAATGTATTCACCCCTGTATGGAAAGTGCTACATCAAAGGTTTCAATTTAAATGCCATCAGCACTTATTTTGTGTGTACAAACATTTTACATTTGTCCATTTGCAATCAGGGGTCATCGAATTGATGGTAATTAAAGGGTTCAAGGTGATCTTTTTATCTTTTTCACCATTTTATTTTACGAGTCTTCGGCGAATTATTCATGTGGGTACGATTATTTAAATTTCAATTGGTTTGACATTGAAACAAAGCGATTTCCAGCAATGAATTGTTTTTCTTTATATAAAGTGTATAAAGAATCTCTGTACATCAAGCTAACCAACTCAACGCAAAAATATAACTGGGATACGACTTTTTTTGGGTTGAAAAATCATGGTTTACGGTAGGACTCAATGTAACGCACTCTAAACGTTCTGCTGGTGCATGCATTAAATTGTACGGGGGTCGCGGAGGTATGTAACGAGTGGAAAAGTTGGAACTTTGATCTTCAGTATCTCCGTAACTAGAAAGGTTCCAGGTATGCATCCAGAATAAAAAATGATCGCTGTCATGGAGAGAGCAAGTCCCTTTCAGCTTTGTCAAGGGTTTTTTAAGCCCATTGTATAGATATCTCGACACCATAGGGTCCTGGCATATTGAAAGGAAAGGAAGAAAAATGTCGGGAAAACGCAACTCGCAGACAACAAGACAACTTTAAATGTAATGACTAATGTGTCATCATAGTAATGTGTGTGTGTGCCAGTGATTACATATGGGACCGAAACGTGGTTGCTCACAATGGGCCTTATCAGAAGGCTTAAAGTCATCCAAATGGAGAAGGCTATGCTCAGAGTTTCCTTGCGTGATCGAATCAGAAATGAAGACATCCGCAAGAAAACCAAGGTTACCGACGTAGCCCGAAGAATATAAAGACAAACTTAAGTGGCAGTGGGCAGGGCACATTGGTCGCAGAACGGATGGCCGATGGGGCCGAAAAGTTCTGGAGTGGCGACCGCAAAACGGGAGACGATGCGTTGGAAGACCTCCCACTAGGTGGACCGATGACCTGGTGAAGGTTGCGGGAATCCGTTGGATGCGAGTCGCACGTAACCGGTCAATGTGGCGACACTTGGGGGAGGCCTATGTCCAGCAGTGGACGTCTTTCGTCTGAAATGTTGATGATGATGATGAATGTGACACCAACATACGCTTTTCCCTGTATGCACTACACAATACCACCCAAAGATAAACAAAAGATATTTTATATAACAGTAATATAATTATCACTGAAACTCTTTTTCAAAATTATATTTCTTTCTTAACTCTTAATTATATTCAGTCTGGTTTTATTTTAAATGCGCCAAATAAAACGTAATGAATTTCATAAAGCTGATTTGTAAAATGTTTGGAGATTGAGATTGCTTCCGAACGAAGGATTTCAGACAGTGAAACATTTTAACAATTTAGTATTAATTGCATGGATACGGTTGCCGGTCACAAATAAATTTATTAATTTAGACCACTCAGCATCTTTTTGAAATTCGTCAAACATTTGAACTATGAAACTCCTTAAGTAAACGAAATTAGCGTGATTTTAAACTGATGCTGATGGGGCAAATTATTGTAATAAGGTACACTTTCCAGTTAAGTACTGAAGATGAGAATTATTTAATATTATCTGCCCTGCATCTGAGGTTTCTTGAAAAGATCACTTTTAGCGATAAGACCGCCCATTGTGTGACCCTATATGCAATGTTTTCTTTTATGACTATTAGTTGTATGGTGTACATAATAAAGTATATTCTAATCTATTTTGCCCATTTTAAACTGTCACCTTTTACTTAAAACGATATTTTTCTGTTTAGCAGTCAGAAGGATTATGTTTTCGTCATTCTTGAAATAAAGCGATTGTCTTATAATTACGGAGGGCGTTGGCTGTCCGATGTAATATATTGGCCTGCAGGTTCGCACGCTGTACACCAGAAGTAAAAATAACTCTTTTTAAGGCTTTCTGTCAATCTTTGTACACGTGCACTCTGTGGGTTCGATATACGCAGAGGGCATACAACGCCCTCAGAGTTCAGTATAATAATATATTCAGGTTGTTGTTGGAGCTCCCACGTTACTTTAGCGCGTTATGAATGTTTGCGGAACGACGGTTTCAGTACCATTCTACGTAAGAAGACTGCTTCTATGATGCGCAGAATGCGTGGGAGCGGCAATGACATTCTGAAGGTCAATAGTGATAAGCCGTGCTGCACCATTCTGGCGCATTGGTTACATGTACATATACCCGGTGCGTCTGGTGAGTGCAGCAGATACATGAATTAAATCTTGTTTTTCATTTGTTACTAACATAGCTTATAAGTAGTGTGTAGTGTAGCTTATGCGTAGTACTAACATCTAAATCAAGGTCTGAAATAAAGTTTTTTATTTTTTTATTTGATGTTTCTGTACCAATAATTATTCGAAAACTTGTGTCCCAATTTTGGACTACAGAGAAAACTATAATGTGACTCACTCATAATTCTAAACAATCTTAATATCTTTGTCAAGGAATCGTAATCGTTTGCGATCACTTATGCAAAAATAGAGATACAAAACGGAATGTAGTAAAAAACCTTGTGGGTAATTTAATAGTTACGAACAAAAATAACATATGAAGGCGTTATACGTTTTCTTTTAAGCCAATAATCCGTTGAGTCTTTGAAAAAAAAACATCGAGTGAAGTTAAACAAAATTAAATGCAAGAAGAACATGCAGTGCCGAGAAATGTTAATTAGCACCCATATAGACATTGAATGATAATATAATCCAACTTAAAGCTATTTCACAAGCACTAATTAAGTCTTGTGGCTAAGAAATCTTTGAATATCCTTATATCGCCGTATTCTGGAGAGGGAATGATAACTTAAACGAAAATTTTGTCCCTGTAGAGAAATTTTAAGGAGGCCAATTGAATTCATAGAAAATCTTTAACAAAGCCGAGAGCCGACCAATTTGCGACAACAAACATTGACATAGAAATTGTGAAATTGGTGACGAATAAACTGTTTTTAGCCCGTTAAGTTACTGAGGCCCCTCGATCGCGATGGAAATCATTTTCACTTGAAATCGGGCGGGGGAACGCAACAGGCGTTTGAGCGATGCTCTGATTTTTAATAAAATCGATGGCTGACGTGAAAAACATTATGCCTAACGCTAGTTTAAAATTGTTCATATATTTTTAATGATATCGTTTAAAAATGCCTAATAACAATCCGGTAAAGCAACTAAAAATAGGTAATAAAATAGGTAATAATTTTGTTTCTAAAGTTACTTTTAAACGGTTTTTATTAACGCAATAACTTAAAATCAAACTAGTATTTTGATAAAGCCATATCATTTATAACTGTCAAAGAATGAGCTCTGTGTCGGCCAATTAAGTAATATTACGCAGTCATCGGTCAATTAGCTTAACAATTACTTTCGCTAACTATACAAAATTATTCTTTAACACAAAATCACCCCAACAATTTTGACAGTGACATCACTCAAAAAAGCAACTCACTTTCTGGCAGTCATTTAAAAAAGGGAGAAAAAAATTAAAATTAATTATTCAAATTTAATGTTTCGCTTCCCGCTTTCAGTGTACCGGTATGAACAGACTGCGTGCCTCCGAGATAATAAAATTTAAAAGGGCAAACTTCGTCGGCCATAGGACGGAATGAAAAGTGATTTGCCTAATCCACTTCTCAATTTTCCAACTCACTGGTCTTTGAGTATTACAGTCACTATCGACCTCAACTCTTCTTGTATGTGGGTGTGGGCTCTTCAGGGTTGTGGTGGAAATGTTTGCATTTCAAACAAGATTTTAACTTATTTTGTTTAAGATTTATTACTGAATAATAGCTTACTCGATTAAGAGATGTCTCTTTTAGTACACCCTTATTTCGTCATTCATTTTTACCCGACTGCGGTGAAGCCCAAAAGAAGGGTTATGTGTTTGACCTGTATGTATATATGTATGTGTGTATATATGCCTGTTGCTTTATTCTCTCGTAACTCCTAAACGAATGAACCGATTTTGATAAATTGTACGTGGTTAGATTCGTCTTGCTGGTGTTTCTGGATTAATTAAAATTAAAAGGTAAAACTGGAAGCCGACTTCAACCATAGTTGGGAAAAAGCGCGGCAGATGAGGAGTTAAGGCGTTTCTTGCAGGTCAAATGTTACCACTGATGTGCTGTTCATCGTACCACATCTTTTCTCTAGTCTCCCTGTGAGCCATACCCACAATTACTGAGAGACCTGCAACCTCATCCTTGGAACCACCTGTTCACAGTAAGGTATTGTTTGTCCACCGCATATGTGGCAAGAGTCGCGTAAATAACATGTGCCTATTATACTATAGCAGAATATTATAATAATAAAATAGACTCGTGCCAATATATAAGTTCTATTCTTCTATTGCCAAACTGCATTGTGAACTGATGAGACAAGATATTATTCTAGAATAAGATAATATTATCCGTTCCCTTCCTGTTCTTACAATAATATAATCAGCCCTAGACTTGGCTGTCATAGTCAAACAAAAGAAAGGGTTTATTTTAGCAAAGAAAGCCATGAGTCAGGCACCATTTTGTTTGAGTTTTGTTTTAAAAAAATCAAAATCAAAGCATTTCTTTCAAGTAGGCCAGATAAAGGCACTTTTGAATTGTCGAAACAAAGATGAAAATGAAATGTAGCTACAGTACCAGTCACAGGAGATTAAAACTGTTAAAGTACTGTAGTTGCCCCTTCCCTAGCGTAGATCTCTATGGAGAAGATCGAGCAAGAAACTCCATGGACAATCTTTAAAATCAAAATATTGTTACAACATCTTGGTTACATCATTCCTGTTCAGATGGTACATTATGTGAGAACGATGTAGTAGATTATGTGAAAACATTATGTGAGAATGAAGTGCACGTTAAAAGTTGTCCATAGTGAAAACAAAAAATACTTCATAAATAAAATAACAAATTCAAATAAGCCGTAGTAGCAACTAAGAGATGACCAGTCACAACTGACATCAGCGCCCGTTCACGAATATGACGCATGTAACGCCCATTCAATTCAACCATTTTGAAGGGAACTAAATAATCCGACACATGCGCCACCATCAGCGAGACATTTGAGTGAGCATGACATAGTCGCAACCGCCACGCCAGGCACATTCAAGTCAAGAAAATACGTACAAAAGTAATAATGATTCTACTTTGAAGATAAGTACTAATTTTAAAAATAAAAAAACTTAAATATTTAATAAAAGCAATCGGACAGAGATTAATTCAGTAAGTAGCTATTGTCATTTACACTAAAATATACAAAAAATAATGTTAAAAACAAACTCTTTGGTAAAACATCTCGACTCATTTAACTGACGCTGATTGACGTTTTTGAATTCACGTTTAAAAAACCTTTTTTGGGTGCCATTCCTTTATTTTTAAACCTTTTAGCTAATGCCAAAAATACTTTGCTGCTATTTTCGGTACGAAGTTTCTGAGCCGTTTTAAATACATTCTGGTTATATATTCAACCTTTTCTAGTAACAATTTACGTAAATTTTTAATTATATAATATATATATCTATATATATATTTTTTTTTTTATTTAACTACGGAATTGAGCTTAATGCACCTGTCGTTGAGTTGTTTTTGCCGTCCACTATTGCCATATTACTCTTACGTAGGTAAAACAGGACAAACGTTTTAAAATATTTCTATCAAACTATAACTGTACCTAGTTTTATGTGAAGGTACAGTCATATCGGCAAGCGTTAGATGGAACACCTTCAGTCTCGTTGGAGCGACGATCTTTGCAGGGTGGTTGGTAGTAACTGGATGACAGTTGCCGAGAATCGAGTTGGTGGTTGGTGGTGTTGTTGTCGAAGTGGCGTGCGATTGAAGAGGCCTATGTCCAGCAGTGGACTTGTTAGCTGTAGACTGTTGATGATGACGATGTACAGTCATCGTAAAAAAAGCGTTAGTTTACCCTGCAGGTCTTTTTGTAATGCACGATATTCCTAATCTGCTTTACTGCATACTGAATTTGAACAAAGTGACGAAAGTTTTCGACCCTTGATTGTGAAGTTTGTTCAAGAATATAACCAATAACTGACCTAATCTGATCATTTGTGTTGTGGACGTAAATAGATTATTGTTGAAACTGATTATATTTATCCGTCTGAGTATTGCAAGTAATACTGGCTGGATGCTAATTGGGTTTCGCCCTAATCCCTCTACTTGTGTATTGAATGCCTGTATTTCAATTAAGGTTATCTGCCGGATTTTATATGGAATGCGAATAATCTTTAGAATTTAGATGGTATTAGTAATATACTTAAGGGGGTGGTATCTGTAACTCCTCTTTGATGAGTGAATATAAATGTGAAAAAAAATATATATGTTGCTTATTAGATTCTAAACTTTAATTGGTACAATTGAAATAATTTTAACTATATTATTACTAGATGAAAAAAAATTCAAAGTGAAGCATTTTTTCTTTTAAATTTCGTAACTACTCATAAACGGCATTAAGTTTTAGTTTTTTTTTTCACACAAATATTTTTCACTTTTTAATTCACAAACTGTACTATTGGCATTCTGATCTAATGACTAATTAGGCTACAATTAAATAAAAACCTCTAATTTCGCACTATTCGGCCCGCAGTGACTGACGTAACAACCACTTTGTAGCGCAAGCTGATTAGAACTTTATTCTAACAGCATTTCAAGCAAAGTTTGAACCACCACAAATAGAGTTGCTAATTTAGCAGATACCACAGCCTTAAGGACAGGTCGTGGCTAAATAATAATATAATAGTTTACATAGTCCGTGGATGGGACACCATCCGTTACATACCAAGTTTCCGTGCCACAGCAAGCACGTTAAGCCGTTGGTCTTGGCTTTCATTTGTAAATCTATGACAGGTAGGTAACAGGTAGTAGCTAGAAAGTTTGACATCCAGTCTTACCATTCATATTACCCAGTACTAACTACTAAGGTTTTGGAGGTCAGACCGGCAGGCGCTACATACGATGAATGACTGTCCGGATTGCCTGCGAGCCTACTTGGGACAAGGCTAGATAGTTATCTGATGATAGTATATTTATACTTAGTAATAATGACTTATCATTTCAGCAGGAGCGTACATCACTAGAGCCATGTTCACGTCCTCGAACGATAGGACTTGCGACAAATGACGGGAGTGCGCGTCGAGTGTTTCCTTTGTTTGGACACAGATACTTCGCAAGTCACATTGCGATTTCTGACAGGCTATGTACAGCTACTTTTATTTGCTTTCGTTTGAGCGTGTACCTAGAACGTGGCGTAGAGGTAAGATACAGTAGAATCTATGTCAGAAAATTGTAGGAAGGTATGGTTAATATTATTAATTAAAATTACAACATCAGTAACCTCATGAGACATCCGATTTGATCTAACAGCCGACGCAACAAAATCCACCTTAACACAATCTCATAAAGACTGTTATCCAATACCAGAATCGCCTGTACCCACCGGTGAGTTTTTCTCGAAAAGATAATAACTCGAGATCCTATTGTCGCCAGGATCTTTATATTAATTACAGACATAAAAATGATTAATGACAAGAATCTGGAAACAATGCTTAGGAATCCGTATTTATTGGACGCCCTCGCCCGGTATTTGTCTTCAAGACAAATTATTTGCCCAATGTTTGTTTCCGCCATTTTTAATATTTTCCCCCTTTCTCATTTATTTTTCTGTGATGTTATTTATTTGCTGCTGATATCAATTTGCAACACTTTATTGTTGGCTAGATTTCATTAAAATCACAGCAGTAGATAAAACATTAACAATATTTAATAAGAAGTTATCTATCCGAGACTATACTAGAATCCTAACCCTCATCAACAACTATTGGTCAACACTTAATTTCGAACCCTAAAACTATTTACAGCTAAGGCACAATTTCACATAACATTCACAAAGAAAACCTCAGGAATCTTAGTAATCATCTGGTCAGCCTTTGATCGTTCAAACCTTTACACAATTGACCGTTGCGTTGCTAAGAAACACTTAACGAGATCTCCCACCCCCCTCGTAATGTTCCACAATTGATTGTTTAAGAGGGGTTCGTAATACAGTTAGAGGGGTCAACTTGTGTTGGTCTTTACACGTTTTTCAAACAAAGCAAATCAATAATTCAAGAATCGGGACGCCCGCCGGTCCGCTGGAAATATTTCCTTTTATTTTTCTCGTTTGAAAGATGCTTTTAAATTTTTATAGAGAAACTTGGGGTTTTAGAGATAAAAGCGCTAAGTAAAATTGTGAGTGTTTTCCCGCCTTTTTGTAATGAAGAAATAAGTAGGCACTGGGTCATTTTCTTAACATTGCATTAGGTGGAATTTTAGGTATGTAAAATAAACTGGAAAATGTAGTCAACGAAACAGATCGATGATTTATACGTATAAAGCAGCAACTATGCTCTGATACTCCCCTTCTATAAAAGAAGAAGAGCAGAACGATTACTGGGAAAATAAGTGATCCACCGTGTAATACGATTAATTAAAAAAACAGTTAAAATGTTTATTATTAAGATACTAACAATACTAACCTAACTAAGCATCATTGTTACTAAAACACTAACAAAACTATGGACTTTAGTCCAAAATAAAGTTTAATTTATTTATTGGCCAAATTAAGTTTAATTTATTTATGCCAATAGCATTTTGAATTTTGTACTGGTGGCAGTCAGGTCAGCCATTTGTGCTATTGTAAAATATTAGTGTTTAGTTTTAGTTAATGTTTAGTTTAGTTCTTGTTATTGATGGAAAAGTACATAAAGTTGTTGTAACACTAAAGCAGAATGTTTTATATGGGAGCTACATGTGCTAACAAACTGCTTCACAGTTTGGCAGAAGTAACATTTTTTGTAAAACGATGTCACCACGAATAAACGCTTTTTAAGTTTTTTTTTTTCATAAAAATATCTGAAATCCTACAAAAGCCACACATCAAAAATTTATACTTACCGATGATGATGAAATTTTGTTTCTGATCTACGAGTATCTGGTCAGTTTCAAATATTTACGAGTTATAGACGGATCAAGACAAAGAAAATCGTAATTCAATGCTTGTTACTTGTTAGTAACAAATCGCTCTGCCTAGTGGCACATGCCCGCTTGTCAGTCAGCCCGTGTGTCAAAATCGAAAATATCCAGGATCTAAATTTTTGTATCACTTTATTGCCAATGTCCGCTCTGTGAACTTCAAATGATCACAGTTTTTTAACGGTATAAAACAAAATCCATATTAAGTTAAGGGTTCACCTGTCCCCATCGTACGCATCGCATCAAACGTTTTTTAGTATTCTTTGTATAGAAAGTCACACAAGTGCGTCACTCTCCGCACCTTACGGATCGGAATCGTAGTAACGATCCGTTTGATGCGATGCGTACGATGCGGACAGGTGGACGCTTATCTTAAACCGATTTCTTGTAACAAAGTTACTTTGCGAGTCCCGGGAAGGTATAATCTAACGAACCTAATTAGCTTGACGGTGGATTTTTCCTCGTAATTCAATTTCTTAAAGTAAATTCCTGAATGTTTTCTCGAGTGTGTCTCTTTGATTTATTTTTATTGTTTTCTTTGATGAAGAATACCTTGAAATTGACTATCTATTTTATTCTTTGCTAGGTTTTGTCCGTGACTTCGTCTGCATGGAGCTAAGTGTTCGTTTTACAATAACATTATTGTGCCGAAATTAGATATTATTAGATAAATAATTAAGATTTTGTACATTTTTTGTTGATCTAGTGTGATTTTTCTCAGATTTTTAACAGTCTGCCACCCTAGAAAAAAAGCGTTTCTTACTACTTGTGATAGACTATTTGAAGACCTGCCCAGTCATATTATTTTTTCCAAATAAATCTAATTTCTTCACACACACAACTTATTATCAGTTCAAGGAAAGTTATAACAGTTCAAGGGAACGGTGTGACCTTCAGGTGTTTCGTGTGAATTATTTAAAAGTTACGCACATATATTTATTGCTTAGCCTACCTGCCGCGCCGAAAAAAGGTGAGCCTCGGTGATCACGAAACTGCGTGAAAAACTGCTTTGAACGCAAGTTATTCCGATTGATGTTTTGTGGAAGAAATATGTAAATGAAATTTAAGTATTTATTCAAATAAGAAGGCTTCACGTTAGTACGTTTGAAGGGTAGACATCATTCCCATTGCGTTCCTCATTTTGGGTGCATTATGAAAGTTGGCAATGTCGCAAAATATTGTTAAAATTTTTGATTAATAGCACTCTATTAATCAAAATTTTAATATCAGAGTAAATATCAGAGGCGTGCCAATGGAGTTACAATTTTCACCAATTTTCGCCAAACGATAAATTCACAACCTAAACCCTGTTCATTTAGCCTAAACCGATTCATAATAAAAATTAAAACTCCACTTTCTTTGTTCTTATCAAAATTCTTTGAGGCTTTGTGTATAGAGTTAGCAAATTCTGTTCTTATTTATAGCAGGCCCTTTGTCCATGAAAAACAAAGTCCGAGTGTTAAATTATAAAAAAAGGAACGAATAACATTTTCTGGGGTTAATTTAGCGGTCGCTTAAAATAAATCTTTGTGAGGTTTCATTTGTTTCTTTTTTCCGATTCGCCTTGGTTTGGGCGAGGAAATCGGACCGTTCGCGAAGTAATAATGTACAAAACATGAAAGAAAATCAAAGGTTCGACCCTGAGTTTCAAGATATATATTTAAACACGTTGTTTTGGGGTGATCAAAAATGTTTGAGAGGAAATTTTTGGTGAAGAATGCCGAATGTTGCTAGTAAACACTTTCATGTCTGAATTTTTAATTAATGCCTATTTTTTTTTTAATCTTTATTTATTTAAAGAACACAAACACAAACCTTGATCTGACGTATTCCTTAAGTAGCCATCTTGGGTCTTTAACGCTTATTTTACTTAAGGGGCTCCCCCATGCACACTAGCGCCACTTTAGTAAAAAAATCAGAACTCGTTTAATACACAATTAAAATAAAATCTGATTGACAAAATCAATCATTTGGTCTTCTAAATTATTTACGTCTGCCTAGCTCATTGAAACATAGCTCGCTGTCGTTACCGATACAAAATGGAAAAAAAACGGCCGTTTTTAGCAATTTTTCTAACTGTAACTACAGTGAAGTATATTTTAATGAATTAAATAGAAGTCAATAATCTAGAACTCTAAAGCATTGATTTTGTCAATCAGATTTTATATTAATTGTGTTTTTAACGAGTTCTGATTTTTTTACTAAAGTGGCGCTAGTGTGCCATGGGGGAGCCCCTTAAGCCCCACAAGTTTAATTTTCGATTTATAGCCCTACACAACACAACTACACACAACGGCAAAATTAGGGGAACACAAAAAAAGTGAATGATTTTTGAGATTGATTGTACGTATTTTATTTATTGTTTTCGCTATATTTGAGTGTGTTTGTTTATTTTATGAAAGAAAACAACAAAATGTGCGGTTGTTAGAATTAATTTTTAGAGAAATACATAATAAAAATGTTCATAACTGAAAAATATTAAAATGGTAAATTTTCTCAGTGTTTGTTCACTAAACCTCAGTGTTTGTAAACTATCTCTTCGAAAATATGGACCACCAGGCACAGATTGACGCTGTTTACACGGATTTTCAGAAGGCCTTTGACAAGGTGGACCACACCCTGCTCATGGAAAAATGGCCTTTAATGGTATACGCGGCAATTTACTCAGATGGTTTGCTTCATACATTTTCAATAGGACTCAAAAGATCGTCATTAATGGGCAAACTCAAACTCAAACTCAAACTCAAAGCATTTATTTCAATTAGACCATTACGGCACTTTTGAATGTCAAAATTACAAATAAAAAACAAAGCTACAGTCCCAGTCACAAGGCATAATAACTTGAGAAAGTACTGTAGTTGCCCATGGGCATGGATCTGAATCTATAGTTGTTACATCCGGGGTTCCTCAGGGGTCAGTATTGGGTCGTTTTCTATTTATATTGTTTATTAATGACATTAAACATTGTTTTGTCAACTCACATTTCCTGATGTATGCAGACGATATGAAAATTTATATCACCTGTATAAATATCCACGACTGCCATTATTTACAACAGGACCTTGATAGATTTTATGAATACTGCCTCAAAAATAAACTCTTTTTAAGTCTTCCCAAATGTTACACAATTTCATTCACTAAAAATAAAAATCAAATCAAATTTAATTATTCATTAAACAGGATAAGTCTTAATGAAGTTCAGCCTGTCCGGGACTTGGGTGTTACGCTTGACTTTAGTCTGCATTTTGATACTCATATTGACAATATAGTAAAAAAAGCTTTTCAGATGTATGGACTGGTCATGAGATTTTCAAGTAGCTTTGTGAGACCCTCTACATACTTAATATTATATAAAACCCTAATTCAGTCGCAATTGGAATACGCCGTTCATATTTGGTATCCACTATATGATAAGTACAAAGATAGGCTAGAAATTGTGCAAAAAAAGTATTTACAATCTATGAATTATAAATGTTATCGTCCTAAAGTCTCATATAAGAAATTACCGAAACGTTACAATGTTCTTAGTTTGCAATCTAGACGATTACTTTTGGGTGTAATGATGCTGCATGGTATATGCAATAATAGATTCGACTGCATTATTTTGTCAAATAGTTTACATTATATAGTACCTAGATCTGTCATGCTTCGTGGGGTACGTGTGCCTCGACTATTCCACGCGAACTCGTGCAGGACTAACGCTGGGGAGCGCGTACCTCTTCGTCGCCTTGTTGATGCGTACAACGCTCACTTCATGGAGCTTGACATATTTACTCATTCCAAGGATCGTTTCAAGGCAAAAGCAATAGAGTTACTAAATTCATAAGTAGGATATTATTACCTTTTTTTCCTTTCTTTTACTAGGCTTTTACGATGCACACAATTATGTCTGTTTTCTTTTGATTTTTTTTTGTGAATTCGTGGACAATGTCTTAATTTGCGCCCTTATAAAACGTCGTCTACGGCACTCTTTGCACGATTTCAGCCTTGCCCTCGCCTGTGCACGTAAGAACATGTCTGTCTGTATCGTTGCACATTACGGTGGATCACGGCTACTGATATACTTGGGTATATCAGTAGCCGTGATCCGATTGACCGACTGTAACCATAAGTTTTTTTTTAAAGTCACTTTTATTGTGTTACCCTAAATTTGCCGATGTGTGTATAACACGTGGTGATGTCCAAGCCGAACGTAGAAAAATTGTTTGGCATAAATAAATAAATAACGTACACTCTCACGAGAAACCTAGTAATAAGCTCTTTTCTGTCATCTTTTCATCCAAAATCCTCATTCCGTATCAAATGATCTCTGAAACGTATGATCATTACATAAGACTCCTACAAAAGGCTAGCACCAAATCTAATTCTAGATTTCCGTGGCCCATTCACATCGGAGGAGTCGTTTAACACATTGTGCTTCGCTATGGAAATAAAGGCTTATTTTCTCAAAGCATTTGTTCCCTTCCAGAAGATGTATTTCGGATGCGAAACAGTTTATCTCGGGAGTTAGTAGCTTTAGGGACACACTGTGATGAAGGATGGTGAGATTTGTTTACGATGTTAAAAAAAACTGTTTTGATAATCTGGCGTAATTTAGTTCGTGTAATTTTGCAGTACTTGGGCGACCGGGCTCTGCTCAGGAATAAAGAAAACGAATTTTCCCAGATATGAGACTTAGGTAGATCGATTTTTCTCCCCCGCAAACCCCTATGTTGCAACTTTCACTGAAATCGTACATTGCTCATTTAATATTAGGTATAGGATTTTATTACAGTTTTAGAAATATTATTTATGAACTATAAATAATCTTTCTAAAACTGTAATAAATCAGAAAAACCAAATTGTGCACCAACACAATCACACGCTATTTTAAGAATACTTATTTGGTTGACTCTCAGCATCATATTTTTTGCTGGGTTAATACCTTCTCTATTACTAAAAATATAACACTTAATTATCAGTTTAAATCAATTATAGAAGTTACAATTAGACTGGTTAGGTGCTAGTTGCTATTTCGGCTGTATAACCTCGTCAGCCGTGTGTCCCGCGGTTACGTATCGTCGTTAGGAGTGGAGGTAATCCGTTTTTATTGTCGCGCCACTAATGGTGTCATTTTTATAAAACCACCACAGATATACTCGTTAAATTAGTACCTAATATTCTTCAGATATTCTAGAAGTCGTTTTGACAGTTAAATTAACATAATATGGCCAGTAAAATGGGATAATTGAATTGATAAAGCTTTATCTTCCTAGAATCATGGTTTTCCGCTGAGTTGTTGGCTTTATTTCCGTCTTCGTGATTGAATTTTAGCAAATTCAATGATGAATGAAATAGCAGGAAGATATAATCTAGGATGTGACATATAATTTGGATATTTTTTGTGTTAGTAACATTAGTTATACTTGTTTTCTTAAATGTAAATTATGCATGCTGTGGTCTCCCGTAAGTATAATATATAATATAATAATATATCGCTGGACATTAACACACAGCGCCATCCAGTGCCACACTAAGCAACGAGGCTTATGTCGTGGACACCAGATAGTTGATATACTACATAGATACTTTTTATTCGTAAATACATACTAATTATACATTTAAACATCCATGACTCAAAAACAAATACATAAATAAGAAACAAATGTCCATGCTCATCACACAAACATTTGCTCCAACCGGGATTCGAACCCGGGACCCTAAGAACGTAAGGCAGCCTCACTACCGCTGCGCCATTCGAGTCGTCATGTGAAAGACTTTACGTGATACTTTTGTCGCCCATATTTTTTTTCTCATGACCTGTGTACATCCTTTGTTGGAGATCCTAAATGAATAAAGTTAAAGTGTGTACTAAATAGGAGATTATCAAATCCTGCCTCGAGGACACTCCTGAGTGTCCTTCTCCCTGCCAATAACAAAAACTCTTTTCACTGAAAGACTTAATGATCTTTTAATTGATCATCACTAGATCTACTCCTATGATTTAACGCAGTAATTTTTGTTGTGCTTCGTAGAGATATAAGGCAGATAGTCGACCTCAAAAAACGAATCGAAAACTTTTATAATTAAGCTGTTGTTTGAAGCTAGTGAAATGGCTTTAGTTTAAGAGCTCACTTGATAGGTACGGCTTTATATTCTGTATACTTGCATGGTTGAATCTAGGGCAGTTTGCATATAGCTGCAACTGCTATAAGTAATTACCCTGATCTTAAACAAACAGAATATGTGATGGCACAGTTAACCTACGAAAAAAACAAAAAGGCTGACTCTCCATATTCCTTTCTTCTTCGCGTCGCTGGCACAACCGTATTCCAGATGTTAATGGTCTGAAACTTTGTCTCTACCACGGAGTTGTCGTTGGCAGCGCAGTGGTAACTTTGACTGCATGTTCTTGGTCACAGACGGCTGGATAGGAGGTGTAGTTTGCTTTTTGCTTTGTTAGAGGTGTAGGTATAGTTTGCGGTACAACTGCGCTTCCACACCCAGCAGCCATCCATCGAGGAAGCTACACTTTACGAGGTTGGAGTTATATCTTTCTGCTTGGGTTCGGAGACTGTTCAGGGACTCTTACTACAACTTTATTCGTTTACAATACAATAGGCATTAATTCTAGTATCTATAAAAACGTAGCGAATAAACACGTTTCATGATTTAATGTCTGCAGTGATTAAATCAATTGAACCATCGAACCAGTTCCCCAGTTAATAGATAAAATAAATTTTGAAAACAATGAACTGAATAAATAAATATAAAAACAGTGTTTTAATCTGTAATCTTCTATTAAATAATTAATGGCTCTTTGATTTTCGCCTAACGTGTTTCAAAAAAGCAATATCTTTGTGTATCAATAAAGCTATTAAATATTTAATTGGACTAACGTTGTGATTATGAATTTTGTATTAAAGCAGCGTTTTGAAAGCTTTGTCAAAGTTATGAAAAGCTTCACGGCGTTAATACTTGGGGAGTAAGTAGATATTACCTAGATACGCCATGCCATGCCTTGTTGAGGTTTCCTACCTAATTTAGCTCTCTTCCTTTCACCACAAAATCTCACTATATTTTTCCCTATTTTCTAGGAATACATTTTTGTGTTTTTGCATTTCCTCGGGATGTTTATTTTTTATGCAAATATCGTATCGTTTGTAGATCAACGAGTTCGCTTACTGTTGCCAACTAGCTGAAGTCGTGGAAAAGAGAATGCTGAAAATTTTCAAATAATATCGAGCTATTCAAACTCCACCAGAATTTTTATTTCACAGTTTTGGTTACAGGCGCTTTGGGTATATTCGCCACAACCATTAACACAACTTATAAAACTGTTCACTAATCCAGGTCCAGGTGAAAACCAGCGTTGTCCGTTTATTTTGTTTTTTTTTTGTTTTTTAATGTCCTTGCAACCGTGTGGTACACAACAGTGTTACACATTTTTGTCTAAAGTTTTTTGTATTTTTGTTTTATGATGCTGCGTATTTTCTTTTATCATTGAAGGTTAAAAATGAAACAAAACAGTAAATTATCCGTCATAAAAACCATCGATATATTTACAACTGTTAATTATTTACATATGTACATGATCGAATACTATTACAGTAATAATTGAACCGTATTTACACAGTACATTACTCTGAAACAATAACATTAAGTAAATAAAACGTTAGATATGTTAACGTTACTATGAAAACAATGCACACGAGTAACATGAAGCGGTGTACCTATTGGGTCCCATGAAAATATACTGGTCCTTATTTAGACCGACATTACTTTTCATTGGATGATTATTTCTTTACACTAAACTTGTATAGTCGAAGATGCCACTTCGTATTTAGGCAATAAATAATTTTTCGTTCCGTTACGCCATAAACTCACGCTTTTTTCCAGAGGGTAAACAGGAACTCCAAAACTATCATTTTCAGTTTGTGCATAAAAACTTAAGTTATTTGCCTGCATACCAATGCCTGTTCAACTGTACTCTTACAGGGCCAGGCACGCACACATGAGCAGTATTCGTTTACACAGTATTCAGCGGAGTTATAAGGGGAAATTACTCGTGGTGTCCATTCACGTGTGTTCACATTTATCGATGCATAATACAATGAAATCGGTTAGAAACAATGTGAATTCGATGAAACGTTGTTAAACAATGACGTTGACATTGTTTAACAATATTCGTAAAAAATGTGATTTGGTGTTTGCTTCGATAGTGTAACTACACTATGAAAATCGTAATTCGCGGGCCAATTCGACATCGAACTTTTACATTTTAAAATATGTTTGTAGACTATATAACACAAATACTTTTTAATAAATAAGTATTACATAAGCACAAACAAATTCCGCAATAAAAATCAACAACGGTAATAAAACAAGCCAAATATTTGGCCCAATTGCAAGAATCAAACCAGTAAGGCGAATTCGTTCCGCCATCGCTTCTTTCTGATCTAATTGAATGTTCTTTCAACCCAAACCACTTATCTTTCCCGTCTTTTCTTTTATTTCTTTCTCACAAATCTATGTTAAATGCGCATTCCGATTGAAAGTAATGTCAGCCTTATGGAATTTTGCTTACACACAGTGCAGAAACATCTAGAACATTTACAATACCTGAATTTTTCTATTATAATATGCACTGAATTCGTAGGGTGAAGCAGTATTGTGGTTTTATTATGTTGGTGTTAGAAAAGTGACGCCATTTTAATGATATAAAAATGTTAGTTTGCTGAAGTGTTTCCTGACCATTCTCTCGACACCGTTCGAGAATCGACTGATGTCCTCCATGTCTATGAAATTGCTCCTGTAGGTCGTGACTTGACATTATCGTCTGTGGTTTTTTAATTTCATAGAAACCTATCGTGAATGAGCGGTGTTGTTGGGCAATCCAACCAATAATAGACACCATTTTTTTTTTTAATTCTTGTAAAACGTATATCGGTTCATCCAATAGGCATGACGACAAAAAAAAACTAATTAGTCCGTCACGGGCCAAATTTTTTCTGATAATCTAACTAGATTATCAGAAAAAATTTGGCCCGTGTTTTTTCTTTTGTTACGTAAATCAAAATTGACGAAGATATGACGCTTTTAAAATACTCAATACGTCAGGCTTGTATAATTTTTTACAAAAACAAAAAATACGTATCCATAAATTTCCAATACTCTAACTGACGGACTAAATAGATTTGCAATTTTTTGATACTGTCGTCATGCCTATTACTTATAAATTTTGCAAATACAAAAGGTAACAACAATAATGCTTCGCTCTAATAAATTAAATAATTAAATTTTTAAGTAAAAAATGGCTATGTAAACTAATTAAAAATACAATTTATGTACCCACTCCATATGCGAGATGAATTGCATTCATTTGCATAGAAATGTTGAACTAAGTTTTTATGCAAGAAATGTAATAACAAATGCGCTTGTTCGTGGTCTGTATATAAATCAAGCAGAACTTGAAAAATATTACTGTTTTTTTAATGTACAGACTGATTTCTGATAATCCTACTATTTATTTAAACAATGTTTTTATTTGGAAATTGTTCTAAATCATTTGCATGAATTTCAGTACGTTTTATTTTATTACAAAATTATTAATCGATTAAAAGTAAATAGATTATTATTAGGCAAGACGAGATCATAACAACATCATACGTTTAACATAAATATTTCAAAATAAATATGTTCTTATAGAAATAGTTGATCTAATCAGAGTATTAAAATAACTTTGGTTATTATCACAAAAAAAAGTTCCTCGTATAATTTCAATTCAAACCATAGAATAACCACACGATAGTTAGGTAATAGTATTTACTCCAACTATTTACATGAATCGTATTTTGAAACTTCTACATATCAGTCTGCAGTGTAAAATATACTCTAATACATCGACTCGAAGGTTCATATTGCTATGTTGGTTCTTCAAGTTCACTTTTAGTTTGTATTTGTTCACTTTCAACGGCTTTTAAAGTCGTCGATGACGTCATCGCTATCAAGTCTTCGTCTATTGTGGTCAGTTGGGAGTATTCTGTCTTCGGGTATATTGTCCGACATTTATTATATTTTCTTGATTTTAACTGTGGAATAAAATAATGAATTAGTTAGGTATACTTCTTTTTTACTTTAAAAGTAATTCCAACGTTTTCCCATTGTAGAGTTTTCTTTCAGGAATTTCCTTGACATAATTTCTTTCATAAAAACAAAAAACAAGGTTGTTTTGATATTTTATCTGAGAAACTGAGAAGGCTGAGAAACTATATAGAGGTACGCAAATAAACTCGAGTCTTAAATAAAATTCCCGCGTATATCCATCCAAGTATTATTTATTTTTCTTATTTAGATTGCGAAGACAAGACTATTTAAACACAAAACTTGTTGAAAACTGTTCAAACTTGTTAACAATATACTGTCTAAAACAACTTCAATACATGTTTTTATACTGGACTTGTTTTTACACGACAACGGAAAAGCCAAAAGGAAGTATTATGATTTTAGCTATCTATGTAATTATGTTTGTAACAATTTTTATTTCCACCGTAGTAAAACAAACATTTATCACGAAATGTATGTAGGCTTTAGACGTGTGGTAAGATAGTTTCTAAAAATATTTACCTTAACGGCGAGGATCACCATGACGACCGTGGCCAGTAGCGCAGCCCCCAGACTCCACAAAGCTATTGAGTTACGTTCTAGAAAGTTCGAGGCGTCCTTAGAGTCTTCTATGAAGAACGATGCTGTGATGTGCGTGCGAATGTTCTCGGCTATTCGCCGCTTGCCAGCTGATGAGCCATTTAGACAGCCTCCTAGAAACAAAACATGTTTTACTAAAAGCTTATACAGTCGTAAAAAGTGAAAATTCATGTCAAGTGTTTTAAACAAATCTGTTAAAGACACAATTGAGAGACCTCAGAAGAGATCATGACAAACAACAAACAACAAAAACAGCCCATAACGTCCACTGCTGGACATAAGCCTCTCCTATGATGGGAGGAATTTGCCGTAATCTCCACGCACGAAGAGATCATAAAATAGTGTAATTAAGTCCCTGATGGGTCAGAATTTCAAACATTAAATCTGCTGTGAAATCATGTGTCGGTTACTTATGATATGATTGATCGTGAGAATTTTAATCAAACAATCGTATCAATCGTAGAAAGTGGGATGAGTTTTTGTGTTCTTTGTTACTCTTAGCCACTTTTCTTGACTATTGTTAAGGGTCTTGATCAAGCCTGCCACCAGAAAAGCGCCGAGACAGTGAAGTTCAATGAAGTCCTAGAGAAACAATAACTGTATTGAATTGGGTAATGATCAGGTATTTCCAAACATAACGTTGTACATTTAAAGGCATTCCATTTTAATCAAATACATAGCAAAACACAGGTTGTAACAATAGGCGAGACGACAAAAAAAATCGAATTAGTCCGTCAGTTAGATTATCAAAAAATATTTGACCCGTGTTTTTTATTTTGTTACGTAAACCAAAATTGACGATGATATGACGCTTTTAAAATTCTCAATACGTCACGCCTTAGTATAATTTTTAGCTAGTTCTGACGTCACGAGCCCCCACTCCCGAGTTTTGACGCGTTTTATCTTTGTCAATTTTCATTGATTTACAAAAACAAAAAATACGTGTCCATTAATTTCCAATGCTCTAACTGACGGACTAAATAGATTTGCAATTTTTTGATACTGTCGGCATGCCTATTATGTCCAAAGGTAGATATTTCAATAACCACCTGGATATGTCGTAAAGGACATTTAAATTCAAAGCTCCTTACGACATTGGAAATTTCCTTAGCCGTATAGGTTCGTATTTCATTATTGCCCGCAAAACTACTTTCGCTAAATAAATGAAGCCACATTTTATTGGATGTTCACATTTCTTAACCTTTACCTTTTTCATACAAAGCTTAGAAAGCTTCCTACGGACAAAAGGTATTTGTTAAGGAAAACTATCAGTAAATCCCATATACATCGGAGCTAGTATGACTACAGGGCATTGACTGAATGTAAGGTCAACTGCGGATCTAATTCCTTTGAATGATTGTGAACATGTTCTTGCTAAAATGCTTTTAGTAAGAAAGGTATTCGTTATTCTTGGAATAGTAAGCGATTGAGTTATCGTTTAAGGTGAAACCGCCAGGGTAGACCGCGAAATTAAAATTTTCTTAGTTGCTAAGTTCATTTAATTTCCCATTCATTGACTATTTCATGAAAACGTCATTTAATGGGATTAAATGAACTTAGAGGGTTGTATTGATGATTTTAATAATTATAACTCTGTATGCGTATAAAGCGTATGGTCTCAAATCATATTTTGTTCAACTTAGAGACTGACACTAACCTGCAAATTGCAAAAAGTAAGATAATTTGAATTTTTCGGGCTACCCTGGCGCTTCCCTCTTAAGGGTTTAAAAAAGTCATTTTAAATCATAACATACATACAATTAGCATACAATTACTCGATGCAATTTTAAACCTTTCCTTTATAAGAAAAACTCACAGACACTCAATCGAAATGAGTTTTAATTGACACAAGCCAATTAAATAATTTAATCAATATAAATCCATTCGATTACAAAAACTTTCAAAAGTAAAGTCTTAAATAAAATTAGTACAGAACCTAGTAAATAAGATAAAGTGCTCGTGAGAGATTTATAAATCGCAAAACTTGGTACCATTTACTTTTGGATACACCCTAAAGTTTATGTAAGTATTTATTTTAGATTTTTCTTCGATAGGCCTACTTAATGAAGAAAAATAAAAGAAAAATTTCAGAACTTAGGTACTTAATACCTGAGTTATGATAAAGAAAACTATCAGCATTTAGTTATAAAAAAAATCGGATAATATAATTGATATTTTTGTTTTAAAATTGTTAATAAAACTTTGGTATGGGAACATGAATAAGTCATTAACATCGTCATGGGACCGTCTATTTACGAATCTCACTTAAAGGCTTTTTCCTATTTCGTTAATATCATTTCACGAATCACATTCCACCGAATGTAACTAACTACAAAACTTATTTCTTCGCAAAAAAACAGAACATTGGCTTTGACAACTGATGGACGAAACGAAAATAGAATCAAGTTTTCTGTCCCGATTTTTCGCAAAAAACATTCGAAAATAGCCTGACGTTTTTATTTTCGGGAGTGCGTTCTGAAAACGTAACAAAACATACTAAAAATAGCTTACCTATATCCTTAGCACAGTGACAGCAATCCGTCTGATTGCTATTTACGAAAAGCGATACCATGCTCTCTGTGCAACACGGCAAACATTTGTGGTTCACTCTGCAAACGAAAAATGTGTTTATATAACCGTTTTATTTGCGACAGACCGCCTGACATAGGGCGGTGGTTAAAACCTGCATTGCTCGGTCAAAACTATAGGTACACCATTAGTAAAGGTTCTATTCTCGTAAAGGAATTTCTAAATATTATTTTTCTACCTAAGTTAAAATGCGACCATGGCTTCGAGAACTTTTCTTCTAGTCTGAATGGACCTTTGTAAGGCTGTTTTGTACAACAAACACTTTTTTTTTCAAAATTATAGAAACAGTTTTATAAATACATTAGTGTATATTTTAACTGAATTTATAATACTAGCTTACCCGCGTAACTTCGTCTGCGTCACATAAGAGAAAGAGAGTTAGAGAGTGGGTCGTAAAATATAACTATCTAACCACGAAATACAGTTACCTGTTGTTAATTTCGTAAAATAATTACAGCCAGAATTGATTTAATTGTTTTCAATTTCCATTATTGTAACAATCAAACGATTATTTTGTCATAGTGTTTCAACTCGATCGAGGTCAACAGTACCTTACCTAGAATTATTCCGTCGTAAATAGAATGCTCGTTTTTTTTAAATAACTCACCTATCTAAACGAAGTGGGTGTGCGCACGTGACACAACTGGTCGGCCCAGGGCCTGAGCAAGACCTGCAAGAGTCGTGGCATGGACGGCAGGTCCTCGTTCTAGGCTCATAGTACTGGGAACTAAGGCACTCCACACATAAGCCGTTCTCTAATGAAAAGTGTGGTGGGCAGGACGTGCACCGCTGGGGACCAGCACCATGACAGTCCTGGCAGTAGTGGTGACAGCGGCGACAACTGGTCTGCCATGGAAAGAAGTTCTGAGGACATTCGGGCCGACACTCTCCCGCCGCCAACCTCCAGTCAGGAGGACAAGATGCACACTGATCTCTTCTAGGACCCGTGCACGTCTCACAGGACAAGTAACACTTGGAACAGGTCCCTTCATCCGGGTAGTAGCCAGGAGCACAGGTCGCTCGACACGTCCCAGACTGCAGGCGTAAGGCACCAGCACACAATGTGCAGTTCAATCTTGACACACATCTCTTACAAGTGTGCGGACACGGCGAACACCTTCCTGCTGTCTGATAAAAACCTTGCCCGCACTCAGCTACGCACCTAAAATAAATATTTCATGTTAACTGAACACTTGAAACCGTACAGGAAAAGGTCTAGATGGATAAAGGGCCATTACCTCGATCCTTGTAACAACAAGGGACTCGAACAAGACAAACAGTCCCACTCGTTCGATCCGCTACATTTCTCGCAGGTCGAATGGCAATTTTTACACCTTCCCGCTTCGTGATACTCACCTGCAAAAAGTCTCTTTAAGTCTGAGAGGGACAAGTGCGAAAAAAGTCGTTGTTTAAGGACATTACTTACTCGTGTCGCATTTGTCATTGCCATTGGGGAGACAAGTTCCACTCTTAGTTAGAACCCATTTCTCTTCGCAAACAGAACATACAGCACACGTGCAAATTGAACAGCCAATGGGACACCTAAAACAACAACACAGTTGTTCACGTTTTGTTTGTTCTTTAAACGAGATTAAAAATAAAGGCGACAATTAAACACTCGAACAATGTAGAGTTCAAAGCGAGGCCTTTAAAATTCCGAGCGCTCGTAAGATTGACGACCTCAGTTTCATCACGAAATGGAATGCAAAGATAAATTATCATAACAATAACACTTACCGCAAACATTCTCTTCTTTGAGCGTCGGCGTAATATCCTAGGGGGCATTTTGGTACGCAGCGATTGTTGAATGCGTAATCACCAATGCGACACGAGACACAGGCATTTTCGCTAGGGCCGTGACAAGATTCGCACGTTTCATGACACGACATGCATCCGAAATCATCTTTTTGATGTGTACCCGGAGGGCAAGCCGCCAAACAAGAGCCGTTGTAGAGAACATAATTGTGGGCGCACGAAGAACACATATCTGCCTTTTCAGAGCAAGTGTCACAATGCTCTGCGCATGGAAAGCAGGCGTTTGCGTCAGGGTCTTCATAGTACCCGTCCGGGCACTGTTGCAAACAAACAGCTAAATCAACTACTAACAAGTGTGCCGGCGCGCATGTGAGACATGAGTCCTGGCCGGCCCCGGCGCAAGTCTCGCACGACTCGTGGCACGGCCAACAAACCCCACCTTGGTTAACGAAGCTTCTCGGAGGACATCGAGACACACATGTATTATCTAAACGATAATGCTTGCAGGCAACACACTGAGTTGGCCCCTTCCCATAACAACCTTGTGAATCACATTCTGGATCGCACAGTCTTTGCACTTGTTTATCGTTGGCATCTGCCAAAACATTTTTCCGTTGTGCGGAAGGAATATTTTTAGGGTAATTGCGTCTATCAGAAACGCCGAGTTCGATTTCGTTCAAGAATTGTGAATATTCTGAGGCGTCGTAAACATCGTTAATATGATAAGCTTTCTCTTCCTGATAAATATTATTAGAATTGTAATAGCTTTTATTTCGTAACCGTATCGGACTCGTTGCCGTGCCGTAAAATATTAACTGCCACTTTTTCAATATGCCCGGTTGAGTGACGTGGATATTACCGGCGTTTAATATCTGAAGGGTCCAACGCCCTTCGGCACTTTCTCCCCAAAAATGGACACTTAAAAATGGCCAATCGTCGAAGTTAGAACTCGTTGCGTCATGCGTCCTCTCGAATAAAAGGGTGGAAGTAGTCCCCATCGGCGACGTAAGCAATATCCGTAAATTTCCTCTAGGGAAAAAGCTCAGTGAAATTTTACATTGAACGTGTTCCAAAAATCTGACCTCGTTCATCGTCCCGCTGCACCCATTCACATCCATGTGCACTGATATCGTATAACCGAAAGATGTTTCAATAGACTTGTCCTCGTTTATTTCTTGTGACTTACAAATGTGCTGAGGGGGTACGCTGGTCCATTGTTCGGCTAATGTTACCATCTGAGCGGCGTCCATTAGCCCGTAGCCAAACTTGTGACTTACTTTTCTTTTTACGCCATTTACGATCCATCCTTCTTCTTTTTCCAGTGGTTGTGACCGAGAGGTCATTACGACGAGGTGTTGCATATCCCGCCACGTTAGTAATGTATTTGCTTCTAAGGCTAATGCACAAATACCTGCGGCTAATGGCGCCGACGCTGATGTGCCGGTGTGGTCTACTGTGCAAATGTGGTCAGGTCTTAATTGCACATCCATATCTACTGTAGCTACGCTTTTGTCTCGACCGGGGGTACCTGAACTATACGTTGAAGCTATTGTTGATGAGCATTCTTCTAAATACCATGGTTTAAAACCGCCCTGCGTTGCACTAGAAATAGAAATAGTGAATATGCTATTCGCATATCCATCACAATTGCAGGAGTCCGTATGCTTGCCGCCGTTTCCCGACGCCCATATAAAAATAGATCCTTTTCCCCCTCTTCCGTTCGTCACACCATTTATAAACGCCCTGAAACAAAGCACTTTTTAATGAGCTTGCCTGTAACCATTTTTCTAAATCGCATGCTATTAGACAATACCTTCTAGCCAAAGGGCCGGGGCCGTCAACGGTTTTCCCGTCGTCCTCGGGTCCCCACGACGCGCTATAGATGTCTATGTGATGTGTGTTAAACCCGAGCGCCTGGGCTTCCACTGCGTCGTTAACAAGGCCGTCGAGCATCCTGACGCCTCCGATACTGGCGTTGTACGCGATGCCAACGCCGCAGTACCTATTGTACGCGACCGCAGCCACCTCGCCCGCGCACCGGGTGCCGTGTTTATTGTCACCATTGTCCTGCGGTGTCGGGTCCGTGTCGTTCCCATTTATGTCCGTCGATGCTGCAGTATCCTACAATATCGGGAATTCCGTTCAATACACTCCAGTTACGTAATACATGGGCGGTAAAGAAAAATCTTTTGTTCTAAATTGGGTTTTCATTTGACAGTTTCAAGCTGCCTTGATTAATGGGAGTTTTTTAAGAAAACAAAAAAATATTTACATAATTCTGTGCTAAGTCTGGATGGTTGGGTTGAATGCCGTCGTCAAGGATGGTAATAACTACTCCCTTCCCCGTATATCCTTTCCTCCAAGCGTAGCCGACGTTCATGTCTAATCCGTCCGCTGCACCTCCATTCTGAAACAAAAAATAAGGTTAATATCTAAAAATAACCTAGAAATACACTCAAGTGGACGGATATTACGCTTTGCGCATTGAATACTTAATGTAAGTGTTTGTGTTGACGTGGAATGGGAGCGCAGCGGCGAGCGGGAAATATGCGACTGTGACCATAGTGGAAGCGGAGCGGGGTGAGAAGTGATGCAATAAACTAGTGAATTCACAAACAGTGACTTCAACTACCTAGTTCTAGTTATCTTGGGACATTTGTTTTTGTGTAAAGTTAGTTTTGCTAAGAGAGCAGTATTTGTAACAACTCGAGAAAGTCTTCGAATATTCCGCTCTCCGCTAACGCTTGTGTCCTCGTCCCCGCACTTAGTGTACACTTTGTCGCGTGCTAGTAATAGATACGTGCGTGCCGCGAACGTGGTTCACCTGACATGTAACTATGAACATTAATGTTACTCACCATTAAATGTGAGTAAAGGTAATTTGATAATTTACTAGTCGTAAAAACATAATTAAGTCGTTGAAAAAGTTAAGTAATTTTCAGGTAAAAATGATTTTATCTACTAACAAATATAATTTGAGTTTATTAAGTATTCTGCTAATAATTAAGGTAGTTCGGCTAGTGTTCTAAGCATTCATTCCTTTTATGTCCAACCTGTAACAGTATTTCTGCAAGTTCTTGAGAAGACATAAAATACTATGTCCGCATTTGATGTGTCTCAAAAGTCATAAAGCGTGTTATAGACGACTTACTGCCAAATAAACTGGAACAAATTCATCACACCGGTGAAACTGTTTCATACCTCTCCATATTTTATTCAACGAATTCATTCTCACTTTAGTCAACCTCTGAACAATAAAATTGTACCCGAATAAAGCAGCAAACATTACGAGTGGCCTTATAAAACAATGGGACATCAAGGTCACAGGTTATGTACCTCGAAAAAGGAGATATTCACTTTATACCTCGATCTGGGGACTACACTACTGAATTAGTAATTCCTCCACTATTCTTTGTACGATGAATTTTAGTACTCGTACAAATGATACCGTCTCGCTTTGTTCTGCTGAAGTTCGTCGACTCGGTACACTCGTACTATTAAATTATGCTTAACATCTGCCACTGAAATGTTCTGCAATATTTTGTACTTGGGCTGAATTTTAAGCAGTACATTATTTTTATACTTAATATTATTACTTATAACTTGAATTGTAACTATCATCACGTATTTTCAGAATAAATAAATATTAAATTCATTAACTTTATAAATAAAAAGATAGTATTCTGGTATGAATTATGCATACACATATTTTATCCAAATTAATAATATTATTTATTTTAGGTAATTAAGTACATATATTATATTTAGTAGGTACCTATCTACCCAAAGAAAATGTTATTAAAAACAAAACACCGAAGTTTGCTACTCGTACCAAGTTCGTCTGTTTTCAGAATTAGCGCGTGTAAAGCTTAAATTGTAAATTATTTTTAATGTGTAATGTGTAAAACTAATAAGTATTATATCTGTAGCAATACTAAATGGAATACATTTTTTCTTTGCATGAGGTGGCTGAAATCACTACTAAAGTCATCACATTTGTCAAGGACGCACAAGGCCTAACCATGACGTCATTTAGAGTGAAATATTCGTCGCAACTCCATTTTCCACATTATAAACCGAGTCTGAAAGCGAAAGTCAAGTTATTTTTTCATTATTTGCATTATAACAATGAGAGCAAACGAGAATTTTGCTTTTAATGTGTCTTTTAATTGTTATACTGGGCATACCGGACGCTCATAAAAGGAGAATGGGCAGTACTTTATCAGGAGTACCGAAACGTTTAAAAATCTTTGTCTTTTACTGCCTTTTTTTTCTTTTGGAGGTTTCCTATTTTTTCCTAAAGCTTTTAAGGTATATATTAGAATGCTAGCAACTTCATCAGAATTGTTTAGAGTATACCTATATTTTATTGAATTTCAAATGAAATGCAAATTGTAATATTCCAACTATAACGGCATGTAATGATAAACGAATAGCAGTAACCAAGGCACTGTTATAATCCTAACACTACCATAAATACATCAAATATCATACAAAATATTTCTTACCAAGTACCACTGCTCTTTAAACAGCGGGTCAGGGAAAGCCGGCGCACTGGATTGTCGCATCACATGCCTCGGCTTCAACTGATGGTCCCTTTTGGACCGCCGCAGCTCCCTCTGTTGCATCACCCATCTCACCTGCCAAATGAACTGTCTTTAATCCTCTTTGATAAGTTAAGGAGGGGCGCGTAAGAGTGCTCGGAATTTAAAAGGTTTTGAAGGACGTCGAAAATATCTTGGTGGGCTTTTTTGGGAGAAAATATTTTATGAAAGGTATTTTTGTTAACAAGAGAATCTGTATTTTTGTTCATTATTACAGTTATGTTTATCTATAGTTCGATTTAGCAGTTCCATTGGCGAATAAGCTAAACGATTCGCTTATTTGTTAATGTTAAATAACTTAACATTTGTATGGTCTGTTCAAAATATTTAGGACCAAAGCGATCCTATTTTTTGACAATGATTCATCTTAGATTAAAGGAGTGGAAAAACGTCTGACCCAGGAGTAGGTTAGTACCTACAATCTAGCATTAAAATGCACTCATATTTAAAAAAACAAGTCAGCCAGAATATCTAGTTTACTTAAGATTAAACCTAAGTGAGTCAGACCAACCAAACTTCCCAACATGACATATATATCTAAACCCATTAACGCCCTATCGTTAGTAATGGTACAAAATGCGAGACGTCGCGTCCAGGTCATAAACAACGCCATATTAACAGCAACTAGTCTGGAACTATCCAACTTGTTAACAATGATAATACCTAGGCTATTATGTCTGAACTTAGGATATTGGTGTTTCCAAGTAATTGGGTTTCGGAGGTCAAATACTTGGTCCGTGTAAAGTATCAGTGCGATACACAAGTGCTTATTGATAATGAGGTAATATTTAAGTTACTAGCTAATGTGTGAAGTTGTTTGCAGTTGTGAGGCTGCTGACATTGAGGGAGTGGGCTCGTCGTATATAAAAGACAAGTAAAAAAAATAGGTAAAGAAAATTATATTGACAGATGAAATTGACAGCTACACGCAGGGTTGCAAGACTAAAAAAAATGTTGGGGATGCCAACAGCCTAGTAAAAGATTTGGAATACATTGTTTGGAGTAATGTGGGTGTACTCTACGTACATATCAGCCTAACCCCAGGTTGTTATAAAAAAAATAGTGCTATTCAGTACCAGATCGGTATAACTTATTTTGTTTTTACTAAAATAGTGGACCGATCAACCTTAATTAGTAAAATTACTCAATCAAATCGATCTTTTCACCGGAATTCCATTTTGAACAGCCAGTCGACAGGAAAACTTCACGGATGGCTAAATCCCATTCAAATTGGAAGATTAACTAACTGGCCAATCCCTTGAGACAAACCCTTGCGTCAATACAGCATAGAATCAATTATTCAAAGCGGAGCAAGTCATGATATTGAAGCCGATAACTTTAAGGATAATCCCAATGAATAATTTGATGGTGGACCGATGTCAATCAAATTAACGTGTATTGATTGGGTGTGTAACAAACGAATGGTTTGGAGTCGTAGCTTGAAAACATTTAGTTACTATGTCAGTTTTTGAGACGTAAGACTAACTTAACAAGTTTCGGAAAGTTACCAAGCATAGATAAACTTGAACTTGGATTATTTTATTCCATATTTAAATCATCTGCCTAGCCTTTTCCCAACTATGTTGGGGTCGCCTTCGCAAGGGGTAATACCCCCCTTGGTAAGACTGGTTGTCAGACTTTTTGGGCCACTGACTACCTGTAAACACTGTCAAAGGTCTACAAATGACAGCCGGGACCAACTGCTTAACGTGCTTTCTGAGGCACGGAGGAAACTCTGTATGTAAGTGTGGTCACCCATCCACAGACCAACCTAGGCAAGCAAGGCTTGACCTAAAGATCGACCCGAGCGGCTATTATTATTTAGCCACGAGCCTCCATATTTAAATAATTAATTTGAATCTTTATAAAATTCAGACGTCGTTATTAATTTAATATTTTCCACACCCAACATCTAATAACATGTAATTTAAACACTATCACATACCTACTGTTAAAGTCTAGGCTAGAGTAATTAAAATATAATTCAGCGAACTAAATAATTACAAAACTATATAAATAATCTTATATGACTAGCATTTTGAGCCGTTCTACGAAATTCTAGAATTAGTAACCATTTTAAATTACAGTTTTATTTAGGTCACAAAGAAAAACTTAATCGCTTTTTTTACCTAAAAGATCGTGTTCGTAATTATTTATCACCTAATTCTGTTTTCATCTCTTTTGTTTCCAATTACTTGGCAAGGAAACGATTACCCAAGTTGTTAGTGTAGCTGGGAGAGTAAGCGGTGGCCCAGTGGTGGCGACTCCGACTTACAGTAGTAGCATGCAGTAAGTCGTGGGTTTGAACCCAAGCAAGCGCATTGCTTTGTGTAATTTATTTCATCACCACTGCTCTCAAAACTATGAAGGAAAATATCGTGGCGTGTCCTAGGACCAAAACTTAGAAGACATGTGACATCTACCAACCCGTACTGGGCCCGCGTGGTGGATTATAGCCCATTCCCTCTCATAGAGAGGAGGCCTGTGTCCCAGCAGTGGGAACATTAGTTAAAGACTGATTATGCTAGTATAACTTTATGTTCCCTGTCATGTACAGGTATAATATTTTATAGCATGTACACGTCACACAATTCTTTGCTTTCACAACATAGTATGTTAAAATTTCAACGGGCTATCTCGTACATTACTTGTGGTACACAGTTCCCAGAAGTCTTTGGGAACAGAACACCAAAAACTTAAAGGATTGTGTACACTCCATGTGGTGCTCGGCAAAGATTAAGCAAGTTGGCTAGAATGACAGTGAGGAATGTCATGAATAGTGTGTACTGTGTGTGGAAAATGCCAGGAGATGCCACATCATAATCCTTCCTAAACAATCGCTGCCATTCTCTGTAAGGCACAAACGTTGGTCGAGTGGTTGCAAAGGCCGACTGCTGAGCATAAGGTCCTGGGTTCGATTATACCAGGGCGTGACGTATTGAGAATTTTAAAAGCGTCGTATCTTCGTTAATTTTGGTTTACGTAACAAAAGAAAAATATTAATAATCGTTATTTATATAAAAAACAGATTGTTGTACATTTTATAAGATGTTACAAATATTTTTTATAATCTAACTGACGAACTAATTCGACTTTTTCAGTACACAAGCCTATTGCCGTCCCATTGGGCTATAAGAGTAAAGGAAGAGAGAGTGGTATAAAATATCTCCCGATGGCTAGTGGCCGCTGGGATTTACCGCCAGGTAAAATTAGGTTATAAGGAAAATCGAAAATGGGTCATAACGACTATTGTAAGAGTCATGCCCGACTCGTTACTGTTTAGTCCGATAGCGCTGGGCTATTTAAAAAATTATAAAGTTGCTTATTTCTTGCCTGCGGATACAGTCGTACTTATGAAACTTATTATTGCGTTTTGGGTCACATCTGGGTCCGTATATTCGGATTTATGTCTCTCTCTCGCGCACGTCTACAGATGAGTGCGAGTAAGAGAGACGGATAGATCCGAATATACGGACGAAGCGTTAGGGAGTAGGGCCTCTGACTCTTGCATTTTTAGTAATTCGATGATTTGTTAGTTAGTTCCTACTCGTCATCGAAAAACAAAAGATCACGACTCACAACTGTTTCAAATATTTTTGTTTTCGTGGTAGCCGATGCCAACATAGGGCTAGGCAGATTATGATGGCAATTGGAAACAACTAGACAAAATCCATATCTTTCCACTGGATTTGGACGATTTGAGGTGTAGGTATCAATCAGTAAAAATAATTTAGTAAAACTATTTACCTGTGGATCATTTTTGAGACTATTAAAATGGTCGATGCTGGCATTTGGTGATCTCTTGCTAACGTGCGGATGTGATAATAAGAAGTAATGCTTCAGGTTGCCAATCTGCCAACAAAGAAAATATCAATTAGTTTTACACATACTGATTTAATAATATTATTTAGATACAACACAGCATGAAGGATAAGTCTAATGATACTCGTGTAAAATTAGCCAAGTGTTAACCGGACCAAGGACAAATGCCGAGACGAAACGAAACAATATGTAAATTGTGTTGAATAGGTACTACAACTAAAAAACCCGACTACTGAAAAATCACGCTCTAATTAAAATCGGGGTTTACAAGGTAAAATTGACTCCTCCTTATTTGAAGTCGGTTAAAATGTAACCTATATTACCCAGATCATAATTACGGAACGATTGATACCTTATTCATCAAATCAGATGAATAGTTTAGGCGCTACTGTGGAACATACGTAAATACTAACATACATACATAGACTGTTTAAATCATAACCCTTCCTTTTGGCTTCGCCGTAGTCGGGTAAAAGTATGCGTAACCTAACATTACGCCTGTAGTCCTGAAGAGTTAGGCAGAGTTCTACCTAATAGTACACCCACATTTTCTAGTTAGATTTTAAGTTCCATGCAATAGGGGGCGAGCGTACTGGCATCAACCGGGCACCAATCCAAACTGCTACTGAGTAAATTCCTGATCGGGACCTCACGCTCAGCTGTCGCGCTTGCGACCTCTCGCCCAATGAGACAGACCAGTCCAAACATAATAAAACATAGGTACATTAAACTAAATTGGTCCTGCTTCTATCACACCAGGTTGAGGACAAAATAATGCCGAGACGAAACAATACAGGGTGTAAACAGACCCTTTACGAAGCCGTCAACCAAGCATTCTGATGCACATCAAACTAAACTTCGCAAAAATTATTGATGGGAAACAAATTTTTTGGGGTGAAAAATCATGTTTTACTGTAAAACTCAATGTCACTCAAAACATTGTGCCTATGGACGCATTTAATAATAAACGGGATATGCAGGTATTTAAAGTAAAGTGATGACCTTAAAAACTTGTCTTTGAAAAAAAACTTGTTAAAAAGTTTTAACTTTGACCTCCAATATCTCCGTAACTAGAAAGTTCCCAGGTATACTTCAGAACAAAAAAAATATCGCAATAACGGGGAAAACAAGTGCTTTTCGTCTTCGTTAAGGGTCTATTTACACCCTTTATAAAAAGTATGCATAATCTCAAATAACCTCATCCTGTTGGTAAAAGAGTTCACTTAGGCACTACTTCAATTATAAAAACCGGCCAAGTGCGTGTCGGGCCACGCGCAGTGTAGGGCTCCGTAGTAGCCCGTTATATTTTAGAGTTTGTTTTTCAATGCAAGTCTTCATCCGTTATAAACAAGCAACTACTCCAACTTAGTCACTGTATAGGATTTATGCTAAGGATTTTGTATTTGGTACAAAATAATCCAACACCCAAGTTCAAGTTCATGAAATGCACAATTATTATGAATTTTTCCAGATTTTTCAATCCAACATTTTAGCTTTTAGAGGGGGGGGGGGATCAAAAAATTGCTTTTTAAAGTTTAATATTTCGTAAATGCAGCATTAAATCGAAAAATAGTATTAGCAACCCCTAAGCCATTTTAAAATACCTATTCAACGATACCCCACACAATGGGGCAGATGACAAAAATAAAACCTCCCCACTTCACATGTACCCCTACATGTAAAGTGGGGATGATTTTTTTTTTGCCTACTACCCTAAAAAAAATATTTACCAATATTTTATTTTACAACTTTGTCGGCGTAATTGATTTACACACCCCTAAAAAGTTACAGCTTCCTAGTACTAACGTTCTCTTAGCAAAACCTCGGCCAGACAGACAGACGGAAATGACGAAACTATAAGGGTTCCTTTTCAGGACTACGGAACCCTAAAAATGGTAATTAAAACCGTTACATGCAACCAGAAACTTGTTAGGCTTGCTTTGCTGACGTAAGCAAGAAGATCCCTCATTCCGTATGCGTTCCTAACATCCCGGCTCCCGACCGAGTTCCGCTTACATTAATATTACGATATACTTATGTACCGGGAATTCAAATATTGATGTACAGGAATGACGTGAGTATCCTGTTATCTTAAAGTTATCGAGAGGAAGATGTTTTCATAAACTGATTTACATAGAGGGGGCATGTTTATGGTAAAAAGGTATTCATCTGCCTAGCCTTTTCCCAACTATGCAACTGAATACCAGTACGAGCGAGTGCCTATCTGGACCTCCACAACACAACCACTGGGTAATACGGTACACCTTGATAAGACTGTCAAAGATCTATAAATGACAGCGGGACCAACACGGCTTAACGTGCTTTCCGAGGCACAGAGAAAACTCGTTAACGTAATGATGGTCACCCATCCACAGACCGACCTTAGCAAACGCGGCTTAAGTATATTTCGCCCACGTTTTTTTTAGCTATAAAACTTATTGCGACCGAACAAACCAACACAAACAGTTATATTCTTACCAAGAAACTCATTAATTTATCAATAGTACTATAGAGGAAAATATTGTAAGCAGTGCTATTAAAGTTTAATAAAAAATAAAATAAAAAATCATTTATTTCAGGTCATGACCCATATTAGATACAAAACACACAATTTTTTTGTCAATTTTAGTCAGCTGATTGAATAATTAAAAAATAATGTGAATTCAATAACAAAAATAATCAAATATTAGAAACAATTGAATGTCAGATCAAATCAATTAATGTCAATGGCACAAAACAAAATTAAATTAAATTAAATAAAAATTAAATAAAACAATGAATTCTAGGTTCTAGGTTAATCTTAGGTTTCCAATAATTATGATTGTTCTCTGTTACTTCCACGAATATTAAATGAAACCTCTTTGGAAATGCCTTCGTTAAAAGTCTACAATGAATAAACATTGGTAATAAATAAATATTAATTCCTTTCAAGACTAAAGCCACACAATAGTTTCAGTCAAACAGTTCATTGAGTTATTTAAAGTAAATATAAATAAATTTATCAAATAGCACTAGTTTCTCACTGATCAAATGGCACTAGTTTCTGACAATAGTGTGGCTTATAATACACGGCTCTTCATACTCGACATACAAATAACTTAGGTAAAGTTACCCTTTGTTTTACGACCAACATACGAAGGTTTTAGTAAATTGTCGGCTCAAGCCTAAAGCCGTGTCGTAGCTGCTACGAGTTTACGCGGCTACGCCGTAGCTCGTAGCAATAAGTAGTCGTAGACACTTTTAACGAAAAACATGTTTTATATCTTTTCGACAAAAGTCAAGTGTCTACTTATTTAAATATTTAAATGCTTTAATAATATGGTTAACAATACACAATTTGGCATTAGTTATTATAATTGTTATGTATTAATAACACCAATACCTACTCTAATCACGATTAGCAGTACCATAATCTGTCGATAATTTATTAATTAATCAAACGTGAATTGCTAGTGGTATTTGAAGTGGAGTACAATACTGGTACACATTCATCTATAACACAATAGCTTCTATCTTCTATCTCTGTCACTCTTATAGCCATCTCTTTCCAACTAGAACAACGAATAAATTCTTTTGTATACAAAAAATTAAAATTTTATTTATATATTATTAATACCAAAAAGTGGATTGAGGCAGTCAAGTATTTAAAAACGAGAGCAGGAAAAGGAACATTGAACTGAAAAAAATGGCTGGCAAGAGAGAAACACGAAGTAAAAAGTATAATCAGACTACATCAAATATTTATTACTTACTGTAAGCCCCGACATCAATCACACAGTCATGAAACATTAATTATATTATCTTAATATATATAAATCTCGTGTCACAATGTTTGTCCTCAATGGACTCCTAAACCACTTAACCGATTATAATAAAATTCGCACACCATGTGCAGTTCGATCCAACTTGAGAGATAGGATAGAATAGAAAAAAATAAAAAGTCCACCCGTGCGAAGCCGGGACGGGCAGCTAGTTATTAATATAATTATGTACTTAATAACGGGTCTATCTGTATTATAATATTGGTAATGTATTTATGCTTGTCAAACGTGCTGATTATTTCATAATTCATCTATTACCGTTCAAAAGGCCAAGGCAAGCGGTAACCGCTTTCAAAGTCTTTCATATTTCTACAGAAAATTTCGGCAGAATTGAAGCTAATTTTAGTTTTTCTGTTTCTTAGCCAATCGTCATTTTTGACTTAAGGAGACGTCAAATAGACTGGTTTGGCATTGTTATCACTAGACCCTCGAGAATAATTATGCTCAAAGCTATTAAAAAACATGCCACAACATCACGCCTGTAATATCCGAGGGGTGAGCCAGAAGCATATCTTTAGTGTCACTCAAATTTTGCCAGTTATTTTCAAGTCCCATTTAAGTAATAAAATAGATTAAAATATCCTCATCATCTGCCTAGCCTTTTCCCAACTATATTGGGGTCGGCTTCCAGTCTAACCGGATGCAGCTGAATACCAGTATTTTACATGGAGTGACTGCCTATCTGACCTCCACAACCCAGTTAATACTGGGTAATGCGATACCCATTGGTAAGACTGGTTGTCAGACTTTCGAGTCACTGACTACCTGTAACGACTGTCAAAGATCTACAATTGACAGCCGGGACCAACGGCTTAACGTGCTTTCCGAGGCACGGAGGTAACTCAGTATGTAAGGGTGGTCACCCATCCACAGACCAACCTAGGCAAGCACGGCTTAACCTAACGATTGACCCGAGCGGCTGTTATTATTTAGCCACGAGCTCATCCTGGGTGCGAGCCTATAGCTATTAAAAAAACTACATCATAAAATCTACTTTATTTACATTACAAAAACCATTTCAACGATGACATGTCACAGATTATAAAAGTAATGAAGTCAGGGCCTCAAAGGTTAGAACTCAAACATTTTTTATCGGCCATAAAAAATGGCAGCGAATAGTTATGTTGGGATCGGATCGAGTGTCGTTTTGGCCAACGAAAGGCCTTTGTGCCCTCAATAGCGTCATTGATACAGTACACACCCATGCAGTTTAGCTGATCGGTGGTTTGTTGGCCCAGAGGGAGGTTTTAATGTAAACGATATTACTGTATTTTTGTTTTTGGTTGCGGCAAGCTATTTTTCTCTGGTCTACGGAGGCGCAAGGTGTTCTGCAGCGTTTTCTGTTAGTCTTTTATCACTGCGATCTCCAATCCGCCTGCCAAGCGTGGAGATTACGGCAAATTCCTCCCATCATGGGAGAGGCTTATGCCCAGCAGTGGACGTTATGGGCTGTTGTTGTTGTTGTTGTTGTAAGCTATTTTTTTGTACCTGTATTAATACTCACTGACACGTACCACAATACTGAATTTGACCTATCTGTCATTGGTTTTAAAACATAAGTGTCATAGTCACACGACTACTTAATTTAATTACGATCAACGAGGCCGTTGATCTAGTGGTCGCAAGCGCGACAGCTGACCATGAAGTTCGGGGTTCGATTTCCGGGGTAAGCAAAATGTTATTGGGTTTTTTGCATTAGGAATTTCTTAGTAGCAGCCACGGAGTCTGAATTTGTGCCCGGTTAATGGCAATAGGCTAGTGTAATGTAGGTGTACAATTAGGTACACCTCTGCCTAGCCCTTCTGATATTATAAGCGTGATGTTACGATGATTTTATTAATATTGCTTTTAATAATTTTTTTTCATCGTTATTTAATAATAGATTCTTCTTTTACGAATAAAATGACAATTTAATTTCTTTATACGTAACTAGCTGATACCCGCGGCTTCACTCTGTAGCGTCTTCATTAATTATGTATTAATATTATAGGTATAACTTTAGTGAAATTAGAAATTAGTGTGAAATTAGTATGTAAGTATTTTAAGTTAACTGTTACGTGCCATTAGCATTAGGTTCTCACGGCAAGCCCGCAGATGTTTTATTGCGGGTGGTTTTGTTATTTAGCTATGTAAGGATAACAATAGTTTATGGTAGGGCCTTGCCCATTTTGCTTATTGTTCATATTAGCTTTAAGAATTTAGAGTAATAGCCTTTGATATTTTTGTTGAGATGCCGACGGTTCTGTTTGTAATGTGTTTATTGTTTAAATATTTTTATTGTGTTAGCTAGCTATAGAAACCTTTGTACAGTTTTTAGTTTGTAACGTGCCGCTCCGACCGTATCCCAAGTTTTAGATAATTGTTCAAATGTAGAATTCAGTCAGTAACTTTTCGTCTCCGGGTTCGGTCGGTCGGCATTCTTGCTCCTTGTAATTTATTTTAATAAACTTATTCCATCACTAAGTAAATCAAGTACTTATTTTGCGATTCCCATAACGTCGACACTAGTTAACCGACCTACGTGCGCGAAAACTCTATCTATTAAAACCCGCATCAAAATCCGTTGCGTAGTTTTAAAGATACTTTTTTTTTTATAGTGACAGACGCGGCGGGCGACTTTGTTTTATAATTATTATGTAGTGATAGTTATAGTGATTAGGTTCAGAAAGTAATAGCATAAAGTTAATTAAATCCATTTTATTTTTGTTCATTCAGTGCAAACAATATACGCGACAACAGGCACCATTTAAATAAAAGATATTTCATGTTTTGTATTACAGTCCGGTGTAAACACAGCCCATTTTAACTTAAACGTTCGAAAAATAAGGTCAAGCACTTTGTGGCTGTTTATCCATACTCAGTTTGTTTCCATTGTTACAAACGGTTCTAATTAATTTCAAATCCCTTTGTTTTGTAATACGTTTCCCATTATTTTGTTGGGAATTTGACAACTAAGTCTTTTGTGCCAGATTAAACAAATAATTTATTAATTATTACAGGTTGTGCGCTGTTGCGGGGGCTTTGTTGTAACTTGGAATATTTAAGGGTGTGAATAAATAAGACATTTAGAAGATAAAGGAGGGTAGTTGTCGTCGCGGGTCAATTTATTAAACCAGTTGTCACTTGACGACGGGTCTGACTTTGCGATGGTTTACTAAGTCAAACTGACAAGATTTTGCGATGTATGTTTTGTGTGGCTAACTGTACCCGGAAACCCGTACCTATAACCGTGGTCACCAAGAGTGTATCCTGGGTATAACCTTCCCCGCCATGTACGTATATAGCTTCTTGTCAAAGAGTACGTTCGGAGAAACCTACTTCCGCCTTTCCATTTTATGGATGCTGATGAATTTAATCCATCACGATACCTTTGTTCTTGACGTCAGGCATGACGACAGTATCAATTCAGCAAATCTATTTAGTCCGTCAGTTAGAGTATTGGAAATTAATGGACACGTATTTTTTGTTTTTGTAAATCAATGAATTTTGACAAAGATAAAACGCATCAAAACTCGGGAGTGGGTGCTCGTGCAGTCGGAACTAGCTAAAAATTATACCTATAGGCGTGACGTATTGAGAATTTTAAAAGCGTCATATCTTCGTCAATTTTGATTTACGTAACAAAAGAAAAAACACGGGTCAAATATTTTCTGATAAACTAACTGACGGACTAATTAGTTTTTTTTATGTCGTCTCGCCTATTTCAACAACAGATTTTAAAACTGCCAATTTCCAATAGCTGAACAATGCCAGTAGCATTAGAGACAACATTTCCTATGTCAATAAAAATACTTCTAATTCATAATTAACATCGCTATATGGCTGGTTGTCACTACGCACGATTAATTGCAAATTAATCGTGCTAATGATCGGTAATTGTCTGTAATCTGCGCGGCCTATTTAGCGTCACACAGCAGCACTTCTTATAATCCCATGGGAGTCGTAACGAGTTGAATAAGTGTGTCAGCTTGCATACTAACTTTAGAAGAAGTTAGAACCAGCCTGTGACGTAACTAGTACTGCAGCTGTGACTCAGGCCTCTTCTCTCTCTGTGCTGTCCATAATACAGGTCCACGCGGACCCAGTTGGTGAATGTCCTCGATTTATTGGCTCTAAATACATACTGGTTTTTGGCGATAATTTCAACTTTTTCATTATGCGAGGTTGATGTTAAAACCCATGTTTTGAATAATATCTAATCGAACATGAACGTTTATGAATCTCTAAAATGTGAATAAAAATAAGTATAGGTAATTACATTCTTTGACTTAGACTATATGAGTTTGTAACAGAATTAATTGCATATAGTTCAGGGCTGCTTATGATTAGAGACAGACTTATACGCTTTCTTTTTTTGTACAATAAATCATTCATTTATTTGACGGCACGGTTGGTGCAGTGGCTGAGCGATTGACAGCTGTGCTTTGTGTCGCGGGTTCGATCCCCGCACGGAACCAATATTTGTATGGCCTACAGATAGTTGTTCCGGGTCTGACTGTTTATATATGTGATTTTAAATGTTTGTAAAAGCACTGACGATACAGGAGCAGTCCCTAGTGTAGGGAAAAGTTTAATTAAAAAAATACAAGCTCACTCAACTTTATGTTTGAAATTGCCCAAACTTACTCGAATATAAAGCAAACTATTTACTTTAACCATAAAAACTTAAAAGATTTTTCTCAAGCATTAAACTGAACTAACGACTGATTTAGCACGAGCACCCCACAAAGGAATAATACGGTCTAAATTTTAGTAGACAGAACTCCAGGCGATTCTACTAAGTGCTATCTGAGTTCACACGACCATAAACTGGGGAGTTTTAAGATTGCAATGGTGCATAAATTGTGACCAGTTATTGTGCCTCAGGGAGAGCTCGATAAGGAGCCACTTGCATTCAACATTTATATATCTTACGTGACGAAGTGTGGAACGCAACAGGTTTTTTTCTTTGACTTAAGATAAAGATTCTTTTTCGGCTTTCGTACCTCAGTCGGCAAAAACGGAACCGTTAGGGCTCATTTACGGAGACGCGGCGCGTCCGCTTAAAATTCAAACATATGGCAGTGTATGAGAGCGTTTACGGAGAAGCGTTTTTACGCGCGTTTGCTTGAGATGCGGCGTCGAACACCGCGTCGGACGCGGCGGTGCACGCGGCGTTCAACGCGGCGTCCACCGCAGCGGGCAACGCGGTGGGCATAAACACATAAACACTAGATAACAATGTTATTCATAAGTTGCACTGACAGAAGTATTTATTCAATAAACTTATGCAAATTAGACTGGTATTTTTATTTATTCGCGAGAAGAAGAACACAAAGAGCTTATGGATGTTTGAAATCCGTCACGTCCGCCGACGTGACATGATGACATAACGTGCGACGCCGCGGACAACGCGCCGCAGCACGCGCCGTGTCTCCGTAAACTACATCGTACTTTGCCATCGTACTTTGTCCTCTCCGTAAACGAAAAAACGCACAACGCGTCGCGCGACGCACCGGAAAAGTGCCCCGAAGGCTGGCAGCATAGCCACGTTGGAAGGCAATGCTGATTCTTTGGCCAAAAAATAGGCCCGCCCTCTGGTCTCGTGAAGAGTCGACCAACCGTAAACGATTTCCCAAAATACTATGTGGGCACTCGGACCCCATGGCCCTAGTGTTTCAACCCCAAACGGCTCAAACACATAATTACCACTTAAATTATTGCATTTGCGCCGTTTGAGGTTTTCAGCAGCACCAGCACCTGGTGTCGACGCAAGTTGCGTCCCACACCAAAGGCCTACCCAACTTCCATGGCATTGTGGTCATACCATCTGGTCTCTTGCCATCGACGCGTGCCAAGCCAGTGGGTTCTAATACATCTGGCACCCCGGCGGTGGCAAGAGCACGACGGATGAGATTATTAATGTGTAGATCTAGCAAACGACCCAAGAGCTAGACTGACCCGACACTATACCGAAGACATCCCGGACGTCAGCCTGTACGAGATTGGGATGGCTCTGAAGCATCTCAAAAACAACAGAGCACCGGGTGATGACGGAATTAAGGCCGAACTCCTGAAGGCGGGTGGAAAACCGGTACTTAAGGCCCTTTAGAAACTGTTTAATTCCGCCATACTTGAGGGAAAAACGCCACAGGCATGGGCTGGTGTGGTGTGGTCGGTGTGGTGGTACTCTTCTCCAAGAAGGGTGCCAATGCCAGGTTGAAGGATTATAGGCCCATCTCACTTCTAAGCCATGTCTACTAGTTGTTTTCAAGAGTCATCACGAATCGTCTCGCGCAGGTTTGACGATTTCCAGCCTCTCGAACAAGCCGGTTTCCGAAAAGGCTTTAGCACCGTAGACCACATTCATACGCTGCCGCAGGTTATACAGAAGACCGAAGAGTATGACCTGCCCCTCTGTTTAGCGTTTGTGGACTACGAGAAAGCCTTCGATTCGATCGAGACCTGGGCTGTACTGCAGTCTCTCAAACGGTGCCAAATCGACTATCGGTACATCGAGGTGTTGAAGTGTTTGTACAATAACGCCACCATGTCAGTCCGACTTCAGGACCAAGCCTCGGAACCTATGCTCCTGCAGTGAGGTGTGAGACAGGGAGACGTCATATCTCCGAAACTGTTCATCGCTGCACTGGAGGATGTCTTTAAGGTTCTGGACTGGAGAGGGCTAGGCATCAACGTCAATGGCGAGTACATTACTCATCTTCGGTTTGCCGACGATATAGTGGTCATTTTTTTAATTGGGACAAGCCCGCCACACTGTTCCCAAACCACTGTAACTCCTGAAAGCCAGAATCAACAGTGGCGACCACCAGAAAAGCGCCGAGACAATGAAGCTCGACGAAGTCCCAGAGAATGAATTTAACTGTCTTGGATCCCGCAACGAAATTAATCAGAAAAGTATAGTGGAGGAGTAGGAAAAATCCGTAATTTCCACTTCCCTCCATTTCAGCAGGAGACAGAACGAAACAAGGCCAATAGGCACAAAGGGACGTTTACAACTGGGATAGGCCCAGTTGCCTAGCACCACGGATAAATATTAACATTAATGGGTCCTAAGTTGTGAGCTGTTATATTTGATTCCAATAATAGGTATGGCAAAAACGCTTGAACGCACGGAAATTTGTTCTAATTTCCACAAGGTCTGTATAGTAAATAACTCCGGATGTAACCTGTACACTATCCAACATAATGTTGCGTTAATTCTGCCAAAGACTGCACTCCCATAAAATGTGATGTGCTGATTGTTCATATTCGCAGTCAGATGTGGAACATTGACAAAAAGGCGAGTCAACAAGCTTGAAGGAAAATAATTTACTCTTAAAGTTACCATGACCGGTGAGAAATTGGGCAACACAGTGATCAACCTCCAACCATGTCCTGGCCAGCCGTTTACGAACGGATGGAAAGAACTGGTGGAGGTGTCGGCCCTTGATGGAATTATCCCACCTACCTTGCCATTCAGACAAAAGTTCCTCCCAGACGTCGGTCTGTGGTTTAAATAATCTAGCAATCTTAACACGGTCACGTAGGGTTAAAAAGTCTGCGTCCGCGGTCTCACGTGCGTTATAGTACATTGCAGCCCGTCGCTGCACTTCAAGATCAACTGGAAGTACACCTGCAAGTACCGGTAAGGCTTCAGTACTAACCGTCCTATACGCTTTGCATAAGAATATCAAAGCCAAACGCTGGCTTTGAAGCAATTTACGTCGTGCCGCTCCTATGGTGGCCCTATCGGCCCAGACAGGTGCCCCGTAGCACATACACCCCAAGTAAGTAGCCCCATAAATGGTCTTTAAAGTTATAAATGACAGACCCCACGTAGATTTTGATATTCTCGTTAAGGCATAAAAGTTCTTTTTAGCTTTTTCACCGACAGTTTTTATATGATCTATGAATGAAAAATTTCTCTCTAAGACCAAACCAAGGTAGCACACGGATTGCTTTCTTTTCACGGGAACGTTATTAAATTTAATACTAGGCCACGATTTAAGATTACCTTTTAAAATTAGTTGATAAGTTTTTTGCGGTGCAAAGGTCAGACGGTTTCGATCGCCCCACTGAGATATTAATCGTAGGCAAGTGTCAGCTAAATTCTCGAGACCAGCCCGAGTACTCGACTGAATGAGCAGCAGGCCGTCGTCCGCGTAACCGGTTAATGAACAGCCGGGAGGAAGGGGAATCGAGAGAAAATCATCAAAACCTAAATTCCATACATACGGAGCGATTACCGACCCCTGAGGACATCCCATGGTAAGGGGCTTTGACATAGAATAATGACCGAGTTTGAGTTTCGCGGAACCATTTAAAAAGTAAGAATAAACAAGATTATATATGTTTTTATAGCAGCCACGATTCTTCAGTTTAAGTAGTAGCATCGGCCACCATGCGTTATCAAAGGCCCCGGAAATATCTAAAAAGATTCCAACCACGTACTTGTGTTCCGAGTTATTAACAATTTTTCTAACAGAAAGTGCCGCGTCTACGGTAGATTTTCCCACAGTGAAACCGAATTGGTTGTTATGAAACTTTGGCCCGTCTGGCAGCAAACGTGGAACGATAAGGCGCTCCAGGAGTTTTCCTAAATATGGCAGTAGGGTTATGGGCCTGTACGACTTAGGGTCGTCCGGTGGCTTATCACCACTTTTTGGAATTATTCGTATAAAGCCACGTCGCCATACGCGAGGGAAAACGCCGTCCGCAATACATCGGTTGAAAACAGATAGAATGGCGTCGCCCGCTGTTTTACACGCTTCTATTATCATCCGATTAGATATTTTATCTTCACCTGATGATTTGTTAAGAGGCAGTTTCCTGACAACATTAATGAATTCGTCAATGGATGGAAGGTCTGACGCTGGTGATTCAGGTGGCACAGCAGCCCACGCTCTGATCTGTTGATGGTAGTCATTGTCATTTACCGGCGAATCATCAGGTATCAGACTATTTAATAGAACTTCGGTTGTTTCCTCAATACCGGTGGTGTGTTTATTATTGACTTTAATGTTCTGGACAAACGCCAGGTCGACTGATCGATTAGCTTTGAATTCGTGATACAAAGGAGACCACGGACCTTCTTTATCTAATTTTTCTACTATTTTTCGCAGTAAATTACCCTTGGATTTTTCCACCGATGCTCTGTAGCGGGACTTGGCAACTCTAAACGCATTTAAAGCAAAGTTGAGTGGGTCTCCGGTGACCTTTTGTTTTTTAAGCTTGTTTAAATGCCTACGCGCTCGGCGATAGCTTTTACGTTGTTCAATTAAGTAGTCACACCACCAATCACATCTATGGATGTTGGTCATAGATGCGCGACCAATGGCGATGTCAGCACAGTAAGTGAAGGTGTCTGACATAATTTCAGCACTTTCTTCAGCTGACAGCCCATCACGAGTGAAGTCTTTGGCGTGACACGCAAAAAGCGAGCTAAAGAATTCCCAATTCGCGCCTTTACTTTTATATCTAAAATTACCAGTGATATGAGATGGACCTTGAGAAGACACCGGAACAAATTCGTACACGATCAGGCGATGATCACTACAAGACGCATCTGGTAGGACACGCCACCTATCCAAGCGTACGTCTGCACTAGAAAGTGTGACGTCAATACAAGATTCGCCCATTGGGCTGCAAAAAGTAGGTGGTGCATCTGGGGTATTATGAATTGATAAGTTCATTTCAGCTATAAAATCTTCAACAGCACAACGTCGGTCGAAATCCGTAGACCTAACCTTGCCATACCACAGAGACGATGACGCGTTAACATCAGCGCCAACGATAACTTTACAGCCCGCGAGTGACTGTAAGACATGACGGAGGTTATGTATATGAGGAGCAACAGGGTCTGAGTATTGAAAGTAACAGCTCACAACGTAAACTTTAAAAGAAGCTGATGAGACTTCCGCAACGGCACAGTGGGGCGTCATGAGGTTACGCAAAGACGTTACTGTAAAGTTAGAAGAACGCGCCACGTAAATTCCGGCTCGTGCTTTGCTGTCCAGCTGAACTACTTTGTGACGTAAGCGAGCGTTCTGGTATTGTTCTTGAACAAGTACTATGTCTAAGTTATAATCGATAATTAATTTGTCTAATTCAGAGGTCGCCACCCTATCGTTGTGGAGATTTAATTGTCCTATAGTTAAACTATCCATTATTTTAGTAGTTGGTGTTGAGGATTAACTGTTCGAGCTTAAGTTTGTACGTGGTACACTCGGGAGACCCGCAACGATGGTCAAACGGTTTTTTAAAACGTTTACACGCCACGCAAGTCGGTATAAAATTTAAATTATCCTTGTGCGGGCAGTTATTTGTTTCATGTGCTTCGGAGCAGTTAGCACAGGTAGGTGATTTATTAACGCAGTGTTTCTTAACGTGACCAAACTGTTGGCAATGTAAACAACGAACTACTTCGACATCATCGATGAAACGGCAAGTCGCCCAATCAATAAATAATTTATCTTTGGTGGACACTAAATGTTTACGAACTGTAGACTCGATTTCAATGCCTATCCACTTGCGACCATGATCTAAGGAACGCCTACGAATAATTTTAGTTGACTTAATAAAATCATCCTCATTTATTGGCACCTCGTCTTTAATGTTTTGACGGTATAGCGCGTGCAGAAGAGCATTGTCTTCCATTGAGGATGGGACGTCCTTAACTAATATACGAGGCCTTCGGCCTTTCGGTTTTTCAAGTCTTAAGCCGGCGGACCTAATAGCATCGACCGATTGCAACTTTTTTATTTGGTTGTCATTAGCGACACGTAATACAACGCCAGATTTCGCGGTTTTCTTAACGCCTACTATTTGAAATCCGTCATCACTAGGCTTAATCGCTTTCATTAGCGCTTGTTTAGTCGCGGACGATGACGAGTAATCGGCTAACCGCTCAGCGGTAGGGTAGGCGACGACGCACGGAAAGGGGGCGCGCGACTCAACAGCAGGCCCAACTTTAGGTAGACGAAGTTTCAAAGAATCCGCATACGAAGATTTGTTATAATCACTAGTATTGACGTTAGTAGGATTTAATTTAATTTTATCCAATTCGCGTTTCGCATTGGCTAATTTGGTTTCGTTGGAGGATGATTTTATGGCTAACAAAGAAACAATGGCCGTTACGCGCTGAGTCATGTCCATGATGGCTGATTTATTTGCGACATTAATGCGGGACCCTTGATCATTAACAAGGTCGTTAATTTTTGAGAGATATGCAGACGCCGATGAAACTAAATCGCAATAGTTGTCATTGCTCGCAGTACTGGCGTTTAATATTTTCGAAGGCTTCTCAATTGAGTTGGATGTGTGTAGCCGTTTTGACCTATCCTCGGGCGAGATGTACGAAGGAGACATTTCGCGAAACAAACGTTTTGTTGAGCTAGCGGAGGTCGTCGGCGACCCGGGTGTATGGAATGCATCTCTGCCACGGTCAGGCGGGTCATCATTAATGGACAACATATTATAAATTATGAAATTCAAATAAACTATTAGAACGTAAGCAAAGTAGGTAACAGAATTAACGGACGATAAAATTATTTAGAGGTACCCACACACCAAAGAAAGTAAATGTACTCACCGAAAGTAAACGAAATTAACTAAAATACCCGTAAAACCGACGTAAAAACACTAAAAAACTTACGATACCAGCACTTAGCACAATAGCACACAACTAGTAACAACTCACGAGCCGGGAATCGATCACGGAACACGAAAATCGTAATTAAAATCAACAGCGAAATAGATTGCATCCAACCCGAGCGAGTGCGCGGAGGGAAGTGATATAGTGGTCATGGCTGAGACCATGGAGGACCTCAGTACAATGCTCGATGACCTTTTTTTTTTTTTTTTTTCGGATGGGAAATCATCAAATGACTTTCCCGCTTTGGGCGGAGCAGGAGGGAGTGTCAGACTTTTACTGACTAAAACCCATCCATGTGCCGTCGACACGGCCTGTCGTCATGAGACGGACGGACGGCGAGCTAGCCCATAGCCCACCGTCCACAGGCCCGCGCCTAAGGTGGCCGGGGGCCACTTGGTGGCCCCCGACGCCCGGGGCGTCTCCCGCGGCGGCCGGGACGCTGTGAGGTTCTCTCCCTCTCACGTTCCGCCACCTCCTTCTCTAGCATTACTGCTTCGCAGAAGGTGACGGCGTCCCATTCCGTCTCGCTCCGGACCATGGCTTGCACCAGGGCCGGACGCGAGAGGTCGCCGCCACCAATCGCCGCTATGCTCGATGACCTCAGTAGAGCTTCCGGAAGAGTGGGTCTTAAATGAACATGGACAAAACCAAGGTCATGTCGAATGCCCATGTCACACCCATTCCTATCAAGATCGGAGACTCTACACTCGAAGTTGTAGACGATTATGTGTACCTTGGACAAACGGTCCAGTTAGGTAGGTCTAACTTCGAGAAAGAGGTCAATCGTCGAATCCGACTCGGCTAGGCAGCGTTCGGGAAGTTGCGCAGTATCTTCTCGTCCAACTTGCCACAGTGTCTCAAGACGAAAGTCTATGACCAGTGTGTGTTGCCAGTGATTACATACGGGACCGAAACGTGGTCGCTCACAATGGGCCTCATCAGAAGGCTTAAAGTCACCCAAAGGGCAATGGAGAGGACTATGCTCGGAGTTTCCTTGCGCGATCGAATCAGAAATGAAGACATCCGCAAGATAACCAAGGTTACCGACGTAGCCCGGAGAATTGCCAAACTTAAGTGGCAGTGGGCAGGGCACATTGCTCGCAGAACGGATGGCCGATGGGGCCGAAAAGTTCTGGAGTGGCGACCGCGAACCGGAAGACGTTGCGTTGGAAGGCCTCCCACTAGGTGGACCGATGACCTGGTGAAGGTTGCGGGAATCCGCTGGATGCGAGTCGCGCGGGACCGGTCGATGTGGCGACACTTGGGGGATACCTATGTCCAGCAGTGGACGTCTTTCGGCTGAAATGATGATGATGATGAAGCTTACAAAGAGCATTTATATTGATATAAAGTGTTCGCCCATAAAGGGAATCCTCCGTGTCTCAGTTATTGCTGTTGTATATATACTACAGCTGTAATACAGACACCCAATTGGAATATAATCTGATTGGATGATGAAATAGAGCGCGTTCTAATTTAAAACGAAACATAACTTAATATTATGGCATTTAATTTAAAGCAACCTGTGATTAGGCAAAGGTAACATAGTAAACATAGTAACAGATGCTAAGAAAAATAATAAAAAAACGACATTATATCATTGAATTGCGCTTCTTGATTGGCAAACGATGTTAGCAATAAGGCTTATAATTGTTCCTCCCCGAGATAATCTACGTGTACCTTGACCAGAAACAGATGTGTAGATACTGAGCACAAGGCGGTAAAGAATGCAATGACAAATGAGGTAATTGAATATATGTATGCATGCACCGCAGTGAAGTACTAGCTTTACAAAGACTCCGTGCAGTGCGTTCAAGCGAGATTCCAATTATCCAGAGCTTTTGTTCTTTCTCACTCTGACGCTCTATTGTCATCACACCCGCGCATTCAATGAATATTTTTCATTCATTTGTGGCTTTAATTAATATCTATTTTAGAAATTTTCAATGGAAACTGTACCCTTCCGTACCCAACGTGTCCGCTTTTGTTGTTTAATTGATTTTCAGTGTTATCTCTACCGAAACTGTAATGGAACGTGTTTAGTGTGAATAGGAATTTATGTGTATGTTTCACACGTTTGAAATGGGCTCAGCTTTGTTTTGTTTGTTTCTTTTGGTATTTTATGGAATTTTAATTAAAATTTAAATTGTCATCATTCATCATTGTTTTTGAAAATATATACATAAACTCACACCTTTTTCCCAAGGGGGTAGGCAGAAACCACAGAACGCCACCTGCTACGATCCTTACATAGGTACTCCTTTTGCCTCATCCACGTTCATACATCTGGTCATACACGCACGCCGGTTGCAAGTACTACATACCTGACCTTTCTAAAGAACCTCACCAATAAGGTCAGTGTATGGCCTTCTAGGGCGTCCCCTCACGACGTTACCACTCACATTTGTTTTTAAAAATATTCTTTAAATACTAATGGAAAGCAAGTTTGATGTTAAACTGAATAAACTGTTAAAACTAAATTGTAAGAGAATAATTCTGTGCTCCTTTCCGTATTTTGAGAAGATTTCAAGCCGACGAAATCATTTTATCCACAAACTTAACGATCGCCTACATTTGTTGGTTAGTCATTTTAGTGACAGGTTGACATTTTTCGACACCAACAGTTTCGTTCAGAAATTGAAGTCAACTAGGAATGATGCGTACCTGCCTATTAGTTTTAGACGTCAAATAGCAAGGCTATTAGCTTTTAATATAAACTCAGACATAAGTATGTCGCAGTTTTTTGTAAATAGGTCTACGGAAATTAGTAATTATACTAATTGTATTTATACAAATATTAGCTTAGATTTAAACTAGTCACTACGACAATAGAAGGTACGAGTGACAATTTCGTTAAACATATCGACTCTAAGGTATCTTCTAGCTCTCAATTAATAAATTGTCAAAAAGGGGTTGAGCTGAATTCCTTTACATTATTTCATCAGAATATTCAGGGTTTTTCTTCCAAACAATTAGAAATTGAACTATTTTTAGAAAAAACCAAGTTTGATATCATCTGTATGTCTGAACATTGGATGAAAGATTATGAAATGCAAATTAATTTTGAGAATTATAGTGTGGGCAGTTGCTTTAATCGGAAATCTAAGATGCGTGGGGGTTCATTAATCTTAGTTAAAAATTGTATTAAATTTAAGCCTCGTAATGAAATTGTCGAACTATCGGTTGAACATAGCATCGAATTGTCTTGTGTTGAGCTAGATAAGCATGTAATAGTGTGCGTTTACAGACCCCCTAATTACCTGAACTACTCTAACTTTGAGTCAGTATTGGAAGATGCTCTAGCAAAGCTTGTAACTCGTAATAAACTAATAATTATCTGTGGTGACTTTAATGTTAATATCTTAGAGAATAATGTAAACAGCAGTAGATTTTTAAGTCTCTTTAAATCATTTAATTTGTCAAATGTTTTTTTCAGAACCAACCCGAATTACTACAAATACTGCTACATGTATTGATAATGTTTTTTGTTGCTGCGACTACATAAATAAATCCATTTTAAATTACCTTCCTTCAGATCACAGCGGACAGACTGTTGCTTTCGCGTCCAAGATACAATTGCAAAGAACTCAGATTCTAATTAGACAAATAGCACCCAGCAACTTAGAAAAGTTTAATAATAATTTAATAAGCAAACTAAATATACCAGGCCATATTAGAAACAATGTAAATGAATTGTATGAAGAATTCTTTTCGGTAGTGCACGCCGAGTTCAATAATACTTTAAAAAAGAAAACAAAAACTATTGGCCCAAGGTTTATTTTTAGTGACTGGGCAACACAGGGTATTAGGAAAAGTAGGGAACGTTTGTTTGAGCTGTACGGCCTTAAGCCTTATAATAAAACAGAAACTTTTAGTAAATATGTTGCTACTTACTCGAAAAATTTTAAAAACTCTTGCAAGGTAGCTAAATCCCTCTTTATAAGCAACAAGATTAAATCAGCTGATAACAAAATTAAGACAGTTTGGAAAATTATCAACAGTGAAACAAATAGAAGTAAAAAACAAAGTAATGACATAACATTAGAGACCTCACGTGGCCTCGTGAACTCTAATAATGAAGTTGCTCAAGAATTCGTTAATTTCTTTACCAGTATCCCACTTAAAACTACAGAAACCTTAAATTCCTCTCCCTTGCTCTCTATTGATTTATTGAAAGTGAACGTTCCAGCCTGTTCAAATGAATTTAAATTTCAGCATATAAACCCCATAACAATCATAAAAGCATTTGAGCAAATCAAGATTAAATTAACCGAAGATCTATGGGGTATGTCTATCAAAGCTTGTACCTCAATTACTGAGACTGTAGCACCGTATTTAGCCTTGATATTTAATTTGTGCGTGGATCAAGGGGTCTTCCCGGATCTAATGAAATTCAGTAAAGTAATACCCCTTTTTAAATCCGGGGACAGTAAAGATACCAATAACTATAGGCCCGTATCCGTGTTGCCGGTTTTCAGCAAGGTGTTTGAAAAGATAATGCTCAATCAAATGCTTTACCATTTTAACACCAATAAAATCTTACACGAGCAACAGTACGGTTTCACCAAAGGACGTTGTACGACTGACGCCGGTGTCACTTTATTAAAACACATATTTACTGCGTGGGAAGAGGCACAAGATGCCATAGGAATCTTCTGTGACCTTTCGAAGGCATTTGATTGCGTAAATCACGAAACCCTGATCTTGAAACTTGAGCATTACGGTTTAGGTAAACTTGCGCTCAGTTTAGTAAAATCGTATTTGAATGATAGACAGCAGCATGTACAAGTAAATGGCGTAAATTCAATGGGTTTAAAAGTAAAAATGGGTGTACCACAAGGTTCGATATTGGGTCCCTTCCTCTTTTTAGTGTACATAAATGACCTACCCAATTTATTTGACAACTACCCGCAATTGGTGTTGTTTGCAGACGATACTTCTTTAATATTTAGGATAAACAGACGTGCCACAAATCTGGACGACGTAAATAACGCCCTACTGCAGGTTCATAATTGGTTTACCGCTAATAATTTAGTTCTAAATGGGAAAAAAACAAAGTGCATTAGATTTGCTTTACCAAATGTCAAAAGTCGTGATTGTGACGTAGTATTGAATCAAGAGAAACTAGAATTTGTCGATAAAACAGTTTTCTTGGGAATCACGCTCGACTCAAGGCTACAATGGGGTCCTCATTTAACATCTCTTGCAGGACGGCTGAGCTCAGCAGCGTATGCTGTTAGGAAAATCCGTCAATTTACTGATGTTGATACGGCGAGGCTAGTCTATTTTAGTTATTTTCATAGTATTATGTCATACGGTATTTTACTATGGGGACGCGCTGCAGACATCGAGTCTATATTTATTCTGCAGAAAAGGGCTATCAGAGCCATTTATGAATTACGTAGACGCGATTCTCTAAGAGAACTGTTTAAGGAAATTAATATCATGACAGTACCTTGTCAATACATCTATGAAAATATCATGTACGTTAGGAAAAATCTGCATTTATTCAGTAAAAGAGGTGACAGACACCACTATACTACTAGAAATAGGGACCAACTAGTTCAGCCAGGTTTCAGGCTTGCTAAAGTAGATTCATCTTTCATGGGGTACTGTTTAAAATGTTACAATAAAATACCTCCCCACATTCTACAACTGAATGAGACGAAATTTAAATCTTGTATAAAACGCACACTATGTAGGCAAGCATATTATAAGTTGGTGGATTACATTGACGATAAAAATGCTTGGCTCAATGCTGGTCCTGCTCCACAACCATAGGGGAAAACTAATTGGGCAAATTATTGTGCTAGCTGCAGAAGATTGTAAAAGTATCTTTGCTTTGTATAGATTCCATCTCCTAGTATTGTATAATTGCATAGCACATGTGAGGACCATGTATTTTTAAGCTACCATTTGCATTTAGTTATCTTTCATTGACTTGAATATGCCTTGGTGGCTGAGAGAAAGTCATGCTCACTCAAATGTCTCGCTGATGGTGGCGGGTGTGTCGGGTCATTTAGTTCCCTTCAATATGGTTGAGTTGAATGGCGCCGATACACGCGTCTTGTTCGTGATCGGGCGCTGTCAGTTGGGACTGGTCATCTTTTAGCTGCCACGGTTCATTTTAATTACTTTATTTTTAATTTGTTGATCTAATGTTTTACTCTGGACGCTCATAATGTGCACGTCTTCCTACATCGTTCTCACATATATCTATAATCTCAACATGAATGATGTTACCAAGATTTTGTAACAATATTTTGATTTAAAAGAGTGTCCATCGAGTTTCTTGCCCGTTCTTCTCCATAGAGATCTACGCTAGGGAATGGGCAACTACAGTACTTTCTCAAGTTATTATGTCTTGTGTCTGGGACTGTAGCTTTGTTTTGTTTTTTTGTATTTTTGACTTTCAAAAGTGCCATAATAATGGTCTAATTGAAATAAATGCTTTGAGTTTGAGTTTGAGTTTGATGTTTATACAAAACAACAAACTAATAAATAATTAGTTTGTCGTATCAGTAATGTAATATCCATCTTCACCCGAACCATTCTCGTGGTTCTTGTTTTGAATCCATCTTGAATAAAAATGACGTGCAAGATCCATTCTTTAAAAAAGAGATCTTCTATGATTTGTTAGTTAGAAAAGTCTTTCGATATCTATATCTAATTAAATAATGTCGAAAACAATTTAGGTTGGATTGCTTTTAATCCAGTAGGTTTTAATTTTGATTCGTCCTAAAACCTTAATCCGCTGGATCCAGATAGGCTGACATTTGAGACTGCTCCCCAAGGAAATGAATCTGGAAATAAGCTTGTCGTTAATTATTATCAAATCATGGCTTTGTACTATAATTTAGTACGAATAAATTAAATAACTAAATGAAAAATGGTCTTTCCGTACCACTTGCTCAAAAAAGTGACATTCTATGCCACAAAAAGCGAATATAACAATAGTCATTTTTAATATGTTAAAAACAGGGAAAGAAAATTGTACTGAATTTCATTCATCCTCTAGGGGGAGAATGTGATTTAAATTTGGAATACTTATCAAAATTTATACTGAACTACATCTGTGTTTACACCATTGAGTTTGTATATAAAGCATTATATATCTTTTTGAAAAAGGAATACGCATTTATTATGCAGTTATGATTATTAAATAAAATTACGAAAACCGACGAGGCCGTATGAGCTTGATGCCTTTGCTTTTCCGACAAAAAAATATTAGTCAAAAGAATTTGCCACGTTTTTGTTTTCTTCAAATACATGAACGTTAAGTTAATTTTAATTGTCATTATTTTTAATAAATGCTTATCTCATATTATTATTGTGTTAATTTTTTCGCAAATGGTACAAAAAGTAGTTCCTCGGTGATAAAGCTGTCTTAGTCTTGGGTGAACTTAAATCCCTCGCTACACTCAGGACTCGTCTTAAATCCCTCGCTTCGCTCGTGATTTAAGTTTTTAACACCCTCGCTACGCTCGGGAGTAAACCTCGAGTCCTTCGTTACGCTCACGATTTAAATCGTCACCCGCGACAGAAGACACTGCTTTATCCCCTTGGTTATTAATCTACTATTCAGCAACAAATCTTGTCTCTCCCTCTTCCTGTAATCTATCTAAAGGTTGTCTTGCAAAGATCGCTATTTAGCGATAATACCGCCAATTGTATCATCCTATAAGAATTGTTTTTGTAAATGTAAATGTACCTAAAGTGTACATAATCAAAAATCAGCATCATTCTCCTGCCCTAATCCCAATTTATTTGGGATCAGTACAGCATATCTTCTTCTTCCATACTTCTTTATTACTCGTCATCTCATCAGACACCTCTCTTGCCATATCATCCTTCACACAGTCCATCCATCGTTTCTTTGGTTCGTCGTTTCTTCCTCTCTCTTATACCCATACAAATTCATATGCAAAACTAATACATAATAAAGAATATTTTATTCTATCCTAATCTTCCTATAATATCAATGTAAAAGGTAATAAATAACTAATATGAAGACAACATTGTTAGATGATTCGACTAACCAACTCGGCCCTCCAATAACGTCATTTTAAGGGTATTGAAATATCCTTCACAAAACTCATTACAACTTAGCTCAGCACCAAACGCTTCCACAAACCAAATACAAGGCCAAGATCCCAATAAATATAAAATTAAAACACAAACCGAAAACAAACAGTACTTGAGAAGTAACCTCGGAACTTCTAGCGCCATCTGTTGACCGACCATTGTAACTACAGTTCGATGCGGGGAAACTTCCAAACGTTTCGAGGTCGGCTATTTTTCCCTTAGCGATTTGCATTCTTTTCACATTTGAGCAAATGAGCGTACCCAGTAATGAATTTGGGAAGTACTCTCCGGTGTTATGACGAATTTTGTAAGGACTTCGTTTAGGACTTGATTTCGTCGCGACTTTGCCAGCAATGTTTTTGAGCTCGCTATTCTGTGATTACTTTTTGATAGTTCTGTGGGTGCCAAATAGAATTGCCGAATGTTATTTTGTTTCCAGTTTGTTGGGTAGAGGTCAGACGGTAATTAGGTCTTTAGTGAAAGCAAACATTGCGCATAATTTAATATTCTGGGGTAGCAACAGAATGAAACCGGTTTTTCACAAAAGTGTATATTATAAGTGTATATTATCTAGTATATTTAAATTTATCGTTAAATTTTTGTCGTTTCGAGGCTAATTGATTTCAATATCTAACAGAACATTTTTCATCGCTGCCGGTGCCACATTTTCGCGAATTTCCTTTGACAAATAAATAACTAAAATACATATAAAAAGGGACATCGTTTCCCATCGACGTTTGATAGGCAGTTAATTGATGGATTGTGATACCAACATGATCCCTCCGGTACCCGAGTCACGAGGATAATTTATTTTGCTTTTGTTTGCCTTCCATTTACTATGTGATAAACTCTTTTTTCTTTGCTTCCCCTATTTTTGCCGGTGGGACATGAGATTGGATGGTGATTGATAAATCGTAGTTTTTAGTAATGTTATTGCTGTCGATATATTTTTGATGTTTTGTTGTTGTGGTAACCTTGAACTGTGTGTGTGAACAGGTTGGAGGTGAACTTTTTGGAGGCCAGAGTGTTATAGCATCCTATTATTGGGATTCATAGCCTAAGCATATTTTTTACAATATTATGGGCAGAGCTGCAATTAACTTATCCTACCTTTTATTTACTTACATTAAAAAATACGCAATTTACTGTTATTCATATTTGAGGCACAACTAATAATAATTCCACTGCGAGGATCGACCGGAGAACACGGTGGAGCACACGGTGGAGGTGTGCCCTGCGTGGGCAGAGCATCGCCGTGTCCTCGAAGCGGCGATTAGCGGCGGCGAAATCTCGCGTCCGGCCCTGGTGCAAGCCATGGTCCGGGTCCGGGGCGAGACGGAATGGGACGCCGTCACCTCCTTCTGCGAAGCAGTAATGCTAGAGAAGGAGGTAGCGGAACGTGAGAGGGAGAGAACCTCAAAGCGTCCCGGCCGCCGCGGAGACGCCCCGGGCGTCGGGGGCCACCACGTGGCCCCCAGCCACCGTAGGCGCGGGCCTGTGGACGGTGGGCTATGGGCTAGCTCGCCGTCCGTCCGTCTCATGACGACAGGCCGTGTCAACGGCGCGTACGTGTTCCACGCGCGCCTCTAAGAGAGTCAGCAATAGGAAGGGGTCCGCAAGGACCGATGCCTGCCGTGGTTGCGGGACTGTTCGAAAGAGATACCGTGACCCCGGTACAAGGGCGATGAAGGAACATGGATGTGTTTTAGTCAGTCTCCTGCTCCGCCCAGAGCGGGAGAAGTCATTTGATGATTTCACATCCGAAAAAAGAAAAAAAAAAAAAAGGCACAACTAATAATACAATACAATACTTGTGAAAAATTTATCTTCCGTATGGGCGTCTTGCCTGAATTAAATGATTATTATTATTATTATTATTCTTTGTCTCGAATAGCTTTGTATCTAAACAAAAACATTCGAAATTTCGAATCCACAAAACAAAGACATAAAAATACTAGGTACGCTAATACCCTGTTGTTATTTTTATTACACATCCACGTACATTAATTACCCATACGCCTAAAACACCATGGAAGGGAGACCTTTGAAAATGTTTACCTTCACCGTTTAATCCGGGGAAATACTGGCCGAAAATCGGTGTATTATGTAATCCTATATTCCGGGCGCAAATTCTACGGCGGGGACAAACAACACACATGTGACGTAAACAGCGCTGCAGGACCAACTCCATTAATGATTGGCATACGATAAGCATGGTAATACTCCATGGAACGCAGGAAACACGTTCTTGGGCATCTGTTTAATTATCACCGTTGGATTTACGGCTTAGTTGTGATGGAAAATAGATTTCGATTTCAAATATTGAAATGTTTTCTAACCGTAGAAATACTGAATTGTATTTCTAGTCGATTATAACACCGCTAAATCTTATAAGTGCCTATAAATTACCAGTATTAAGGTATTAAGTTTTAAATCTTCTACATAACCCTAAGTTCGCAAGAAAAACAGGTGGCGCTGAAGACCTAATACGCCCTAATAATAATTCCTTTCATAGCTATACGTCAGCAGTTGTCCGGATAAAGTGTGTAGCAAAAACTTTTGTAACTGAAAGTACTTCGACACTCACAAAGTTGGGAGCGATGGAGAAAAACTTTTCTTCCCGACAGTCCGTGATTTCGGGCATTTTGTATGGATGTAATCTTGGTGGCGTTAGGTACTTACATGTTTTGTAGCCATTTCTTAGTGTACTGATTAATTATACAAAATCTTATTTAACTTTTTTGGAATGGAACAAGTTTTTTAAGTACATTAGTTTGTATGTTACGTGAATGGGATAAGAAAAAATGTAATTACTAGTTCGTGAAGAAACTCTCTGGAGAGTGCGAAACGATAGTCAGACTATTTTGTTTTCTATTAAATTTTTTTAAACCATTTTCTAGTGTACATTTTTGTTTTTTAGATGTTGGTGTATTTATAAGGTGAGATACCTATAAAAAAGTATAGCTGCTACCTAAACAATGTTTGTTTCTTCCAAAGATCTAACCTTGGATCCGCAGCGTTGAATGCCAAAACCACTAAAGCGCTGCACCAATTCGGTCGCCAAACTTTGTTTTAGGAAACCCATAATTTTAGTGGTTAGTCAAGGCGATTAAGCGACCACCAATTACAACGCCTTTTTGCTCCTAATAAGCTTCAGTTACAAGCTAAAATATTCCTAACAGTTCCGTAATAACCGTCTAAGCTTTTGTTTACTCCAACGTAAAAATAAAATAAACAGTCTCGATTCAAATCTCCGACTAAAATTAACCGTAAAATGCTATAGAAGTCGTGTTCACCCTTAACGTAACGCCTTGACACGTAACAAAAACGGTTATGTTTCATTACTTTCAGGTTTTACCTCACGTATAGGCCTTGTGTGTAACAAGGAAGGTTGTTCAACCGATGACCGTGTTTTGGGGCACAAATATGAGCCGACCTCGAAATATTAATGTGTTTATTTTTATGACTGATAAAGAGGGATCTGTGGTATTCCCCGGGGTTTTGTGAATGGAAACGGGAGTGTCATAAGACTTCATTACGTAAAGGGTTGTGTTAGTCGATCGTGTAAGTTTATCCCTTTGAATCTTCTCAAATTGCTCGTTTGTTGTGTAACTAGATATTTTATTTCTTATGACGGTCGGAATGTGAATATTACATCATTTTAGGTATTTACAGGTAGGAAGACTTGTAATGTAAGATGTTATCATTACGTACAGAGTTTTCTATTATACATAACCGCGTTTTTTTTTTCGGAAAATCTCAATTACAAGACCGAAAAATCATATAGCGTTTGAAAGGCTTGGAAAGACAGTTCTTAACAAAAAAGAAACCCCTAATCAGTTCCAAAAAAAGGCAATATAGAATCGCTTCCAGAATAAAATTTCTTATTCTAATTTTATTTAAAAAAAATCTTAACAAAGTCAAACCTAATTTAGAATTCGTCGTTAACTTCCCAAAAAATGATTACATTTGGAGCACAAAGCATTAGTATTCTAGTCTCGTTGTTTAAGAGATAAACCACGACAGTGTACCTACCTAAATATGTACCGAATTTCATGTTTTATTTGCGATGTTAGACTACCTCGCTTCACCTACATAATTAAATTCTTTTGTGGGGTCTAAGAAAGCAGGGCTCAAGGGAGTCAGTCTATGCGAAGTGAATAGTAGAATTTAAATCGGAAAGCTGGGGTATTTTTACGTAGAGAATCGTCAAGAGTCAGGGCGTATTTGCGTGCTTAATTTGTACATTTAGGAAAATTGAAAAGGAGGAGTAACAAATCATTTTGTTTTTGTTAAAAAATAGCCATATGGCGACTGAAACAGGTAGGTATTGTTACTGTATTGTACTTATATTAGACTGGTATCCTTATGTCGAAAGCGCGTTATTTGCGTAGATACAGTAATTAGGCGTTGTCAAGTTCACAACCTAGACAAAACAGCCCGAAAACACGATCAATAGACAGAATAAACATGGTCACGGTTACCTAAATAGCATATTCTATGATTACCCGCTTACTGAGAAATTAAATCGTCTCTTCACCAAAAGGTACTGAATAACGTAAAAGATTAAAATCGTATCCAAGTTCTCCAAGTCAGCTCGAAAAGTACTTCAGCTTATAGATTCATGTCGATGGCTCTATGCGAACAGGTGCATCCGAGCTACCTGCAGAATAAACTTTGCTAAGAAACTACATAATCAAGATCGTGTTTTAAGATGCTGCAGATGTAGGTTGGAATAAAATTATCTACTGTTCGTTGCGAAAAGAACGTCGGTATACAGATTTGTGTTCTTAAGGAAAATGTTTGTCGGTAATAAAAATATTGCTTTGTTTACTTGTAGAGTCAATAGTCAACACATAAAGAAGCCTTGCCGCTATTCGTAAGGGTCTTATACACTGAGTGAGTAATGACAGCTGGATAAGCAAATAACTCTCCGGCTATTCATTGCAACATATAAATGTCTGCACTTATTCGTCTGCTAGGCGTGATGACAGTAGCAACTCCCTCGGTAAACGATAGTATTTGTCATCAGTGAATTAGCAGTGAATTTTAATAGGCAAGCGCAACTGCTGAGTACGAGATCCTGGGTTCGATTTCTAGGTTGGCCAAAGTGTTTTTGCGTTTTTCCATCAGAAATCTCTCAGTAGCAGTAGTCTGGATTTGTGCCCGGTCCACGGTAATAGGCTCTCCCTCACACACACTCTGCCTCTCTGCTTTCCCATTGGGGATACACTCTGCCTTCCCATTGGGGATTACAGGCGTGATATCATGTTAATTTATTGTGTAAAATGATACAGTTATACACTAGCCTTGTTATTTATTTTTAGTTTGAAACCTGTGAGTTACCTATACATTTTGAATACAGGTAGGACGCCCGGCTTGGTTTTAGTGTGTTAAACAACATTTTAGTCGAGTCGACTAAAATGTTGTTTAACACACTAAAACCAAGTTACCTACATTGTCTTAAACAAAGCTTTCTGCAAACTTCAGCAATGCCTTAGAGAACAAGAGATAAGAATATAGTACTTTCCCCACTTTCAAGAAGTAAAAATATAATTGTCGCTTGCACTCGATATTGAACCCTCGTTTCTTGAAACAAAGTCGAGTTTAGAAAGTTACGGATTGAGTTTCGTAAAGTAGGTTAAGAGAATTAGTGAAGGTATATCGTGGTTTATACTCAGGTATAGCGATTCTTTAGTGTACTTAGTGTTTAATTTTTCTATTCTACTTTGCAAGCAAAAGAACGGAGCTATAATGAAGACGTGTTTTTTTTCTGTTTTAATAGATTGTATTGTTTATCCGGCTGGTGTACGCAACTCCACGTCCATGGAGTATAATTATTCTGTATAATGATGGAATGTGATGATTTCTATTCATATAATTTTAAGTTTGCATTTTGAATATTATTTTTACTAGTGTTCGCTTAGTGATTAAAATTCGATCATGATAAAAAAATACTACTTAATTGCAATTTTTTTAAATTGATAACACTAAAGCTCATTAATTAATACCTACTAATATGTATAAAAACAATTTACAAACAGAAGAGATTTTTTTGTCTTAGCTTATTTAAATTGTTGACTTTGAAGATGATGAGATGCATTTTGGTATAACTGGGGTGTAGAAATACCCTTAACGAAGCAATTTGTTTTGCGTAGAGTGACTTAATTTGTTGTGCAGAATGCTTGGTTTACGGCTTCGTGAAAGGTTTTTTTACAACTTGTATACGACGTGTTTCCGGATGATATCGATAAACTTCGACCGGTCATTGTACTTATCATTATGAACAACTTTTACTATGGGACATTGCATTAAAACGCGAAAAAAAAAATCTGCTGTTCCATACATTTTGACGAGTTATACGAACATAATTGTAGGGAACAGCTGTTTTTTTTTCGCGATTTAGGGTTTGGTCCCATAGTAAAAGTTGTTCATAATGACAAGTACAATGACCGGTCGAAGTTTCGTGCTCGAAATCCAAGAGCGTACCTCTAAGCCACATATATTATGTATGAACCGGTATAGTTTAGAGATCACAGCAGTTATGTTAAAAGGTTTAACTCCCTTTGGGAACAAACATCTGTTTACTCTAATCTCTTCTCCCCCTACCGTTTGATCTATCGCTAGGATACACCATCCTATAAGAAATCGTTCATGCGTTTATAAGTAAGAGGTTCAACTTTATAGGTCGGAATAGTTCGACGGTTACCAGAAGAACTGGCGAACGGTCGAGGGCTCGAATCTCATTCGTTGCTTTATTTAGTATACCCCACTCCTTGTGCAATAGGGTAGATGACAAAAAAATCGAATTAGTCTGTCAGATAGATTTCCAAAAAATATTGGACACGTATTTTTTCTTTTGTTACGTAAACCAAAATTGACGACACTTTTAAAATGCTCAAAACGTCACGCCGTGGTATAATTTTTAGTGCGTTGTGACGTCACGAGCCCTACTCCGAGTTTTGATGCGTTTTATCTTTGTCAATATTCATTGATGTACAAAAACAAAAAAATACGTGTCCATTATTTTCCAATACTCTAACTGACGGACTAAATAGATTTACACTTTATTGATGGTGGATACTAGCCTATTGTGTATTACTAATAATGTTTAAAATAGTGTGTAACGAAAATTGTGTAATTGTAATGAACATGTTTTTGACCGTAATATCTGGTCAGTCAAACCTCGATTACTGTTTACCCCCCTGCCGTGTCACCACCTAGCATCCTACCTACGTTTGCCTCATTTATTTGACTTCAACTCTAATTTAGTTTAATGACCTTTTACTGAACCGCTCTCTAGGGAAATAATGAATAAGCAAAAAAATCAAGCACCTACTCTAAAAATCACATCTAAAACCCGGTTTATAAATAAGAATTTCATGAAGATTAGAAAAAAAAGGTTACGACACAACGTTACTTTTTACAACAAACATACTAAGTCGAAAACATTGTTATTATATTACGCTGAAGGAGAAAAAACACAGGATCATAAAAATCTAGGTCTTGAAGGCAACATTTAGCGTCACCAGCAGTTTGGGAAGTGTCTCATTACGCTAGATATGAATTGGGATTATACCCTTGTTCCTAACGGGGTAGGCAGCTTCGTTACTTCGATCTACTTAGTTATGATGGTAAGGGTATTTATTTAACTATGCATTAGATACTATGACATGGCTCTAGTGTATCATATAATGATTAATATACATGGTACGGTAGACATCACGGTTATACTAGGCGTTATAGCACTAGGTTTCAATAGATTATTAAGCTAGTGTATTTTTTTTGTTTAGGGAAGAGCCCGCCACACTGTTCCCAAACCACTGTAACTCCTGAAAGCCAGAATCAACAGTGGCAACCACCAGAAAAGCGCCGAGACAATGAAGCTCGACGAAGTCCCAGAGAATGAATTTAACTGTCTTGGATCCCGCAACGAAATTAATCAGAAAAGTATAGTGGAGGAGTAGGAAAAAACCGTAATTTTCACTTCCCTCCATTTCAGCAGGAGACAGAACGAAACAAGGCCAATAGGCACAAAGGGACGTTTGCAACTGGGATAGGCCCAGTTGCCTAGCACCACGGATAAACATTAACATTAATGGGTCCTAAGGTGTGAGCTGTTATATTTGATTCCAATAATAGGTATAGCAAAAACGCTTAAACGCACGGAAATTTGTTCTAGTTTCCACAAGGTATGTATAGTAAATAACTCCGGATGTAACCTGTACACTATCCAACATAATATTGCGTTCATTCTGCCAAAGACTGCACGCCCATAAAATGTGATGTACTGATTGTTCATATTCGCAGTCAGATGTGGAACGTTGACAAAAAGGCGAGTCAACAAGCTTGAAGGAAAATAATTTACTCTTAAAGTTACCATGACCGGTGAGATATTAGGCAACACAGTGATCAACCTCCAACCATGTCCTGGCCAGCCGTTCAAGAACGGATGGAAAGAACTGGTGGAGGTGTCGGCCCTTGATGGAATTATCCCGCTAGCGAAGCTAGTGTATACTGACTATTGTACCTGTGTATAGTGCAGTAATTTTTGTGTTGTGAGAATGAAATGAAGTCTAACATCCAAGTTTTATTCATCGTTCTATGATGTACTTTGCTACGCTATTCTAGTAGTCACAAGGGCGAATGCTTTCTGTGTAGTACTAAGTTCATTTTTCTGGTCAGGAGAACTGTTCTTGGGTTTAAGAAATTCTCATTATAGTTGGTGCCAGTTAAGATGAGAATAGCGGTCATTGCCCTTTCCCTAATATCTCTTCGTACGAACCAAAACAGATAAACCATGTATCGTTGTTAATTACAAAAAATGTTGTAGATCACAATAGATGACGATTCCAGACTTGAACAGGCTTGTTTTTGGTTTTCAAAGTTAAGAACTTTAATAAATGTGAAGTGGGGTCAATGACCGCTATTCTCATCTTAACTGGCACCAACTATAGCAGCCAGGAGTCTAGATTTGTGGTTAAAGTCTGTAGACTATTACGTAGGACTAATAACGTAAGAGTGAAATGTGGGTGTGCGTGTGGGTGTTGGTACGCAGGCGTGATGGTAGGTTACGTACCTACCTAAGTTTTATGTTAATTCTGAAGTTAATTTTAACTGAAGCTATTTGTAAATCTCCACGGATTGATACTGTTGACTTTTAGAAATCTCAGAATCGTATATTTACATTTTATATTATCTACTGTGGTTAATAATTTCACCTGAAGTTCAGAACAGAAAATCTCAGACTTTTGTCTAAGCTACCTCCCTTAAAATCAAGATCTTAGCGTAAACGCATAGTACAAGTATTTAATTAAGTGTGGTAATAACAAAGTTTATTAGCAGATATTTTTAGTAAGATGTATCAACCACCCTTTTCCCTGCCTGCCTGGTCAGTGCAGTCTTGGGTTCGATTACCAGGTCGGGCAAAGTGTTATTGGGTTTTTTCCATCAGGAATTTCTCAGTAGTAGCCACGGAGTCTAGAATTGTGCCCGGTTGATGGCAATAGGCTATCCCCTACTTCATAGGACATAAACATAACTGACGTATTGTGGGTGTACTATTATGGTACATCTTTACCTAACCCATCGTTGATAACCTACACCGTGATGATATGCTATGAATCTACCATGGTGAGATCTGATTGACCACATACCAACACATCCTTAAGATCTATGTTATGATATAAATTATGGTTATGTGTCGTATCAATAGATCTTTCTTAACGTAAACAATCTTTGTAGAAAGGGCATCAGATATTTATACAGTATGTGTATTTTATAAATAGATCATGATATTCTTATAGAGAGTACAATTATCATGAATACGTTTGTTTGGTTAGCTTGTTCCTATAAGATGATGCTGTGTGAGACGATGTTATTAATAACTTATTATTACGCAAGTAATAACTTATTTAATGGCATTCCTATAAGTTACATCATTATTTTATTCAGTAAATGAACAAATTTTAAATTGACTGTAAATCTGCAATATCATTTATGCTTATACTTTCAAAATGTGCACTCGCACTTGCCCGTAATGGTTTTAACCTTCAAACCAACGCATTAAAGTGAATGCGTCCTTGGCGGCAAAAATACTTCCCTAAAAGAATTTTCCTTATGGAACTAAATTTATTTTAAAATAAAGTTACACAAATAATATAATCATAACAGAAAGAATATTTGGGTTGACTATCGTCTTGAATGATTAAATAGTTAATTAGTAATTTAAAATACATTTTTATTCCACCCCCACTGTCTACGAACCGTTAGATTAAAAAAGGTTCCATTTTAAAGGTTCATAATATTAGATTCCCGGATCTTCTCCTAAAACCTGATTTAAAATTCACGTCGCTTACCCATGAGACAAAAACGTAACACGCAAATACTTTCGGAGAAATCTAATTTCTTTAAAAAAAATATAAAATTAAGCTGGGACTCTCGGAAATATTAATTTCCGGCGACTTAAAAATACCGCCGCGAACCATTTCTTTAACAAAAAATATGGTGACCCCAAAAATAAATCGTGGGATTTATCCTCTCATTAATCCTCTATCTTGAGGCCCCTGTAACAATTGATTACGTCACGAAAAGATCATCTCTGGCCTCTCCCTTTTGGACGAATGTCGTCATTTGTCTTTAAGATTTTTACCGTCATTTTCTTTTTTTTTTTAAGTCCCGGCTTAAAACGGCATTTGAAATTAGAACGGATTATGGTATCCGTTGCAAACGAAGCTTCTGGTTTTCAGTATCTGGGTGGAATCATTTTATCAAAAAGAGTTAATGCGGTCTGTGTACTTTTTATTTATTACATTATTTGGTTTATTTATTAGATACATTTATTTGGTAAAGGAAAACATATTCAATCGTTATGGAATACGGTCCTAAATAACAAAAAAATACCAATACGAACTATTATATCATCTTTAGCACCTTTCTGCCCTTGTCCAATGTTACTTGGGATCGGAACAACACGAACCATTTTATATAGACGTAATAATTACGTAGTTCTATTCACGTGTCATCTATACAGACGGATTTAGGTACCGCCCTAACTACTGACAAGTTATTATCCAATTCATTTGGACCATCGTATTAGGGCACCGGTTTTCCTTCTCTACCCACGTAATTTGCGAGAACAGATAACAATCTCTAGAATATAGGTACACGGTTAATACAAAAACCTACGAAAATACATGAAAAGAAAACATTTATAAGCCATAATGCTGATGTATCAATATTTGCCCTAAGTAAGCAAATAGTTACTTATGGCCAATAGAAGCCAATCCAAAGAATTTGCTAACAATACAAAAAGAAAACAACAGTGATAATAAAGAAACGTAATCTAAGAAGCAAGACAAAGAGCAGTTTCAAACAGGTGTTTAATAACTAAACTTAATTCGAAATTCAAATATATGTTCCACCATAGAGACGAGAATACTACAACTTAAAAAGTTCCAGTAGCAAAGGAATTTACTATACAGCCTTTACGTGAGTTTGTAACTAAAATATTCCATTTCATAGTCAAAAGCATCAGTTATGCCTTTCATTTACAGACAGTTAACTAACAAAATCGTACTAAAACTCCAGAACAAAGTTTAAATAAAATTAGCCTAGAATATTTAGCGCTAAATTGCTGAGTTCACATATTTCCATGGCTGGTGGTAATAAGAGAAAGCTTCAGTTGCTTGAAACGACACCATTTGTAAGTTAAGACGAGTGTTCAGTTTATGTAATGTTTTTTTCAAAACAGTCGTCTAAAAGTTAAAGTTAAGACAACATCGTGAAATAATAAATCGCCTTATGATAATTATAAAGGAATTAAAAACAGTGGTTTGTTGTTAAGTATTTAACAATTTATGTGATTGCGGAAATATAAGTGACTTGGGACTTTTTTAACAACTTGGTTTCATTTTCAGCCGTTTTAAAAGTTATCATTTTTTTTTAACAAAAGTCGGTATTTGTGAACTTTAAGCTACCATACTTCTCTCTCCGATAATATTCTAAATCCAAATATCATCTGGAACAATATTACCGCCTAAACTGAATTCCACGTTTCCAAGCGCGCGGTGTTTATTTTGCTTATCTAACCGTGACGCGGCAATATAGCTGTGATTATATCATTATTTACTCTTCGATCACTCTATCTACAAATATTTGAATTGATCTCTATTTAGTTGCAATGTTAGATAACATAATGTTTGGTTCAGTAAGTATGGTGTATGTAGGTACATACATTCTAGCAGTTTTGAAATTTTGCTTAGATTTTTATAAGATGGTTAAAGATTTCTTACTGGAACATTTTATGTAATCGATTATAAATATTTAATAAGTTAATGGAGGAGTATGGAGAAGAAGGGAAAATCAAGATTAAGTGATGTGTGTTTAACCAAAATTAATGTAGGTAGTGTTTTTGAAATAAAAAGTTTTAATATTTTTTTTGTTTTTACATAAGTTGGGATAAGGGCAGGGGATAATGATGATGTTTATGTAGGTTTTAATAACTATTGAATAAGTTCACTATCTTTAAAAAAAAACAGAAATTATACAGAATCATTTTATATACTAATATTACTATACCCATGAGTCGAGCAGCGGTGGCCCAGTGGTAGCGGCCCCGACTTACGAACAGTAAGTCGTGGGTTCAAACCCAGGCAGGCGGCATTACTTTGTGTAATTTATTTCATCACCACTGCTCTCAAAACGGTGAAGGAAAACATCGTGAGGAAACCGGCATGTCCTAGAACCAAAAATTCGAAGACATGTGACATCTACCAATCCGCACTGGGCCCGCGTGGTGGATTATATCCCATACGCAAAATACGCGCTTTGACGTGGAGTTGCGGACACCAGCCCGTTATACAATACAATACAATACCCTTGAGTCAAGGTGTAGGTTCATGTTTTTTAAGTTCGAAGTCTTTAAATCCATAGTTAATAATAAAACTATTAATTTTATAGAACAATTTACCTGTGTTTAAATCCATCCCTCTTCTATTTTTTTTTATTATTCACCCCATACGGCGACTATAAACTATACCTTATATGCGGTGACACCAACCCAGACTAATAAATAATTATGATTTTAATACAAAACAGCTTTATCATCCTAACATTTTTTTAAACTATCGGTAAGCACATGTGACATGTTTTAGCCTGAAAGGCTGTGGGTAACCACATAAGGCCCAAATCCCACTATTTTTACCCAACACATTTAATAAAGTTCTGTTTCCCTCCAAGGGACGCTTCGTTGCCTTGAAAGTTTAAATGTAACAAAACTTTTGTATTTATTGTATTAGTAAGAATATCTTAAACATTTTCTGGTTGTTATTAAAAATGTTAAAACGGTTTTTATGAAACATATTCTCTTTTTAAGAGATAATTACACAAATCTTCTGTATAATTATTTAAAAAAAAAATAGCAATAACACAGTTAAAGGAGTCAGCCTAAGGGTTCATCTGTATTGGTGGCAAAATACTGTGATGGACAGTATTTTGCCACCAATACAGATGAAAAACTGTTTTCTATGACTAATACTAAACATACAGCAAAAAAGAATCATTTTTCCATTAAAACTTTACCAAGTAAATACGTATTACATAAGCCAATTTATGAACGCTGTGGAGGAAGTAGGAACATCAAAACATTAACATCCAAACATTAACATCAAAACTGAGTACTTGAAATATTCGGTACCAACTCCTAATATCAAAATTACGTAAAAATTGGCAAACTTCTACTTCTTCTTCTTGTTTCCCGAAAATTGCTGTTCTGATTCACTGAACATAGTCTGATCTAGCATCGTAATTTATGTGCATTGTTGCCATACACTCCACAACAAAACTCAATGAATATTTCAGCGTTACGAAATTAACAATTAAATGAACCATTACAAAAATATCAGCCTTTAAGTAGATGTTACTAGGTCTGACACAGTTTTATCGACACGACGATTTTTGTTGGTGAAAACACTTAAGAACTTAGAAAAAACATCTCTTTAAGAATACGATATTGAGAAGTATCGTATTACGCTACTTGAAACCAGCACATTGAGAGGTTTCCTTATCCTGCGTGTTTCAGGCAATGCGCTAAAGCTATCACATTTTATCTAGACTTTAAATCTAAACTTTACTACCGAGTCTAGTATTAGAACTACTTGTAATTCTGCTAGAACCGTTTATGAACACGAAGGGAAGTAAATGAATAATAATGTACTTCACAGCACGGCAAAAGTGATCTAGAACCTTAGAGCTTTTCAGTCTTCAGAATAACTCCTGACAATTTTCTCAAATTAAAACCCAACTATAAGACCGCTTTTCATAAGAAATGAAAGCATAATCCCTACTCCAAACAGTTCATTAATAACGTCCGTACAATAAGCTTTTTCTTGGTCCTCGCAGAAATGAAAGAAAAACAACGCAAGATAGATCACTTGTCCGCAGCATCCCATCCACACTTACCTCCCCGTGATTAATGAAGCCATGTCTATGCGCCAGTTCGTGGGCCCTCTCCGGCCCAGCGGGGACGAACACCGCAAACTGGTGATGGTACAGCGGCACACAGACGTCCAACACTGTCAGTACCACGACCACGTAAGTTAACATCGCGCAAGCCGCGCATCTCACGCTACTACCTAACTAAGCCCTGAACCACCAACCGAATCATTATAAGTCTCAACACTCGCGAGATGTAATTTTTATCAGTTCGAGCGACGTCTGTTCTGTACGACGTCTCCGCGAAGACTGGCTCCGCGTGACTGGAGGTCTTTTGGTCTGTTTTTGCTGGGCGCATGCGCGAAAGTTGGCGCCCTTTCTTAGTCCACTCTAGCCGAACGTATTGTGTGTAGCGTCAATTGTCTTGAATAACTAATTGGTTTGCATCGATGTGCGTACTTTAACGAGGTAAGTAATTAAATGAATCTCTAATTTTAATTAAATATTTAACATTTTTCTTTGGAAATCTCAATCTCTTGGATCTTAAATTCTTCGATAATGAGATTAGAATCCTATGGTATCTTTATTAAAAAGTAGCAACGGAGCGATTTTTCTTTAAGATCATTGACCGCTATAAACTGTAGATCAGACGTTGCCCTGAATTACAGCAGACGCTGAAGTGGTGACATAACTTGACAAAAGACAACTATGTTGCACAATTACATAGTATTAGCACAGTTGTGGTATTTGGAGAGAACCTACAAGTACTATTAAACTTCGAAATGGTACAGTAAACTGAGTAACTCAAGTTTCGTCTCTGTAGCAGTGTGTCGCCTGTGTAAGCATTTGTGTACAGTGTACACTAATATCATTTTGATTTAGGACCTAGGTCAATATGTAGGGCATTGTTGTCTTTTGGAGAGATAGTTTGCGAGATTGATTCCAAACCCAGTACCTACCGACAATCCCTATTGATGTTCAGTCCACGTGGACGCACACGTAGTCTGAGCAGTTGAAAGGATCAATTTTATAGGTATTCCTTCACGGGAAAGCCTACCTTTATTTTTCAGTACAATATTTAGAAATGTCAAGTATAGGAAAACGTCTGAAACATATTGTTACATTTGTTGCCGTTACAGCACTTCTGTAAGATATATACCATAACATTATTGTTGCAAGTTGTAACAAGACTGCAAGACTTCGCTCAACTTGCAAGTTGTCGGTGTCTCGAAGTGCAAGGCTTTGTGAAACCAGTGTAGGAAGGATGAGAAACTTATACAAATACTATATGGAGTACGTAATCAAAGTTGACTAGAAATTTTGACGAAATACTACTAATTGATAGTTTTGAGCTTACTGATAAAAAAAATGCACCGAGAATAAAATCTTTCTTACCAATTTTCATTCTGCACCTTAATTAATTATAACTATTATAATTTAAGACCTTAGATAGACTTTGAAAAACCCAATACAATGTCCTATTGAAAACAAAGTATGTTACTACAAGGGAAATTGATTTTTTACTCATAAACTAATATTCTCACAGAAAACAATCAGTATATTACACGTAACACGTTATCAAACTGTCTCTTCCAAGTCTAAGTTTCACCAATATTTGACATAGAATGTAGGTAAAGCGTGCCAGTAAGATAGGTTATTGTGTTCAACTGTGTGTGACGTCATAACTGATCTCCTTTACGACGGATAACAAGGTTCTATGAGCCTTTGAAACGTTTACAACCTATCGGCTGAGAAAGTTATAGTGTTGTTGATATTGGATATCGAAAGAATGATAGATATAAATACATGGTGTTACCAAATGCTTATATAACTCTGCAATTGTAGCAACGGATAAACTTTGTTTTCCTTTAAAAAAAAACTCAGCGATGCGTTAGTTTCTAATGTGAGGGTAATAATATAATGTGCCGGATGGGGTCGATTTTATGAATTCTTAAAATGGCTTAATTAGGTTAAAGAACACTTTTGATTAAGAGAGCTAAAGTGAGCTTTAAACACAGGGTTATTTGAGTACCGCAAAATACGGCCAATTTAGTAGACATACAATAAGTTGTCCTAAACCTAGGTAAAAGTTACTCCCTAAAATATTCATCTCTTTCGAGGACGAATTTCCAAAAATGTTTACTTATTACTACGTAAAGATTTTTGCAAAATTATATGTTTCTGCACCCAGCGAAACGAAGTAAATGGATTTAAGATTTTTACTGAATAAATATTTGTATACCATCGGCCTGTGACAAGGTTATCTTCGGATTCAATGTAAACATAAATCACAAGCCGTCTGGCTACCGTCTAAGTGTCCACTTGTCCCCTATTTTATCTCACACATTTAGATCAGTAAATAGTTGTATCATCACAAAGCACTTATTACGTCATCAGTGTCCCAACAGATGGCGGGGCGGGCGCTCGCATAATGGCCCTTTGGAAAAATATTAAATTACGCTCGCAATTAAGAAGCCCGCGATTTGTGAGCGACACACTTTGAATAGCAATGTGGTAGGGACACCTCAGAAACAATTATAGGACTAACTTTAAGCTTCGGCTTTGCTCGTGACGTGTTTGGGATTCTGGTTTACACCGTGTTACTGAATAAACGTAAGTTCTGAATGTAGTTCGTTGAGCATCGATGTTTACATGTATTTTTACTACTTATAAAACGTTGTATATTTTGTGTTGGTAGAACACAAGTAAAGGACGTAAGTACTAAAATATTTATTCATAACATCACGCCTATAATCCCCGAAGGAAAAGACGGCGACTGGGCGAGCCTATTTCCAACAACCGGGCACAACTCCAAACTCCTGAGATCAGTCTCTCTCTGTTGTGGCTGCTACTGAGAAATTCCTGATGGTAGAATTCAATAGCACTTTTCTCGATCCGGGAGTTGAACTGAGGACATCATGCTCAGCAATCGCGCTTGCGGCCATTGGACCAACGAGGCAAATAATTATTCAAAGGTTAATAATCATCTTGTTTAAGTTCTTAAAAATATTAATTTAAAAAACATTCATCTTTAAAATTCAACTACCGGACGTCACGCGGTTTCATCCGCATAGTTCCCGTTCCCGTGGGAGTACGAGTATAAAATATAGCCTATGTTACTCGCTGATAATGTATCCATTGCTGAAAGAATTTTTTAAATCAGTCGAGTAGTTTTAGAGTTAAATCGTAACAAACACGCAAAAAATCAAATCTTTTCTCTTCATAATATTAGTATAGATATTCTAATTAAGATATCTAAGGACTTGCACTTATGCTGTTACTAGTTGCGAAAAGTAGGTTTCTTATAATACGGATGACCCTTCAGATCTGCTGCAATGTGTACGAGCTTAAGAAGTGCATTAGAAGAGCCTTCACGGCGATACAAACTGGCTCGCCTGCCTTGCTGACTGGATAATCTGCTTACTACGGTAAGAACTTATCTTGTATCGCTTATACTGATACTTTAGACGAAGAAAGGATATGTTATAAAGAAATACGAAACCTTCAGTTGTTATCGAAGTAGCAGTGCAAGTACGTAGGAATCGATTCGATAAATCTGACAGTTATTCTCGACAAAATGAGTTTTTATCTTTGTTATAAACTGATTTTGTCGAGAATGACTGTCAGATTTATCGAATCGATTCCTACGTACTTGCACGGCTGATCTAATAACAGCTTTTTAGCATGTGGACAAAATCGGAACTAACGCCGACACATTTTTTTAAATACAGGGTGTAAATAACCTCATCACGAAGCCGTCAACCAAGCATTCTCTAATCTACAAGCAATGAACTGTATTTTGTATTTTTTTCAAAATTTTAGGCTCAGTAGTTTCGGAGATCAGGGAAGGAGAATGGTAAATTTTCGTCTTCTTTTATGAATAAAATCAAAACTATATTCTTTACAATAATCTTTTATTTTTTATTTACTTTGCACATTTGTGTTTGGGTCATCACCATTCTACCAAATTTCGCCTAAATTGGTCCAGTAGATTCGGAGCAAATTGGCCGTGACAGACAGACAGAGGTATAAGTGATTCTATAAGGGTTCCGTGTTTTTTTTTAATTTTTTGTACGGAACCCTAAAATAGTAAAAACTTCATTGTCAGTCTATCATCGATCCACAAGATTTCCTCTTACCATTTCATCATTTTCCTTGTACTAACAAAGGCAAAACGAAGACTTATTATGTAGTTACTTATTTGACATGCAAGTAGAGGAAAACGTGATTTAGGCCCACAAAGATTTCTTATCTTACTTCTTTTTTAATGTAAAAAGCTTGTTAGGTTGATAGATAGATGGATGTCTGTTTGTTACTCTTTCAGACAAAAACCATCGATTGGATTTCGATGAAACACAGCTTACAGTACCTATAGTTTATGCACGCAGGCGAAACCGCAGGCAGGAAGGTCGTCTATTATACTATAAGAACGAATACCTCGTAGTATGTTTACAATAACTGTGGAAATAAATTACTTACACCGAAGTAAACATTGAATGGTTACTTGAAAATGTTTGTGCAAGCAATTAAAGGAATCACAATTAATGAAAACCACTTCATGTTTCTCAGAGCCCATTCCAGCTTCCCATTAGTGAAAGATTTTTCTGAATCCGATAAGTAGTTCCGAAGATTAATATATTAAAATTATTACTACATCCAAACAAATACGTCTTCATAATATATTTGTATAAATTTTAACAGAAAGTAACTTTGTCTAGAGCTCAGGAGAATCTATACCACTGCCTCGTAGTCAACGATAGCATCTGTAGGCTTCGCCAAGTTGACAATCTACAATCGTTAACGCTAGTAGAAAACTAATCAAATGTATGGGAATGACATCAACCCAACGTTAAATCACGTGATCAACACAAACGAATAGAAAATTCATAGACAAGTTTACATCGTTCAAAATGATAGAATAGAACGTTATCGTTTCTACAATTTTGATCGCTATACTCTTTGGTAGGAACGCACACCATAGACTAAAGTGTAGGTTTTTTACAGACATTAGAGATCGAGCGATCGACTCAGTCGTGTCAACTTGGCTACCAATTTAGCGCTTCTACAATCGCTTACGCCGAGGCGTTTACGATTGTAGAAGATACGAAACGTTTGTAACTTGGCTAGGCCTGCAGATTCGAGGAATTTGACAATTGTGAGGAAATCTATTCGTCTTAAAACGGAAGGTGATCGAAAAACAATCATATTCCTATGTGTTATGAGTACCGCCTGCTCATATTTATCTATCTATCCGCATTCTGTAAGGAAACCTGCTAAGAAATGTAATTCTATGTTAGGAACTATCAAACCTAACCTTCAACCTTTTACTCACTTAAAGAAGCTATAGAAATGATACATTCGTCACAGTATGTGTGTTAGACGGACAACTGACAAGTATGTGTAGGTAACTAAAGTATATTAAGAAGGCCTAATAAGGCTCACTGCTGCCGCTAATCACTAATAAATATGGCATATTTTAAACACAATTTATTCCTCTTTCAACTTCACACGACTGACAGAAAAAAAAACACTTTGTGCTGCAAGGATGGCAGCGCTGTTGCAACCATTTGTAAGTGTTTTTAATGCATCATAGTCGATCGTGATCGTAGATCATAGTTCTTATTTTTGTCACGTCAAAACATCCACATCTTCTGTATAATTCTGTTCTCCTAGTACTGTCTGTTCAAATTACGAATTGAGTTCTTTCGTAAAAACGGGAACTACCATATAGGTTTTTGACCCAAAACCTATAGGGTACTTCCGGTTGACCTAGAATTGTCAATTTCGGTTAAAAGAAAGGTCTTACAGCAAAAATAAAGGTAAAATTCCGAAAAATAAAAAAGTTTTAAAATTAAGGTAAATTTTGGTACTTAGAAGTTGTAGAAGTAAATTTGGCCATATCTTTTTATCATGTTGACTCAGGACCTTGATTTTTATACACCTAATAGGAACTATAGACTTCAGTGTCTGGAATAAATTTCAACTTGCTAGGTCTACCCGTTCCTGAGAAAATCGGTGGTGACAGATTGACGGACAGACGGATAGACGGACAGACGGACAATAAAGTGATCTTATAAGGGTTCCTTTTTTATGTGTGATGGAGACAGATAAAAATAGCAACTCCAACTCTTGTAGCTGACTGTACCCGTCGAAAAACAGTTGTCGAACCAATGGCAAACGGCATTTTGTCTCACTTTTTTGGGAAAGTGGCGAAACGGAATGCAGCCAAATTCTGGTACAGTCAACAAAAGTGTTTAGCAATCATCTCACTTAGTATTATAAATGCGAAAAGGTTATTATCAGATAAGATGACTAAAGAACACATTTGGTAACTCTCCCACGGAATCGTATTACTGGAACAAAAAGTATTAGTTATGTTTATAAACCATCTGGGTGCTAAATTTTTGCGTGATAGAGTAACATCCATCCATACATCCATCCTCACAAACTTTTGTATTCATAAACACTACATAATATAATAATAATAATATTAAAATGCGAAAGTTTAAAAAGATTATATAAGATTGACCCAATTAGCAACACATTAAAAATCTAATAGATAGGTACGTACGTACGTTACGTGTGAACCGTAACGTACGTACGTACCGTAGACCAAAGTTTCCTCAGTTTGCTTTAGCAGTCTTTTAAAACATGACTTTTAAAGCGTCGGTGAGTTCAAAACTCCAAGTCGGGGTATTCAATTGGAAGAGGGCAGAGAAATTCAAATGCCTTATTTGTTTTACGAACTTGCCAACTTAAAGTACGCGGTATGAAGTTGTTCCAGAAAGTACTAGAGAGTAGAGAGTGGAGGAACTCGCGCCAGTGGAACGAATAAACACGTTTAGTTGTAGCCAGTTCGCAGTTCTCTGCGCTGTATTGCTTTTCAATTATTTTCGCGGGATCAGCTGAATTTCGGGAATAAAGTCAGTTTGTTGGATCGTGTGGAGTTTGTATTAGAAAATAGTGCTCGACTCATACCGTCTATCACGCGAAAAGTTTAAATTGAGATGAGCTTTTGTACGCCTCAGTTAGATGATGAAGATTGCTATATTTGACGACCCGAATAGCACAGCGGTAGTGAGGCTGCCTTACGTTCTTAGGGTCCCGGGTTCGAATCCCGGTCGGAGCAAATGTTTGTGTGATGAGCATGGGCATTAGTTTCCGAGTCATGGATATTTATATGTATAATAAGTATGTATTTACAAACAAAAAGTATATAAGTAGTATATCAACTATCTGGTGTCCACGACACAAGCTTCGTTGCTTAATGTGGCACTAGATGGCGCTGTGTGTAATGTCTAGCGATATTTATTTATTTATATACCAACTTGCAACATAACTTAAATTAAGACTAGCAAGATACAATATTTATGAGTAAATCTGGTGACAGGAATTCTATTTCCAACGTGCCCCATGTTGTGTAAAACAGCCTTATCATTTCGATTATACTCTGTGTGGGTTTTCCCCAATGGCAAAAATAGAACGACATAAGTATTTTAAAAATAAATGTGGATAATTACGGCCTTCACTTGAGTGGTGAATGAAAATAGAATCAAGCGGCTTGATTCCATAGTATCAAAATACATCTACACAAATAAAATAAATTGAAATTTCTGTTTGTAATTTATAAATAGCAGCTTTTTACTGAATGCAAATATTTATGATATGCATAGTGATTATAAATTTATTTATCTGTCTGTCAGTTGGTCCGGCTAATCTCCAAAATACCTGGACCGATTTTGGCTGGACTTTTACTGGCAGATAGCTGATTTTATAAGGAGTAACTTAGACTACTATCATTTTAGAAATAAAATAATATTAAATTCCACACGGACGAAGTCGCTGGTAAAAGGTAGATACACACATCAAAAATGTCTAGGGATCAAGCATTTTTATGCGGATTTCTTGAGATTGAGATGTGGCTTTGTAATAAATTTATGATTTTATAAATTTATATGGATCCTTTTTGGTGCATTTCATAATTTGAATCAGGAACTCTCAATCAAATTCGAGTAAAAGATGAAAATAAGCTGTCAATATTTTCCCTATAAAAACATACAACGCATTGAAGACATTATTAGTGCTACTGTTTCCCTACTACTGATTAAAACCAACGTTATTATGGAGCGGCGACGTCATTTAAGCAGGGAAGAAATGCTCAGAGCCGTGGGAATGATAGAAGCTGGTTCCCGGCAACGTACTGTAGCTTTAGCTCTGAATACAAGTCAGAGTGTTATCAGTCGACTTTGGACACGTTACCGAAGCACTGGTACCGTGGCTGAGCGCCATGGAGGACGGTATCGCTGCACCACACGGAGACAAGACCGATACATTCAAATCTTAACTCGAAGAGCTCCAACAATAACCGCCATGATGTTAGCCGTGAGGCTTCATCACTCTTCAGGGAACTTAATTAGCGACCAAACAGTCAGAAACCGCTTGCATGAAGTGAACCTTCATTCCCGAAGACCGCTACGGGTACCACCTATAGCAATGCACAATCGTAGGATTCGATATCAATGGGCTCTTGAACACAGAAATTGGGCAGAAGAACAATGGCGTTTCGTGTGCTTTTCTGACGAGTCTCGTTTTGGTATGAGACCGGATACAAGACGTATACGACACTGGAGAACCCCTGGACGCCAACAGCGATTAAAATCCTGCCAGGAAGTCCATCCTTATAGTGGTGGAACCATCATGGTATGGGCGGGTATTTGGATCGGCGGAAGAACTGAGTTGATTTGGATCAGAGGCAACCTCAACGCTCAAATTTATGCTGAGACGATTGTATCAGACGTCATCGTTCCTCTACAAGTGCAAATCGGTCCCTTATTTCAGTTAATGCATGATAATGCACGACCGCACACCGCAAGAGTTGTAAGACAGACTCTCGCCGCAGCTAACATCAATGTCCTGCCCTGGCCTGCTCAGTCGCCAGACTTGAACCCGATTGAGCATGCATGGGATATGCTACAGAGAAGAGCTCTGCCGAATATGGAGGGTATCCAGTCGCAAGAAGACCTTTTTTTGTTGTTGCAACGAACATGGGCGGCCATTCCACAGCGTGATTTGGATGAACTCATTTTGAGTATGCCAAACCGATGTTCTTGTGTTGTTAGTGTTCGCGGTAGAAACACGGATTATTAATTGTTTAAGTTACCCAATAAAATTTTAAAGAAAACTGTTATTTCAGTCTTTTTTTCGAACTTTAATGTTAGTGGTTCAAATGTCAAAAATCCCTTTATTAGGAAAATGGCAAATTTCTTTATTAATGCAAAGGTGACTTGGTTTATCGTTACTGTGACAAACGAAAACACTTTATTTGATGAATCCTTAAAGAAAATTTTAATTAATATCAATCAGGAGAAAAGTTATTGCAAAAATATATGTTGATCCCTAGATACTTTTGATGTGTGTACTAATAAGACTGTTCACACAGTGTTAATACCTCAATGGTGGAAAATGTGGTAAGGATTTAGAGAATATTCACAAGAAGTTGGTAGATTCGTCTCAGAACTAAGTTGTTATAGTTTTTCTTGTTTATCTCTCTTAAATATAAATATATATATATATATATTTATTTTTTATTTTTTTATTATATGTATTTATTCTTATATGTTTTAGTTATAAATTTATAAATATTTTCTAGTCTTTTTTTCTGTTATTGCACCTACTGTGTATTATCTCTGACTGGACTCGTAAGGATTTAGAGCATATTCACAAGAAGTTGGCATATTCGTCTCAGAACTAAGTTGTTATAGTTTTTCTTGTTTATCTCTCTTAACTTTATACATGCATATATATATATATATGTTTTTTATTTTTTTTTTATTTTATGTATTTATTCTGATATGTTTTAGTTATAAATTTATAAATATTTTCTAGTCTTTTTTTCTGTTTTTGCACCTACTGTGTATTATCTCTGCAACACCCTAAGGTAGACTGGTAGAAAATGCCCAAGGCATTAAGTCCGCCTTTGTACAGTTTTTTTTTACTTGTGCATAAAGTTTTTAATAAATAAATTTAAATTTGTCCACCGTCGACATTGTTACAATCGAATTGGGATGATGCTGCTCCCACAATGTAAACCGGAATACTCAATCCAAGATGATTTACATATTGTTATGTATGTTGTCACAAAATCAACTATAATATACTTTACGGTTACGTAATCTGAATTGATTTTAAATTATTGACCATTTTACCATGGTCCTAAAAAAATCTGTTGGAGGAATTTGAATTTTGTCGTCACTGTGTGTTATTTATCTTTTTTTTAAAACAATCTTAATGATGAAAATACAAACTTATTTAGGATTTGGAAATATAATTGGCAAAATGTGGGTGTACTTGTCACATACACCTTTGCCTAAACCTTTGGGGATTGCAAGCGTGATGTTTTGTCATATTATGGTAGTTCTACAAACCTGCATCTTCAAAAGCATATGTACGGCAGCGTATAGCTTTATATTTCATTTAGTTAGGTTTGTAACCTATACACCCATACAACAACGACATGCTATCACATTCCATTTCAAGACAATATCACATAACATTATACTCACGTAAGCGAAATGCAATACTGGATCATAGTAACAGTATTAATAAGATATAGAGCGCTAATTAATTTATCATAATCTTTTCGAAACAAAAGACTGCGTTGTCCATAAGTCTACAAACATTTGATTCGATAGTAGAGACCCCACTTAAATTTGTTTGGGTAAACACAATCCAATATTGATCTGTAAATAATACAATATTGGGTTGATTTTTTTTTGTGTTGTTATTTTCGCCTACACAGGTACATTTTATTAAGCAGAATGTTCATTTTTATGAATTTTAAAATTGGTTGCTTGACCATTAGACTACTAAAATTGACGTACAAATAAAAGAAGAAGGAATAAAAAGCTACTTTAGCCAACAAATCGTTGGTGCGCTCTATACCTCATTAATACTATAACCCATCAAAACATCAAGCCGAATTACTTGAACATCCCCGTGATATAATTGAACCGACAAAGTGCCATTGTTAACCCTATAATACGGTCTAAGCTAAATGAGACTATAATGGGCCAAGTTAACAATAGAAATAGCTCAATGGCCTTATAATGAATTGTTATAGAGCCTCGTTCGTAAGAAATCCCGTTGAATAAGGCACCTACGTCTTGAATGGGGAGATTTTATAGATCCGGTCTGGCTGTATTGTTAGTATGAATGGCAGTCATTATCGAAAGATATCCACTTCGTGAATTGTGTTTGAATAAAATTTTGTAAGCCATTGTTGGGTTGCAGTTTAATTTCGAGGTTTGGGATTATGTTGGTTACGTTTAGACTTAATGAGTTTGTCTCTTACGATTTATTTGAAGCAGTAAATTAAGTTATACTTGGAGTATTTTCTTTTACTGCTTTAACTTTTTCAGGGTAATCAATCAATTGCAAACGCCCAGTTCACGGTATCGAGCGATGCGTCTTGCGTCAAGCAAAGCGGACTCGTCACATTTTCCCGTTGCATGAGTATAGTCGCGTATTTTCAGTAGCATTCATCAGATGTGCCCCATCGTTTGTGGAACAACACCACATTTACACTCCAGGGCAGAGTCGTCTATGAATATTCTCCTGTACAGGTTTTCCTTGCTATGCTAGGGTTGCTATGCTAACTGACCTTAATACTAATATTAGCATGAATTAGGAAAAACAAAAATTTTATCAGCCTAGGGTAATTTAGGAACAGTCACGTGGTGCCCGGACTGGATAACTGCGACTGAACTCATCCGTCATCCTAAACTTACAGTAAGATCTCTATTGACAAAGGGGTTCTATTTTGGATTTCAGACTTTCTTTATTAGGAAGTTCACGGAAATTATACAATTGGTTATTATTGAGAAACAGAAATTCGAATATCAATTAAAATAGAATTTCCGCAAGATACTGAAAATCTAACTTTGTCTGTCAATTACAAGACCATTACTCGAACTTAGAAATAATCTTGTTACGTTACTACTCAATGTCCATTTGTTAAATAACAGGAATAAAATAATTTTTATTTAATATTGGTACTGTCTTATTATTATCTCTTAGTCCACCACTGAACAAAATTTACGGTAACATTATACGTACATACAATCCCAGCGTATTCCGTATATGTGTACTTATATATTTTATTACGTAACCTCAATACTGTAAACATGTTACAATAACCATTGTCTACGAAACATTTACGTATTCTATGGGTCGCTACAATGTGCTACGAGGTGCTACGAAGGGCTACGACACTTCGACGTAATGGTTATTTTGTATGATATTTAGTTGTAAGGGGAAATGGAAGTGACGTTACTTGGGACGATAATATTCTGGTATCGTTTGATTATATCTTCACAATAATTCCGTGGAGGGTATCGTTTAATATGACCAATGTTTTGATTAAGGGATTGTTTTTAATTTATCAGAAAAAAAAGTTACACGGCACGCCGCCGTAAAGACAAGAAATAAAAAGTTTTACCTTATTTTAACTTCCTTTTTTCCACAATAACAACTCTGATCACAGCTTATAACAACACCAAACCCGAAAAATAATGTTTATAAACCTGTTTACCGTGTCGTAAAGCATCAAAAGAAGATTGTTTCACTAACGATGTTTACATAAGTTTACATCCGGTTTATAACGATTCCAATGCGACACTGCACTGGTAGCGAGTTAACTAACGTTATTTCGAAGATATCGTCGTCTTAATCAGACGCGCCGATATCCCATGCGCAAGCGTATTTTGTGGACAGACGCGCGCAGCCGCGAGGCGTCGCCTGTGATAAATCATGGGATACCAAAACCAGAAAACATACACACACCTCATCGACCTACACGTCCAAGAGACGCAAAACAGGTTGTTTTTTGTTTCATCAGCCTATAATGTTCCCACTGCTGGGACACGGCCTCCTCTCAATGAGAGGGAATTTTGTTTAATTTAACAATATAAGCGACTCGGTGGACGAACCGACAACGATCCACGCCTCATAAACGTCACGTAAGTACTTATAACCCGCGAAAGTATTTCCACGTCCCTGCGACGTATCTACATTCCTTTTCGCACTTAACCCTTAAACGCAGCGATAAAACTAAAGCGTATATACGCTAACCGAACGTTGGTATTTCGCTGTACGTCATTTAGACGCAATAAAATTCTGAGTAACGAACATTATGGGGTTTCTTTTGTCGTCTGATTTATGTTATGGGCTATTTTGTGCATGCTTTTTCTGAGATCATTTATGTGTATGAAATAATTATGGCGATACTTATACGTTTGCCGCTCAGACATAGCAAAAAAAAAACTGTAGGTTGGATCTTAATGTACTTTTTTTCTTAGATATCTAAAAAGTTACTTGATCAAATATACCTCGATAAAATAGACACTGAAAACTGGGAATGTAAAAGGATAGTTACCATTAATAGTCAACAAAAATACTAGATGAAGTACCTAATACCAATACATACATATCTACCTATGCTCTCCTATGTACAGAGGTCAACACGCACCACCGAATTCTCGCTTTGGTAACATAAACCCTGCGACCGCGGTCGAACGTTACGAACACTACCCAAAACTCTTTTTGCTCCATTTTTTATTCCCTGACGTACATATATTGTTGTTTAAGCAAAACAACTGGCTCCCAATACGGATATAGTCGTCGCAGATTCGTACACTGTCGAGAGTTATACCACCCTTGGGCAATATTCAATTAGTGGACGGATTGGAATCGCCTGTTCCACTGTTTGTCGGCTTCAATCGCTGCAAGTGGCGATTGAAGTGTTATACTGTCTAGTGTTGAAGCGCTCGAGCGGATGGATTGTGAAAATGTGTATAGAATTTGAAGTTTTGAAAAAGATTGGTAATTGTTGTCGAGTTTGATTGAATCCGTTGTATTATTTTTTTCTAACATTGATTGCAAAACAAAAACCAAATTAGAAAAGTTTTGTTGCAGAAAAAGATAGATATTAGATTTAGTGGTGTCACATTTGTATAGGCAATTCATTTGTTGGCTTTGGTAACATTATTGCGTCTTTATTTCCTAGGAAATACTTCTATACTTCCACAAACCAAAGAACCTTTTATGGGTGACCGTAAATCGTAAAACATTCGTTTATCTTTGACTTCGATAAGTAATGTGTGAAATAAATATTTTTGGCTGCGGTTTTCTGGTTTGAACCTGATATTATTCTCTTAGCATCAGTTTCTAGAAAGCTTATGTAGAATAAACTATTACCAGCTAAACTCTACTCTACAGTCCTGGCAAACGTTTCGATCAGTTAATTTGCATTTACTTATCAAAATCAAGCTCAGCCATAAACCTCGCAATTTCCACATCAAAATTAATTTTAGTCTAGTATTTTGTGACGTAAAGTGTACCTAAATAAGAGCCTACTGTCAGCCCATCACCTACATGTCGGGCTACTTTAACCCTAGCAGCCTGTGTAGAATACATAGTTAGCTTAGGGCTGCCTATAAGTAACTAACACGCGAAATAAGGTCTCTTTTCAAAAAAGGACCTTCACATACACGTGCCAAAAAAATTTGGTTTTGCCTGGAGTAAAAGTACCGGCAGTAAGTGTGTGAGTAATAAACATATTTAAAATCTTCTTGCTGAACTTGTCCCATTTTACTTGGGTCGGCCCAAAACATTTTCTTTGGGTAGTTTATGAGTCCCTACATAATGTATTTTTACAAGGCTAGATTTTAAATGTAAGTTTTAAAATTCTCGCCCTTACAGGAGATTTATTTAAAAAACAGGCCAAGTATGGGCGTGCATATACAAGTCCGCACTTAGGGTCTGCCAACGAGCTATGGAGCGAAATATACCAGTATACTCAATCAGTGTCAAATATACGGACCGCGTCAGAAACTCCATACTTCGTTGGCCTTACAGCTGCTAGGTTGAAGTGGAACTGAGTTGGTCACATCTGCCGCATTTCGGAGGAGCAATGGGCAAAAATTACCACTCAGTGGATACCAAGTAGCAGGAAACGACAACGCGGCAGACCCAGAGATGGTGGGATGAGCTAGACTCTTTCGCAAAGGCCTACAATCGCGAAATATGGAAAGAGGGAAGGGAAGCCTTTGCCCTGCAGTGAGACAATATAGGCTAATAATAATAATATAAAAGTCGGGAAGGACATTGACGTACAAACGGTTAAAACGTGTTCGGTACGTCATACCGAATCCAACATATAAATATCTCACCAGTGATTTAAAAAAATCAACCGAGGCATACATTTTGACCATGTAGCTATTAAATTTTTGTTATAAATAGCAGTTTTTGTTTTATTACCGATGAAAAATGTCTATATGCCTATCTAATCCCATATAGAAATTATTCAGAATGATGTACTGAACAACTCGGTAACCATTTGTGGTACGGTACGTCTGTGTCCTTCCACTCTGCCTACACCACGACCTACTGTTTCTAGGAACGACACTGATTTTTTTAATGTTGTGTACCAGCAAACTCCCTCACCAGGACTCCGTTTGTTGTGGGTGTCAGACTCTTTATCCTGTCAGATAATCCGATACAGTTCATCTTTCGTCCAAAACGATTGAGTCGTACGAGTATCCTCAAACGGGTAAACCAGAGCAGCCTAACAAGTTATTTGAGACGATGGGCACTCTCGTTTAGTAGAGAGTAGGGGTACTCACAAATCGGAATGTCGGATACCCTTCTTGTTGAGGTATCCTCTCACTTCCTACACTCTTTATATGTACATTTGCAATCTCTCTGGGAATTGCAATACGGCTTTCGAAACCAAGGTAGCTTGTATAGTAACATGATTAGATAATGCCTGAATAACAACTTACCTCAAGATATTTGATGGTGGTGGTTGCGGGAATCCGCTGGATGCGAGTCGCACGGGACCGGTCAATGTGGTGACACTTGGGGGAGGCCTATGTCCAGCAGTGGACGTCTTTCGCCTGAAATGATGATGATGATGATTTGATGGTGGAGCTTCTTCGAGACGTTATACAAAGTTGGGAACTGTTGCGAGGTTTCTTCCATCAAGTACCAGCAAAAGAGCTTAAAAAGAATTTTCCTTTGTCAAAAAAAACCCCGCTATAATCGTCATCGGTAACTTTTTTTTTCTTTTATTAGGTCTCTAGATTAACGGCCTTGCTTCGTTTCAAAGAAACTTTATTGGCACATAAAAGCCGGTACATAAAGTTCGCCATTAAAGCCGGAGACTTTAAATTAACCAGAAAAGTAACTGACACTGTCATTCCCTAACCAACAATGTTATACGTTATTTATTATCCGATTTTATTGAGGAAGTCTTTGGAGATAGTAATCAGAACTAAAAGGTAAGTAATGTGCTTAAAGTAATGGGTTTTGACTTTGATGTTCTTGGTGACAATTTAGTTTTCTGTTTCTTGAAAAAGGACAATTTGAACTGGAAAACTTCGACGAATATACCTACACACTTTCTCACGGATTTAATGATATTTACACTTTCATATTAGCAAGTTATTTTGCGACAGTAATTTTTATGTAATAAATCACTTGAATGTAAAAGAAAATCCCCAATGAAATGTGGCGACAAACTTTTATAGATATTCAACAACGTAAAACCTTTATCCCTTGATATAAAAATAAACTTACAATATGTATAATAATGAATATCATCCCATAACATCCAAGTTAACACACGCCATGTTTTCTTAGGCGACCATCTTGAGATCCCATGGTTTATAGTGTCATGAAATTCATGGGTTTTATAGGAAATATAAAAACTAATATTTTTTAACGCTTTCATGATGACGCGAGAATAAGTAAAGAGCTGATTATAAGCCCTGTTAAGCAGTGAATTTGGGTTTAAAAGGGTAAGTGCTTACTGTTGTACATGGACCTCCATTATGTGATATTAGGTACAGACTCGTTCGTCTAGTCTAGTCTAGTGGTCGCAAACGTTACTTCTAAGATTGAAGTGTTTGTTGGGTTAGATTCCCAAGTCGGACAAAATGTTATTGGGTTTGTCGATCAATAATTTCTCAGTAGGAACCCATCTGGAGTTGTGTTCGCCCCCTATTTCATGGGTCATACTGCCTCACTATTCGGGGAGTAAAGGCGTGTGATGCTGCCATAAAATTAATTCTTGTTATTTGATTCTGATAAGTCTTGCACAACTGACAGTTCATGTAACAATCATCATCGAAATCGTTCGACGTAGTGTCTGAAGAATAATCGCAGAACATGATTTACTTAAAATCTAAATAATTGAGAATATCCTATTTATAAGAAGTCGGTTTTTTATAAAAGTCAGCTTTATTTTAGTTAGTGTAATTGTACGATACGACGCAAAGGATTTTGGGTTGGCTTTCAATGTAGCAATACATTTAAAAGTACAACTTAGTAACCCCTGAATACACAAGCCAACACAAATACCAAGCATTTTCATCTTTCTTATCAGATTAGCGTAATAATGTGATTCCTCACGATCTCATCTACAACATGTTGATTCTTAGAACACAAGCCTAACAAGGAAAAAACGCAAATCATGTTCAATCTGTTCTCTGTGAACGATGCCACGATGAAGCAACAGCGGAAACACCCTGTATAATAAATTATCTTATTTCATATACAACACATGTTTCTTAGACACGTGATTATTGAGTATGTTTATTATTCGATTACATGCATACATTATTATGACAAAGATTAGAACAATAAAAATTCATAAGAGTCGTTTTCAATGAGGTGTGTCTCTAATACATAACATTGAGGTTAGGAGATACACGTGTAGCTCTGTTAAGGTTATTTTGAAATTCAGGTCAAAGTAGATCAGAATTGAATAGGATATTTACTAAGTTTAATCATAACTTAACTAAGTAAATCTCTGCTTAAGGCGTTCGTCTACAAAACAACGTCCCAAAAACTCAAGGCTGACACTCACACCTCAAATATTGTTATAAAAAATAAGAGATAAAAATATCTTAAAGGTACCTACCTAAAGCCTTACCAACCAATATCGTCGTGCAATTTTTAAGTCACTCCCTCCATTCCTCGGTCCATTACCCCTAACACCTTCCCTTAGGCGATAGGAAATATATTAGCCGCACCGTAAAACGTCATCAGGCGCACACGCCGCACGATATCTCGTTAGTTCTCAATTTGAATATCGGCCAATCAACGCGCGACGCCAGGACCGGGGCGACCCCTTCCCTATTCAATTATTTTGTTTTTTTTTTCTGCGCTCGTAACTCTGAGGGTAAACATGTTTTCTTTTTTCGAAATGTTCGACGCGTTATTGGTTGCCATGTTTTGTTTTTCGACAAAAAAAAACTTTTGTCGAGTTACAGTTGACGTGTGCGTTAGATAGACGAAGGTAACTACGTTGTTATTTCGGATTCATGATTGATTTAAGGATGCAGAGTGTGATCTCAAATCATCATCTTCAAAATACCATCTCAGACGAGAACCTGCATATTATCAAGTTATAAATGTCTAGTACTCAAATAAATTTGAAGAGTTGAATCCTGACGTCACCCTACACAGCCACACAATAAAATAACCTAAAAGCCTTCACAATATTCAACTAGTGGACTATTTTCAGCTAAAAATCCTTTATTCTATCCGAAAAAGCTAGCAAATTTTTGACAGCACTACCCGTAACTTGTAAAAACCAATCAGGTATAACAGGGCTTCGGGCAAATGTCAATACCGACTGACGTGAGATACGAATCACGGGAGGCGGGAAATGTATTTTTATTAACGTGCCGCGTCAAAGGTGAAAAATAAGTTTCATGGTAGTCTGGTAATACCTACATGTCTAATATAGACACATTTTGTAAATAAAAACCGGCAAGAGCGTGACGAGACACGCACAGCAATGGGTACGCACAAAAACGTTGGGATGAGTAAATAAAGCAATCCCAAGCACAAATTTAACATACATACATAAAGTCAAGTCTTTTTCCCATGGGGGTAGGCACAAGCCATTGAGTTAAATAATCCTTTCGCCTCGTCCACGTTAAAACATCTGCTCACACACAAACAAAACGAAAAACATAAAATTAAAATAAATGTAAGTACCATCAAGTTTGTCATATCGATGAATTTTTTTATGACAAGCAACGCCACTTTGAACCGCACACAGCGCAGTGGGCTGTATATATATTTATATATACTATAGTGACCGAAATTGACTGATTTGTTATTATTAGCTGTCAGAAAATAAAAGCCGCCACTTACGACGTAATTTACTTAGTGCTGATAATGGAATGGAATTATCTTTCAGTCACCTTTGAAGCCGGTCTGTACCTATAACGGCCCCCATTATTTTCTTCACGTAATAAACATTTTATTTAACTTTATTTGCTGGAACAATCTGATGACCCAAATCAAATTGCCGACAAATAGGTAACAAAACTAATACGTATCGTAAAAATGCTTCCATAGAGATTACGGCCTAACATTAACTTAGTAAAGCAAATTATTTAAAGCAATAAAACCTTCACGCTACACTGCATAGTTCAGATATCAGAATTATGTGCTATTTGCGTGTCGGAAACGTAATTATATTAGCATCGCCGCGTCTAAAGGTGAAAAATAGCATGTATTGAAGCATGGTCGGATGTTGTAAGGGAAAATATAGAAACAAACAACGTCTTCAATACTAGTAACGGAGAAATATCACTTTTGGATACGAGTATTTACGCATTTTTAAATGACATGTAAGCTATTCGGTAGATTATGTCGTTTATCACTCTTTGACGCAAAAACTACTGAACGGATTTGGATGAAATTTTGCACACAGATCGTTTACAACAGATACTTTTTATCTCGGTGGTACGATCTCGTGGGACAATAATCGAACTCGACGAGGGCGAAGCCGCGAAAACATAATAAAACAGTAAAAAATAGGGTCCAAGCTACCTGTAGTTACGACTCCTGAGACAGGAACCCCCTCACAATGCGAGCCGTATCGAGAAAAACTTCCTTCTGAATCAGGCCCTTGATCCAACTATCTAGCGACAGACCTCCATCGTCGAGGCACTTTTCTATCGCTGTTATCGTTTGTTAAATGTCACTTTCGCAAGTTCACGATGATGGTTTTCATTCGGTGGTCTTCAGCACCTACCAAAAATATCATAAAAGTATATGCTCCAATAGCAACATATTGCTAACACAATCTAATACGTTATTTGCAATTTTCCTTTTGTAAACCAATATGGTCTCGCTACAATATTGGCTTGCTACCAACCTCTTATATGCATTTTACAAGACACCGCTGTCTTCAATTTTGTAAATATCAAGATTACTTTTAAGATTACATATTTTCACAAAAGGAAATAGGTAAAATAACTTAAGAAATAATATTTGTGGAACAATAGAACTCCAAACGATAAAATTCTCTTTAATTGTTGTCAGCAATTATTCTTAATTTTACATGATGTGAAATTAAAAGACCTCTAACTAGTTTGTAACTTAGTAACAAAAAGAATGGATATAAACATCAAACAATTTTCAAATTAATTATTCTCATTAAAGACATCTCACTTCGTTACTCAACCATGTTTGTAATTAAAGTTTAACATGAAAACTCCTACAATATACTCCGACTTACTTACACAATCATTAATTTTAAAGTACTTGAACATAAGCCCGAAACAAATAAACCTCACAGACTTCAGGCAACCGCTCTCATGTCTGAGATGTAAGATGTAAGGTCTCGGTGCCTCCTAAGGCTTAGGTTACACGTCGTCACTAAATGTTACAAATAATAGTTCAATGTTACATAGCTGTTACGTCAGCAGGAATGTTCTAGAACTATGTATTAATTTTAGGCAAGATTATTACGCGTGTAAGTTGCCTTATCGTCGACGTAGGCGATTCGTTAGCTTTGTGAACTTTCATTATTGAATTTGCAAGGACTATAACTTGGATCTTCATACTTGTTTGAGAATAATAATGATTACATCTAAAGGAACCAGGATAAGAAGTGTATTTTAAGATGAAATACTTTGCACATCACTGTTGGTCGGCTAAATACGACACAGTACTTCTGAAAATGACAGAGCAGCGGTGGCCCAGTGGTGGCGGCCCCGACTTACGAACAGTAAGTCGTGGGTTCGAACCCAGACAGGCGCATTACTTTGTGTAATTTATTTCATCACCGCTGCTCTCAAAACGGTGAAGGAAAACATCGTGAGGAAACCGGCATGTCCTAGAACCAAAAAATTCGAAGACATGTGACATCTACCAATCCGCACTGGGCCCGTGTGGTGGATTATAGCCCATTCCCTCTCATAGAGAGGAGGCCTGTGTCCCAGCAGTGGGAACATTAATAGGCTGATGATGATGATGATGATGATGATGACTTCTGAAAATTAATAGAAAATCATAATGATTAATTATTTCGCAGATAATTAGCACAAATTTCTGGGCACGTTTCCAGATGACAGCGATGCGGAGGAGTACTTTGACGTCGTTGTTTATATGTAGGTACTTTTAGTTTTATTTTTTTATTATATATATTGTTCTAGTTGTAATTTGTATATAATAATGTTCGTAATAATTTTAATGATCTTACAAAGTAAATATTTCGCAAACAAATAAATGTTTTAATTTAAATTAACAGTTAAAAGGAGCTGGCGTGTATTAAACTGATTTATCAGCATATGAAAGTAAATTAGAGCTTGTTCAAAATCCACTAACAAGTGTTAGGACCAGAGTTCCCAAACTGCCAGCATATTGCTGACCTAATACTGTATGTTTCTTTCACGAGCACACAGGCAAAACTGCATGGTTATTAACAGAGTTCTGGTAACAGTTCGGGAGCCAATTAAGCTGTCAGTTTAAAATTCAAAACGCTAATTCAGCGAACTAGCTAGACTATATTTTGGATATTTATGTAGGTTATATCAAATATAGAGGAATCACGGCAGACGAAGTTAGGGTAGATTAAAGAGGAGCCACTTTACTTTTCTAAGTACATAGTTACTGACTTACTAAGTAGTATCTGTAAAACATTCTCAGGTGCAGTTTTCTCAAAATCAGTATGTCGAAGCCACCATAAATTGAGGTTTTTCTCAAAGCTCAAGACTGCTTCCACCGTGTTTTTAGTACCTTCAATCTTTTATATTAATTCAATCGCCTTTCAATCATAATGCAGTAGGAAGTGCGTCTACGCCTAAGAATAGAGTACTTGACTTGTGACCTCTTAATTTTATAGGAACAATATACACATAACAACATAATATCAAGCTTGTAATACCCGAAAGCTTAGTCAGAGGTCTACCTAATTTTATACCGACATTTCGCCATACATACTTAATTCCCATGTAATATTGGCCTATTGCCATCAATCGGGCACAAATTCAGACTCCATGGCTGATATTAAGAAATTCCTATCGGAAAAAGACCCAATAGCACTAAAAAAATATAAATACCTATCAGCTAAATTATAATCAAAGCCTTAAATCTCAATTAAATTGCCATTCAAAACAAAAAATCAAACAAATTAAAAGATATGCATGTTTTTAACATTTCCGAGGGCTGAATACCCGTCATTTAACTGGCAAAGCAACGCCACAACAGCACATCAATCCAGGTCGTTTCAAATTTAAATCGACTATGAGCGTGTTTTACAATTCAAATAACGCGAAGTTGGACACCGTCGGCAAGGTGAAACCTTTATATAAATGTAGAACTTGATCCAGGTTCGAGTTGACTTTTAATATCTTTCAGATGTCTGATGTACTGCAGTTGGTGACGGCTTTTAAATGGTATATTTAGTTTTGTCTTTTCTCTCATTTCGAACTGTGTAGATACTTGCTTTGCCAATTTATGGTTTTAAGAGTACGCAGGTCTTCTAACTGTTATAAAAGGTTTTTCAAACCAGCTCGTATATCCAGATCACTATTATGCTATCGGTACGTAACTCCTTACATAATACCCGAATGCATGTACGTTTGACGTACATCATTTTAAGATATAATTGATCGATTTCTAAGATAGTAGCTCCGCGGCAGAGCGTGACACGATTATTTTATGACGTAAAACATAACGTACTTATCTTCATTACCATGATTTTCCCAGTTTAAAATAGGCTAGTTTCCACCATCAATAAATTGCAAATATATTTAGTCCGTCAGGTAGAGTATTGGAAAATAATGGACTAGTATTTTTTTGTTTTTGTAAATCAATGAATATTGTCAAAGATAAAACGCATTAAAACTCGGGAGTGAGGGCTCGTGACGTCACAAAGCACTAAATATTATAGCACGGTGTGACGTATTAAGAATTTTAAAAGCGTCGTATCTTCGTAAATTTTGATTTACGTAACAAAAGAAAAAATACGTGTCAAATATTTTTTGATAATCTAACTGACGGACTAATTAGATTTTTTCAGGACACAAGCCTATTCACAAATTTAAAGCTAGACAAATTGTTATCTATGAAAATGAGTAGTACTTTTACTATAGTTTTTATACTATTTATCCCTATACGCTCGCAATAAAAGGCTGCTCTCTTCGTTTTCATAAATAACAAAGAAACAAGATGTTTTAAAAAATGTTTTTAAATATAGGTCTCAACACATTTTCTTATTTGATACCCAAGTTATGGGTGGCTTAAAAAATAACTAGTCCGCCATCTTTGTGAGTCTGCCATATTCGATTTAGAGTAACGTCACTTAGCTAGCTATGCATAAACTAAACGTGAAATTTCAGCTCAATCGGTTGGGCATAACTGTAATTTTTTACCTAAACAAACATACAAACATTGCAAGTTAAATAAAAGCTTGTAAAAATACTTAATATTAGAACACTGGCATTTCATAAAATATAACGCAGACACATTAAACGAGTTCTCATGTTAAATTCTTCGCTCGTTGTAAGCATTCCGTCAGCATTTAATTTCAGCGTTCTGAAGACATTATGCACATTTGAAGTTTGTTATTAATGTATGATTCTGTCCTCGGCGTTTCCCTTCATTTTACATACAATTTTGTTAAGATAACACAACGTTTAGTATCCTATTAGTTATTTATCATGGGAACGTGATCTTAATTCTATAGAAAAGTTTTTAACGAAAGTTAATTTACACAATCTAATTAAACCTTTTACATTCAGCCTCACCAATTTGCTTTGATTTGAATACCTTGTCTTTAATCCTGCCTAAAGCAGCCAAGTATCCACGTTTATAAGCCTTAAAAAAATAGACACAAATTCTACCTCATAAACTTCATTATCACCTTAGGTATATACCTACTAAACAAATACACAGGCACCCTGTACAGCTCAATCCAACACGGATTGTATACAATATAAACATTTTTGTATTATTAGAACAATATATATTGTTGTTATTATATCCAGGAACATGAATTTGTTTGTCGTCCTCTCAGAGGGTACGTAAACTTTTGTGAGTGATGCCTCGGGCCAGAGGAACCGCGGGGTGAGGACGAACTACTGGACTTTCTTATTCTTATTACTTGACAATGTTTCTACATTCATATGTAATATGCTATTTGACACTTCTGGCAGGCGACTGCGTGTGTGTGCGTTAGAATCGTTTAAGTACAACTTTGATGTAGATGTAATGTTTTATTTTCATGTAAAAGTTACATTTAGTTTGTGACAAGTATATATTATTAATATTAGGTGCTTAATAATACATACTTGTACACAAACAGAAGACTTCAGTCAGTACTACAGCTACACTTCACTATAGTTCAACGAATAAACGAGATCTATGGTAAAGGTGGAATAATAGGATAGGCTTCAATATTGTGAGTAAATTATTGTGTACTAACATTTAAAAAATTGTTCTTAATTTAATACATTTTGTCGGTTTTATAGTTATCAGAAGTTAAAGTGGTTACAATTAAAAATCCTTATTAGACTCATCATCATCATCTGCCTAGCCTTTTCCCAACTATGTTGGGGTCGGCTTCCAGTCTAACCCGAAGCAGCTGAATACCAGTATTTTACATGGAGCGACTGCCTATCTGACCTCAATAACCCAGCTAGTACCGGGTAATACGATATCCCTTGGTAAGACTGGTTGTCAGACTTTTTGGGCCTCTGACTATCTAACGACTGTCAAAGATCTACAAATGACAGCCGGGACCAACGGCTTAACGTGCTTTCCGAGGCATGGAGGAAACTCGGTATGTAATGGGCGGTCACCCATCCACAGACCAACCTAGGCAAGCACGGCTTAACCTAACGACCCGAGCGGCTGTTATTATTTAGCCACGAGCTCCTCCTCCTTATTAGACTAATCTATAGTTATAGAATATATGTTGTTAAATTCCCGATAAACAATTCTAAGGCTATAAGTATCACGAGTAGGCTTGTGTCCTGAAAAAATCTAATTAGTCCGTCAGTTAAATTATAAAAAAATATTTGACACGTATTTTTTCTTTTGTTACGTAAACCAAAATTGACGAAGATACGACGCTTTTAAAACTCTCAATACGTCACGCCGTGCTATAATTTTTAGTGCGTTGTGGTTGTGACGTCACGAGCCCCCATTCTCGAGTTTGGATGCGTTTTATCTTTGTCAATATTCATTGATTTACAAAAAAAATATATATATGTGTCCATTATTTTTATTACTCTAACTGACGGACTAAATAGATTTTCATTTTATTGATGGTGGAAACTAGCCTATTATTGCTATTGTCTGTACCTACTCGTACCTACTTTCGAAAATATATGAGTAAGTTCCTTCCCTATAAAATGCGTAGCCCGGCCGTTTTACTTGGCGGTAATAAAAAGTTCCACGTGACTGAAATTCAGTTCTTTTTAATATTCGGAAAGTACCTTTATGTTGGTAGGTATGAGTCGGAAAGAATTTGGTCCATGAAAATATTAAAACACGCAAACGTAACACATTTATGTGTTTTAAAGTGGTGATTTTAAACCATAATTAATTGTCCCATTTTCTTATTTACCACCAGATTCATCTAAGTCAATGTATATTTATTCGTGCATATCTACATTATATGTCATATCTTTATTTATATTATTTAAGTCCTCGTAGTATATCTTCGTATAAAATAAAATTGATTTTGTTATTTTCAGATTTACACCTACCACTGTTTGCATCTGCATTACCCAAAGGTTGACGAAAAAAGGTTGTAGAAAAAGCCTATGGCATTAAATATGCCTCTGTACTGTGTCTAAAAATGACTATGAAGAGATTGAAAAGACGTTTATTAAAGTCGTTTTTTTTGCTACCATTAGGATACGATGTTATTTGGATATTCGTACTGGACTACAAAACGATCGCTCCCAAGCCACTATCCCTACATACATAGCAAGATACTATATACCTACCAATACATATATACGGGGATTTACGAAGAGCTATTGCCTTCTGACCTCTAACTTTAATTGCCTTTTAGCGCTACTTTTATGGCCCAAGCTTAATGTTATTGGTAAAGATTTCAAACCACCTACACATAACTACAGTAGGTATATACCGTTAGTTATTTACTAAGAACTGCCTTGTTCCTTATTTATCTTTAATTGTTTAGCACTAATCTACACAAAATATATTAAATTGGTGTTTTAGGCAGGTTTTAAATGCGGACAAGTCAAAAGCCAACGTCACGCCAATGAAGTCTAATAATTCTGATATAGTTTTAAGCTTATCCAGAGAAAGCTGTCATAATTAAAATAATTTCATAAAGTCTGACTAAAGTTTACAAAAAAAAGGTTCCCTATCTACTCGTATATACTCGTAAGTACATACATTTAAATCGTCGAAATGTAGATGTCGGCGTCTAATTGTAAAACTCGTCAGATTGTAATTTGTTTAGTCAGATTGTAAACTGTCGAAATATTTTCAACTGAACCTACTGCTTTTTTTTTTTTTTTTTTTTTTTTTTCGGATGGGAAATCATCAAATGACTTCTCCCGCTCTGGGCGGAGCAGGAGGGAGTGTCAGACTTTTACTGACTAAAACCCATCCATGTTCCTTCATCGCCCTTTGTGTTCCGGGGCCACGGTATCTCTTTCGAATAGTCCCGCAACCCCGGCAGGCATCGGTCCTTTCGGACCCCTTCCTTTTTGCTGACTCTCTTTGAGGCGCGCGTGGAACACGAACGCGCCGTCGACACGGCCTGTCGTCATGAGACGGACGGACGGCGAGCTAGCCCATAGCCCACCGTCAACAGGCCCGCGACTACGGTGGCCGGGGACCACGTGGTGGCCCCCGACGCCCGGGGCGTCTCCCGCGGCGGCCGGGACGCTGTGAGGTTCTCTCCCTCTCTCTCTAGCATTACTGCTTCGCAGAAGGAGGTGACGGCGTCCCATTCCGTCTCGCTCCGGACCATGGCTTGCACCAGGGCCGGACGCGAGAGGTCGCCGCCGCCAATCGCCGCTTCGAGGACACGGCGGTGCTTCGCCCAAGCGGGGCACACCTCCACCGTGTGCTCCACCGTGTCCTCTGGTCGATCCTCGACTGAACCTACTGCTTACAATATGACGCATTATTTTTCGGCAGATTATAATCTATCGAAGTGAAACCGTCAAATTGTGAAATGAATGCGACGGAAATCACCTCGCGCGCTATGGAGGGGGGGGGAGGAGGTGTACCCCTTGCCCCCTTGTATCACTCCCATGAAAAGATAATGCACCATTTCTGAGAAAAACCGATTAATGTTATCTAGCCTCAAAACTCTTAATATTCGCCTAAAAAGCGTAGTCGACGACAAACAAAATGTATGCAATATTAGCAATTGGATTATTAGGATTTATTGTATGAGTTCATCATTTCCAGCAGGATACACAAAATCTGTTTTAACTTCACTTAATTAAGTACTATGTTTATGTTACCTTAGAAAAACTAGTACCTATCCCGAGCAACGAGCTAGCTTCAAGGTAATTATTACAAAGATTAATTAAACAAGCATAATTACAGTAGCGAGCCAATTATTCTCTTTTATACTGCTATGTGTTTGTAACATTGTGTTACCTGTTAACTTGGCGTTCGGTTGCACCGGACTTTAACTGTAGTTCCGTAACAAACGTCGAAATTGTTGTCTGTTAATTATTTCTTTTAAGAAGAGGTACAACAGTGTTTGGTTTAAGATGCAACGAGTTTTTATCATCGACGCCAATGTTTCAGTATTGTTTTGCTGCAATCTTTCTCTCTAGTCTCAATCTTAAGAACACAACAGAACTATGAATAATTTCGATATGCAAGACAGTATTAATTAGCTACCGTGTCTAATTCTTTTAACAAGAAATTCAAAGTTTCGTGTACCTACTCATTGAAAACGTCTTAAACCTAGTTCTGATTACCATAATCCAATGCAACTAAATTCCAACCGATTAGAACTAAGTTCGGTTCAAACGAAGAGCTCGACGTTAACGTTAATCCCAGTTTAGTAGTTAATCTACGCGTTTAATCATAGTGCAATCAACCTGAGAATGTTGGCTTTTATTGCACCACAAATTATGTACCCGAGATCTTCTCTTAGGATAATGTAATATCACCTACTTACACTACCATATAAAAGTGATAAAATAGGGTAGCTATCCAGATTTAACAGCGCAGACTTAATCTTAGTTCAACGGGACACTCACACAATAGGTGTTGTTCTAAAAACCCTTGAGACATTAAATTAGCCAGTAGACGGAATCTTAATTTTAGAATTCTAAGCACGGGAGATTCAGCTCTTTGCTCATGGCACATTTCTTTATTCTACAGATTCAGAAGCTAAACAATCAGCAATTTCATCAGCTATAAATGTAAAACGGAAGATTACAAAAATTCCAAACAATAAATTTGAAAAAAGCGCAAGTTATCACCGCAATAAAATTGGACAAAACAAAAAGTAAGTACGGCAACGCGTGTTGTAAAGTAACAATGAAAAATGACGGTCGCCAAGTTCCTACGAATTTGTCCCACCTCAGTAACAAAGTTAGGCAAAAGTGGCTAGATTTATCGATGGGGGATCTTACCGGCAAAATGCTGGCAACACCGTACACTGAGTTAAAAGCCGTGAAGTTTGGAAATTGAAATGAGTTTACTATCTGCAATTCATAGCTCAAACTTGTGCGCGGCTGACGTTTTGAGAATGAAGTCTGGTGTTTATTTAAATTTTACTCAAGTTGTGTGATTTTTTTTTATGGGCTAGAATGTTTTTTATATGAAATTAAAAATATATACCGTTCAGTTCAATTAGGTATTTTACTAGAATTTTATTTAACTTGTGGTTTAGGAGGTTGATAGAAAATATAATAAAATATTCTTGAATAACATGGAGAGGGAGAGACAATACTGTAGTCTGTGGTGTACTATTTATACCACAGATACAGTTGACAATGGTGTCGATTCTGTTGTGCACAAACTAAACTTAATTTCGGCTATTGCTATCTTTTTCTCTCTAATATAACGAGAAAGAGATGGACGTAATTTAGAGCTGTCAAATTTAGTTGGAACTAATATTACCATACAAATGAAGGGTGCACGTAAAAATATGTCGACTAAAAACACGGTGAAGCGCAAGGCATTAACTAGTTTGACATCTCTAACTTAGTTCATATTAGTTCATAAGTATAGCCGTCCTTTTCTCGCACTGCCTTTTAGTAAAAGATAGCAATAGCCTAAATTAAGTTTAGTTTGTGCAAAACAAAATCAACACCATTGACAGATAAATTTAATAGTGATCTAAAAGCAGGTTGCTTGGTTATTTTCCCTTTTTTTTAAATTGGGATAAGCCCGCCACACTGTTCCCAAACCACTGTAACTCCTGAAAGCCAGAATCAACAGTGGCGACCACCAGAAAAGCGCAGAGACAATGAAGCTCGACGAAGTCCCAGAGAATGAATTTAACTGTCTTGGATCCCGCAACGAAATTAATCAGAAAAGTATAGTGGAGGAGTAGGAAAAAACCGTAATTTCCACTTCCCTCCATTTCAGCAGGAGACAGAACGAAACAAGGCCAATAGGCACAAAGGGACGTTTACAACTGGGATAGGCCCAGTTGCCTAGCACCACGGATAAATATTAACATTAATGGGTCCTAAGTTGTGAGCTGTTATATTTGATTCCAATAATAGGTATGGCAAAAACGCTTGAACGCACGGAAATTTGTTCTAGTTTCCACAAGGTCTGTATAGTAAATAACTCCGGATGTAACCTGTACACTATCCAACATAATGTTGCGTTCTTTCTGCCAAAGACTGCACTCCCATAAAATGTGATGTGCTGATTGTTCATATTCGCAGTCAGATGTGGAACATTGACAAAAAGGCGAGTCAACAAGCTTGAAGGAAAATAATTTACTCTTAAAGTTACCATGACCGGTGAGAAATTGGGCAACACAGTGACCAACATCCAACCATGTCCTGGCCAGCCGCTCACGAACGGATGGAAAGAACTGGTGGAGGTGTCGGCCCTTGATGGAATTATCCCACCTACCTTGACATTCAGACAAAAGTTATTTTACCTTATTTTCCCAAAGCAAATCGTTTCATTACATTACTGCAAGAACAATAATCCTTCCCCCTACTGATTCCCGAACGCCCACACGTCACCCGACTCACAAGATGGCGTCGATAACGCAAAACTTTATGGGAATACCATCAACACGGCGCAAATCGTCGCCTGTCGACTGATTGGCCATTATGCAAATCTCACACTAACAACGCCCCCGGAGGCGCCTTGCATATTTTACCGGATTATACCCGTAACGCCAATAAGTGATGGCAACCGACCCGTTAGATGTTTGCGTTCTTGTGTGATGTATGCCTCAATGAGTTGGGGGATTGAACTGTTATATTTTATTAATGGGTCCGAGGTTTTTGGGAGGAAAATGTTTTGTCTGCGTTTCCTGTATGTGGAAACTGACTATTTATCATGCTAGGGTTCTATTGTGTTTATGCTTGCTGCACATTAGTATTCTGTATCTTACGTAGTAAAGACAAGTGGCTGAATGAACCGCTGTATCTTTTTAAAACACTAGGGATAACAGACCGAAAAATGTAGCAGATAAAATGTCCAGTGATGCCAGCCTGAATATATGCTTATTTTCATGCAGAAATACGTGCATTTATAGTGAAGCATATCAGTATTAGTTTCAATCATTAGACGGTGGCGGTGCGAACAATTCAAAATAGCTATGTTTGAAGTATAATGGGACTGAAATCAAAATTAGTCTTTCACTACGACTCGTAAAGTCACAGTTAGTTTTGCTGTAATTTACCGTAAAAAGGTTATCCTTACATAAATCCCATAGATACAAAACTAAAGGGAAAGGTATATCCCGGCTTAAGGTCGGGATGTTAAACAAAATACAGCTGATCCCTTACTTCTGGATCAGCGGGCAAAAGAATCGATTCCGCACACATCCTTACTGTGCGGCCATGAGAACAGTGAGGATTAATCGGAAAGAGGGTGTTGAGTGACATAATGTCAATTTACCTCAGCCTATTTAGGACAAAAGGACTACGTATATGTAAGAACGTGTTTACATTTAAGTTTTAGTTTTATATAAAACAGGTTAGGTTTTTATACTAAAATTGACTCTATCTAAAGTATATCTGATAATAATAATCTGATTGTTACTTTTATAGTCAGGTTTGAATGCACGATGTTATCGTCTTTAGTACGTCACCAATTGTTATTATTAATGTTTTCAACTATTGTGTTGTATGTATTGTATAACGGGCTGGTGTCTGCAACTCCACGTCAAAGCGCGTATTTTGCGTATGGGCTATAATCCACCACACGAGCCCAGTGCAGATTTCGAAGACATGTGACATCTGTCACATGTCTTCGAATTTTTGGTTCTAGGACATGCCGGTTTCTTCACGATGTTTTCCTTCACCGTTTTGAGAGCAGTGGTGAAGAAATAAAGTACACAAAGTAATATCGCCTGCCTGGGTTTGAACCCACGACTTACTGTTCGTAAGTCGGGGCCGCCACCACTGGGTGACCGCTGCTCTCGTGAATAGGTATGTTTTCAACTAGGTAGTAATAATCTGTACTGTTCATGTTGACTCCCTCGATAGTCTGCTGAACAAGAGGTCCTGGGTTCGTTTCCCGGATCGGGTAAATTGTTTTTGGGTTTTTCCATCGATAATTTCACAGTAGCAGTCTCAGAGTCTAGATATGTGCCCGGAAATGGCAATATGCTTAGCCCAATAACATAGGATTTAATCATAATAAGCAGTACTTCTCGATACGGCTCGCATTGTGAGGAGGTTCCTGTCTCTGCAGCCCTAACCACCGGTGGCTTGGACCCTGCACCCGACACCGGCGGACTACATTTTTTTATATTTTTAAATGTTTTATAATGTTTTTTTTTTTAAGAAATATTTAAAAATGTAAATAATAAGATGTTAAATAAATAAAGGAGATAATAATAATATAAATTTTATTTCAGATCAAATACAATCTCAATGTATGAAGATCAAAATAGTTACGAAATGGGACTTTTGTGATGCTATTTCGTTTAGTTGTCGAAATGGGAAAGTTACGAGATGGGCCGGAACTTCCATATGTTGTTGTCCATATATCCATATGTTGTCCATGTGTTGTTGTTGTTGTTAAACATAACCAGTTAAGTCTACTTAAGTACACCTCTCCCTAACCCTTCTGGGATTACAGGCGTGATGTTATGTTATGTTAACCTGTACTAATATTACAAATTGAATTGAATGGAAGGTTTTGGGGGAGACGTTTACCCAGCAGTGGGACAGGGCAAGCGACATAAAAAAGAAATGCAAAAGTGACTGTGCCTGGCACATTTTCACGCTTAGATCGCACGACTTTGATAGGATATTTTTTATCCCCGTGGTACCGTCCTATGGGATCGTTTCCGATCACCACGTGGGCAAAGCCGCGAACAATTGCTAGTTCTTAACATGTAGAGAAAATACATTGGCAAAAAACGCAATAGGGTAAGATAAATCTACTGAAAATAATTGTTCCTTACCCCGCTGGTTTCATAACCACAACCTTGAGATTACATGGAACTTGATTTATCTAAAGCAGCCATCGTTGGAACAATTTACAACATCCGTTCTGGATCACCACGATTATTTATCAACGTGCCCTTGTTTACGGCACAAACCCATTTGTTTATTTACATTTTCAGGGTTGAGTAGTCAGGAAGTTACTTTGATAACGATCATTCTGGAAGTAGGTAGGATTGACATCATTTTGAGGTATATTTTACAAAAAAAAACCTGGATCCTTATAGAGTACAGACGATCATCATTTTGCACATTCAAAACCCACAATGTTGATTCCACTGACAAGGCATAGACCACTTCCATGTATTAAACTGATCCCCTTGCTGTGAAACACGCTATACGTATACAAGTACAGGATGTTTAAAACGTTTTACATGTAAAATTTTCGCAGTAACTTAATTCATAAAATATTCTGAAACATCCAAATATAACGAGATGGAAGGTAAATATTATTAAAATTTCTCGTCACATTAAAGGGAATCAGATTATCAAAGCTCGACACTTTGGTGTTAAGGTGCTGGGTTTTATTTAATTTTTATTTATTTACCTTATGTTTTCGACGTCCATTAAATAATAAACTTCGATTAAAAAAAAAAAACGAAATAAAGAGAGACTGATCTCGGCACTTAAGTTTTTTATTTATTCACAAAATAATCTAAGCACTACCCAGAGATAACATTTAAAATAATATCGATAATAAGCGAACATCCAGGACAAAACCGACGAACACTGGTCAACATTGGCGCTGGATCGAAAGATTTGCAAGTCATGGGGGCATTTGCCCATCAGTGGGGTGACAGAAGCTAACACATTTCTTAGCACACATCTGTCATATTTTGACACCTATTGTCCCATTGCTGAGCAAAGGCCTCCCCCCATTCCTTCCACTAAATAATATTACCCTTTATTTTGTAGGCACCGGTACTAATAATAATAATTCATGTAATTATTGATCACAATATTATTTCATCTTTTTTGATAACTGTACTTTAACTTTTCTTGTGGTCCCAAAATAAAACTCAAAAATATTTACGGGGAATCCGGGACGTCGGTCTCGGTCCCAGAAGCCCCCGACCCATTTAATGTACTATCGTGGACACTCCCGCCTGACCACCACTAAGCTAATTTTTGCTTGCACTCGCAACATAGAAACGCTCTCTAGCCCCGCCCCGTAGACTTTTTATAGAAAAAAAGAATGAAATACAATACCGATCGGCCGAGCGCACTGACGACATACGCCAAACGAAAGTTATTATTATATTGTGCGCCAAATTGACGCTTTCCTAATAGCGCCGCGCTCGCCGCCTCCGCATGATTTAAGCGAAAAAAAATTTTACTGATCAGGTGGAAAAGACCACGACTGTACTTGTGCCTATTACAGTTAAAGATAGATTATTTTTAAGTGACTTCTCTGGCTGCGACAGCTAAAGCATATTTGAATTAGCATTATTTGTACTAAAATCAAGTGAAGTAGAGATCAATGATCTTCAATTAAACACAACAAGAGCAGTGCCACTCGCCTTCGTGCTTGTGATCTACGACAAAGCAAGACTGTCACAAAGGGTTTCATATTCAATGCAGTACAGACGTATTAGTTTCAACGGAAGCTGGAAATGTATCTAAAACCAACCTAACTACACAACATATGTATTTATACCGATACCATTACCAATATACTAAATTTCAACTATTTGTGTAAATAGTTAAAAAAAAAAAAAATGTCTCAAAAACTGTGTAAGTACTCAATAATTTCACTTCGTGTTTAATTATCTTAAAAGGCCATTTTTGTGAATACAATAAGGTACAATTAACTAGTCTTATGTTATAGAGTTAAAGAAACAATACATTACTAGTAGACAGGACTATTCATTTGCATCTGTTTGGACTAGAAAGTCGACTCCGAATGCTGCACCGATATAGTAAACTTTAAAACTTGAGCCAGCCTCCGTAATCTAAGGCCGAGTGAAGAACATCACAAAGGATATCAAATCCTCATCCTCAGCCGTATTAGTTGTCACAAAACTTTTTCCTTCAGTTAGCTTAACAAGGAGAAACTTGTAACAAGCGTCAAAGGGCAACACTAAGTCAAAGACATCGTTATATTTTTAGCTCTCTTTTATAACCAAAGCGGTAACTTTATCTTTTGAATTCTTTGTGAGTTTGTTTGCCCGTTGTTTAGTAATGCGAGCATTTTTCAACGGATCTCGGTGTTTATTTTTCGAGTTCGTATCTATGGATACGATAGGATTGAGGAGAGGCTTTGAAAATGTTTGAGTGGACATTGGAAATGAAATCAAAGCTTTAAGAGAAAATATGCAAGAAAAGACTTTATAATTGTAGCGAAATAAAATGCAGGTTCACCTCGTTCATACGTATAATTTAGTTGAATGATTTATCGCTTTTAAACAATATTATATTATAGCTTTGTAATGGCTTTCAATGCATTTAGGGTTCATGCACTCTGGATTCTGGATTCGTAACCGGAGATTACCTCGCTGCCGGCCCAGCCTTTTTTTATAACGAGAAGATAATAAATACAACGCAAATGCTTTTTCTTCTTCTTCTTCTTCTTCTTCACAGTTGTATCTCAGTCGATCGTAAAATTTTATTTTTACAATCGACTGGTACTGCTAGGTAAGCTACGTAATAGTAGGTAATAATAACATGTTAAGTTAGCAGGACGACCCATAAAGACAGGACGATCAACGAACTGGACTGTTCGGAACGCCTGGCTGAAAACGACAGACGTTTCAACGGTGACATGGCGTTGTTAGGTATTTTACTACCCTAATGGTAGAAGTTTGTAGAACACACGCACCTTTGATTTTTTGGATTTATGTGCGTATTGTAAAATTATCACTAGCTTCGATGAAGGAAACCAGCATGAGACGGTTTCTTGACGGCCAACCACAGGTCTATCTATGTCTGTCACATCAGACGTACCAACCGACTGTATCCAGGCTTGGTTAATTGTCACTGATTATAGAATTGATAGCACAGTCCGTTTGTACACAGATGAAAAGGCAGGCGAGTTCTAATGCCCACATTCTTAACTTAATGCTACGACGCGTTTTAATTGCATAGCAAATTGGTTTTTTTTTATCAGCTAACTGTGGCTGCCTAAACCTAATCGGATATAATTAAGTAAAATACGTTATATACCGTAGAGTCATGTATTTTCTAATTAATCAATCACAGATTTTATAATATTTGATCGCAGTTGCTGAGTGTAGTACAGTAAAAATTACTTAGCATAAAGTTGAAAGGATCCTTTAGAAACTCCAAAAATAAAGTGCATCAGTTGTTCCAAAAACTCAACGAAATGAAAGCAGTACTGTTGTGTTTGACATTGTTACTAACAGTAGTCAATATTATGACTAATATAATTCCTGCTTGCATGTGTCCATTGTCGTATCATCCGGTGTGCGGGACAGACGGCGAGACGTACGGCAACGAAATATGCCTGAGGTGCAGTGGAGACCCTTCCGTGAGGATCGCCTATGACGGACCGTGTGTGGATGATTAGGACGTACACGAATTCTTGTCGAAGAATAAAAATAATAATTAGAAGAATTTTGTTATTCCATTTCATGTTGTATTAAAATTGCATTCAGAGTAAGACTTTTGTTTTATTATCATTTAAAAAAAATATAATTATGTCGTGTTGTCAGGATATATTTCGCTAGGCTCAAGCTTAGGTGGAAGAAGACGAAGAAGGGTTTCGTGCAATGAAAACACCGTGGATGCGCTATACACTATTTTATTTCACATTGCACGGTTCGGGTTGGTTGTTTCCATGGGGAAGAACCAGCAAGAAACTCCATGGTTACTCGTTTCAATCTGTTTGAAAAGAGTAACCATGGAGTTTCTTAACGGTTAAAAAAAAAATAATTTACATTCATATTTTTTAAGTGTGTGATTTTAGTGTGATACTGAACAACTATTATTCTATGACTATTGTAAAATAGTCTGAGTCACCACACGATAGTTTGTGTGTATTTTTACCCACGACGGAACGGAGACGGTTTTGGCGTTTGGGGTGAGAGGATGTTTTTTTGTTTGTTAATGCGTTTGTTTGTTTGTTTGTGCAAATACATGTTGCCATTTATCTCCAAAACTACTGGTTCGATTTTGATGCAGTTTTCAGTGGTGGGTTTGGGTATGATTGGTGCATGTTATTCGATAGGTGTTACGGTGAAAACTCACCAGTTGTCTTCTCACGAGGGAACTCCTCGACGGTAAATAGCACGAATACGAAAATTTGTAGACGCGTTCATATTTGATAGATAAACATGATTTCCATCATGACCTGATCCTACAGCCAGGATTGTCTTCTCACGAGGGAACTCCTCAACGGTTAATGGCGCGCACACAATTTTTTATACGAGTTCAATGATTACGACAAAACTAAAAATTTTAAAATTAAATTATTATTTTAAAAAACCTTTTTAAAAATAAGCTTTTTTAAAAATGCGCTGAAAAGAAGAAAACATTTTTTTTAGTAAATGCTTGTCCCAACTTGGGGTCGGCTTCCAATCTAATCGGATGCAGCTGAATACCAGTAATTTTACCCACGACGGTACGGAGACGGTATGTGCGTTTGGGGTGAGAAGATGTTTATTTGTGCAAATCCATGTTGCCATTTTTCTCCAAAACTACTCGTCTAATTATGATGCTCTCTAAAAAGTTAAAAAAAAAGCCAAATGAAAATTTTTGAAAAACCTACGACGGTTAAAAAGTAATTGAAAAAGGATAAAATAAATTAAAAAAAACCCAACTTAATAAAAAACCCAAGAATATTCGTCGTGGGCAGCCATCACTATTTTAAATATAAAAATAAGTGTCATCATCAACTTCTAAAGGTCCCCACTGTAGGGGCACGGCCTACCCATTAAGGGTGTAAGGATAGCGCTAAAAAATCTCCAATTATTCACATTATGAAACTGCAAAACTAGTTCACTTAATGGCAGCCCCCGACGGATATTCTTGGGTTTTTTATTAAGGTGGGTTTTTTTAAATTATTTTATCCTTTTTTACATCTTATAAAGGCCATCAAACTGATCAAATCACTCAATAGGAGTGACATAATAATCAGCTGTCCCATACTGTCCCAACTTCAATACTTACTCGACCCATAAATGTATGGGACACCTAATTATTATTTCTCGATTTCGATGTAGGTTCCATGGAAAATTTTTTCACTTGAATGGTCTGTATGACACCCATAATTATTATGTATATTGTAACAAATCTACTTGATCCTATCAAAATAAATAGATAAAAGCAGACTTGTTCAATTAAAATTTAATTAGGGAAAGATTTACAAGTGGACAAAACAATAAAAAATACAGCTAATTATAAAAAAACCTACCTAGCACGCACTCTAGGATAGTTTTATAGTTCACGCACTTAGTTGGTTAGGAATCAGTTCAGCACTGTAGGAGATACGGGAACAGGCGTCAGGGTAGCAGGTCAATACCTGGGCAACTTCGAGGTTCAGCTTCAGGAAACCTCTGCAGGAAGGGCATCGTGCAGATCTCAGAGTCCACCAGGTCAGCTCTGTAGTAAGGCAGTCAGGCATCTCAGGGCCAGACGTCAGGATAGCTTTGCGAGACAAGTAGTAAGTCAGGCACGTAGTTAGATTCCAAAGATCGGGAGTAGAGGCACCAGGCGGAATCTTTAGCGGAATCCCCTGGGTAATATAGAAATGTAACAGCAAAAACCAAACTGTTTTCCGATGCTTCTTAAATCAGATCCAATGGTAGACTCGTTTTTAAAGTGGTGTTTCTTTTTCAATTTTTCAAATATTAGATTTCTTGTGGCCATCATCTCATCTGACAAGTGTAGTCGGCCAGGACATATCCATGAGTACGTAAAGAATTTTATAAATATAATTTAAAATTAAGCTAATAGTAAACAATCGTAATAATCTTTTAATATATAAATTTAAAACACATATTGATAAAAATAATTAAAATTTTATAAACCAAAAAATCATCATAGACTAAGGATAGGAAGAGAATTAAAAAGTAATTGACAGTTTGACAATTTGGCGTGTCACAACATGAAAATTATGATAATATTTTATTTCAGCAATTTTTAAGTTAATGAGTCATAATTATGTCGATTTCTTGAGTGTAAAAACAAATAAAAAGGATAATAAATAGTATTATAAATGATGAATATAAAGTGTAAGTATAGCATAATACTATAATATGACCAAGACCTTTCTGGTACACGCTGTACAAAGTATCTAGGAATAGAATATTATTTATTATAAAAGTAACAAGTTCATAAAATAAAAACATTTCACATAAGGTGAATGTTATGATTTTTTATTCAAAGATTCTTAATAAACAAAATGACAAAAGTATGTATACAAATACAATAAGCGAGCTCTTCATTTACCAAGTAAAATCAAATTGAAAAACTCATGCAACGAGTATTACTAACATCATTTCAAAGTATTTCTGATTGTTAACTGTGAATTTACATACCTACGCAGGGGCGTAACGCGGCAATCACGGCGAACGGAACTGTCACGTCAAAGTTTGCGTTTGCGTTCACCTCGGGCGTGAACACGTTACACGTTACTAAAGTGTCTATTTGCCAAGTTTTGAAGTGCGTCTTCATATCTTGGGTGTCTGTTTGTCAGTTGTTATTTAGTACTGGAGTTCAAGGTTGTGAGTCTATCTTTCAGTAATAGCTTATGAGGTGTTGATCAATGTATTAATGTGAACGTTTTCTTATGCCATAAGATATTATTCTACTGTTTCTTCAAACTTTAGAAAGAATCGTAAAAATAAAAATCGTAGACGGCTCTTTCCTACTTCTCTAGTAAGAATTTTAATGAAAGATAAAATCCTGGGTTAGGTTTTAGGTAAGGTAATCTCCTCTGAAACACTTAAATAAATTTCTTGTCAAAACTTCTGAAACTGTATGTATAATGAAAAATACAAGAGCATGAGGGTGGTGAGATTAAAACTAAACTGTGTAACACAAGATGCGTTAGCTGACGCCGCCTAGCGTTTAAGATAAAACTTTTAGAAAGCAGTATGATAATAAATCGTCAAGTTTCCCTTCTCGTTGGCAAGTCTTGGGGCAATGATGCTGAGAGACTAGAAGGGATTGCTGGCTTATTTATTTAACACGGTTTCATTTGAATTATTCTGTTGAAGGCCCTATCAGTTTAAGCTATGCGGTTCGGATTAGTTGACCAAAACTGAACAAATAACCAATTGTACCAAATGATGAGGCATTTAAAAAACGAGGACTATAAATTGTAGGAGACGTTTCCAATGTAAGAAGAGACCTTTGTGTCGGACTGATTATTATTTTTATTCTTTTAATTTGATTGATTTTTTACGAGTATTATGCTATCCAAAACACGACATATATTAGAATGAAGGCAGTTGTTGTACTGTGTGAGTCGTGTTATTCGTTAAATAAGATGTAAACGGCTTTGTCTCCTCCTGACTCCAAGTCCTTTTAAAATCATAAGAATAGGCGAGACGACAAAAAAAAACTAATTAGTCCGTCAGTTAGATTATCAGAAAATATTTGACCCGTGTTTATTCTTTTGTTACGTAAATCAAAATTGACGAAGATATGACGCTTTTATAATTCTCAATACGTCACGCCTAGGTATAATTTTTTGCTAGTTCTGACGTCACGAGCCCCCACTCCCGAGTTTTAATACGTTTTATTTTTGTCATATTCATTGATTTACAATAACAAAAAATACGTGTCCATTAATTTCCAATACTCTAACTGACGGACTAAATAGATTTGCAGTTTTTTGATACTGTCGTCATGTTTATTCAGTTTATATAATCTAAAGTTCATTATAACTACAGAATGCTGCCTACGAGTACGTAAACTCATAAACCAATCACGTACATTCCGACAGCGCTCAATTCCACGTACGTCTGGCCTCGTCTGCGAGCCAAACATGATTGATGACAACATAAATTGAGCTGTCATTACTTGCCGCATCCAGTAACTCAACATCAGTCCCCTGCCTTGTCCTACCTTATGACTTAGCAACGGCATAAATTAAGCGCCGGCAAGTAATGGGCAATATTAGAGACAAGGCTGTTTTATTACCATACTTGGGTGCAAGTTTTCTACGTGTCTCCTAGATCGGGCGTTATGCCACAGTTTTACTGAACATGTATCGGTTTTCAGATTTATGGGCAAGAGTTTAATTTTCTGGGGTTTAGTTTCTTGTGTTTTGGATGTTTTAGAATATGTCGGGTTTTGAAGTATTGGGTTTGGAATTCAGTATAGAAGCTGATTGGGGGTCTAAATGGTCAAGTTTGAGTGATTGCAGTTTCTACTACTACGCCTGATGCAGAGATTATTTGCTGGAAAACTGAGAGTTGCAAAAGATGACGTTGATCGTAGCAGACATCAATACCCAATGTCCCGAGTGTCAATCTTGGGGACTTTTATACATGCATTCAGTCACTGAAAATACGGGAATATCAGGTACCTTTTCGTAATGTATGCCTGAATGCTGAATTGCTGATTGAGTAATAAACCAAATTTAAAAAGCAATGTTTTTTAATTTTATTACTGTGTGTGTTCATGTATCGTTCCATTAATTTTATTTAAATAAATAGTCGGTTCGCAATTAACGCCATTAATTTAACTAACCGCTTTATTATAGACATCCTGGGATTTGCGAAATTGATTTCGATGAGCGTTCGGAGAATTCATCAATGTAAAATAATTAATTATAGGGAAACCATAAAAATGTTTTGCATAAAATACACGAAATTGAATGTTCTGTAGACTGCAATATCGTTGTACTCATGTTATTTGATAAAATCCATGGTTAAATTATATTACAATAGGGATGACGACTGACAAAAAAAATATGATTATTTTTAGTCCGTCAGTTAAATTATCGAAAAATACTAGATGAGTGTTTTTTTGTTTCATCAAATTAATAAAAAATAACGAAGATTAAACGCATCAAAGATCATGAGTGAGGGGCTTGTGATTGTAACGTCACTTTATGGTAAAAAATGTACCGAAATGTAACGTCACATGAGTTTTCGACGCACTGTATCGTCTTCAATTTTTGTCTACGTGAAAAAATCAAAAATATGTGTCCAATATTTTTTGGAAGTCTATCTGACAGACTAATTAGATTTTTTTGTCGTCTCGCCTATTATGCGATACTCTTGTTACAGAGTCATAGGTCAAGTAGATCAGGTCCACGCTAGATCGTTATTTTAAATTAATCCAAATCTCGCCAATATTCAAAACTAGAAGAAAGTCACATCTGAATTTTGTTAAATTGAAAATCGAGACTTTACAGTGTTCATTCAAGATTAGAAGAAGAAGAAGAGATTTCGCTGACTATTGAATCAAGTTTAACATCTGTAAAAGGGTGTATAAGCACACAATCTGTAAAAGGATCTTCAATTTATTGTTTACAATATTTAATTATCAAGGAGGAATGCGGTCAGCGGTGAAATAAGGAAAACGACGTGAGGAAAGTTTTGAGTTTGAATGTTTATGGCTATAATAATATAGGAAGAGTAAAAAAACAATGGACTGTTGGCTGAAGGATAATATTATTGCTAGAAAGAATGTGATGTGTCTGATGACGAGTAATAGAAAAGTATGGAAGATGACATGTTGCGCTAGCCCCAAATAAATTGGGATAAGCCAGGAAAACGATGATTTACATAATAGCATAATATTGTGACAAACCGACACTGTAGTTTTAAAAACGCATAATTAATTTTTATTGTCTGATTATACAAAAAAAATGTATCGTTAATCGATTCCACTAACAGAAGTAGGAAAAAAACAGATTACCTAAATCAAAACACCCGAAAGAAATAACAAACAAGATTAAACCCTGTTTTATGCAGCTTTGAAGTAGGATTTAGTAGGATAGATTCTGGTAAACAAAGTAAAGAAAGTGTATAACCGACCAACCCGTAAAGCGACACAGAGAAACAAATACTCGGTCCCCAAGGTGAGGAATTATTTTGGTCAAAGGACGCGGCAATGGCTAGTTCCAACATTGTTAAACGAGATTAAAGGAAATTTCTACCGAAACAGTATCTAGAAATGCCTTAAAAAATATCCTGCGTAAGCACTATTTGGGTCTTGCGCTGATGGGACCTAAATTGGATTAAGGAGTGGCTTCACTTGGCGTATTTGTACGGAGATTCGCGTAACTTGCTTTATGGAAAGTATAGCTTAGTGCCATCGAAATAAAGTTAGTAAGTTTAGCGGCGGGGTTAGACGAGTGTCTGTGCGGGTACGTCGGGTGAAGTGTTCCATATTATTATGTTCCTAACGCGAGGCCATGCGCGCGCGTCGTGCCGCTGGCGGTCGGGCGGCCGCTGTAGTGTCTCACTCGCGCTGGGTAGCTCATCTCCCACCGGGGGGGGGCTGCGGCTGTGGTCGGGACGCTAGCATGTACTATAGCCGCGCGTGCTGGGATGGCGGGCAAGTCGATGTATAGACGCCAGTGTAGGTACTTACATGTCCGGATACTCGAGCTGTAGATCACTACTATTCTACCATGTACTATTTAAATTAAACACTGGGCAACTCGAGTATGTGTGCAGTTAGCCGTGGTGTGATTCCTACGTCTGTGTAATAAAACTGTGTTTACCCTTACCTTTATAATGATGTACCTATTATTGTTAGGAAACTAAGAGCTGTATCCACGAGAACACTGCCGACAAATTGTCCTGCAGTTTGGCAGAAGATTTGTGAAAAATGCCTATGTAACTTTTGTTGTTGAAATCAATAAAAAAAGGTATTGGACCTGGATAAAAAACGCGTGTTCCTTTGCCTGGTAAGTGCACGTAAAGGTTAGCGAGTTCACAATATTCCACGATCTCCGTAAATAAGACCGAACGCATTAAAAGTTGATGCAGATTGTAAACAAACTGACATCTGCGTAAAGAAATCAGCATTTGGCGCGTCTCCATCAATGTGGACACACCCTTAAGTTTAAACCAACGTTGTATTTCACGCATTTTCCCTCCCAGGGGTAAACAGGGTTCAAAGTGGGTTGCACATTAATATGTTAATATTGTTGACCTAGTAACTATAATCACATAGTAAGCCGCTTATCTTCGACTGCAAGTTCTGCATGCCGAGGGGGCGAAGCTAGTCGCTTCAGCAATTTATACTGTGTCGATATTACTCCATCTTTAAACGCATTTTTTTTTTTAGTATAAAATATTGCTATAACGCGTTTTCGTTTTGAACTGGTAAAAATCATAAAACTAAAACAAAAAATTTCATAAATATGAGAAAATTACCAATTCTACAAACCATCATTATCTGTCACACAAAATTACTAAGTCAAACCAGATGTAGGTATACCAGTCATAAAATGTATTAAATAGGAACCGAATGCTTTCCAAGCTCAAAATCAAATCAAATATTTGAACTGTGGACTGTACGCCGGTGCACCACAAATATTTGTGTATACATAATAATGTTTGATAACGATACATGCTTTATTGTATAAGGAACAGTTTTCGTTGATAGTAAAATTAAAATTCTAAAACACAATTGAACGAATAAAACTTTATGTTCTCGGATAATCCTTCTGCAGGCGAATAATTTGATTGATAAGATTATATTGTTTTTCTTTTATTTATTTTTTTGTTTTATGTCCATCGGCATATACTTCAAATTATTCGCTCTCACACCGGCTAAAGCCATGACACTTTACGGACATGATGGACATTATTTTGGTATTACGTTTGTATGAACGCCGGCCCCTTAAGGTAAAAGAAAACTAACATACCGCACATCAGCCCAGTAAGGTAAAGTCAGCGGATATTAAAAAAAGTTTTAAAATTCAAGAAATGTTTGCTCTTTTTACAATAATAATAAGCTACGGCACTTATCACGAAAAATACCTGTCATAACAAAGACACACAAATTCAGAAACAATTAAATGAATGACTCTTGAAAATCTCAAACGAAAACCATCAAGCTGAAATGCTTTCAAACAACTCCTTCATATTCTTGAATACTTATGAAAACAACTGAGATTAATATAACATTTTGTTGTTTATGTTAAGTGGTAATATAACGGGCTCAGATGTTACTGTTCGGCTTTACCTAAATGAAATGCAATAACATCGCTCGGAGAGCTATTAATTTGATTGGATGCCATTTATACTTGACAATTGTGGTTTATGTGTACAGGCGTACATCACTTTGTACTGCTATTTTGATTTAAATTGAAATTTATATCACTAATGCGTGACCGACACGCCTGTTTAGTATGAGGATGGGCAGAATTGTCAAAATAATTCGTTTATTATTGTCAACTTGTTGTGGGTTTAAAAATAAACATAACTGGCAAAATGTGGGTGTCCTAATCCTTCGGGGATTACAGGCTTGGTTTTTTTTTTTGTTGTGTTTAATTGTGAATCTTTGTCATACGTTAGTGACCATGTCGGTTAAAAAATTTATATCACGATATTTGAAGTTGATAGAAATATATTTATTCATTTTAAAACCATCGCGCTTGTAATGGTAAGCAGAAATTTAAACTTCGACCCTATCACACATGTTACTCAACCTAATAGTTAGATCTAATATTTACCTAGATCCGTCCTAAGCAAGTTTATATTTCCATAACACTGTTTTATTTATTCGCCATAAATATCACAATCTCACAAATTCCTTGGGGTGCCTGTCGAATCTAAAATCGCGTTCACCTGTCTCTGTGTCTAACCAAATTTTATCTAGAATTTATTCCTCACTCTAGTTAGTATACATCAATTCCCAGGACGGTGTTGCTATAGATTTAATAATAAACAGAGCTAAAGAATAAATCTACAATTACTCTTTATTTAGCGATCTCTCGTTACTAAAAGATTTTTTTATGAAAATAACTTCCAACTAGATTTTGTAAGTCACAATAATGCTGAATACAAATAAAATTACCCTTTGTTTTGAGTTTATAGTAAATTTTAGATGAAGGTACGTTTGTACTTTAGATTACATATATTTTGCTAATATATTTCCAAGGCAAGGTAATAAATAAGCCTGTAATTAACTTTACACCTCTAACCATAACTCCCCGTTAGTACCACTTGACTAACCAAGTACTACATAACATACACCACGAAACGCACACACTCACCCATCTACACAAAGAAAATACACACACGAACAAACTCTTATGTATTACTTACGTCCCGAGTCTTCCCTCAAAACTCAACTAAAAACCTGCCTTATCAAGCCACGGAACAATAGGCCTACATTTAAATTTAATTAAAAGCAATCTTCAGGGATCCTTAGTCTATAAACACCTGGAAATAAATTCACCCGACTGCCAACAATTCTTCTTTAATAGGCCAGCAAGCCGACAACGTTATCGCGAAAATTTAATAACAGTAAAACAAGTACTGTGTGGTACACACGGGCGTCGAGGTTTTACAACTTTTTTACAATCACACGTTATACTTTTTGTTTTTCTATGGGTTTTTATGTTTCTATGCGTCCGTTTTATTTATCCATGTAATTAGGTTGTTTGTTTTGTCTTGCACTTTTATCGGTTTCTTTCAATTACATCTAGTTTATTTGCTAATATTGTACACACATTTATTTTATATAAGTATCTTTTCATACAAATACATATATAATTAGAACACACACAGCATAAATTGTTTTATGTCCGTAACATCACCATCTCAGTTCCAGTTGAAAACCAGCGTCGGGCACTAGTTGCTCGGCAGTTTGCTGAACTGGGCCTATTTGGCGTAGCCGTGAGACACACAATATTATTTCACTTCTTTTTTTCCGTTTAGTTTTAAGTTTTTATATTGTGTACCTAGTTTTATGTTTCTTATTTTATTATTATTTTGTTGTGTGCACTTGCGGCTAAACCCAAATAAATACGTTCTCTTTCTTCTTTCTTACTTACGTCTAAAATGTCAAATCTCATTTGCCCCTCATACTAGGAGCAACTATCAGTACGAGGAGGAAGGATATGAGTATAGTTTAATTTACTGTTTGCTATAAGAAAAACCACAACAAGTTATCTAATTCAAGCTACTAATTATTTATCGAACAGTTTTAGGCATCTGGAAATTCATCATCATATACAGCTTGACTTCACCCATTGCTGGGTATAGGCCACTCTTTGCTTGTGCCAAGCTCCAAGTTCTTGTGCCAGCCTCATTCCTTCCATGTACGATATTACCGCGATGGCAACAATGTCGTCGTCCCATCTCGCCGCCGAACGACCAACACTTGTCTTTCCAGTCCTTGAATTTCTTTCGACTTAGGTGACTACTCATCCGCAAAATATTTCATCCGACGACTCGTCTGAACTTCCGGATGATTCGTCGAGTTACAATTTTAAAAGGGTAACGTTTCATCCGCGGAGGAAATATTTTGCGGATGAATAGTCACCTAAGTCTTTCTTTGTTGTCCTTTAATTGATTTTTCGGTCTAGCTATCTATGAACCCCGACCGACATAATACGTTTACAAAATATTATTTGGTTTACCCATACAAGTCTACAATTTTATAAAGGCTTATTGACACTTACCATGTTTCAATTTATTTTATTTACACATCCCTAATTTTGATATGGTTATTCCATCTATCAGAATTCGATCGCAAACATAATGCAATTCCCCCTCATGCAAATTTTCAGAGGGAACCGGCAATAAAATCAATTAGATTTTGGAACTAAACTTAATATTGGCTTCGTCGATTAGATTTTTATTCACCCCTCTGCACAAAGTTTAGCCACACGTTTGCATACATAAAAGTTTGGAAAGAATTTTGCATACGTTGTAGCATTTTGGGGGATTGTATTGGCAATTTTCTGTTTTTGAGTTTTTTTTTACCGTTCGGTTATCATAATTCCTCCATGAAATTGAGAGTATTTTGCCTACCTAAAAGAGACGGTTTATGTCCATAGCACATTTCTCATAGGTAATTCTTTCCTAGACGACTGGTCTAGTTACTAAGTCTTAGTAAAGCAGTTTGACTGTCAAATCAATACCTAAATCAGTTAAATGGTCTCGTAGCCCACGTTATCTAACTTCCAACGAACCTTAAATTATGACGGCTAGCATGACATTCAAAGTATTTTGAAACAAAACGATTTAGTAAAAAAAGTAGTTGTTTTTCATGGTTATATCTATCTTAAAAATGTAAAAAATAAAGACTTTTATTTATATAAAGTAGTGTGCCAGCAGATATTCCGGTACATTCATGTAAATAAATAAAATGTAATTCAGCTAACCATTTCTCGCAAATTATAAACACATTTACCATTTTACCCAGCAGTGTGTACAGAACAAGGGCTATACATATATCTCATTAAGTAGTTATTCCAGGATGCTATGGGAGCCACAACAATGAGCCGTTAGGGCGCAGGCTCACTTAATTAAGCTTAGTTAACTACATGTGCTCACAAAACGGTCATTAACATCAGTTAAAACTGAATGTTTGATGAACCACTGATAGTTGGCCTTTTAAGTTTTACTAAGTAAACCTGGATTTGGGTCTAATTTTTAATAACAGGAGACGAAGCTAATGGCCCTTTTGAATTATGAATGTGGAGAGCTTGAAACGTCAACTTTTGGAACGGGGTACTTAAAAGTTTTCATAGTCGAGTTGGTAAACAATATTTGAAAGGTTTGGTACCAAATGAGCGTTTTAACGAATTTGATAAGTAGATAGATAGATAGATAAACCATTTATTTAGTGCACACAAAAGACATAGTACAACACACAGAAGTGCAATTATTAATTGATACTATTTACATGATTAGAAAAACATATTTACGAAATAAGTGTAGTAACACCATGACATACGTCAAATAAAATAAAATAACAAGTATACATGGTGCGGTGTGCGTCTCAAGGTTGTACCAAATGGAAGTCCAGCTCAGCATGTGTCAGGCATGCACCTGACACATCAGTGTCAGAATATCAATTCTGCTGGATCCCTGTAGTGACATACGGACGTCGAGCAGACGAGATAAATTGGTGTTGGACAAAGTGTTATTCATGCGCGGAGTGAAATTATGTAAGTATACCCTCAACTTAAATTAAGTATTTTACAGTAAGTTTACTTTACTGTGTTGGAAACGTTCTTGAAGTATCTGCTTAAAGGTCATAAATTGTACAGGGTGGAAGGGACACCGACGCTAAAATGTTTACCACGAAAGTATTCAGTACATCTGAACCTGATGTGGGGACGCATAAATAAAGTATTCAGTACATCTGAACCTGATGTGGGGATGCATAAATAAAGTATTCGTATAGGTTATTACAAAAAAAAAGGTGCTTCCTACAAAAATGCAATACCTACAGATTCCGCAACCGTTCTCCTAAAACCGATTCGCCATTGGACTGTTCGTCGACAGGATGATTCATTTATTTTCATTGCCGACATAACCTTTCATATACGTCATTTTCGACGACAGCCCTTTCCAGCTACAATTATTATACCGACACGACGATCAACCTATAACTCTTTTAACTAGCACGGTGAAAATGTAAAGAACATATTTTTTTTTTAAAGAACATTAAAAAATTTTGACCCGGAGGGGTCTCATGAATGACATTGATGATGACATAGACGCACACATGGTTATGTCATGTGTGCGTCAATGTCCCGGAACTCCTGTTTTACGGAATACAAGTTTTTTTAAAACTGGCTTACGTTTTTTTGATACAACACTGTTCTGCCTGTCTCTTGTACAACTAAAAGCAAGTCATACCCCAATGTATAAAATAACAGATCTATCAACTACAATTATTATACACAGAGTAGTTAAGCGCAGAAGCATCAGGTGCACCGAATGGAAATCAATTAATGTTATAGCCGAGCAATACTGGCCTGTAGGTAATTTGCGTTATTTGCTAGCTTATTAAGCCAGGATTATCTTGTGCAGATTGAATGATAGGTATATGCTAATAACTATTCAGTTATTTGGGAGTACATTTTAAATAGAGAATTATAGGTCTTACACGTTAGAGTCGCACTGATTTGTGTTGCTTTCACACGTCCGTCTTCGAATAAGATGATTAAGATTATGAAAACTACCACTTATGTACACCTAAATAAGTTACGAAGGCAGAAGGCTTAAAGTCACCCAAAGGGCAATGGAGAAGGCTATGCTCGGAGTTTCCTTGCGTGATCGAATCAGAAATGAAGACATCCGCAAGAGAACCAACGTCACCGACGTAGCCCGAAGAATTGCCAAACTTAAGTGGCAGTGGGCAAGGCACATTGCTCGCAGAACGGATGGCCGATGGGGCCGAAAAGTCCTGGAGTGGCGACCGCGAACCGGAAGACGTTGCGTTGGAAGGCCTCCCACTAGGTGGACCGATAACCTGGTGAAGGTTGCGGGAATCCGCTGGATGCGAGTCGCACGGGACCGGTCAATGTGGGGGAGGCCTATGTCCAGCAGTGGACGTCTTTCGGCTGAAATGATGAAGATGAAATAACTTACGGTGAAGTAGCTAGTGCCCTCGTTATAAAAATACAGGAATCAACTTTCTTTGTTTTATTCCAAGAGACTCGAAATTAGCCAAAACATAAAAAAGCCAGGTCTCTGAAAATTATCGCTACCAGGTAAACATAAACTTTGTAATGTTTAATGAGAATTAATGTAACTGTTAAATTATTACAAAGTTAGCACATTTAATTTTTTATTTTTGGCTGAGTAAAACTTTGCAATATCGAAAAACGAAACAAATATCATTGAATGTAGACCCAATATTATAAGGTACCATTCCAACTAAAGGTAGACATCTTATAAAAGTCAATTTAGTTAAAATCGGATCCCGGCTTCCCCTTGCATAGGATCGACTTGGATTCAACGCAACCAATGATTTTCAATTCGAGATAAGAAGATTTGACTTGGATATATATTATTTTATTATTAATACGTGTGTTTTTCGCTTGGTGCTAAAGTATCTTAAAGCAGCATTAGGGCGATATTTTTTCATACGTAATAAGGTTTTGTCTTGAAAAATAAAGAAAGATTGAGATGGACGGTGGAGGGACGATTTGAGTAATTGATAGGTATCATTATGACTAAACTAATTTACCAAAACTCTGTTATAAAACGACGCATACTGATAACACATTTACATACATACAAATATACATGGCCAGATATTGCACAAGATAGAGAGGTTTGGAAAGGGAAAGCGGTGGTCTTTGGGTAGCAGTGGGACACATGACAGCCAAAGAAAATAAATTAAACGTGTAACAGAAAGGGTATAGTCATATTATTATGAAAAGGTGTGCTATGTACTTGCACAGTTTTGACTCGAACCTTCTTATCAGATCACATTCATATCAATGGATACAACTTTTGTAAATTGAAACTCAATAGCCTTCTTACTATCAGTGATTTTGTGATGCTCACGGGCAGACGTCAATAAATGTCAGCCTGAACTAATATTACGGGCCATTCCGATTGACATAGCATGTCTGGAATGTCTTTAAAGATTCTGGAAAAAACTTCCAAAGCTTAAAGTCATTATAACTTAGGTATTTGAATTTAGTCTGAAAGTATTTGGAGAGATACTTTATTAATTTATTTGTCTTTCACTAGTTGTTGCCCGCGACCTTCGTCCGCGTAAAGTTATTATTACCTATTTGAATCAAATTGTTTTGTTAATTAACTGTAAATTTCAATGTTTTTAATTTTTTCCACCCGATTCTTTTTTTCTAAAATAAAAGTGAGCAAGTAACTCCTTAAAAAATCAGCTACGATATTTACCATTATAAGTCCCGTCAAAATCGCCCAGATTACCCGGAACAAACAGACGCACCAAAACGTATTAGTATATACTTTCATAATAAATTAAATGCGTTCAGTAAAGAGCGGTTATTTTGAAAATATTAACAGACACTTTTATTAATTTGTATGTATTATTTGTATGTACAGATTTTTGCTGCCCAGCATCAACATTGCGTCAACAGTTTAACTTCTACACGTAGCAACACAGCATAATACAGTGTCAGTAACTACTAGTCTTGAGTGTTATTCCCGTAAGCATTGCCTACATTGCAGCATTGCCTCAATAATTCCCCAAAACGAAACCTTCAGATGAACCTGACCCCCTACATTTCCCAATGCCGGTATTCTCTCGGGTCTTAGACGTCTTAAAACGTCGTAACGGACACCTACGTCTAACTAGAATGCCTTCAAATAATTTGAATATGAATACTCCCTAATTCAACAGACAGTTTGATATTAAATTTGCGTAAGACGTTACTTGGAGTCAGGTTTCTGTAGAGTTGCTAATATAATTGAAACTATGAGATGAACTATTTGTTCTGATTATTAGTTGGAGGAGTAACAAGCTCCTAGCTCCTAGCTGCTAGCCTGCTTGCACCAAGTGTTAGGGAATTTAATTCAAAAGTTATTTGGCTAGACTGTTGACCAAGTTCATTTTGGCATAAGTAGTTGCAAGAATAATGCGGCTAAATGTTTTAAGTAATAGCAACGCTCACTTCGGCTACTAATTGCATTGTTCTAAGTTCGCATGTTTAGTTGGAATCGACAAATAGTATTGAGTTCTATTTGTCGATTCTAAAACATGCGAATTTGACATTCATTATAACAAGTATGTATTTACAAACAGAAAGTATCTATGTAGTATATCAACTATCTGGTGTCCACGACACAAGTCTCGTTGCTTAGTGTGCCACTAGATGGCGCTGTAAGTAATGTCCAGCGATATTTATTTATTTCATTTTGACGTATTCAGAAATTAGATTTAACACGATATTAGCAGTAAGTACCTACGTTTAAATGTGTTTATATAATATCGCTTTACATCAGGTGAGTTGCGGCTAAACGCAAGCCTATTCAGAATTGAATAAAAACATAGTGATGATAAAGACATGAGTGAGAATCTAGAATTAGAAGAGAACTAACAAAAACTTCATTACTATCACCAGAACTTCCTCTCATTTTTATTTTTCTACAATAATAAAACCAAGTTTGTAGTACATAAGTTTACATAAGTGCGTCCGCACATGAATGTGTTAATACTCGCTCGGGCGCACACTAGACTTTAAGCTCTAAGTACTGAAAGTCCCGCGGCGCCTCTGAGATTTGTACCAACTAGTTTGACATTCTTTCACACGTAAATACTGGCCTATGTGAATAGTTTTTTTTTCTTTTTCTCGCAGATGAAACGTTACGTCGTATGATATTGAATAAGTATGAGGGAAAACTTTTAGAACTAAGGAGAGTTTTTCTAATAGATGTTTTTGAAATGGAAAGTAATGGATATTCTTGGAAAAGTTGTTACCTCCATGTTACAGGATCTTATATTTTAGGAAGTATTTTCAACACTTTTACTTGTTTCTGTGGTTTCCACGTCATGTAAGTTTAGTTAGTAATAGCAAACATAAACACAATACGAAATATTCCGTGTTGCGTATTTTATAAACACTTGATTTGAAAGGAACTTTAAAGAATTTATTTTAATACCTCTCCTGAAACTGTTTGGCAAGCAAGTATTGGTTAAGTTTCTTGCCAAGTCTATATCATAATCTGATGCAGTAAAAACATGTCTTCAAATTATGCTCTTCTCTAAAACTTTCCACCACCTCAAAACAAATGCGTTGAAGCTGCAAAAACACATTCCACCTCTCCACATGCACAGTTTAAAGATTAGAGGAAGTACTGCATCACGTGGACTAGCAATTGTCCATTAGTCCCCGTAAGAGGCAATTAAGAGATTATGTCAGAGCAATGGCCACCAACACCCACCTGAACCTGCTGCTGACTTGATACCGCTTAGCTTTGGGATTCCACAGGAACTGCCACTTTAAACTGTTCCGGCACTCGAACAGGGTACATAAGCAGGTATATAAGATAGGTATTCAATGTTGTAACCTTATTTCAAATAGATTCTACACAAATATTGATAACCTAGCTTGAATAACTTGATGCATATTTTATCATTTTCGTCCGTCGTTAGTGACTGTTTACTGTTTTTTGATGCTCACAATTTTGTTAGAGATTTTGTTTTGATTCGAGAATATAATATGCATCTTTCCAAAAAAGTCAACATTTATTTGCTTCATTATTAGCATATATTAATAAACACGCAGTTATTGATAATTTAACCGAGATTAGGTTAAACGATAAAATAATCTTATCTAAGCGATGAAGCACTATTGCAGTGCTCTGATATACACTTGGTCAATATAAGTTTTCACATAAAAAATAATGCGTTTGTAATTTAATAATCTGCTCTGCTCTTCAGAAACAATGCATGAAATCCTTCCTTTGACATATTACACGTGGAACAGATTTCCCCCAGGCATAGATAAATGTGCTATAGAAATGGTTCGACGTACGCGTTCTCAGAGTGCATAGTAAAGTATCTCTTAAAGGTAATCATTGTGCCATAAATCTTGCTTTAATGGATGTACTCGTAATTTCCATTTTAACTGGCACAGGAAGAAAACCGTTGAGTGAAAAAAGGAACTTATCTAAATGGAATTCCAGGGATTAATTTATAAGATCGTAGGCATCTTTGATTTTTATTATTTGATCGAGTTTTCTTCTTCTTGACTTTGTTATAAAATGTAGATAATTGACATTCGCACTTATCTTTTGTCAATAAGTCGATCGGTAGACATCGAATAAAAGATTATTATGCAAGTTAGGGTTGTGGTTTTCAAATGATTGAAAACACATCTGTTCCTTCTCTTCCTGCTGGATTAAGGAGATATCTAGAAGCCAAATTCAGCCGGTGACATAATATGATATAGGCGTGTCAACCCTCACCATTAATAAGTTTTAAATTTCACACAGCATAGGACGTCTTCTAAGGCCACACTCCAGGTTGTTAGACTGACCGGTATTCCCTCATGAACTAAAAGAAATACGTTCTTACGATTTAAGTCACTCACATTTTTCTTAGAGTTGCAATATTTTTGTTTGTATATGGGCACAAGGATTTCGTGACGGCAGGTCTTCTTTGTATTTCGTGTAATAAAATCTCGTGTGACGCCCGTCGGCGACAGTGTCCCTCGGCCCCTTTACAGAGTGTAACTTTTCTTCCCTGTCGCCAGTATTTTATTCGATAATAATTCACTGGACGAAAGAAAATCCTTTGTTTCATAAAATTTCTTATGTACGGAAAGTTGGGACGTTAGTTTTATTTCTACCTAAATTCGTTATGTTGTCCTCGAGATGTATTCCTTTTTTGGTAACTGCGTCGTTTTTGTTTTATTTTTATTGTTACGTAGAAGGTTACACGTAGTCGTAGTAATAGTAGTTAGCCGTGTGGTATCCGGCAGAGTAGAATAGAACCAACCCATTACACTCACGGGTGTCGTATAAGGCGACTAATATCTGAGGCAGAACACCTTGCGCCTCCGTAGACCTGAGAATGGGCAGCAGCGTTTTCTGTTAGTCTTTCATCACTGCGATCTCCAATCCGCCTGCCAAGCGTGGAGATTACGGCAAATTAGACGTTATGGTTATTTAGACGTTAAGGGCTGTTGTAGTAGTCGTAGTAAGATGATGAAAGTTATTTTATTTATTTATTTATTATATAGCCACCGAACTCACACCAAGTTGCGAATTGCTACTTTATCGATGCAATACGCGAGCGTAATGGTCATTGTTCTTTTTTCATTGTCACTGTTCAATCAAAACATATAATTGGTACCAAATCATTTCTAAATGCGGTCATGTGGACTTGGCTGCATACCCTCATCGAAAACTGGCCTAATATTAATGTATGGTAATTGTAAGTGGTTACCGGTCACAGATTAGACTAGTTTGCCACTGCCCCAGGGCGTCGTAAGAAGCCAACGGCAACTAAGGGATTACATACATACAAGCTGGCCAGGAACATCCGTCTATGAATTAATAAACGTAATTACGTCTAGAACCTGTGATCCAACCCTGTAGGTATGTCTTCCAGCTGATAGAATAATCATAAATAAGCCATAAGCCTGTGGACACACAAAAAAATATTATCTACAAAATCTTATTATTTTTTGTGGTAGCGTAGCTGATATTTCAATCCTGGATTGGATTCCCGGATGGAACACAGCTTATGTTATTTCTGTAAAAAAAAATCGTAATAGTACCTAGGCCTGAAATTGGAATAATTCCCTGTGGATGGTAACAGGATCAACCTCTATGAAATGGAATCTCTTTTTCCATTGACAATATGTAATGGACGAAACAGACATCTTTCTCTATTTACGCCAGAATACCTTTCAAGAGCCTCTTGTAATGAATTAACATTTTATGTTTACAGCCGTCAGTTATTCTATACGAGCCAATCCGCTGCGGTAAGTAAGTTTAATGAAATTTAATTAACTCCAACAGTTCACTAGATTTATTATAAGCTATAAAATCTAGAGAATTAACGATAAACTTGCACTTGTGGCCCGCGGATACGATGTGTAAAGAAAATAAACTTGCCTACTAAAGATGTGTATACAAGCAAGGGCTAGATTTGTTTTCCCCACGATGAAAAACTTCAATCCAAACCATAGTTCCCACACACACGTTTTCAGCGAAGAGATTTAAGGAGAAATTAGGCTGTGTTCCCAGTAGGCAAACTGTTAGCGGCCGACTGAGTTTGCGGCGTATCGGTTTAGTACGCCCTTCCATATATTTGGAATAGAGTGTCCACAGTTTGCTAGTTTTGCGCTTACGTTACGCAGTTCGCAGCGTTACGTGTGTCAGTTAGTGGCCGACTCACAGCAAAACCGGTTCCAGTCGGCGGCAGCGATAGGGTTGTTCGCCAGGCGTAGTGAGTCCGTTTGCCGCAAACTGTTCATGCGGACAGTTGGAAAGAACCTATCGACGTGTTCGGACGTGTTCATGCTTGCATCGCTTATACTTAACTAATCTCTACGCACACACACCACAGAAAATCCAAGATGCCCTTTGATACGGAAAGGTACAACAATAGTAAAGTGAAAATTCAGTCGGTCGACCTAAATAAGCGGCTAACTCATAACAGTTTGCTTGCGACGCACGAAAATTGATCTGAGTTTGCAGCTAACTCAAATTTCAGTTCGCTACAAATTTGCGGCTCATTCAGTCGGCAGCTAACAGTTTGCCTACTGGGGACACAGCCTTAAAATTACAAACCCAAATATAAGGCTATACCATCCTGCACTGAGCATGAATGGTTATGAACACGTGCACCTACTCTGTCCCAAATGGAGGACGTCGATTTCCTAGCACAACTAGCTTATCCTAGATAAGTAGCTTCTTACGGGTTCGGGGTATCTCGAAATGATGAATATTTTCTCCAACCTATAAAAATGGTCGCATGCAGTGGTCTCAATCAATGTGTTGCATAATATTTGTAACCTAGTGAAGACACAGCTTTAGAAAAGCAGGAAATTATGAAGTACAGACTTATGTGGGACTAGTTTTTGCCGGCAGCTTCATGCGGATATCGTTTTTAGATTACCGCAACTTCGACACGGAGCGGAAAGTTTTATACGTAGAAGAAACATTCTTACCAATTCCACCATTTCCTAATACTCGTATGTATGATTTTGGTGAAATGTTTCCGAAATTCTTTGTGAAAAGTGACTATCCGAAACCAAATAGGGATGTAGACTGACTAAAAAAAAATATAATTCTGTTTAGTCCGTCAGTTAGATTAACGAAAAATATTGGATACGTGTTTTTTGTTTTGTCAAATTAATAAAAATTGACGAAGATAAAACGTGTCAAAGATCATGAGATGGCTGGGCTGATGGGGGCTTGTGACGTCACATTTGAGTAAAAATGTACTCAAATGTGACCTCACACAAGTTTTCGTCGCACTGTATCATCTTCATTTTTTGTTCACGTGAAAAAATAAAAATGAGTGTCCAAATTTTTTTGGAAATCTTTATTTTACATCTACCCTATTATGGATAAAATGGTCAGTGTCTTTATTGCCTAGTTATTCAAATAGACAGTGAACAACCATTTTGTCTTAATACTGTTAGTTATTTCACTAGTAAATCGAATCACCATTTGGTATTTACTTGTAGATCCAACTGTTTAAACGATCTAAAACTCATTGTTTTGCACATCACTTTTGCTTGATCAGTATAAATCCTTATTTTCCTATTCGATATCTGATTCCGATTACTTCGTCCGTAAAATGATGAATTTCTGGTGTTTCACGAAGCGTGTTCCTTTTGATCTTTGCAATCGTTAAGGAAAATAGTTCTACTAACGTACCTATGCTTTTATTTTTTTCGAAGATATTTTAGTGTATGTTTGCAGTAGCTTGTTACTATGCATGGATTTACTACCCACCTGAAAATTTTCTGGGAGTTAGGTACCTAATCTCAAACGTATAAAGGTCAAGCCTGTAAAAAGTAAAAGTTGGGGTAGCTATGGGAGTAAGTTGGGGTAGTATAAAGTTGGGGTAGCTATGTACATACCTTTATTATTTAGCTTCATGTTGCGGTTCAGGCTGATTGTCGCTGTAGGTTCTCGCATTATAAAAGTTATTTCAGGCAATAAAATAATAATAAAAAAAAAAAATCTGCATTTCTTTTTAGAAATATCTTTGTTTTAAAGGTAAATCCAGTGTTACAAAGTACAACATTAACAAGAATCAGAACTCCAATTTGTGTCGGTAACCTAAAACTCAAAGTGTATAAAATAAAAACTCAGTATAATTAAGAATTGAATTACGACGAAAAATAACGATGGTGTTAATTAAACTAGACAATGAACGAATAAAAAATATTTAATGGCTACTGAAAATTTGCTTTAACGATCCAATAAAGGAAGCGGGACAAGATAATATGGACGTTACGACTGTTTTAATTATATTCTATGTGCTAGATCATATTTTTTAACAGTATTACTTGGAGATGAGGCGAGAAGTGGGTGTTTATTGCGAGAAAAATTGGTCGTAACGAGAAAATAATTCTGGAAATAAAAGTACTTGACGTGCACTATAATTTCAGACTTCTATGCACGAGCTTTGGTCATTTAAAAAGTGGTCTCAATCATCATCATCTGCCTAGCCTTTTCCCAAGTTTTATTGGGGTCGGCTTCCAGTCTAACCGGATGCAGCTGAATAACAGTGTTTTACATGGAGCGACTGCCTATCTGACCTCCACAACCCAGTTAGTACTAGGTAATACGATACCCCTTGGTAAGACTGGTTGTCAGTCTTTATGGGCCACTGACTACCTGTAACGACTGTCAAAGAAAATGACAGCCGGGACCAACTGCTTAACGTGCTTTCCGAGGCACGGAGGAAACTCGGTATGTAATGGGTGGTCACCCATCCACAGACCAACCTAGGCAAGCACGGCTTACCCTATAGATTGACCCGAGTGTATGTTATTATTTAGCCACGAGCTCCTCAAAAAGTGGTTAATAATTTTCATAAGACAAAAAGATCATAAAAATCTGTTTGTAGACAGTATCTTCAAATTATGTCACTAATGAGTTTGTAGGTCACAAATACAAAAATAATGTTCAATGCTTTATGAAAAGGTACTTACTGAATTACTACTACTTACTGAATTTTCTTCCAAGTTTTTCTCCTAAAGACCGGTATCAATGAACTTGACACTGAACAGTGGATGTTCTACTAAAACCTTCCTTTATAAAACCTTGATTATCATAATTTTCTGTATACCCACAACCTACTTAAACTAAACTGACCCGAGTTTTAGACTAAAAAACTCTTAATGAAGATAAAGAGCTACCGACATTCCTTAGGAGTACATTTCCCTACATGTTCCTAACAAATAAGAAACAAACAGAATTGTTTTAATTAAAATTTGTTTATTATTACAAGACAAGCCATAGTTTAGACTGCGCAAGTTTTAGGCATAACGAAGTAATAAGAGTTGGAGCGCTAGTTAAGACATAATAAAGTTTTGCTCAAATACTACGAGGTACAAATATCTAGGCACTCGGGTAACTTTTGTAATCGTACCTCAGAAGGGAATCATAGAATTGAAACAACGAATAAATCAACGCAATAACAATATTTATTATAAATTATTCAGCCTAGTTCAGTACATATAACACATTATTTTACTAACCTTAAAACTTATCACTCCGGTGCCTCGTTCAACACTGATTCGTGTCGGCGACTTGTTAAACTGACAATTCACTTCAATGTCAAAATAATTTTATAACTGACAGTGACACTGACACTTTGGAACGATTGTAATGACACACGCAACCCGACTATAACAAGCTTATCCACGAACTGTTTACTAACATAAATCTACCCTCACAAATAATAAGTATTGTTACACTTTAAAGTTAAATATGACGTCATTTCGTGATTTGCGAAGTTTTGTTAGACACCGTTTAGGAAGGAATAACAATAACTCAATTTGTCTTACCTTTTCATCATCTCTATTTCTTATCTTATGATATAATTCGCATCGGCAACACGGTTTGATATCAGTAAAGTATAGTAAGTCAAGCAATAGGTAAGTGTTTGCTCTTCGGCCATCTTTAACCACTATTATAGTTTGTTAGTACGGGCAGTAACACTAGATCTTTAACGAAAGTAAACAATCAGTACTTTGTTATAAGCTAAGCACCACCAAATTCAGCCTTTTTAGGGTTCCGTAGCCAAATGGCAAAAAACGGAACCCTTATGGATTCGTCATGTCTGTCTGTCTGTCTGTCCGTCTGTATGTCACAGCCACTTTTTTCCGACTATAAGAACTATGCTGTTGAAACTTGGTAAGTAGATGTATTCTGTGAACCGCATTAAGATTTTCACACAAAAATAGAAAAAAAAAACAATAAATTTTGGGGGTTCCCCACACATAAAACTGACACTCAAATATTTTTTTCATCTGACCCATACGTGTGGGGTATAGATAGGTCTTCAAAAATGTTTTTGAGGTATATAATATATTTTTTTTCTAAACTGAATAGTTTGCGCTAGAGGCACTTCCAAAGTGTTAAAATGTGTGTCCCGCCCCCTGTAACTTCTAAATTATGAGAATGATAAAACTAAAAGAAATACGTGATGTACATTATCATGTAAACTTCCACCGAAAATTTGTTTGAACGAGATCTAATAAGTAGTTTTTTTTAATACGTCATAAATCGTAAACCGGCAATTTACCTTTCATTCAATAAAGTTTGTGCGGAACCCTCGGTGTGTGAGTCGGACTCGCTCTTGGCCGGTTTTTTACTTTTTTTGATGTCTTTATGTCCCAGCTCATGCGCACAGATATCTTCATTGATCACTTTAACGCACATTGAGCAAGTTCAAAGGAAGCGAAATTCGCTTTCTTTCCAAATTCTTAAGATGTTGTTAATCGATTAGGTCTTCACACCATTCAGTCTTTCAGTTAATACCCACGCGTTGAGGTAAGTGACAAATCTTTTCATCTATATTTAATTTTCTCTTCAAGTTTTTAGCTTTGTGCTTCCATAATACCGGTTATTTGGTACAACCTGTATCTTTAAAGGATTGTAAATTTGCTGTCAACAAATTGAAATGAACTAAACGTGCAATGAAATGAAAACTACAAAGTTAATAGCCAATAAAATTATCATGTCAATAATCATAAAAACTCGGTTCCACTGAATATTCACATTCCTGCAAATAATAATGTCAAATAATGTATTAGACATAAATACACATACATTAAACCGCACCTATTTCCCATGGTAAATAACAGGCTATTCCGCAATTCGTGCATCCCACTGTACCACAGGGCTGCGTCAGACGGTGCAAGTCGCACAACTTCCTGACTCGCTGACGTCAACTCTCGTAAATCTGACAAGGACCAACTAACTAACTTACACCGTATATCATGCACAAATAAAAGGTGACCACTTAAATTAGCGCCTTTGTTCGCCTTTTTGTACAACAGCCTTATCTTGCAAATTACGAATACAGTTAATTAAGTATCTTGCTAAAAAATATCAGCTCTTACTGTCTGATGATTTCAGTTACAAACGTATGGCCATCATAACAGGACCCCTTTTAATTGCAGCAAATGTGTTATTTATTTTTGGCCTACCGATCGCGTGAAGTAGTCACCGATTTTACAAATATTTTATTTTCCATATGGTTCTAAAATGTGAAGAGATACGTTATGAATGGTAAAAAAGCTGCTTTTATTATTATTCCTACATAGATGAAACAATATCGAATTCACATCAAACAATTCGATTCCCAGTACCTTCATCTCAAAAGCCATTACAAAATAACAAAAAGAGACATCTCGTTTCAGAGGAATAGCTTAAAATCGTTGAGTCCGTTTGTACCCTGTCCGAAACCACAGAAATATCATAAAGCAGTAGGGCAACAATTTCAGTAGGAAGAGAAGCTTCAACCGTTCAAAAACAAAACCTTCGAAGCAAGACCTCACGTGCGATATGGATGCTAAAATTTACGGTCAATAGAGGAAACTACAATAATAATTGTTATGTTATCGTCATACCCATAGCATATCATGTGGTGATTTTGTTTTTTTTTTCACAATGACGCTACTGATGTATCTGTTTACTATGCCATAATGGAGTCACGTAGGGTGGGCAACTTTTATTAGATCCATCATGTCGGCTGCGGTGCATTAAACCATGTTTTCACGCATCATTTTCTAAGAATATTGTAACGGGTGTATACTGTTCTGTGTTTTGGGATCACGTCTCTCTGTTATGGAGAGATCTACGTGGTTGGGTGAAACCGTTTAGTTGAAATAGAATTGAGAGATTACTTGATGAGAATTACGATAGGATTGAACAATGGTGTCAATTAATGACTTGCCTTATTGTAGCAAAGTGACTTAAGGACTTCATGAGAATACAGTTGGCAATGAAAATGTTAAAGCACATGATTTTGAACGGAGAGTCGTAGTTTGCATCTCCGACAGGCACCATATATTTTCTTATAACATCGTCTACATTACATACTACAGTACTTTCTCAAGTTATTATGCCTTGTGACTGGGACTGTAGCTTTGTTTTTTATATGTAATTTTGACATTCAAAAGTGCCGTAATGGTCTAATTGAAATGCTTTGAGTTTGAGTTTGGCTCAATAACGATTTTTAACGCAAAACACTGACAACAATTTATTCATTGCTTTTTGTCATCACCATCGTCATCAAACACAAAGTCGTAGTGGATGATTCCACAAGCCGATTCGGTTTTTCTCTCTTTGTTTTTGCCAATACCACAACAATGTAGTCTGCCCATCTCGCTGCCGGATGACCAACGCTTCTCACTCTACGTACCATCACCGCGCTTTGCTAGATTAATTAATAATAATTTTATTGATAATAATATTACCTAATTTTATTACTGATCTTCCGTACAGAAAATTCTGCAAAGTTCTAAAAAAAATGGCTTATTTCACATAGCTTTTATTCCATACCTGAATTTCTCAATAAATCTAATTGTCAATCTTACCATTACCGGAATGTATTGTAGAGAATTACCTAAATTATAATAATATGTTGTTGTGTTTGTATGTTAAAAAATATTTTATTTTCCTATTATTTTCCTTTTTTTTTCTTTCTGTTAACAATTTCTTTGTTTGGTTTAGTGTTTAACAGCAAAATTATGCTATGTATTGAGTAACTTTGAAACACGATTAGTCACCTAATTTAATATTTGTTTCACATTTAGTTATTATGTTTTGAAATTAGCATCTAATTCTTTAATGTTTGCATGCCAACTTTATGTCGAAATGTGTCATTGCACTACATATTATTTTTACCATGTTTTGTACCACATTTACTGCAAATAAATAATTTTGACTTTGACTTTAGATGTCCTGCCCTCTCCATTTGAGTTTAAAAACGTGATTTCCATTGTCGCAGTCCTTCGTTCGTCTTCGGATTGCGACGTGACTCTTGTGTGGACGTTCAAGTCTCAGCACCGTTTGCACGGTGGACAGAACACACTGATTATAGGTTGACTGGTAGAAAATGCCCAGGGCATTAAGTCCGCCTTTGTACAGTTTTTTTTACCATGTGCATAAAGTTTTAATTAATAAATAAATTATTATAAAGGCAGGATTTCACGCAGTGTAGAATTTAGGCTTATTTCAGAATATCCAATGTGTCGTAGACGAATTAAACTCAAACTCAAACTCAAACTCAAAGCATTTATTTCAATTAGACCATTAAGGCACTTTTGAAAGTCAAAAATACAAAAAAAACAAAACAAAGCTACAGTCCCAGACACAAGACATAATAACTTGAGAAAGTACTGTAGTTGCCCATAAATTCCATGATATTAAGTAAATTGCTTAATACGAGTACACTTAATCCTTACACGTAGTTATCCATTAGATTCAATCTAGCGAACAGTAGGCCCATTTGTTGCTATCAATATAAAACTATAGATACCGCAAATCGGCTTAGAAATATGGTTGAACATTTATACCAATCACGAGTCAATTATTCAATATCAAACTACAATTTTGACGAGTAATGTACTGTGTAATAATGTACATTGGAGCTTGCCACGGATGACTAAAAATGGAAATACCTAACAGTATGGGTGTAGTGAAATAGATCTTCAAATCATCATCATCAGCCTATTAACGTTCCCACTGCTGAGACACAGGCCTTCTCTCCATGAGAGGGAATGGGCTATAATCCGCCACGCGGGCCCAGTGCGGATCGGTAGATGTCACATGTTATCGAATTTTTGGTTTTAGGACATGCCGGTTTCCTCACGATGTTTTCCTTCACCGTTTTAATCTTCAAATGTATGAGTTTATTTATGCAAGTACTGCACGCTTTTCTTGAAATTTATCTATGGCACAATATTTTGAATGTCTAATATACACTCAGCAATTCCTAAGAAGCAATAAAAAAGTTGGTTGTATTCAAAAGTTAGTAGCAAGCAAGAAGTGTCAATTTTATCTCACAGTGAATATATATATCACTGGACATTAACACACAGCGCCATCTAGTGCCACACTAAGCAACAAGGCTTGTGTCGTGGACACCAGATAGTTGATATACTAAATAGATACTTTTAGAATTTTCATTTCACTCGACCATTTTCTCTCCATTTGCTACTTCTCCGTGACGCCGGCGTACATTGTTCAGTCGGCTGCGTGTTACTCTGTATATTAGGCGATTTGTTATGTTGTTGCCCAATTTTCTCGCTACACTGTAGCCGCCATGCTGCGTTGTGATATAGGGGGCCCCAGCTAAAAATTTAGTGTGAAATTATGTCGAATGACAGCGTGAAAAAAATTTGGAAATTCATCTGTAGCTGCCTCATTAATATGTTACCTAATACAACAACAACAACAGCCCATAACGTCCACTGCTGGATATAAGCCTCTCCCTTGATGGGAGGAATTTGCCGTAATCTCCACGCTTGGCAGGCGGATTGGAGATCAGTGATGAAAGACTAACAGAAAACGCTGCTGCCCATTCTCTGGTCTACGGAGGCGCAAGGTGTTCTGCCTCAGACATTAGTCGCCTTATACGACACCCGTGAGTGTAACGGGTTGGTTCTAACGCATGGGTTTGGGTCTGGTTGGTTGGGTTGGGTTGGTTGGGTTGGGTTGGTTACCTAATATGTATCTGATATTAATGCAGTTATGCCAAACGTTCATTCATCCCTTTTATTTAATAAACAGGCGTATCATGTAGGTATAAAAATAATAAAAATTAACAATCGCTATAGAACTGTCACAATATTAAATCACCACTAGGAAAAGTACGTGGGAAAAATACACAAAACAATAAATGTTACAAAATCCATTTTAAAATATAATATTATCTTCTAGACCTAGAGCAAAGACTGTCTCTAGCAAATATAATCGAATATGACGTTTCTATTCAGTTCTAGTTCCGTAAGATATGGATGGAATTTGTAAAGTTTGTCAACTTATAACTCATTCATGGGAGCAAGAGACTGGACATAAACAGACAGATAATAATAATACAAGAGACAAGACATTTGTTTTGAAAGAAAGTTTTAAGTAACGTGCATTCAAATAAAATTATAAAGGCTGGAGAGATTTCTTTTAAAATAAGCAATGGCTGGAATAAGGTAGATAGATATATACGCGCTACTTGAACACTTTTTAAAATAGTATCGTTTGGGTTTTTACGGGAATAAAACTTTATTGAATTAGACTATCTTATTATATTAGGGGTTAAAGTATGAAATTGCCGTTGTATATTAATAGACACTTCGAATTGACATAAAATCTTCATGGTGTGAGGTTTTCGTGTGAAACTTTTTTCACGTGATACCTACGAGGTTCTTCTTTTAAAAAATGTGCAACATTCGATTTTCGACTTTTAATTGTTTTTTTTATTCCGCTTAGACGTAAAGATGGATACTTCGAAAATCCGAGTTATTTTTGAATACGAGTTCAGACGCGGAAGTAACGCGGCTGAAACGGCTCGTAATATCAACATTGCATTTGGAGAGGAGACTGCTAATGAACACACCGTGCGTTTTTGGTTTAAACGCTTTCGTAATGGAAACTTCCACTTGAAGAACGAACCACGTGGTAGACCACACAGGTAAATAACGCTGAATTGAAGCAGATGCTTGAAGCCGATCCGAGTCAAACTACCCAGGAATTAGCGGCATGGTTTAACGTTACCCAGTTACCCTACCTACAATATTGACTGGATTTGCATCAAATAAAAAAATAAAAAAAATGGTTGCCTCATGATTTGACTGATCTGCAGAAAGATATGCGTGTTGAAACTTGTGTTGCCTTGTTGAATCGGTACAGAAATGAAGAAATATTGGATCGAATTGTGACATGTGACGAAAAGTGGATTGTTTACGATAACCGTAAGCGAAAAATGCAATGGCTGACCCCAGGTCAAACGCCGCAACAGTGCCCTAAAGCAAAACTTACCAATAAAAAGGTAAGGTAACTGTTTGGTGGTCTCTTCATGGTGTTATTCACCATAGCTTTTTGAGGTCTGGTCAGACAATAACAGCAGATGTTTACTGTGCCGAACTTCGAACAATGATGGTGAAACTGGCAGTGAAACAGCCCCGACTCGTGAATCGATCTTCACCATTATTGCTCCATGATAACGCAAAACCTCACACTGCACGAGAAACCGTTGTAACTCTACAGAAGCTGCAGTTAGAAACTAGACGTCATCCTCCGTACTCGCCAGACCTTGCTCCAACGGACTACCATTTGTTTTGTGATTTGGACAATTTTCTACGTAATAAACAATTTTCTTCCCAGGAAGCAGTACAAAATGCTTTGACACAGTTTGTCGAATCTAAATCCTCAGAGTTCTATCGTAAAGGCATAAATGAACTTCCGTTTAGATAGCAGCAATGTATAGATAATGAGGGTAAATATTTTGATCAAATAAATATGTTATATCTTAGAAAAAAACGAGTTTCAATTTTTCAGTTAAAATCGGCAAATTCATACTTTAACCCTTAGTATTATTAATACAGTAATATAAATTTTAAAGAAAAACAGTACTGTACAGTTAGCTGGGTAGATAAAATAAGCCAAAAATAAGTAAGTTGCATATTACTCCTTTTAAAATTAGATACTTTTGTCTTTTATATTTTATAAAGCGAATTCAAAAGATGCCAAATTTCTTCATAAACGCCACGACATCCTCAAATAAAGTGCACTGAACCATGTTCTACTGACAATAATAAATACACACGAATATTTTCCACGCCACGTTTAATATTAAATTCAACGAATTTTGTTTGCTATTGCATGTCTAAACTTCTTCTAGTTTATAATAGTCTGTTTAAAGGGTAGTTGCTGCTTGATCCATACAAAATAGTTTTGGTATTTTTACGTTTTTTTTTTTTTTTTTTTTAATGTTTTGATCCGTGTGGTGCATTACGGATCCTTAATCCACCTACTCCCTCTTGCAGAAAGGAGGCCTGTGTCCCCGCAGTGAACTACCTAGTGGTGCACTACGTAGGTTTAGGTACCTATATTTATACTATCTAAGTCATTCAAGTGTAGCACAGTTCGAGGTTTAAATTTGTAAAATGTTTCTTGTAGTTAGACTGATTTCTTTCTTTTTTATTTACCTACTGCCTACTATTTCACAAAATGAGTTTTATTTATTTTTTGTATGAAACAGGCGACGTGAACGTTAACATTAACAACATACGGGGAGCGTCTCGCTGTGTTAGTTTTTATTTAACTTTGTGTTGCTCTAATGCCAGCGATGTTTCAAACTTTTTGTTATTATATTATGTTAGCCAGGAATACTGTTGAACACATTATGGAGATTTGAGTTCGTAAGTTGTTTAATACAGTGCGTTTTATATGCATGAGGCCAACTTGTAGTTGTTTTACTTGAGCATAACAGTTCACTCGTTTACACACGCCCAATAATTTAAAATATGTAAATGTTACATTACGCGAATGAACATATTAGGGGTTAAAGTGTGAAATTGCCGATTTGTACTGAAAAATTGAAACTCGTTTTTTTCTAAGAGTACGGAGGATGACGTATTGTTTCTAACTGCAGCTCCTGTAGAGTTACAACGGGTTCTCGTGCAGTGTGAGGTCTTGCGTAATCATGGAGCAATAATGGTGAAGATCGATTCACGAGTCAGGGCTGTTTGACTGCCAGTTTCACAATCATTGTTCGAAGTTCGGCACAGTAAACATCTGCTGTTATTGCCTGAACAGACCTGAGAAAGCTATAGTGAATAACACCATGAAGAGACCACCAAACAGTTACCATTACCTTTTTATTGGTAAGCTTTGCTTTAGGACACTGTTGCGGCGTTTGACCTGGGGTCAGCTATTGCATTTTTTGCTTACGGTTATCGTAAACAATTCACTTTTCGTCACATGTCACAATTCTATCCAATATTCCTTCATTTCTGTACCGATTCAACAAGGCAACACAAGTTTCAACACGCATATCTTTCTGCAGATCAGTCAAATCATGAGGCTCCCATTTTTCCATTTTTTTTATTTGATGCAAATGAGTCAATATGCCGCTAATTCCTGGGTAGTTTTACTCAGATCATCTTCTACCATCTCCTTCAATTCAGTATTATTCACCTGTGTGGGGCGGTCTACCACGTGGTTCGTTCTTCAAGTCGACGTTTCCATTACGAAAGCGTTTAAACAAAAAACGCACGGTGCGTTCATTAGCAGTCTCCTCTCCAAACGCAACGTTGATATTACGAGCAGTTCCGCGTCTGAACTCGTATTAAAAAATAACTCGAATTTTCGAAGTATCCATCTTTACGTCTAAGCGAAATTAAAAAAAAAACAATTGAATGTTGAAAATCGAATGTTGCACATTTTTTAAAAGAAGAACCTCATAGGTAACACGTGAAAAAACCTTCACACGAAAATCTCGCACAATGAAGATTTTATGTCAATTCGAAGTGTCTATATCTATATACAACGGCAATTTCATACTTTAACCCCTCTTATTTTTAATGTGTCAGATTTTAAAAAGAGCCGTAATAAATAAAAATGACCATTGTGTATCGCTTGTTTCTCTAATATCAATGGTTACTTGTAACATCCAACCATTTAATTTCCACCAGAATTAGCGAGGTATCCACCATTCCTTATTAAATCTGCTTCAGTTACACAGAATGATACTCTTTATTTTAGGACTTTGTAATTGATGATTACTGTTGGATTCCAAAGTAGGACACCAACTGGACTGTTTTATATTTTCTACTTCAAAATTCAGATTATACCATAGGAACCAACCAATTAAAACGGAAAACCTTGACACCAAAAGATCCTCCCATTAATCTTTCAACCACAGTACCTTAAATGTCACCTACAGGGAAAGAAATAAAAAGAGCGCCGTTCCATTTCATGTAACAATTAGAAGGAGGGAGTAAAAAAGGCCAAGGCTTAGGGACCCCACAATAAATTATTAAGGAGACAAAGTTTTGTCTGTACGTTTTTTACGTCTAAGGAGAAACTTGGACAGTCATTAATCCTCTGGCCGACGTATTAAACGGGATAAAGCGATTTTTATTACACCAACTTTTCTTAACGTCGATTTAAAATAATCTTCAGTTACATTCGGATTATTTGTAACAGCTTCAGAATCGTTTGAGAGTTTTTTGGGACTCGTCGGGGTTGAGTTGAATTTTAAAGGGCCTAATCGTTCATTTGATTTGGTCCTTACTCTTTCTTTTATCGGTTTCTTTCGTTATTTGTAGATGTTGGGTAAACTTTGAGACAATTTATGTTGTTTAAGAATCCAATTTATTTCATTTAATTTAGTTTTACTCAAGACGAAATGGGAGAATTTCCGTACTTTTTTATTATTATTTTATAGTTAAACATCGTTTATTTCATTGCTCTCAACATTTATAGAAGGTAAGATACGTATAAGCAGAAAATAAGTAAACAATCAGATTGGATGAGTTTGTAGGTACCTATTGTATAGTGTATCACTTACATTGAAGTGTTAGTAACAAAATCAAATTACAATGAACAGTTTTTGTTATTATTAATAATAATTCACCACAGTTTACAATATTATATGAGTCTCTAAAGGCATGACGAAGTTTCTACATATATATAGTCTTTTGATCCGTTACAAAAATCAAACTTCGACAATAGGCGAGACGACAAAAAAAATCTAATTAGTCCGTCAGTTATATTATCAAAAAATATTTGACCCGTGTTTTTTCTTTTGTTACGTAAACCAAAATTTACGAAGATATGACGCTTTTCAAATTCACAATACGTCACGCCTTGGTATAATTTTCAGCTAGTTCTGACGTCACGAGCCCCCACTCCCGAGTTTTGATGCGTTTTATCTTTGTCAATATTCATTGATTTACAAAAACAAAAAATACGTGTCCATTAATTTCCAATACTCTAACTGACGGACTAAATAGATTTGCAATTTTTGAAACTGTCGTCATGCATATTGCAAATATTTTTTGAACTCACAGGAAAATTAAGCTTTTACTTCGCCCGCAAAACCACAAAAGTATCGGCGAACTTCCTTGAAACCAATAGCCAGTTTCTCTAAGTTGATTGTCAATACATTTGATATATCGCTAGGTTCTCCGTTCAAATGTTATATTAGCCCGACACGGCTAATGTTGGCTGCGCACAGTTAACACGGCAAACGCATTAACACCGCAAATTTGTTACGACGTTACAAAGATAACACGTACGGTATGTTTGCAGATTAAGCCAATAATATTTGATAAATGTTAGTGGCTTTTAAAAGATGTGTTTTGAGAAAATATACTTCGGTTGTTTTTGGTGGATGGAGCCTTAGTGAACGGTTGGTGAATTTCATGTCTCCTTGGTGAATAAGTTACACAATCAAGGAACCTTGTCCTGATAATGTTACTATTATTGCAAATAATAATCATTAATGTTCTTTTCCAATTAAAGTAATATTATAATAGGTAATCTTGCGTTTAATCTGAATCACTTTAAAACATTACAATGTCGAGCACGTGAATCGTGCACGTGATAACTTTATCAACGCGAGTAATTCCCCGTCTAGATTTCAGTTGAATCCGTTAGTACCTTTTTTGGAAATCATAAACAACATTGAAAAACAAAAGAAATGACTCTAGGCAAATAACATAAGACCTACACATAAAACTATACTTGGAAAATGTTCCTTTTGATACAACTAATCTCACTTGTGCCGTTTTGACATACGTCGCCTCCAGAAATTAGAGATTCAGTATATTTACTCATATGTAAATAAGTTAATCCTGAAATAATAGCTCCGTAGAAAAAGAAAGAAAACGCTCTTTGTTTGAAAATTTCTGAACCTTTTGTGTGTGAAAGTTGAGATTCCAAATGAAAGGAGTTTCATTTTATTGAGACGAGCTTTTAAGTAGGTAGTAAGTATAAGTGTAAGTGTTTTACGAGCTTTTAAGTAGGTAGTAAGTATAAGTGGGTATATATACTGATGTATGTTTCTCAATTGCGAAAGTTATTAAGCATTTTTTTAATTGTTTCATCATCTGGCCTCTTGCTCTCCTTTACTTTGTTGTGAACGATGAGACTTTATGATGCCTATTAAGTTACACTACATATTGATACCAAAGTTTCGTAATTGTTCCATTTAATTATGGAACAATTATGGTGATTAAAATCTGGTCGCAATCTCATCTCAGCATCAATTTTGGTCAACAATATAACTTAGACGTCTATTTCTGACAAAAAGAGACTAGAATGCGATCGCTCTTAAAATTAAAAAAAAAATATACTGTTTAGTCCGTCAGTTAGATTACCAAAAATATTGGATACATGTTTTTTGTTTTATATATAAATTAATAAATATTTACTAAGATAAAACGCGTTAAAGAAGATTGTGGGGGGGCTTGTCTTGTGTGGTCACTTTTCAGTAAAAAAATGTAGTCAAATATGAAGTCACACGAGTTTTCGACGCACTGTATCATCTTCATCTTTGCGCACGCACTGTATCATTATTTTTTGGAAATCTATCTGACGGACTAATTCGATTTTTTTGTCGTCTACCCTATTGGGTACTCAAGATTCAGCAAAGATTTAATTTACATAATATTATTATTATATTATTTACATATAAACTTTATTATTTATATAATTATCTTTTTTTAGGTTTTTTTTTAGTTTGGTTAAGTTTTTGTTGATTTTCTGAAGTTTTTTAAACCCATATCTTTAGATTGATGTAAAAGTACTGTAACTTTTTTACCATTAAAGAAAAGAACAAGTGATAACGTCCAGTACAACGGTAATGACAATCGACCACCGGGGTGGTAGCTGGGAATAAACCCAATCGACCGTCACAGGGGTGGTACATAGGAATAAACCATTTTGTGGGACTCACAAGATCTTAGCAAAACAAAAGGCAGTTTTCGCCTTTTTAGCTAAAAATACAAAGTCTCTCGTTGACCTAAGTAACAAGCTATTAAGAAATTACTGGTAACAACAGGTGTCCCCTAGGGTACAGGCGTCACACGACACTCGCTACGCATTTAACTAAAAGGTCATCTTATATAAAATGATTAGCTACGCTACTACTCTACGTGGTTGTTGATGTAGTGAGGAACTGAATTCGAAGAAGGTTACTACCAAAAAATATTTCAGTAGAAGAATTAAAAATTACACCCACTTATAACAGCACTTTTCGGAACCTTTTTTTTTTCGGATGGGGAATCATCAAATGACTTCTCCCGCTCTGGGCGGAGCAGGAGGGAGTGTCAGACTTTTACTGACTAAAACTCATCCATGTTCCTTCATCGCCCTTTGTGTTCCGAAAAGCCACGGTATCTCTTTCGAACAGTCCCGCAACCCCGGCAGGCATCGGTCCTTACGGACCCCTTCCTTTTGCTGACTCTCTTTGAGGCGCGCGTGGAACACGAACGCGCCGTCGATACGGCCTATCGTCATGAAACGGACGGACGGCGAGCTAGCCCATAGCCCACCATCCACAGGCCGGCGCCTACGGTGGCCGGGGGCCACGTAGTGGCCTCCGACGCCCGGGGCGTCTCCCGCGGCGGCCGGGACGCTGTGAGGTTCTCTCCCTCTCACGTTCCGCCACCTCCTTCTCTAGCATTACTGCTTCGCAGAAGGAGGTGACGGCGTCCCATTCCGTCTCGCTCCGGACCATGGCTTGCACCAGGGCCGGACGCGAGAGGTCGCCGCCGCCAATCGCCGCTTCGAGGACACGGCGGTGCTCCGCCCACGCGGGGCACACCTCCACCGTGTGCTCCACCGTGTCCTGCGGTCGATCCTCGCAATGGAAACACCCGGGCGTTTCCTCCCGCCCGATTCGGACAGGAACCTCCCGAAACAACCGTGTCCGGTGAGGACCTGCGTCAGGCGGAAGGTGAGGACGCCGTGGCGTCTCTCAAGCCACTCCTCAAAGAGGAGACTTACCTCCGCTATTGTGGCGTGCCCTGCACGGGGTTGCAACAGTCGCTCTCTCCATGTCGCCATGAGATCACGCCGGAAGTCTGTCCGCTGCGCGAAAATTGAGAGTTTCCCCCCGGCGTAGCACCTCCGCGCGCCATTCGTGCAGGCGCGCGAGGACTATCGCCTCCAGATCCCATGGCGGCGACTTTTCGGAACCCTTGAGATACCTTTTGGCACGATCAATTTAACTTTTAAATTCGAGTTAGCATTAGCGTCAAGTTGATTCACCCTAAGAATGTTTAGTTTTTTTTTTAAACAGCACAAAATCTCAACTTAGTTCTAAGTCTAACAAACTAAGCAGACACAGAACAACTAACATTGTATCCCACGCAGCATCCGTACCAACCTCTTTGAAACTCATGTTAAAGAAACAAGATTGCGGACCCAGTTCGATTAATATAAGCTCCGTGCAGAATTTCAATGCGACGTCACTTAAAGAAACTGAAGAAACTTTATCAAGAATATCTACTGGAGCGGACGAACAGTTGGAGAAATAAAGGGAAATAAAATTTAAGTCTATTAGCGGCCTTGTCCGCGATTTAGATCTAAAAGGGAAGTTTTGCAAATATTGTAATTTAAGGAAGGTTCTACATTTGGATGTACGAGTATTTGTGCTAATAATTTCGTAGTTTGTAAAAGAATTGGGGTGCTAGTACCTACTAAGTAAGGAAACTGGTCAACAAAACGAATTAGCGCACTACCATCGATAAACATATTACCTTTATTTGCGTCGTGCAGTCGGTTTTGATCATCAAGTCGAAAATTTACATAATACTTGTTAAATTTCACATAGATATGCATCATACAATAAGGTAAAATTATATATGCATGCCCTAAAAAGGCAAAATATGGATTGTCCCTAAACCACCAACTGTAACAACTGGTAACACCTGTATTTTAAGCAAATAAATTATTCTTATTCTTAAAAAAATACTGCCAGGCGTAAAGAAAGAATACTGTACGCCTGACAATATTTTTGTAGCATCATATTTAATGTTGTTTCATTGCATCATCCTTTTTAACATCAAGAAAATCTGATATTATTTTACTATCAATTGCTAGTGTTAATAAGAAACCAGCCACTTAAACGTTTAATGCACACACGTAAAAGTCCGTTGCATCTTTATTCAAAACATAAAGGAAACAAAATACCCAATTTAGCTCTTGAAGTTCCTAAACCACTACCAACTATAACGGCCCGTGTGCAGCCTCCCTAACATCACAGAAAACACGCAAACGAAGCGAGATAAGGGCGAATGCAAATGACAGCTGTCTCTTGCCGATGCCGAGATACGAAACAAAGATTGACAACAACAGACGGCAGTATGAATTATTTAAGGTGTAATTTTTTGGACTGCTTCTCAGATAACGTGGAAGAATGATATCAGTTTGACTGTCAGTCAGACTTTACTTTGAGATTCTTTGAAGATTTTATTTATCTTAAATTATAAATGAAGTTATTTTAAAAGCGAGTCTTGAATGAGACGCTGTTGTTTTTGTTGATTATGTTTAGACCTCTGAAATTGTTTGCTAAGGAAACAATCAGGCGATCTCTTAATTATAAGCAGTTAAGAACTTTAGATTAACGAGTTTGCTTTTGATCGGAAACTAATTTACTTGGTTTCAAATACAACATGATTAAAAACATTTAGTAAATGTAATGTAATAGTAAATGTTTCCTCTGCTTCGAATTTGGTGTTATGTATCACCTTCCTATAATGGTACTGTTGTATCAAATCATGTCAGCAAATCCCCAGGCTGCCCATTGTTCAGATAATATATTTAATATCATAGATACTAAAAACAAAGCCAAGACTATAATTTTCGCCTAGATTTGTGCGGATTCGCGACCGCGTGAACAAGTGATGCACAAAATAAGTTGTAAATAAGTAACAATTAAATTTACTCAAATATCAAGCAACTAAAGCTAGCAGTTACACTTGACACGAATAAAAAAAAAATAATAATGTTAGGTACATAAAAGGTAAAAATTAGATTAACAAGATCACGGCGAGCTTCGGCGAGTAAAAATGATCGGGGTCAGAAAAAAGGACCTCACACGAACTTAGTTGAAAACAGACTGACTGCCTCGTCCGAAGCTCGGAACCACTTCCCACATCTGCAATCTACTAAACAAAGGACGCGGCAAAACGATTGAATTTTAAAAATATAATAAAACACAGGAAACACAAATATACAAATGGGTACAATAAAAGATGACTAAAAATAATAGAACAGTGAACCTTAACTAAAGATAAAGAATCATAAAAGACCTATAACTTAAATTGCTTTGCAGATGTGGGAACGTGGGGAAAACACAAAATGAAACTATCTAAAATAATTACAATAAGTACTTCTAGGAAAATATTCTTAACAACTATGCAAGGGATGGGTACGGGAGTAGAAATTACGGTTTTTTCTTACTCTTCCACTTCCTCCTTTTCTGATTAATTTCGTTGCGGGATCCAAGACAGTTAAATTCATTCTCTGGGACTTCGTCAAGCTTCATTGTCTCAGCGCTTTTCTGGTGGTCGCCACTGTTGATTCTGGCTTTCAGGAGTTACAGTGGTTTGGGATCAGTGTGGCGGACTTGTCTCAATAAAAAAAGGGATGGGTACGTGAGACACAGTCCCCACAGATTCTTTAAAAATCTAGAGTTTGCTCTAATATCTATAAGAATAAAGCACATGAGCTACTTAGATTTTAATCACTTGCTACCAAACCTCTGGCATGGCTGACAAAATTTGTAGGTACTAACGAGTATTTAGTAGACTATGAACGATATTCACTGATAATAATGAAGTAAAGTCTTTCGCTCTATTTCGTTGAACATATTTTCCGCTTCTATATATGAAGTTTTATCTACCTACATAATGATAATGTTTTCACTATAGTTTCGGTGACTTGTCATTTCAATCGCTCTTTCGAGGTTTTGATAAGTCGGTTTTATTTAGTATTGTTCTGGTATTTTTATTATCGGAATATTGTCTTGTTGTAAGACTGTCGGGCCAAAGACCTCCTGTCCCCGATCTTTGTTAACAATTATTGGAACATAAATATTTTGATCGTTTGATTTTATTGTTATGATAAATTATGACTATTTTTATTCTTTAACTGGGTGTTTCAATTATTTTAGAATCTAGAAAGTCTTATCTTAGTGTTGTTCTTGATTCCATGGCCTGCTTGTGAAATTGCAGATTGATTAACTCAACAATATTTAATGTAGGTCAAGATACAATCAACTAAAAGCAAGATTAAAATAACTGGATTATCTTCATAATAAATAAAATTAAACGATACTTTGTTATTTGGAATAAACGCGACAACACACTAAAGTAAAAGTAGTATTTTGCCCATCAGCCACTTAATTTATCTATTCATAACAACTTAATTTATCTATTCATTATGAATTATACCTGTATAAGAAAGTTAACGAAACCATAATATAACCATAATACACTACCAAACCCAAAACACTCAAATAAAAAATACAGTGTTTTTTATGTAGCTGACATGATAATGAAATAAGTCTTTAAATAACCACTAAAACAGCAATGTTTCTTAGACACAAATAAATAACACTAAATCCAGACAAAATAATAGAAGCAGAACATCTCAACTAGAACTAACGTAGCAAGTTGTAAGTAATCTGTGCTAACTTACTAGCGCGGCACGTACGCGTCGACAAAGTTAAGATAGAAGATAAACACGGACCTACACGAGGATATTTCATTGGGTCAGCAGTTAACGCAATTTGTTTGGAAGAGGCATTCACGGCGCCCCGGGCCGGGCAAGATGAGCCAACTAGTGTAGGAGCCGACTCAAGGCGTAAGTGGCAGCGGTCACTGTATAGTTTTGAAATATTTAATTTTAATACACACACAATCTTGGCCTGGTCATAAGTTTTTTATTACGAAAAAGTGACGACAGTCCAATGCTTAAATTGGGAAATGTATGTATGAGACCCTCTCTAAGGCTACCACATCTACCTAGCCTTTTCCCAACTATGTTGGGGTTGGCTTCCAGTCTAACCAGCTGCAGCTGAATACCAGTATTTTACGTGGAGCGACTGCCTATCTGACTTCCACAACCCAGTAAGTACTAGATAACACAAAACCTCTTAGTAAGACGGGTTGTCAGACTTTTTGGGCCAATGACTACCTGTTACTACTGTCAAAGATCTACAAATGACAGCGGGGACCAACGGCTTAACGTGCTTTCCGAGGCACGGAGAAAACTTGGTATCTAATGGGTGGCCACCCATCCACAGACCAACCTAGGCAAGCAAGGCTTAACCTAAAAATCAACCTGAGCGGCCGTTATTATTTAGCCACGAGCTCCTCAACCCTCTCTAATGCTACCATAATATTAAAATATTTCATTAATTTAGTACAGGCAGCTTACGTTTTCAATATAAAAACAGGGTGTAAAAGACCTCATCACGAAGCCGTCAACCAAGCATTCTGTACATCAAACTAAGTAACTTTACGCAAAAATAATTGCTGGAAAACGACTTTTTTTTTTGGGGTGAAAAATCATGTTTTTTGGTAGAACTCAATGTAACGCATTCAAAACATTGTGCTGATGGATGGATTGAATAGTACGTGGGTCGTGGAGGTGTTTAAAGTAAAAATCTTACATTAAAAACTTGTATTTAAAAAAAAACTTGTCAAAAAGTTGGAACTTTGACCCCCAATATCTCAGTAACTAGAAGGTTCCCAGGTATGGTGTAGAACAAAAAAATGATCGCAATGACGAGGAGAACAAGTGTGTTTCGGCTTCGTTAAGAGGTGTTTTACACCCTTTATAGATAGGTAAAGTAGGTTACCTGGTATTTTAAAGATTCCAAAAGTAAACAGTGATTGTTTAGCAGTTATTAGGAGGAGGAAGTTTGAAGTAGGAGGGAAATGTTGTGACGATTATTCCAACAAATGATAACTAAGTACAAACAACAAGATAAGTGTATGAGGCGTATCAAGAAAAATCCCCCACGACATCGCGTGGCGTGAGCGTGGCCCTGCACAAGCACGTTGAATCATGATTACGATCAGCGGGTCACAATCTTGATTTCCCTATCTAGAGATTTTATGATCAGATTTAGTAATCGGTCCAACTACTTCACACACAATCAATCTGGACTGCACTCGTAGATTGATTGTTAACTATCCACCTGGCTGCAGTGATATCTGCAAGTTAATCAAATACAAGCATTCTGGCTAATGGGACTTCTCAGCGGGATATTTGAGGAACTTTAATACAATTTTACATATTATGACCTTGGGTTTACCCCTATTTCAACCCCTTCAAGGGCTGAAGAAGGAATAAGGAACAAAGAACAATTTGTGCAAGATGGACAAGGAACTCTTGTGCATCTTGCACAAACATGCTTCAATAACCAGCGATTTAGTCTATGCGTTGCCTGCCAGTGAAAGATTGGATTTAATCATACTGTGTAGGTTTTGGTAACACCATACAAAAAAACCTTTTAATATTAATATGACCCCCGCTATCTCACATAACTTACATGCCCCTATTAAGCTTCTCCAACCCTGAAATTAAATCGGCCGTGTGATTTACATTTTAATATGGCGAGAAGCTCACCTGTGTTAAAACGGATTTATTGTATTGATGTTACGACATTGGTGTCGATTCTGCTGTGCACAAACTAAACTCGCGTCATAGCGTCGTAGCAGGTTCTAAAATAACAAAAAAACAGTTCTGCCAATTTAGGCTATTGCTATCTTTTTCTCTCTAATAAAACAAGAAAGAGACGGACGTAATTTAAAGCTGTCAAATTTAGTTGGAACTAAAATTTCTATACAAATGAAGGGTGCACGTAAAAACATGTCGACTAAAAACACGGTGAAGCGCAAGGCATAAACTAGTTTGACATCTCTAACTTAGTTAATAGCTACAGCCGTCCTTTTCTCGCACTGCCTTTTAGTAAAAGATAGCAATAGCCTAAATTAAGTTAAGTTTGTGCACAACAGAATCGACACCATTAGCTGGCTATCCTATCGTAAACTTTCCAAGATCTTCAACTTTTGTTTCTGATAGAATTTGAGCAAATTGTTGAAAAATACATAAAATCACGCCAGTAATTCCCGAAGGGTTGCGAAGTGCTGTCCCTAATAGTACATCCATATTTCGACAGTTATATTTAAATACATTGTAATGGGGGGCGAACCTTTTGCCATCAACCCGGCTCAGATCCAGACTCCGTGGCTGCTACCAAGAAATTCCTTAATGAAAAAAACTCAATACACTTTGTTCGACCCGGATATTGCACCCCTTGCAATATTTATAAATACGAAAAAGAAAGCCATACTTACGTAAAAAAATTCACTTTCAAACTGTAAATAAAATAAGCAAAATGAACAGTAGATTCTTTCTTCTCAATAATAGGTATACAGCGGAAGTGTCGCATTAAGATATTGTTGTCACTTATAAGTCTAGCTGTAAAACATAATGGCTGAGCTTATCTAGCTTAAAGTATTATTATAAAATAAGTATAGGTAAGCTTAATGTGCAATTTAGATTTTTTCCCACTTTATCAGTCTAATTAGCAATTTTTTTTTTTTTTTTTTTTGGGACAAGCCCGCCACACTGTTCCCAAACCACTGTAACTCCTGAAAGCCAGAATCAACAGTGGCGACCACCAGAAAAGCGCCGAGACAATGAAGCTCGACGAAGTCCCAGAGAATGAATTTAACTGTCTTGGATCCCGCAACGAAATTAATCAGAAAAGTATAGTGGAGGAGTAGGAAAAAACCGTAATGTCCACTTCCCTCCATTTCAGCAGGAGACAGAACGAAACAAGGCCAATAGGCACAAAGGGACGTTTACAACTGGGATAGGCCCAGTTGCCTAGCACCATGGATAAATATTAACATTAATGGGTCCTAAGTTGTGAGCTGTTATATTTGATTCCAATAATAGGTATGGCAAAAACGCTTGAACGCACGGAAATTTGTTCTAGTTTCCACAAGGTCTGTATAGTAAATAACTCCGGATGTAACCTGTACACTATCCAACATAATGTTGCGTTCATTCTGCCAAAGACTGCACTCCCATAAAATGTGATGTGCTGATTGTTCATATTCGCAGTCAGATGTGGAACATTGACAAAAAGGCGAGTCAACAAGCTTGAAGGAAAATAATTTACTCTTAAAGTTACCATGACCGGTGAGAAATTGGGCAACACTCACTCAGTGATCAACCTCCAACCATGTCCTGGCCAGCCGTTCACGAACGGATGGAAAGAACTGGTGGAGGTGTCGGCCCTTGATGGAATTATCCCACCTACCTTGCCATTCAGACAAAAGTTCCTCCCAGACGTCGGTCTGTAGTTTGAATAATCTAGTAATCTTAACACGGTCACGTAGGGTTAAAAAGTCTGCGTCCGTGGTCTCACGTGCGTTATAGTACATTGCAGCCATTGCATTGCATCTAATTAGCAATTGTAAAAAATAAGTATAGAAATTGTATTACCAAATGTAGGTATTGGTGCCGATTCTGTAGTGCACAAACTAAACTTAATTTGACGACCCGAATGGCGTAGCGGTGGTGAGGCTGCCTTACGTTCTTAGGGTCCCGGGTTGGAGCACATGTTTGTGTGATGAGCATGGACATTTGTTTCCGAGTCATGGATGTTTATATGTATGATAAGTATGTATTTACAAACAAAAAGTATCTATGTAGTATATCAACTATCTGGTGTCCACGACACAAGCTTCGTTGCTTACTGTGGCACTAGATGGCGCTGTGTGTTCATGTCCAGCGATATTTATTTATTATTTATTTAAGTTTAGGCTATTTCTATCTTTTACTAAAAGGCAGTGCAAGAAAAGGACGGCTATAGCTATGAACTAAGTTAGAGATGTCAAACTAGTTTATGCCTTGCGCTTTACCGTGTTATTAGTCGACTTGTATGCACCCATCATTTGTATGGAAATATTAGTTCCAACTAAATTTGACGGCTCTAAATTACGTCCGTCTCTTTCTCGTTATATTAGAGAGTAAAAGATAGCAATAGCCTAAATTAAGTTTAGCTTGTGCACAACAGAATCGGCACCATTTTCATCGAACTTCATTTTCAATGACGGCCTGAATTCTTGTCGCGCTAACGGTCGGTCGCGTACGAGTATACATTGTGTTCTCTATAGTACCATACTGCGACGCTGACGTCAGTGGCGACCGACTGCTGTATTTTGTTCTCCTGACGCGCGACCGACCGTCAGCGCGACAAGAGAATTCAAGAGAAGACAGTTCATCTCCACATGCACGTATGCACGCACTTCATCGTCATGCGGACCAATACTAGAGATACTTTATTATAGTGACGATTCCAAGAATTTTCCGAAACCACTACAATTTGCTAACCACCCCAATTAGAGCTGCTACAATGACAAGTGACCATAATTGCGGTCCAGCCAGGATTAATCGGACCAATCAGGTATTGGACACAGACTGAACAGAGGCGGCACTTTGAAATCATCGTCACCATACTAGGTAAGTTTTATTATTTTATTTTATTGTTTTTTGATGGCTTACAGCAACACAATACAAAAAGTAAAGTGAGATAATCAACGACAAGCCATTTACAAGCCTCCATAGTAACAGCAGTTATTGGTTAGTTTTATTATAAAGCGCATCTTTTTCAATACAAATAAGAATAGTTCTTATTAGTAACGATGGTATACTGATATTGCAATGCAAAATGTTGATGATTATCAATGTGTTTTTTAGAACTACCAGTTTATGAACAGTTTTCATTGAAATACAATGTAAATGTTTATAAATGTTTACCACATTTTAGACTAATATTTGTTCGCGATCACGTTCCAAACGACCGCTTTACTAAATTAGCTTACCTGCAAATCGTTGAAATCACAAAAAGGGAGCGCGTACCTTACCGACGGCAATTCCTATGAAATATTATAAGACATTACGCCGTTCGGTCGGACTCACTATATATACTATCTGCTATTACCACAATGAGAGTTTAAGTCTGGGAGAGTGTGCCCAAATGGAACGAGTGTCGTCAGCAAGGCAAACACCTCACCTTAGAGACCGTATTATTCATGAACCTATTTATTTGTATTGCTTACTTGCGTTGTTTTCGTCTCGGGCTCTTTGCCTTGGTGAGCTGGCTATCTGATATTTTTACATAATCATTATTCGGTCTGTAAGGCTGTGGTAAAGGATTCTAAAAAAAGATTTGTGCGAAACATACCTAGATAACGAAACCTTTTTTTTTTCAGTTTATTTATGTTAGGTTATTGTAGCCGCTTGCTTGTGAAACTTGAAAAGTTTTGTGTCGGGTTGCCACGTACATTACGAGGTATTTTGCACCATTTACTAATAGATTGAAAATAAATAAACAATCTATCTTAAATATATAAAAGAAGAAACTGACTGACTGACTGACTTATCTATCAACGCACAGCCCAAACCGCTGGGTCTGCAGATTCCAAATTTGGCAAGTAGGTTCCTTTGTAGTATAGGGGTGCACAAAGGATTTTTCAAAATCATCACTTCCTAAGGGAAGACGATACGATGAAAATGATATTGATTGTGATAACGATGATGGTGATTGTGATGATGATGATTGTGATGATAATGATTGTGATAACGATGATGGTGATTGTGATTGTGATAGTGATAGTGATGATGGTGATTGTGATAACAATGATGGTGATTGTGATAACGATGATGGTGATAGTGATTGTGATAGTGATAGTGATAGTGATAGTGATAGTGATAGTGATGATTATAATTGTGATGATGTTTAAAACCTGGATTAACATGTAGGATACTATTTATCCCTTTAGTATGATCCCGTAGGACAGTTACCGAACTCACGCGGGCAAAGCCGCGGGCAACACCTAGTATTATGCCACACATTTTACACCTAGGATTAAATGGATTCATGTGCGTATTGTATATTTTATCACTTGCTTCAGTGACGGAAAACATCGTGAGGAAACCAGCATGCCTGAGAGGTATTTCTTGACGGCATGTAATGCCAAGTCAGAGGCCCATGGGTGGTATAGAAACTCTGACACCAGGTTAGACACTAACCACACGCTACAGAAAGAAGAAGAAGAATGCGAAAGTAGCTTATTTTGTTTGTTTGTTGTTACCTTTTCATCAATAAACGTCTGATCGGATCTTAATGGAATTTGGCAAGGAGATAGATTAAATCCTGGGGCATATGTTATTTTTTTTTCGCTGATGTACACATGATAATTTCCACGCGAACGTAGTCGCGGGCAACAGCTAGTATAATATAAAAATCTCGTGTCACAGTGTTTGTGGTCGCACTCCTCCGAAACGACTCCAGTGATTTTTACGATTTTTTAAATGTATATTTGGTAGGTAAGAGAATAGGTCGTAAAGTATATTTCACACCTTAATTTATATGGCAGAACATCGTTTGCGAGATCAGCTTGCATTTTATAAAATTGTAAATCTTAAAGTCAATGCAACGGTCATGAAACTTTAATCTAAGGCATGTTCTTGTGAAATCCAAGTCTTCCTACCATAAACGTGATTAATAAAATCGATAAAAAAAAACAGTTCCATGATAATACCGATAATCGCGATTATAAACAACAAAATTATAAGTAAATCGTCTTTTCGTTCAAGATCTAATCGATTACTGAGAATATAGTTTTATCAATGTATCTTCGGAGTTAAAAGAGTTATCGAATAGGATCTTATCGACTTATAGCAAGCTCTCTGACTAATCATTATATTTAAATAACGTTTAGTGGTATCACTTCCCTTCTGCGCATTTATTTGAAAGAGAATAATAACACACAATGTTTCTGCTGATTAATAAAATTATTTCTCGCTAATCCAAAATATTCACTGAAAAATAATAACAATCCTGATTAAAACTCTGACGAATTGCATGTAGTTGAGGCGAAAACTTTTTCTGAAACATTTCAGAAGGAAATCTGCTAGTGCATTGGTCCAGGAATCATACCCACGAACAGTATTACGAATAAAAATATTAAAGTTATGTATTAACAATGTGTCTTAGGTAATTAATAAATAAAGGGTGTAAAAATACCCTTAACGAAGCCGTAAAGCACTTGCTATCCCTGTTAACTATCGAGTGTGTTACATTGAGTTATACCGTAAAACGGGATTTTTCACCCCAAAAAAAAGTCCTCTCCCAACAATAATTTTTGCGTAGGGTTATTTAGTTTGACGACGTACATAATGCTTGGTATATTTATTTATTTATTTATAATAAGCACACCAACAGCACAATCACTTACAATTCAAATCAAACAACATCTAATATTGGCATTTCAGTAATCATGCAAATAACAGGAATGCATAACAATGAAATATGAATATCAGAGAAAAAGGAGAACAATAATAAAAAGTGTGTCTAGTAGAATACTAAACTTATCTAGAACACTACAAAACAAACCAATTTGAGCTACTAAGACATGCATTTATCACATTGTTTAAATACGGCACGTCTGTATGAAGCGAAATTCATGGAGAAAATATCAACAGGGTAATCTGTTTGTTTGGACCTTTCATTATATTGCCTTGCCATACGTGTTAGAGGGCTATTAAATGTGGTATTTAATGTACATGTAGTCAATTCAAAAATACGATGATGACGCTTACTACGTTGGCTAGACCGAAAGTTAAAATAGTTTACCAAATGTACATCTATGGAACCGTTAATAATTTTATGAAATATTAGTAAATCAGAATGGTTACGTCTTCCTTATAAGCTAATCATTTTAAAGTGCCTTAACCTGTCATCGTAATCGCTTTTCGAATCCTATTCTTCACACATAAATACCTAACAAAACGAGCCTGAACAGATTCCACATTATTAGTATAACTTGAATAATAGGGGGACCAAATAGATATGTATGATAATGTAATTCACTTTAATAGTGAATGTAGTCTGGCATTTTTTAACATTGAGAGTAATTCTGTTGTTCAAACACCATTGTTGAAGGACATCAAGATCTTTCTGAAGCCATGCACAATCACTCAGGTCCGATATCCTACAGTATATTTTAATAAATCATCAGCGTAGGCTAAACAATTACAATTTATTAAGTCCAAAAGATCATTCAAAAATACCAAAAAAAGCAAAGGGCCCAACTTAGAGCCCTGTGGAACACCAGACCTAGGAGAAAAAGGTACAGATTCATAACCCGCCAAGGCAACTATTTGAGAACGATTAATTAAATAACTCTCGAACGACCGCAACAGAGAGCCATGTATACCAGCGCAATTCAATTTCATAGATAGAATTGAGTGATCAACGCGATCGAAAGCTTTCCCATATACTTATTCACCTTTTTTTTTTTTTTCGGATCGGAAATCATCAAATGACTTCTCCCGCTCTGGGCGGAGCAGGAGGGAGTGTCAGACTTTTACTGACTAAAACCCATCCATGTTCCTTCATCGCCCTTTTTGTTCCGGGGCCACGGTATATCTTTCGAACAGTCCCGCAACCCCGGCAGGCATCGGTCCTTACGGACCCCTTCCTTTTGCTGACTCTCTTCGAGGCGCGCGTGGAACACAAACGCGCCGTCGACACGGCCTGTCGTCATGAGACGGACGGACGGCGAGCTAGCCCATAGCCCTGCGTCCACAGGCCCGCGCCTACGGTGGCCGGGGGCCACGTGGTGGCCCCCGACGCCCGGGGCGTCTCCCGCGGTGGCCGGGACGCTGTGAGGTTCTCCCCCTCTCACGTTCCGCCACCTCCTTCTCTAGCATTACTGCTTCGCAGAAGGAGGTGATGGCGTCCCATTCCGTCTCACTCCGGACCATGGCTTGCACCAGGGCCGGACGCGAGAGGTCGCCGCCGCCAATCGCCGCTTCGAGGACACGGCGGTGCTCCGCCCACGCGGGGCAAACCTCCACCGTGTCCTCCGGTCGATCCTCGCAATGGAAACACCCGGGCGTTTCCTCCTGCCCGATTCGGTGCAGGAACCTCCCGAAACAAAAGTGTCCGGTGAGGACCTGCGTTAGGCGGAAGGTGAGGACGCCGTGGCGTCTCTCAAGCCACTCCTCAAAGAGGGGGGACTTACCGCCACTATTGTGGCGTGCCCTATACTTATTCACCTGGGGCCAACCCAGCATATCCTCGACTTCCAATACCTATTCTGTTAGCTCTCATCTCCGTTGTTAACCTCTTAATTGTCAAGGTCTCAAAACACAAAACAGTTAAGCAACGTTCCTATAAGTTGACCCTAGGCCGCATCATCGCTTCACATCAGGCGAGTTGCGATCCTATTTAATGTAAATGTAAATGCAAGCCTATTTAATGTAAATAAAAAAGTTCTGAAGCAAAGTTTAGTTGTTTATTATGTAATGTTTTGATTTAAATCAAATCACAGACATCAAACACATAATAGCGTTATCTTCCAGATTGTTACCTACGACTGCTACTGTTTGCGCTATTTCAAATAACCGTTCTATGATATTATCTTTAAAGTTTATCAAGATCTAGCGATGTTTAATGATATGCAGAGTTTTATTGATTAATTGTACCTACCTACGTCAAAAGAATGACTATCTGTCTCATTATCTGCTAATAATAACAACACAAAAAGGCCAATCCAAAATAGGGTAATAATTATTATAGGGTAATATTTATAATTAAAATTTGCAAAACGTTTTGGTCAAAATGGGTAGAAGTCCAATAGAATTGAAATATATCTCAAATCATCTCATCCCACAGCTTGTAATAAGTTCTCCAATTCATAATATAGTGAACAAGAAACAAAGTCGACCAGAGAGAGAGGCCAATTGAAAATGTTTTATGTTTTAGATTTAGATCATGTGAAAAACCTTTTGCTAAACCTAAGCTAAGCACACGGTAATTAATCCGACCTGGGCCGGTCGTTCTTAGAATCGACTTAGGACCGTAGAGGATGTGTTACAGAACCTCTTCCATCCATTTTTTTTTTCTTGTCTATATTTCTGTTCTCCTTGAAACTTGTTGTTTTAGAATGAATTGAAATCCTATTTTTTTTGTTCACATATTTAAGTAAATACTCACCACCACCATTGACACAAAATATAAAACTGCTTCACATCTGTAACCTCACTAATCCAGGTCTAGTTGAAAACCAGCGTCGGACACTAGTTGTCCGGCATTTTGTTGAACTGGGCCTATCTGGCGCAGCCGTGAGGCACACATTGTCACATTATTTTATTTTTTTGTTTAGATTAAAGTTTCCTTGTTTTTGTTTTGGTTTACTTTTATTAGTTTTTTATTCTTATTCTTTATTGCACACAAAAAAAAACAAAAATATACATATAAATTGCAATTATATAGCTTATGTACTGTAGCAAATCTACTTGATCCTATCAAAATAAAGGGATCTAAGCAGACTTGTACAATTAAAATTTAATAAGTGAAAGAAATGAATTTATACAGATGAGATAAAAAATATAGCTAATTATAAATAGACCTACCTAGCACGCACTAGTGAAAGTATGAAGGTGGTAGTTTTAGAGATCACGCACTTAGTTGGTGATAAATCAGTTCAGCACTGTAGGAGAAACAGGAACAGACGTTAGGGTAATACTGCAGGTCAGTTATCAGAACAGCTTCAGGGAAACTCTGCTGTAAGGGCGTCGTGCAGTTTTCAAAGTCACGCACCAGGCCAGCTCTGTAGGAAGGCACTGGTGTAGTTCTTAGGGCCAGACGTCAGGGTAGCTCTGCGAGACAAGCGCTAGTGGCAGGACCGAAGACAGCTTTCAAAGATCGGGAGTAGAGGTACCAGGTGAATCGTTAGTTGGATCCCCTAGGTAGTATAGGTACGTGACAGCAAAAACCAAGCTTTTGTCGCCTCTCATATGAGATCCCATGGTAGACTGCTTCCAGTCGTTCGTAAGCTCGTTTTCAAAGTAGTCTTCCTTTTTCAATTTTCAAACATTAGTTTTCTTCTTGTAGTCATCATCTCATCTGACAAGTGTAGTCGGCCAGGACATATCCATGAGTGCGTAAAGAATTTTATAAATATAATTTATAATTAAGTTATTAAGAATTGTAATAATCTATAAAATACAATATTTCAGCTTTCATATTGATAAAAATTATTTAAATTATTTATACCAAAAAGTAACCATCATAGACTAAACCAGAAAGAGAAATAAAAAGTAACTGACAGTTTGACAATTGGACGTAAGTGTCACATGAAAACTTTTAGGTAGGAAATCTATGTGTCCAACTTGCCCATGGCCGGACTATTTGGATTTCAAATTCCTATTAGGCAAGGCAATGCTGGTCTCTTCTCACACAAGACAAAAAATAATCATCTCTGCTCACTGCGCAACTCGTACAAAGTATTTCAAATGACTGCTGATAACATCTACGTATTTACTGCATATCATAATTGATTAAAATTCTATTGCATCGAAAGTTGATTCATATTAAAACTAACATAATCGTAATCTTTTAATAGAACGCAAGTACCTGTATAATAAAATAAGTATGAGGTACGGCTCGGTATTTGACACTTTTCACATTTTTCACCTTATCAGAGAACCACTACACAAATTAGTTTTATGGTGGTATTACTTCCAAGAACTACATATATTGTAAAACGCGTAAATGTTGTATGACGAAGTCATTACACAAAATGTTTAGTGATAAGATCGTCCATTGTAATATCCTATTCAACTGTCAAAAGTAGATGTTTTTAATTTGGTAAAGAGTGTAAGTTCACTATATTCTTATTGAAAGTGGGTTTAAAGATGTCCGATATCCCCTAGATAAACTGTTTGAAAATAGGCTAACGAAATACACTGAAGGCTCCGGTACGCCACCGGAAGTGTTGGTGACGTCACGCGCGGGCGCCACCTACATCCGGCCGCCTGACACGCTCCGAATTCATCGGATTACCTCTCAAACAAACCCTTTGGTGATTTATGGATTTTCGTTCAAAATAACAGACGCGGTCATATCCTATTATTATGAAGGTATGGTGGGTATAGTTATATCTAGGTGGAGTCGATATTGCATTATTAGAGCTCTATATGTTCCACCCTAATCTGACTGGTACTTATTATTATTTCAAAGGCATGTGCCACAAAACCGCCGTGTAAGCCGTGTGGTATCCGGCGGAGTAGAATAGAACCAACCCATTACACTCACGGGTGTCGTATAAGGCGACTAATGTCTGAGGCAGAACACTTTGCGCCTCCGTTGACCAGAGAATGGGCAACAGCGTTTTCTGTTCGTCTTTCATCACTGCGATCTCCAATCCGCCTGCCAATCGTGGAGATTACGGCAAATTCCTCCCATCATGGGAGAGGCTTATGTCCAGCAGTGGATGTTATGGGCTGTTGTTGTTGTTGTGCCACAAAACAGAGCCATCATGAGGTTCTTGTTCTACCTCAATAACGGTGGTTCTTTTCAACTCTTGAGCAACAAAGTTATAGAAAGGTAGGAAACAATACGAATAAGAAAAACGTTAAATCATTGGGAATCCTACATTGATAGTTCGATGTTATGAATTTGATTGCACAAAGTGAACAAGTTTACGTTTAACTCCTCCCATCATGGGAGAGGCTTATGTCCAGCAGTGGACGTTATGGGCTGTTGTAGTTGTAGTAGTTACGTTTAACAGCAAATAAAAAATAAACAAATGAGGCTGATAATAAATCTACTAAAACTATGAACATATAATTCTCCGAAAGGTGTAACGAATAATATCAATAAAATAATAATACCTAGTTAACGTTATTAACTCTCTGCAACTTTACGATTATTTTCAAAGTCATTAAGTTAGTATTGGAAAATGAAGATGATGTTATACAAAATGATAATTTTAAACCGAGGTGGAAAAAAATCAGCTCTTCTTAGTATGTTCAATGTACGTATGTATGTACAATATGTTCGCATTAACTCGTCAAAATGTATGGAACAGCTGTTTTTTTTTTTCGCGATTCAGGGTTTGGTCCCATAGTAAAACTTGTTCATAATGATGAGTACAATGACCCCTTCGTGTATGAACAGATAGGTACACCTTATAGGTATATTATATCACAGCACCTTTCTAATAAACTATGAATAAATTTGTTTCAGACTTAAACTCAAACTCAAAGCATTTATTTCAATTAGACCATTACGGCACTTCTGAAAGTCAAAATTACACCTATACTATACACATTTGTTGTATTGATAATATTTGTCTTAACATATTGCTCAAAAAATAAATAATAATTTTTTTTGATTTTGATTGATTTTGATTTTACATATAATGTACCTAACCTTTAGTGTGGGATGAAACATGTGTTGAAACTCTAGCACTATCACATCTTCCAAGCTCATCGTGCCGTCCTGGCGCTGCCGCTGCGGCTGCAGAGCGGCGCAATATAAATACTTTATTTTTGAGCCGTTTGGTGTTGGTGCTCTGGCGACATGTTGTGTGGGGTCACGGCCTTTTTGATGAAATTTCGAAACGCCTAGTTGACGCTTCCCATGACCCAAGGACTGGCTTTTACCTTGGCTGTGTTGCCATACAACGTGACAACGCCGCCAGTTCCTTGGGCACATTACTAGCTGACAGCTTTGAGGAGTTTGTTGTTAGTTTATTTAATCATTCTTAACTGTAATAATGTATATAATTACCTAATCGAATTGACTTAACCTTCTCAGACAGTAGTTGTTTGACGTATCGCCCGCTCTATGATATCGTTATACGGGTTGATCTAATACAATCCATCAAACTTTTGGTGATTAAGTACGTTTCTATTTATTTATAGAAACAACACAATTTATTGGAATTTTTATACCAGCATTGCTTGATTTTAATCAATGATCCAAATCGAATGATACAAATCAGTGATATAAATCAAATGATTTAACAAAGATTTAATCCGAAAAACCCAGAAGCAGGATACAAAATAATATCACTTGTTAAGGTATTGTAACAGTTTAAGATATTAAAAAAAGAATTTGTAGGAATTCCAAATGCTTTATATACTGCTATGGCATTTATTTAAAGTATACTCAAATATTTAAAAAGTAACCAATAAGCAAAATACCTATAAAGGAATTAGTTTGTGATTGCAATTTAAAATCAATGTTTTATTAAAACACAGAGCAATATTCTATTTTGATTAAATAAATTCATCAGAACAGCGATATACATATTTGCCAGCTATTTTTGCGACGTCGCGTCGCTAACATTCAAAATACAATCCATTAAGTACAACTCAATTAGGAAAACCTCTAGACCTCTTACGAGAAATCAATCACTGCATATCGTAATAAAAGTAGTGTGATACGTGATTTGGAAAAGTGAAACACCGAAGAACACGTCCCCGTAAGTTCACGAATACGAAACACTTAACAATGAATGCACGCTACCTCGAAAAACCTAACGCCGTAGCCAGGGGATCTCAAATAACTAAATCTCTAATTTCACTTATTCTAAACACTTAACAACGAATGCACACTACTAAGAAAAACTGAACACCGTATCAATGCTATCTAGAATAACTAAACCTCGAAAAGACTTTAATCATTTAACAATCAACCAAATAAAATATGAACACAAAACAAATATTAAAAATTGAGAAAAAAAACAATGAAATTAAAAAAAAGGAAGAAAGAAAAACGAATGAATGAAAAGAAATGAAATTATGTGTCAATCAACCAAATAATTATTTTGTTCCATGGGAAATATGAGGATATATCGGGATATGGGAAATATGAGTTCTGTTATCGTTTAAAATAGCACACTTGTCTTGTATGCAAGACCGTCTAAAAATGTGGTTCTCCATTGTTTCCTTTTTTTTTCAAATGCTTTTTTATATTTTTTTCTTCCCTAAATCAAAATCAAAGCATTTATTTCAAGTAGGCCTGTTACAGGCACTTTTGAATTGTCGAAACAAAGATGAAAATTAAATGTAGCTACAGTCCCAGTCACAATACATAAAAACTGTGAAAGTACTGTAGTTGCCCATTCCCTAGCGTAGATCTCTATGAAGAAGAACGGGCAAGAAACTCCTATGTTTAAAAACCCAAATGTAAATTCGTTGTAAAGTGTTTCGAAAAGGTGAAATTAGAGATTTAGTTATTCGAGATCCCATGGCTACGGCGTTAGGTTTTTGAGGTAGCGTGCATTCGTTCTTAAATGTTTCGTATTCGTGAACTTACGGGGACGTGTTCTTCGATGTTTCACTTTTCCAAATCACGTGTCACACTCTAATAAAAGCATTGTTGACTTTCCCAGTGTTTAACCGGAATTCACAGATAAAAATCAGTTGGTCGCGTCTTGTCACACTTTATAAATTATTTTTGTATACTGCTCTAAAACAAATAACAATAAAGACTAATTTGCATATTTTTTTAATGAAAACTTCCAAAAAAAATACACCGTTTGTCAGTTTGTGGAAACATGGTTAATGTTAAGAAGTACCTAAACTAACTTTGCTAGCTTTTATGTCTAATTTTATTAGTAAAGTAACAACAATTTGAAGGGTATTTTGTCCGTCAAATAAAAACAAAGAAATTTATTTATTTGTCCGACAAAACTCTTTTACAAGATTTTGTTCCATTATCCCACACAGATATTTGTAACACAAAATACCATGATACTTGCTAAGAGCCGGTAATCAAGTTTCATGTTTTCAATTAGCCACAAACAAAACATGTTTTAAATAAACACAAGGTAATAATTGCAAACAAAGTCGCCAAACAAACCGGTAGTCGCAGATAAAAAGAAAACAATTGCACTTTATCAATTTGCCGGATACGTATATTAGTATAATCTTATCCACGATAACTTTAATATTCCTATAATTACTACACTTACACAACAGTAGGAACTATCAGTTGTGTTTAAGTGCCTGAATATGGTGGAATATATCAAATGTTTGTTTGTTTTGCTGTTAACGGTTTCAGCAATAAAATGTGAAAATTGCGTTACATACGATTTCGGATCAAATTTTTATGATAGCTTTAACAATGGCAACTCTTTGTGTGCTGGTATGACCACATGGAAAATCGGGAACTACAGTAATCTTAACATACAGAGTCCTAATGAAGAAACCGATTTATTTATAACTCCCGACGAGAACCTGAGTTGCGTGTCGTCGTTCGGTTTCGAGATGAGGTCGACCGGTATTGTGGAGGTTTATGTTTACATGGAGTCAACATCGCAGCGGGATCAGATCGTGGTGCTTGCTAACGAGGTCTCGAGCGGTGGGAACAATGTCGTCACAGGCACGGCCATGCTGACGCCCCTCAGCAACAATTACTTTAATGGATGGCACGTTCTGAGAATAAATTTGTCCGGCACCGGGATTTTTAGTGGATACGTAAGTTTTTTTCGTAATTTGTAATTGTTTTTCAGATTTCTTTTGCGGAGGATATAAGAGAATTAAATTGAATTTCTTTTAAGTATTAAGATATTATAGACTATATAGCATATACATTTTGTAGGAAAAGTAACGTCTCTATAAATGAAAATTGTATATTAGTCCTTTATAGAACACCAGCATTATTAAAAAACTGTCATCTGATTTTTTTTTTAAAGTAGGTAAAAATTTTATTGTTGAACTATTTAAACGTATCCGGTCTTCCAAGCACATCCATCTAGGTTTTCACACAGATTAAAAGATTTGGAATGGAGTTTACAAAAGTTTGCCAAGTCTTTAAAATGTAATCCTTTAAACATTGTATATTATAATCCGAATAACAAAATATTTTTGTTATCTTTAAAATAAATAATCCTTTAAGCAAATAATAACGGTTGAAAGAACAATGTCAAACAACAATAAAGGTCAAAGAATGAACATAAACTTTCAAATAGACAAACACAAAATAAAGACTTGTCAAACTGGTGATGACGGTGAAGATCAAATTGATTGTGACTGAAGAAGCTTATCAAGTATTACAATGATAAATGTTTATATATATGAATTGCTGTGAAGATTACGACGACGATTTATCGACGTCATGAAACTAGAAAAATAAACAAAGCATATGGGCCGGCCGTAGAATCGATGACCGTTGGGGTAAACGTATTCTTAAGTAAAGACCGTGAATCGGCAAGCATAAGGTGTGACGCCCTATTTTCGGCAACTCTCATCCAGTTGCTACTGGATGAGAGTTGCTGAGAATCGAGTTAAATGGCGTGCTATTGAAGAGACCTATGTCCAGCAGTAGACTGTTGTAGCCTAATGATGAATATGTAGACATTTCCTGACCAAAAGCACTTTGTGAAGTTTTCTATATAGACTAATGCTTTCATTTTGTCCTAAGTGCATTCACGTCTATAACTAGAGACCGGAGTTTATGCAAAATCGTTGAAATATGCATCGTAAATGCTCGAATATCAACAAAGTACCAAAATATACAACATCAATTGAAATAAGTACATTTTTTTTATTAACTGGGTTTTCGACGAGATTATCATTGGTACAATATTGAGCCTTGTATTAATTAAAATATTTTTATAACTTCAATGTCAACGATCGTTCTACACCAATTGAGGTCAATGGGCACTTTTTAGGGTTTCGTAGTCCTGACAAGGAACCCTTATAGTTTCGTCATGTACGTCTGTCCGTCCGTCTGTCCGAGGATTTGCTAAGAGACCATTAGAACTAGAAAGCTGTAATTTTTTAGGGTATGTATATTAATTACGCCGAAAAAGGTAAAATAAAATTTTAGAATATGTGTTTTTTAGGGTAACTCCCCTACATGTGAAGTGGGGATGATTTTTTTTTTCGTCGTGTGGGGTATCGTTGAATAGGTCTTTTAAAATGATTTCGGGGTTATTAATATAATTTTTTGATTTAATACTCTATTTTACGAAATATTAAACTTTATACTGCAAATTTTTGTTCCCCCCCCCCCCCTCCTGTAAAAGCCAAACTGCTGTATTGAAAAATCTGGAAAATTCATGATGATAGTGTATTTCATTAACTTTAAAGAAAAATTATAGCGGTTAAGATAACTTTATTAGTTTAGCAGTAATAGTCGTTAAACTTGGGTGTTGGATAATTATGTACCTACCAAATACAAAATCCTTAGAATAAATCCTTTAAAGTGACTAAGATGAAGTAGTTGCTTGTTTAGAACGGGTAAAGACTAGCATTGAAAAACAAAATTTAAAAGTTAAAAAAAATATTGTGATAACGGGCTACTACGGAACCCTACACGCACTTGGCCGATTTTTTTTAATTTACGAGTATGTATTTTTTTGCGGGTTAAACAAAAAACAGTTAAATTTATAGGAAATATGCCCAAAACATGCTTGATTTTAGTTAAAATATGCATTATCTTAAAAATTGCATAAATCTACTTAAAACAATTTTGTTATCAAAATTCACGATTAGGGTTGCAAGCAAAAGTTTCATTTTTTTATTTCCTATTTCAGGTGTCATTCCTCGGAGTAGCAGCACCAGATTCTAAAGTCATCATAGATTCCTTCAGATATATCCCACCTTTATACGAAGATGATTGTCATGTCTATGACGGAGAGTTTGTTACCACCAAACCAGAAGTTACAGAACCTGAAGAATGCGTCGCTTACAATTTCGAAACCGACTTTGAAGCGCTTTTCGATAGTAACAGGGGGTTGTGCACAGGTTTTACACGTTGGAACCTGAACCAGTACACTGCATTGCCAATTGGAAACCCGAGTTCAGAAAGCCTTCAATTCATGTCACCACAAAATGCTATCAGTTGCGTTTCCTCATTTCCATTTGAAGCGAATAATAATGGTGTAGTGGAAGTTAACGTATATATTAAATCAGTAGAAATAACTGATCAAATTACTGTGCTTGTAAATCAAATAGAAGATGAAGCTAATGATATGGTGATTGGAACTGCAGGAGTTTCACCTTTGGTTTCAAACTATGTTGACGGATGGCAGGTCTTGAAAATTAATCTGTTAACACGCGGCCCAATTAAAGGATACGTAAGTTCTAATTACTATAACTAGGGTCCTAAGCTTTGAATATTTTGGTGTCCCAAATTGCTGATAGATAATATTAAAATTATCATCAGAGCTTATTCGATCAGAAAAATAAAATTATTTTTCAACTTCATAATGTTGCATGGATTTAAAGATAAACCTTATCGGGGAAGAACTCCGTAGTTTTAAACGTCATTGCTTCTAAAAAAATATATTTAATGGTTTATTTTTACAGATATCCTTCCTGGGTTCAGCATCGGAAGAATCGATTGTCCTCGTTGATTCCTTCAGATATATTCCACCAGGACTTGCAAACGAGGAATGTAAAATTTATACAGAAGAAGCATTTGAAACTACAACACCAGTTCCTACAACTGTTGCTCCAATAGGCACGGGAAAAGACTGCGTCACTTATAATTTCGAAAACAACTTCGAGAATGCATTTGATACTGATAATGTGCTATGTAATGGATATTCTTCCTGGCATCTCGGGGATTACCATTCTCTGTCTATTGACACAATTGATCCTGAAAGTAGCACTTTCATTGCCCCTAATGAAACTTCGAGCTGCATTTCATCATTCGTCTTCAGGATGATGCCAGGAGGTGTTGTAAAAGTGAACGTATTTATGAAGGCAGCGTCAAGTCTGGATTACATAATAGTTTTGGCTAAGAAACGCGTGCCTTCTGGAGAAGACACCGTGGCTGGATTCCAGTTATATTACGCTGCCAACGAAAATTTCGTGGAAGGGTGGAACGAGTTGAAAGTAACTGTAACAGACTTTTCAATTTTCGACGGCTATGTGAGTATAACTTTTTAATGTTACTCTTCAGCTGTGTGTGTTGAGTGTTTTCATGATTTTGTCATGTCACTGTCTACTATCAACTTCTGCATTTTGTAAAGACGTCCTGGTTCATACTCTTCAATAATCATGACTCAAATAATAGAACATTTGATTTATTGTTAACAATTAAAATGAAGTCAACACATGAGATAGCGCTTTTCACAAGTGTTTCAGACTTTCAGCGAACAAGTAATCGAGAACGAACACGTTTTGCGTCACATAATTCGTTCTAAAGATCGCTTATTACGCTTTTTAATGAAACGGCTACTTAATGTATTTTATCACGATTCTAAAGGTTTCTTATCAGATTAATGTCAGTTTTCAATAAAATAGTATTATTAATATAATCTGGCAATTTATGTATGTATATATATATGGTAGCAATTATTATAATTAAAACAATTAATTTACTTAGTCGCTCCATGTAAAATACTGGTATTCAGATGCCTCCGGTTAGACTGGAAGCCGACCCCAACATATTTGGGAAAAGGATGATGACTTTACTCGGTTACTTTAATAAACCTTCATAATAAACCTTTTATGAATCTTCATCATAAAAATCTTTGATAAAATCCCTGCTTCTATTCATATTGAACTGCTTTTACCGGAAGTGACCGCAGCTGCAAACGGCAGATACGATTAGTTTCTATAAAACTATGTGGCATGCGACAATGTCAACATCTATGGAATCGTTTTCTTAGAGTAACATGGATTCAAGATATTAGGCCGCGGTTTACGGTTGCAGCCGCTCGAAAGTGTAGCTTTGGGATACGTTGTATGTGTATTGCATGTTCATGTTCATAATAATATACCATTATAATATGCGCATTTAATAAATTGTGGTGGCAGTTAAATTCATTCTCTGGGACTTCGTCGAGCTTCATTGTCTCGGCGCTTTTCTGGTGGTCGCCACTGTTGATTCTGGCTTTCAGGGGTTACAGTGGTTTGGGAACAGTGTGGCGGGCTTGTCCCAAAAAAAAAAGCAGCATGGCGGCAATTTATCCGACGTTAACATGTCGAGTAAAATCTTGTCTTATTTTGTTTTCAGATTACCCTACTCGGCTCGACTGCGGAAACTTCCATAGTTCTGATCGACTCGTTCAGCTACACTCCACCAAACTCCTCAGACACCTGTGAAATCTATTGAACACGAAGTTTCGGCTAGTGTTATCTGCCGTCATATTGTTGAAAGTAAGGCTGTCTCCACTGTAGATTACAAATATATATGTTTAAGTTAGAAGTGTGTATTTCATCGGATTTGTTTTTGATTTTTGGTATTATTTTTAAGATGAAAGAGCCGTAAGCACTTTCGCTAGGTAATTTAAATGATAATGGTAACAAAAATAAGACCCACTCAGGGTCCAAAAAAAATATTGTGGTAAGCTCAAAGCGAAGTGCGAGTGGTGGAATGAGCTGGACTCCTACCACGATAACAACAATCGACGGGGATAACTCAAAAGAGGAAAAAGAAGCTACTTATTAATAATGTTTACTTAATTTTTGTACAAACTCAATAAAATAAAAAGATTTTCATAAAATTTTGACTTTACTTTCAACAATAAGACGTAAGATTTGAGGAACCTGATCCAGCACAGCTGATCGGATTGATAACTTGCAACGTTTACTACCTATTTGCTTGCCTTGATAAGTAATGTTGTACAAAAGTTATTTCAATTATTCTCAGAAACATTTTTGTCCAACAACTGTCAGAAAAATCAAGAAGCCGCCTACAGCAAAGCGATCAACGTTTAAATCATTGTTTTGAATAAACTGCATGGCATAAAAAGCTGTTCTTTTGAATTTACTAACATAAACTACGATCACATAATACCTAGAATAAAAGAGTATTGATATAGGTCTTTAGGAGTATAAGAAACAGGGTCTAAAGTTCCTCAACACTTCATTTAAAAGGGAAGATCCTCCAACCAGACGGGTGAGCTGCGTCTGGTGGGCTACGGCCCAATTGTTGGTGTCGGGTTTTTGTATAACCGCCTCGCGGATACCAGCATGTTGCTCCGACCCCAAATAAATTGGGATGAGGGCAAGAGAACTGTATAAAGGCTTAATGCCTAGGACATTTTCTACCAGTCTACCTTAGGGTGATGCAAAAACCCAGTCCCTGGATAGGTCAGAACTATACCTACCGTCCTGCTAGAGATAGAGAGAAAAAGGCAGAGAAAGTCGTGTTTGTCAACTGCACTCACTAGTGCAGTTGATCAACTGCACTCACTAGTGCAGTTGATACGAGTGAAATACAATCGATGGAGTACCAAAGTCCTGTCTAGCGCTGGTACTAACTACTGGTGGCTTCAATATGGCTCATCTTGAACTAAACTATTGGTCATCTTGAACTAAGACCGCAAAGCTCGGCTCTCATGACAATAGACGCTCTCATGATGATAGACTCTCGGCTCTCATGATAACAGACGCTCTTACATCGGAAATCCGGGTAGAGATATTCTCAAACTTTCCCAAGCATGACTATATATTATAAGTGTTCAAATTACAACATTGTTATTTCATAGTAATAGGATTACAGCCGTCTGCCTGTTTCTTTTAGTTTTTGTTTCAGTCTTTGACTTGTATTTTTTCTGCAAATCTCTTCTTTCTCATGTTCATACCGTCTCGACGACCATACCCATACTTACTTACTTACACACCTACACTTACTTTCACACTCCCAACTGAAAACTGTACGCAAATTCCTAGTAGTGGTTTATGTCAGGAGAGGAATTAATGTTTGTGTAGAGGAGCCATTAATTATGGACTGTAACAGTCTGTTAATAACACTCGAAAAGCATACTGCGATTCTTGCTGTTTACCGATCCCCCAGTGTTAGAAATATCGATGTATTTTTGCAAAGCTTACATAACCTACTGCATGACGTTATTTCAAAATTTAAAAACTTTGTTTTAACTGGTGATATTAACATCGATATATCTGAACAGACATTGGATGTACGAAAATACCATTACTTAAACCTTATGGCTTCGCATGGCATGTTACCAGCTCATCTTATTCCCACCCACTCTAAATCTTGCATCGATAATGTTATGCTGAAAAGCAAGTTTCCGGCATCATGTTTCGTAGCTGAAACATCCCTTACTGATCACCACACTATTCTTCTTTCTATTGACATGTCTATCCCAGCAAGACCAAACGGAAGAACAATAAAACAAGTAGACTATGCTTCTTTAGACTCAGTTGTCCCCAACATCGACTTCGCGCCCCTTTATGCTATGGCTGATGTTAATGATGCTGTTGCCTTTTTCACTGGTTCTATTAATTCTGCTTTCGAAGTGTGCACTAACACTATAATTGTAACCAGAAGGCAGAAAATCTTGAAGCCCTGGATTACTCCAGGTCTCTTGAGATGCATGAGAAATAGGGATAAACTGCATCAGAAGTCGAAAAAATCTCCCAATAATACAATACTAAAAGTAACCTATACCAGATACAGAAATTTTTGTAACGGATTGTTAAAAAAGCTGAAAAGACAATATGAAAGGATCGAAATCGATAAGGCAGGAAATAATTCTAAAAAGCTATGGACCGCTATAAAAACTATAACTTACACTACTCGATCAAAGGAAGTTGCCTCTGAATTAATATCTGCTAGTAACCCTCAACTTTCCGTTGACACCATAAATGCATTCTTTGCAAACATGGGCAAATCTCTAGCAGAAAAGCATCTATCTCAGAAACCTGTACCCGACTCACCCTTGCCTCCCAAATCGTCTCGTCCAGACTCTTTCGTAATGTTCCCAACAGATGAAAATGAGATAAACAATATTATCCTCAATCTTAAAATTAACTGTGCCGTTGGACGTGATAATATATCTGCAAAGTTTCTATATCGATATAGACTTATATTCCTCTCCCCGCTAGCTTATATTTGTAATTTGTCATTTCAGACCGGTTCCTTCCCACGAGACTTCAAAAACTCCCAAATAACACCCATATTTAAGTCTGGTGACAGAGCCTGTGTCAATAATTATAGACCAATTTCGATATTGCCTACTATTATCTAAAATCCTAGAGAAACTTATGAACAAAAGACTGATAAACTACTTGGAAAAAAACAAGCTGCTATCTGACTCTCAATTTGGTTTTAGATGCAATAAAGCTACTAGTGATGCAGTTCATGAGGTTACGGACTATATTGTAAACAATATCGATGACAAAAATAAAGTCTTAGCAATATTTCTTGATTTAGCTAAGGCATTTGACACGGTCTCTGTCCCCAGACTAATAGATAAGCTTGAGAGACTGGGAATCAGGGATTTACCACTTGAACCCTTCAAGGATTATCTCAGCGACAGGTCTCAGTGTGTGAGAGTTGGTGAGTGGATAAGTGGCGATCTTCCCATTTCCTACGGAGTACCTCAAGGAAGCATCCTCGGACCCACCTTGTTTCTCATTTATATCAATGATCTCTGTGACCTTAAACTTCTAAATGGGAAGATTGTTGCCTTTGCAGATGACACGGCCCTCATTTTCAGAGATAGCTCATGGGACAAAGCGTTTCAGCACGCACAGCGTGGCTTTAACATTGTTAACCGTTGGCTGAGGACCAAACTCCTAACCCTAAATGTCGACAAAACAAAATTTCTAACTTTTTCTCTCCGGATTGTCCCACAGACGCTCCTGGCTAACGCACAAATTATCGCACACTCGCACACGTGTAGTTGCCTATCACCTTGTAACTGTCCTCCACTTCAGCAAACTAACACAATAAAATACCTTGGCGTAATACTTGATAACAGGCTAAATTTTGCACCCCACATCGACCTTGTTTCATCTAGAGTTCGTAAATTAATATATATATATTGTTAAAAATCTCAGACATATAGCAAACACGAAAGTCTTAAAAACAATCTACTTCGCTTTATGCCAATCTCTTTTAGTTTATTGTATAACGTCTTGGGGTGGGGCATGTAAAACCGTAATGCTGAAACTTGAGCGTGCCCAGAGAGCGTTACTTAAAGTTAGTGCTTTTCTTCCGTTCTATCATCCCACCATCACCCTTTACCAAACCTGTGAAGTTCTAACAGTGAGGCAACTTTTCATACTTTACACCATCATCAAAATGCATGGTCGTCTGACTTATGAGCCTATTGCTCTCCTACATAAACGTAGAAAACAAACAGTTTGCGAGTCCAAAGCCTGCCGTACTCAATTTGCGCAGAGATTTTTCACATTTTTAGGTGGCCATATATATAATAAAATTAATCAGGCACTGACAATTTATCCCCTAACTAAACAAAAACAAACTGTCACTCGATGGCTCCTTAACCTTGATTATTCTCAAACGGAAAAAATCATAAATGTCCCGAAGTAAAATCAGGCCAGAACTAACATCATCATCTTCATTCTCTGAACTAACATACAGAAAAATTGCGTACACACCAAAACATACACTCATTTTACACCAGTAACACACTCACCAAAGCACCCATACACACTATCACACCCCACACCAAACACAAAATACTACTACTACTACTACAACTACACTTAAATTCCTTGTTTAATTATTGCACGATTTTTAATTTTCTCTATTTCTTAGTCAGTTTTAATGTAATTATTGTATAATGTTAAATATCTAAATTTTGTAGTCTACCAGTGTTGGAATTGTCATCAATTAATTCTATAATTATAACAACGAAATTTTGTCCATGGAAGTGTGCTGATTTCCAAGATACAGGTTCTTTACCTAGTTTGGAAGTCAGGCGTCCTCTTAGTTTTTTACAGCCTTTTGTTGTACGACCCATAATGGATGACATTGTATTAGGCTATATTTTAATGAGTTCAATAAACGATTTATTATAGATTGTATGCTGATCACCGATGACACTATCCAAACGAAATTCATGTTATTATCTTAAATCTTCAGTGTTCAGTTTGTCAGAAGTTAATTGTAAACTTCAACTTATACTGTAACTTCAACGTAATAATATTTTATCTGTTTAGCTGTTAAAGTCAAATGTGACATTACTGCTTACTGACGTTTTATCTGTTTTAATTTCTAGCGGCCGGTGTTTTGATTTATTTTCATTTAGGTGTTTTAAATTATCTTTAATATAGAAGCTTATATTTATTGCAATACAAAATGGTGGTAATTGAGCAAATTTCGGCTGGAACTGTAAAAATGTTTGCAGATTACCGCGTAAGACAGTCATACATTTGTCATTGTGTACGAGATTACCATTCTATGCTATTTCTTTCAATGGAGGGTCAGTCGTTGATCATTGAAAAGCCATAATGACGCCATTATATAGTAGATTACCAAACTTGTCAAATTCAACAATTATGAAATCAATGATAGATCATTGTGACACTATTGTAATAGCAGACTAGGCCCCCAGATTCACGTGACATCGCCCATATTTGTTTCTTGACACGAAAACAGCAAGGCGATGATGTCCCATACAAACAAGTGAGCCTGCCAACTGGCCCCCCACTGGAGGAGGCTATAAATTCATACGGATTTGAGGGACGCAAGTGTTAACTGCGCGCAGGCAATAACCTGTCACCTTTGCTTGATTTACGCAATAGTGACGTCGTGGGAGGTTTTTCTTGGAAACGGATAAAGCAGTTGTATCTTGACATTTTTGTGATCGATTGATTTAACGTGTTTTATATTGATGATTATTAGCACAAGTATAAGCAGATATAGATAATAAATAATTATGTTTTCTGTATCAAAGTGCTAAGAAGCGCATATTAAGCACCATTATTGAACTAACACATTTTTTTAGGAACACTAGCTGACGTACTCAAAACACCGTACGGCAAATGGCACTGAGCTGGACATATTAGCAGTCCATGGCGGAAATGGTAGGACGCCTAGGATAACTTGTTTAGGAATTAGAAAAAAAAATAAGTGAATGCAAGTTCGCGTTATATGGTATAGTATTATGCTATAATTACACTTTATATTCATCGTTTATAATACTATTTATCATCCTTTTTATTTTTTTATTTTTTTACACTCAACAAATCGATGTAATTACGACTCAAAATTAAAAATTGCTGAAATAAAATATCATAATTTTCATGTTGTGACACGCCAAATCATCGCCAAATTGTCAAACTGTCAATTACTTTTTAATTCTCTTCCTACATTAGTCTATGATGATTTTTGGTTTATAAAATTTAAATTATTTTTATCAATATGTGTTAGCTATTGTATTATAGAGATTATTACGATTGTTTATTAAATAACTTAAAATTTAATTATATCTAAAAAAATATTTACGCACTCATGGATAAGTCCTGGCCGACTACACTTGTCAGATGACTTGATGGCCACAAGAAAACTAAATTTGAAAAAATAAAAAAAAGGAAGACTACTTGAAAAACGAGCCGACGAACCGCTAGAGAAGGTCTACCATTGAATCTGATCTGAATCTGAATCTGCATAAGAAAACAGTTTGGTTTCTCGTACATATCTATATTACCCAGGGGATTCCACTAAAGAATCCGCCTGGTGTCTCTTCTCCCGATCTTCGGAAGTTATCTACAGATCTGGAACCTCTACTCCCGATCTTCTGAAGCTGCTACTTGTCTCGCCTGCCTTACTACAGGGCTGACCTGGAGATCTGCACGACGCCCTTCCTGCAGAGGTTTCCTGTAACGGGAACCTCGAAGTTGCCCAGGTATTGACCAGCTACCCTGACGCCTGTTCCCGTCTCTCCTACAGTGCTGAACTTCATAACCATCTAAGTGCGACACCTAAAAAACAATCCTAGAGTGCGTGATAGGTAGGTTTTTAATATTTAACTGTATTTTTTATCCCTAATTCTAATCTTTCACTAATTAAATTTTAATTGAACAAGTCTGCTTATCCTTTTATTTAATAGGAGCAAGTAGATTTGTTACAATGGAACGAATATAATGTGTAACGAACAGATGAGCCTTTGTTCAAGAATCCGACAGGATAGAGCGTCCTTATTCGTATCTATCGTAACGGCTCATTATGTCAACCTCTCAAAATGTCAACCGCACGCAAAAGGTCCACTTCTCACAATGTCAACGTATAAGGCCAAACATGAGGGTTAAAGATCAATAAATGTTTAAACAAAAAAGATAAAGTTATTTAGTAGAGGTCCGTGGTGCAGGTCTCTTCCAGTCATGTACTGTCACCAGCTATTTTATGCCGCAAACCAAGCTACCTATATCCTATACTTAGCTAATCTATTTTACTTAATTCCTAAATTATAATTTAGCATAAATAGACGGAACAGTCTAATCTTTAAAACCTAAAAAATGTTGGTAATTTTGGTGCTGCTTAATTTCCTGATAGTGAGACAACTAACAAAGAAAGAAAGAAACAACGAAACAAACAAAGTTCTACTGCTAAATACTACCTAAACTTTTCTGATTGGTTGTCATGGCCTGTTCGCAATCTGTTACGATTAGATTGTACGTATAGTCCCAACCTCTTGTTTTCTAAATCTCACGTTTACGCACATATGTCGATAACAAATAATTTGTCTAAGTATTATAAAATAAAAACAAATTTTCGCCAACACTGTAAATGTCATTGCTCTGATGGATTTTTAACGGGAGCTGCTAAGCCGAGCTTTGTAAATCCAACAGAGTGCTTCAACCTCACCGTTTTAGTAGTCAGTAGAGCAGAGACAATTCAGGATGTCGACCAGAGTAGAAGACAGAGAAGATATACGCACGATAATGGATGTAGTCGAGCATGAAGACGCCTAAATAAAAATCAGTTTATAACAGAATCCGCACCATCCGCCAAAGTGTTACTAACGTACCAGGAATCGCTGTTGCAAGGTTGAGACGGCAGGAACGGCGACAAACGCTCGAGCAGTGGCGGGTGGCATGAGCGGCTACACCAGCCGCAATTATTCGCGTTGTCGAAGCCGTCCTGCCACACTTCAAAGTTGGCTGAAAACAGGGGAGCGCATCTCCTACAGGACTCACGCAGATACTGATCGGGCACGGTTACTTTGTCGAGTACCAAGTGATTAAGATTAAGCGAGAGGCCACACAGCACACGCTTGAAGAGTACCCTGCGTGAGCCTTGGAACGGCGAGTCCTAGTTGCTAGGATCGGCCGAGGTCTGTCTCTGCCTGCAGTAGTTGGAGCTATGCTGACGGAGTCTGAGAACCGAAGGGAGGTAGCCTTCTACTGTGAGACAGTGATGGTTGAGAAGGCGGCTGCCGAGTGGGGAGAAGAAGGAGTCTAGGATGCAACCGCCTCGATGCCTAACACGCCGAAACCCCGCCTGCTTAACTTCGAGGCCGGAACTGTATGCTTCATAAATTTATTGTTTAACACAATTAAACCTGGCACTACGCTTTAACATCGATGATGCCTGTAACACAGGTGGGACATTCAGAGTGGGGAGTCTGTCCGCAACCTGTCCACCCATCGAGCGACCTCAGAAAAGACGGCGGCACATTGGTCACGTCCTGCCGTGCTCTTAACAATCTGCCCAGGGATGTGCCATTACAGGTGTTGCACAGAGGTGGCTCCAGATAGGTATTTTAAATCCCACACCCCCGGTCTTACCCTCAAAGACCGGGCGCCTTTTAAAGGTTTCACCAAATGAAAAAAAAAACAATGATCAGAATGTGTTCGCAACCGTGGTTTGCTTAATTACCTCAATTTTAAATTGAAACACATCGCGTTATAAAAAAAACATGATACCTCTTTTTAATCTGCAATTATTATACCTACCTCCACTAGTTCTAAATTTCGGTTCGATAAAGAAAATCTAAGAAATAGTTAATCCCTGCCGATTATACAATTCGGACATAAATTTAGCAGGCTCTTATCAGATAAGTAGGAAATTATTAATGTTCATTGATGTCATGGCGAAATCATGTGATTATATGAATATTATTTTGTCGGTTAATAGCTAGTATTTTATTAAACACAGACTAATAATATTTACACACTAACTCTATAAAAGAAATAAAAATATTTTACAAATATCAAAAAAGTAACCTTTTTTGATATTTGTAAAATATTTTTATTTCTTCAGGGCGTCGAAAAATTTGTCCACATCGCTGCCAACAGGAAAAGTGCCCAGAAGGCTGGCAGCATTGCCATCAAACGTGGCAATGCTGCCAGCCTTCTGGGCACTTTGGCCAAAAAATAGGCCCGCCCTCTGGTCACGTGAAGAGTCGACCAACCGTTTGGCGATTTCCCAAAATACTAGGTGGGCGCTCGGACCCCATGGCCCTAGTGTTTCAACCCCAAACGGCTCAAACACATAATTACTAATTAAATTATTGTATTTGCACCGTTTGAGGTTTTTTGTCGGTTGAATTAACGCGGGGACAATCCTTAATATTATTTATTCTCGCTTCACAAAGCATGTGTACTAAATGTCTAAGCTATATTCCACCTTTGTGGGAGAATGGTGCCTGATGTAGGTTTTTGGGAAAAGCCAAGTTACCAAGCTCCTTTCTACGGCTAAAATTAGCTTTTACAGAGATACCGTGCAACCTATAAATCTAACACTACTACTATATATATAAAATTCCTTTACCTACTAGACGAATATCTACTGTTATTTGCAAAAGAAAATCAATCAGTACCTTTATTGTAGAGCAAAGGAATGAATTAAGACTAGCTTTGGAAGGTATTACTGCTACGTACAAATGATTACATACAAATGGTAAATGTCTGTTAAGAAATACAACAATCTTTATGTATTTGTTGTGTACTAGATCGAAATCAATGTATTAATGTTTCTGATGTAGATGTTAATTTGTGTTCGTGTGAGATGGTAATCTAAAGATTTACCTGCATTTTCTTTAAAAGTACTTTTATTCACTGTTTGATATGATCATATGTATATGTTACTGTAAAAGCCCGTACATTGCTAAATCTTAGGTTTTACTAGGTAAGTCTCACGATTTACAACACTGTTGGTAAATGTCAGGATTTTTCAAGACGATTTTTCGGGCCTTTTTTTTGTTATAGCATTATGCATATATGCTATATATTATGCTATTATGCTATATTAGGATTATAGCATGTGGGGCATGATAGGTTTTACCAATGATTGTTGGTAAATTTTAGAACATTGTGCGAGTCGAGAAGGTCGCAGTAATTAGTAACTGTAAAAATACGCATCCAAGTAGCATGCGTATTTTCAAGTTACCGTCTTCACCATTTGTTATAGCCAAAAAAATTTAGCGTGTCTCCGACGTAAACCTAAGATTTTACCGAATGTACGGTGGTAAAACGAACGATGATCACAAAATCGTTCGGACTTTTACCATTTAGAATTGGGAAATTTTAGGTTAAACTGGAAATTCTTAGGATGTGCCGCAGTTCGGGCTTTTACAATAACAATTAATATACGAGATATTGCCACGAAACTTTTTTTGTATTGAAGAAACGGTCCACTGATTATTCTAACAAATAAACCGTCAAGAAATAATCAATTCAATAAATTATGTCATGCGTGACTTTTGTAGACTGAAAACATGATGACATGGATTATAAAGAAATCAAATTCGTCCAGCAAAAGCGATATTAAAGCAAAGAAAACAGTAACTAATAAATCTGTGATGTTAAACGACACTTTAATATTGGATGGCTTTCAGCTGCTTTCAGGCGGAAAGTCCAATTCTTTCGTTTAGACACAAAGAGCACAGTGTGACAGCCTTTGTGTTACTGTTTAGGGAACATAGTACACCGCAATGCGGAAATACAATAAAATTTAATACAATTCCCAACGTCTTTGACTTGACCTGAAACCGTAACACCGTTGTATTGGTATTATATCCTTAAAATCATTCGTCAGTAAAAAAAGCATAGATATGGAAACTGACGTCAGCATTGGAAGTATTGTTGAACTAATAACACGACAAGATTGTTTTTTTGTTTTCTTTTTTTGTTTGTCGGTTTAATAAAATTTTCGGTTTCCCATCAAATTGTGATTAATAAATTTGCACTTAAAGATAAAATAAAAATATTTTAGAATGTACATGAAAATTTACCACGGTATATTTTGCCGATCAGACTTGGTTTCAGCAACAAGGCACTTGTAAGTCCGAAACTACCTACACATCTGTGCTATCTTTAACCGCCTAAAATCAATCCATGAACTTCGAAGCGCAAGCAAGTTTGTCTGGAAACTCAGCACCGCCAATCAAGCACTATTCTAATTCTAATTCGACGAGGGTGGGCGTCAACGTCGGCTGAACTTCCACCTCAGGTGCTACACTTTAGTTTGCACCTAACTGTTACAGTTTATATTGGTTTGGTGTTACCACAAATACTAGCCGGTCGAAACGTAGTTTGTTCTTAGTGTCAATGGTTTGTTGTTGGTCAGCTTTATTCGTTTGCTCTATAATCTTTGCCTTCTTGTCCTTTGTTTGATTCGCTTTCCGGCTCATTTTAGTCAGCCATTTTCAAGAATATTTGTATGATTAATAAAAAAAACAAAGTGTACCTGCCCTTTAGACCAAACGAACAAGCGTTAGAAATAAGCATCATATTATCCATTTATCTGTATAATAAAAGTTAGGCCATAAGAGCCCCGTTACCTACCTTTTATTTATATATATTTTATTATACATAAATTATATAAAGACAAAGTTTCATTATATTTTAGCAGTTTAACATCTTGGTCGATAGGTGGCACTGTTCATTTCACTCCATTTTCTAAATCGCGGTGTTAAGATTTTCCGTGAAAGAATGACCCCTCGCACGTGTCAGCTGCCTCAGGCGTGCGACATTGCGGTCGCACGCCACTAGGCCACAGCCTAAAGGCACCAAAATGACGGGCCTGTTTTTACAGGCCACGGTATGGCCTCCGCGGCCAGGGGGCACAGCCCCGATGCCGCCTGCTGCGCCCCCGGACGGGGGCGTAGCGACATCCCTCGACGTGCCTCAAGTTTGATTTTTTAACTAACAAAATCTTTAAACCTAGCTAGAGTATGACTGTCATCGAAGGTCTAACAGTGGAGACAGAAGACAGTTATAAGAGGGTCGAAAAGTATACAGCAGCTATAACGTGTCTCGGCCGACTCATTTCCTGCATCTTTGATGAGAACTTTAAACCTAGCTAGAGTGCGAGAAGAAGAAGCGAATCAATGATAAATGTTGCAAAAACGGGGAAAATGTATTTCTTTTAAAAACTTGTGTGAGGGAATATTGTTCCTCTTAAAAAGTTAAAAAAAAAATCCACGATAGCATAATTATGTCTATCTTTTAAAGTTAAGTCACACTCTCTTACTTACTCAAAAAGGGATTTTTGACTTTTTATTTTAATGTTAAGTTAGCTAAGGTTACTAACTACTAACAGGTTTAACTTTAGGTTATTTTAGCATACTTTAATGATAAGGATTTTGAGAATTTATCTTTGCTTGTGACCTGGTATGATAATAGGCATGACGACAGTATCAAAAAATTGCAAATCTATTTAGTCCGTCAGTTAGAGTATTGGAAATTAATGGACACGTATTTTTTGTTTTTGTAATTCAATGAATATTAACAAAGATAAAACGCATGAAAACTCGTGAGTGGGGGGGGCTCGTGACGTCAAAACTAGCTAAAAATTATACCTAGGCGTGACGTATTGAGAATTTTAAAAGCGTCATATCTTGGTCAACTTTTATTTACGTAACAAAAGAAAAAACACGGGTCAAATATTTTCTGATAATCTAACTGACGGACTAATTTTTTTTTTTTTGTCGCCTCGCCTATTCCATCGATTCGCCAAAGCACTCAAGTCCCTGATCGATCAAACTGTTTGGTTAGGCCCTGCTCTCATTTGCAAACAAGACGTACATTTTATTGAAGTCGTCCAGTCCAGTCTCGTCCAGTATTATAGTAGCTACCGAAAAAAACATCAAATAAAAAAAAAAATATAAATAAAGAGTCAATGGTCAAAGTGAAAAGAAATTTAGTAATTTACACTCACATATTCAATGGCTATGGTTATGCTCCGGACCCAGGTTGGCCTCAGCAAGGAAAACCTGCTCAGGTGGAGATTCATAAATGACTCTGCCCTGGAGTGTAAATGTGGTGCTGTTCCACAAACGATGGGATACTTATTATCTGGGTGTCCTGTTGTTTGTTCACTACAGGACGCTACCGAAAGCACCAAACTAGTAGCTTAGTTCTGGGCCGACACAATTTAGATTGCCATCGACACGCTAAGAAGAAGAATGGCCATGTGGATATTATTATCAAACGAAGTTAACATATTATTATCCACCTCTTGAAAAATGTAACATACCTACTACATATAACGTCGGTATGCCTACACAAAACCGAGTAAATGAAAATCAAACAGTTTTCTTTCTATTTCTGTCTTTTTTATGCTATTTTTATGTTTAGGTAAAAATACCTAACTTCTCGTGACAATTTTTTTTGGATTATTGTACCTACATCTGTAAACTGTCTAATTTCTCATTTAGATCGTCTGGTGTGGATCCGGCTAATTGGATCGTCTGGTATAGATCCGGCTATTCAGATTAGGTGCGAACGGAAACCGGCTCATAAAATGAAGAAGAGGTTAGCATCTTAGCTCTGCTTGACGAAGATTGTGAGAACGCAGCGGTCAAAGTTAATGCAAGATTTTACACAGAAGAACCACATATACATAAGTACCCAGTTTCTTTTAGTAGTAAAACTTATCTGACTCGGTACATGTTGTTTCATGATGAGGTCGATTAAAAGGGTGTCTAGTCTGAACGGACGAATATTTATTTGTATTGATTATAAAGTTAGCTGGACGTACGAGCACTGTAGCTTATACCCTGCTCATTCCTTGGTCAATCCGCTCTGAATGCCTCGACATAAGACCACAGCTTTCATGAGATGTTTCAAGTATGCTGCCACTCGCTGCTAAAATGATCTACCACCTCTCATAAGATCCCTAAACAAACATAACCTTTCCTTTCCAGTCGGGTAAAAACAAAAGAAGATTTTAAATTACATTTCCACAAGTCCTTTTAGAAAAACAAAAGTATGAACCAAATACATTATAATAAGGTTTATCAACTATCGGCAAGGCATATCAATCCAAGCGGCTCGCGACGGCATTACGATTTCCAAGAAAATACGTTACTTGTTTGTAATTTGTAATTATTTATTTGTAAAACATAGGTGAAGAACATATATACATTAATCATACATGTCAAGGTCTTAAATAGATAAGTGTTGCACTATGCTTTGTCATTGTTGACATACAAATATTAAAGTCAGGTTCATCAAAGTTAACAAAATTTTCTATCAATTTTATACAAATACATTAAAATAATCAATTTAATAATGTCCACTACAAGAAAGAAAAACAAAAAACACACACAAGAAGATCATAACAAAAGAACATGCGAGAAATTATTCGTCCGTTACATTAATAATATGAATTAATAAAACAACAGAATTTAATCAAATAGTCATCCAAAATTAAAATAGTCATCCAAGTCAACATTAATAATATAGATTTATAAAATTACATAATCTCACAATTCATCAATCATAATTTAATCAAATAGTATTATCATTAAAATAGTCATCCAAGGTATAATAACATTTCTCAACTAATAACTTGTGAAGACACTTTTTGAATTTCTTTAATGGCATACATTTTATAGCATCAGGTATTTTATTAAAAATCTTTGGTGCAACACCAAAGAAGCTCTTTTTCATTACCGCAGTATTACATTTCAACGTACATAGTTGATTTTCATATTGACTCCGAATGGGGGTGGGTCTTCTTAACTGTTGAAAATTTTGTAAATAAATGTGGATTTGATTTTATAAATAATGCAGTTTCTAATATATATATAGCTGGTAACGTTAATATTTTTAATTTCTTGAAGTAGGGAACGCAACTATCTGTTGACTTTAAATTACACATGGATCTTACACACCTTTGCATCCTAAATACCAGTTCCCTATTTGTTGATTGCCCCCAGAAAACAACACCGTAACGGAGAATAGAGACTACAAGTCCATGATAGGCTGTTAACAGTGTCTCAGAATTAACTCTCTTAGATAATTGAAACAACAGATACGCAGATTTACTCAGTCGTTTACAAACCACTTCCAGGTGAGGTTTCCAAGTCAACTTACGGTCTACAGTTATGCCTAAGAATTTTGCACTCGTAACTTCTTCTATTCTACACTCATCGTAGGTAATATTAAGGGGTGGATTCTCACGTCGTTGATGAAACTGTATAATTTTAGTTTTATTCAAATTGATCACAAGATTATTATTATTTAGCCAATTAATAATGTTATTTAGCGAGTTATTGATCTCATTTCGATATTCGTTTGGATCAGTGCATTCTATGATAGCCGTACTGTCATCTGCAAAAAGTACCATTTTGTTTCTCAAATTTCTTGGGAGATCATTGATATATATTAAGAAAAGTGGGGGCCCGAGTACAGTGCCCTAAGGCACACCATACTTCACGGACCTCGCTTCAGAGACATATGTAGTTTCTAATTTGCTTATAGGACAGATTCTGGAAATCTCAGTACACTGTGTCCTATCACTTAGGTATGATTCTAGGAGTTTATGAATGTTTCCTCGAATGCCGTACCCGTGTAACTTTTGCAGCAAGATCTGATGATCTACGAAGTCAAGTTAAGCGTCGACTAGATACAAGTAGGGACAAAGCAAAGGTCGGCAACACTCTAGTAACTAATCACGTGAGATGTGGACGTGTCGCGTTTTTTCACGGGCGACCACTGAAAACCAGCGCTGTGTTGTGTCCACAGCACAGCACAGCATCATGCTGAGTGGTAACCTGCTCGATTGTATAAATATTTGTTATGCGTTGTATGTTTTTTGTTATTTTTTTGTCATTTTGTATGATGCACGTCATGTCCCTGCAACAAATCAATATTTTTTTCTCTCTATTTAATTTTGATATCTCATTTGGAAGCGGATATAATTGTCTTTTTAGTACGTTACGTGCGTTCGACTGTTAAAAAATATGGGTAGTCCGAAAATATTAACGTTTTGCAAACAAACTAAAGCATAGGTATACCTAATTGTTAATTTAATAGCTAATCTTTGAAATGTATGCGTGTTCGATTTTTGTTAGATTTGTGGTAAAATCGTAAAAATATCGGCATCAGGACACTTGCGCGAATGGACATTTGAGCGAACGATACTTGCGTGATAGACATTTGCGCTACAGACCCTTGCGCGCATCCACTTGGGCGAAAGACACTTGCTCGACATTCTTCTTCCTTCTTTTCTTTACATATTGGCCACTGCACTTACAGACAAAACATAATAGGCATGACCTGTTATTACTTACATTTTTTGTCAGTAATTACAAAACAAATGAAAATATAAGTTGGTGACCTGATAATTCATGATAAAAACCTTATTTTGTTAGTTTTCAATACATGATTAGGTAACTTTTATCAAACATACCTCTTTTTAAAAAGAGATTTACATGTTATGGGCAAACAGGACCGATTTAAGCCTCTTAACTTTCTCCGTAGATGAGTCTATACATACTCTATAAAATTTTAGAAGGAATTTCTCAAATTATCGTTTCCAACTAAATTAAATACCAAAAACCATTTTGTCGTTTACGTCCTTTAGTTATAAGCTAGCAATCCTCGCCCCGCTCAGACGCTCAGTCCCCCCGCTCAGTCCCGGGAAAATAACATAGAATCTGTATTTGTTCTTGATGATTTCACTCACGCTCACCCTTTTTTTTTTTTTTTTTTGCGGATGGAATATCATCAGATGACTTCTCCCGCTCTGGGCGGAACAGGAGGGAGTGTCAGACTTTTACTGACTAAAACCCATCCATGTTCCTTCATCGCCCTTTGTGTTCCGGGGTCACGGTATCTCTTTCGAACAGTCCCGCAACGGTCCTTGCGGACCCCGTCCTATTGCTGACTCTCTTTAAGGCGCGCGTGGAACACGAACGCGCCGTCGACACGGCCTGTCGTCATGAGACGGACGGACGGCGAGCCAGCCCATAGCCCACCGTCCACAGGCCTGCGCCTACGGTGGCCGGGACGCTGTGAGGTTCTCTCCTTCTCACGTTCCGCCACCTCCTTCTCTAGCATTACTGCTTCGCAGAAGGAGGTTACGGCGTCCCATTCCGTGTCGCTCCGGACCATGGCTTGCACCAGGGCCGGACGCGAGAGGTTGCCGCCGCCAATCGCCGCTTCGAGGACACGGCGGTGCTCCGCCCACGCGGGGCACACCTCCACCGTGTGCTCCACTGTGTCCTCCGGTCGATCCTCGCAGTGGAAACCGCCCGATTCGGTGCAGGAACCTCCCGAAAACACCGTGTCCGGTGAGGACTTGCGTCAGGCGGAAGGTGAGGACGCAGTGGCGTCTCTCAAGCCAGTTCTCAAAGAGGGGACTTATCGCCACTATCGTGGCGTGCCCTGCACGGGGTTGCGACAGTCGCTCTTTCCATGTCGCCATGAGATCCCGTCGGAAGTCTGTCCGCTGAGCGACAATTTGTCGCAGCAGCGGAGTTTCCCCCCGGCGTAGCGCCTCCGCGCGCCATTCATGCAGGCGCGCGAGGACTGTCGCCTCCAGATCCCATGGCGGCAATCCGGCAAGGAGGCACGCCACCTCGCGGGCGATCGTGCGGTACCCACGGGCCAGCCTTACGGCTACCACCTTTTGGGGCGCGTTCAAGTAGTGGGCTGCACGCAGCCTCAAGGAACGCGTCCCGTAAAGGGCCATGGACCGCACGACTCCCGCGTAGAGCCTCCGGCAGGAGGCGTTCGGCCCCCCCAGGTTGGGCAGGAGCCGCCTGAAGGTAGCCCCGGTCCGTTCCAGTTTGGGCGCCAAACGTCGGAAGTGCTCCACGAAGTTCCACCGGCTGTCGAGGACAAGTCCTAGGTACTTAAGCGTCGACTCGACGCCGATGGATACCCAGGAGGGGTATAGTGAGTAGGGATCCCGTCGGTGGCGCGTTCCCAGGCCCATGAAAGAACATGGCCTCGGACTTGTGCAGTGCCACAATGACAATTCCCTTCAGGACGGCGAACCGCGCCTGGAAGGAAGCCTCCTGTCGAACTAGGTTCAGGACCTGGTTCTCCACCGGCACGGTCTGGCCTTGTCGCTGCTGCTGGTGCTGGTGGCCCCCGTTTGAAGGCGCCACGCGAGAGCCTGACTTACGCAGACTTGCCAGGTCCGCTTGGAGCTTCGCATTCTCCTGCTGGAGAAGCTCCGTGGCGGCCGTCAGACGGGCCACCTCCTCCCGCAGTTTGGCCACATCTCCCTCCGGCGAAGGAGGTGGTGGAGGCCTCGCAAAGTTGGCCTCCGCTGCCGCCATGATGGAGGCGGAAGCCACGGGTATGGCCTTGAGTTTAGATGAAGTCTTCATCTTCAAGGTCACGCCCCTTATCACGGCTTCCACCTCCTTAGCAAACCTGGCCTTACGCTCCGCCTCGGAGCCGCCAGTTGCACCCGCTTCGTCGCCAGACCCGGGTACAGCATTGCCCGGGTTACGCCTCTCCTCGGAAAGCCTTACCACCTCACGGAGGCAGAGAGCCCCCTCCCCTTGCCCCAGATCCCACCACGCTTGTTGGTGGGGATTTTTCGGGCCGAGGCCTCCTCTTCTCCGGATGACGACCCCCGGTCGCCGTCCCAGCCTTCGCGCGGCGGGAGCTCCCTGAGCCTCCCGCGCTCCCATCGCTGGGTGCGATATCGGACTCCGATCTCGCATCCCTCCTCTCCTCTTCTATGCCGTTACTGAAGTTATTTTAAATGAAATGCAGAGCTTTTACTAATCAAGCTGTTTTATTTTATCCGAACACTGCACCGTTACAAGTATGTGACAGAAGAAAAAAAAAGCATAGACAGGAATCATAACCAATAGCAACTTAGCGATATAAAACAAATAAAAACAGTATTACCAACCTAGACAAATGTATGGACATTGTACATCTTATTTAACACCCTCTCTCAATGTTATACATTTAAACAAAACAATATTCTAATACTAAACAACATTATAAACAACAAATAGTAGTTTTAGTTTATCATTACATTACCTACACCGCACTCTTTCAGAAACTATACAAAAATACAATCAAGAAAAAAAAAAAAAAAAAAAAAAAAAATTATTCTTTGTTATGAGATTTCGTTAACATATCTGCTGGTTGTTTCGAAGTGCATATGTACTTAAGGCTAATTTTATTATTTCTAATTTAATCCTTGACAAAGTGATATCTGATATCCACATGTTTCAAGCGTTTCACAGACTCTGTGCTTGCATTCAATATTGCTGACTGATTGTCACAAAACAAATTTACTGGACAAACATTTTGAAAACCAAAATCATGTAACAAATTAACCATCCAGCATGCTTCACTAGCAGCCATACTCATTGAAATATACTCAGCCTCTGTTGAAGGCAGACTTACAGATGATTGCTTCTTTGAACACCATACTATTAAGCAATTTGCAAAAGTAAACAAGTACCCTGAAGTAGACTTTCGGTCTCTTTGGTCACCTGCCCAATCAGCATCACAAAACCCTTGCAACACTGTATCATTACATTTGTATATTATGTTATAATCAATAGTATACTTTACATAACGCAACACTCTCTTAAGCGCACTCAATAATTCACTATTGGCCGAATTCTGGAATCTACTTAACATAGAAATGGCAAAACGAAGGTCAGGCCTAGTGCCTGAAATAGCATAAAAAAGACAGCCAATTATTTCCCTACAAGTTTCTTCAAGCTTTTTATCACATTTAACATCAGAATCAAATATCTTACTATTCAAATTTTTATCCATAGGGGTCATCATTGGCTTGCAATTTTCCATATTAAATCTTTTTAATACATTTACCAGATAATTTCTTTGTGATAATACAGTTGTGCCATTTTGCAAATTTTGTTTTACATTTATTCCAAAAAAATCTGAAATGAACCCCAGATCCTTCATCTTAAATTGCTTATTTAAAACAGTCTTTAGATTTGTAATCTCCTGTTCATTTGTGCCAGAAATTAACATTTCATCCACATAAATTAATACAAACATTTTATCTGTGCCACTATACTTTCTATACAAACATGAGTCACACTTTGATCTCACAAAACCTTCTTTTGTTATTCTTGTATTAAATTTTTGATTCCAACACTTAGGAGAACTTTTCAAACCATATAACGATCTCTTTAATTTAACTGTATTATTATTTCCTGAATAGGCCCCTTTAGGCAAACTAACATACACTTCTTCTTTTATCTCCCCATATAAGAAGACCCCCGTTACGTCCATTTGATATATAGGCACATTTAATTTTGTTGCCACAGCTACAAATAGTCTAAATGTGGACAACTTCGCAACTGGAGCATAAATATCACTCAAATCAAATGAATCCTGTTGTTCAAACCCTCGGGCAACAAGTCTAGCTTTATAGTGTAAAACATTATTTACATTTTTTATCTTAAAGACCCACTTACTACTAACTGTTTTTCTATTTACTGGTACATCACAAAATTCCCAAGTGTCATTGTCTTTAAGAGTCTGTAGTTCCCTAGCAATAGTTTCACTCCACTTACTTGAATCTTTTCTGTTCATAGCCTCAGTGTATGTAGCTGGTTCACACTCACTCTCATCCAACTGCACATTATTGCATTTATAGAAGGATGTTTGCTTTCTGACCCGCTGGCTTCTTTCATCTATGGGTAAATCACTTTTATCCAATAGATGTTCCTCATCACTGCATGGTAAGTACTCACTGTCAGTCATGTTCTGATCCCTCCTCACCAACACTACTTGTATGAGTCACCTCCATTGTTTCATCTAGGTTAGTAGTTAACTCATTCACAGGGTTAGGTTCTGTCTCAGGGTTACTGTCTACCACAGGTTCTTCTTCCAGGTTTATTGATGTTGTGGATTCCTTTTCTTCGCCTTCCTTCACTTGAAGTTTCTCATCCTTACCCTTTCGGTTTAGGAATACAACATCTCTCTTTGTCTCCACTGTGTTTGTTTTTGGAAAATAAATTCTATACCCCTTCACATCTTCTTCATAACCCACCATTAACCCCTTTTCGCCTTTCTTATCCCATTTCCTCCTTCGTTCCTTCGGAATGTGAGCATACACTTCTGTGCCGAAGACTTTCAACTGGTAAATGTCAAATCTTTTGTTTGTCCATACTTCAAATGGTGACCTTGTATTTTCATGACTTTTCCCAGTTCTATTCAACACAAATACTGCTGTATTAACTGCTTCCGCCCACAGTTTCTTTGGAAAGTTTTCTTCATGTAACATTGTCCGTGCTGCTTCCACCAATGTTCTATTTTCTCTTTCAGCCTTTCCATTCTGTTCTGGCGTATAGGGTACAATACAACAATGGTTTGATGGTTTGATGTGTTATCCCACGTTTTGAAAACAGATCTTTCACTTCTTTGTTTAAGAATTCTGAACCATTGTCACTTCTAAACATTTTCACTCTGTTTCCTGTTATGTTTTCGGCCTTATTAATGAAGTTCTCAATGCAGTATTTGATCTCATATTTTGTTTTAACAAAATACACACTTCTGTAATTCGAATAATCGTCCTTCAGTATAACAAAATATCTCGCCCCTCCAACAGATGCATCTTCCATTGGGCCGCACGTATCCGCATGAATCAGCTCGCAAGTCCTTGTACTCACGTTCTCACTTTTGTTGAACGGTAATCGATGTATCTTCTAGAGATGGGTAGCTATTCCAATAACTAGCCAAATACCGGCTACTAATGAAATAGCCACGGCTATGATATCCGTCAATACGATAGCTAGCTATTGGCTACTGGCTGGCTAGAATACGGCACAGCAGCGGATAGCTGCCCCAGAGTATAATATAACTACTGCAGCCGTCGCGATATTCGGTAGCCGGCTAGCCGGAGTAGCCGTTAGCTAACTAGCTTGTGTGCGTGCTCACTGCGCTGAGTAGGTAGTGACGTAATGTGAGACGCGAGTGCGAACTTCATTCACATCGCACATCTCTTTCTCACAATAGTCACAAAATAGAATAAAGAAAGAGAAGGCATTGTATCTTAGTAATTTCGTTCGGTTAGTGTATGAATTTACGAAATACGATAGTTAGAAAGGTAGTAGCTAATTACAGTTAGATGTGAAGGAATTTGATACTAACTATACGATTTTAAACCTAATTTCAGTCTAGAAATGGGTTGAAATCGTTTAAATTATCAGAAGCGTGACATCTGTACTTTACTTGCATACAACTAAAGTCTGAGTCGATTTATGTACGTAAAGTAAAAGTTTTTTAGTTCATACAAACAGAGATGACGCTACTGTAGATTTTCGTTTTCTTAAAATAATAATAAGTACGACCTACGAGGGAAGTCAATTCTTTTCAAAAGATTATTAAAAAAAAAAAAGTAAATGAAAAACGAAATTATGACATTACCTAACTTATTGACATCTAGACTTTTGCCGCGGCGAGGATCGAACTCGAATCGCAGGGCAGTTGACTGTTATTCATTTTAAGTCCCGCTGCGCCGCTAGCCGCTAGCGAGCGCTAGTCGTTATTGTTCAATAGCCAAGTAGCCAAAATAGCTGGCTAGCTAGCTGGCTATTCCACCACAAATAGCCGGCTAGCTAAGCTATCGAAGTTTCGGCTAGTTACCCATCTCTAGTATCTTCCCAGCTAAACAACTCTCACACTCAGGTTTAGTGGTTTGTTTAACATCAACATTATGTTTTTGCAGAATATCTTTCACGTAAGTAAAGTTTTGATGCGCGAGTTTTTTGTGCCACTCATTTAAGTCATTCTTCACTAGTGTTGCAGAGCTTGCAGTCTCGTAATTATGCATAAATCGCAGTTCCAAATAGTAAGAATTACCAATTCTTTCCGCCACTGCACAAACTTGGTTGTCTTTGTAAAATTTGCATGACCTGTCACCTGTCATCATGGCGTAACCTTTATCTGTGGCGCGAATGACTGAAAACAGGTTATTATTTAGTTCCGGAACGTATAGAACGTTGTCTATGACCGTATCAATCCATTCGGTCCCGTTCCACACTTGCACCGCCACCTGTCCGCAGCCGAGGACACTAATTGTCGCGCCATTACCGACAACCACTGATTGTTCTGTGGTACTAGTGAATGATGTAAACAATGCGCGATTTCGACACATATGTTCACTAACACCAGAGTCCACTAACCACTTTGATTTATGCAGTTCATGTGACGAACTAGACACTACAAACGCATTACTCTTCGTTTTGTTCTCACTCTCAGTCTTACTAACTTTTTGTTTACGAAACCTACACTGCGCCTTGAAATGTCCGAACTTTCCACAATAGAAACACTTTTTATTATTTTCGTTTTCTTCACTGCCGTTTTTATTTTGTCTGCAATCACTTTGAAAATGTCCAATTTTGCCACACTTGAAGCACTTTACTTGTCTTGTACTTTTAACAACGAGTGCAGAGGATGAAGATGGCTGAGACTCTTCAATCTTGCCTTTCACCCTCTCTTCTTCAATTAATAATCTGGCCACCAAGTTATCAATGGTTTGTTTATCATCAGGTGCCGACTCCCACGCCGACACAAAATGCTTATATTCGTCAGGCAACGACATCAATACTTTTGTGATAACGAACTTATCAGAGATCTCCTCGCCCATCTGTTTTAACGAGTTTCTCATCTCCTGGATTTTGGACAAGAAAACTGACATATCGATGCCCTTTTCGTATTTGTACTGGAAAAAACGTTGTTGTATTATGTGTATACTAGTTTCAGTCTTCTGTTCATACACGCTTTGAAGTTTTCGCCACATTTCAGCCGAACTCGTGCATGTGATGATGTGTAACATGGCGTCATCCGTCATCCACGTGACCAACATCGTTTGCGCCTTAGCATCTTTAGCTTCCCATTTGGTTATTTCAGCAGGAGCTTCGGGCTTAAAACATTTTCCTTCCACAACGTCCAGCAAACCATGGCCTCTCAACAGCACAGTAGTCTGAAATTTCCAGATATTCCAATTTCTGGAACCCTCCAGCTTAATCACGTTCCCGTTATTGTTACTCTCCATTTTCCGAACTTGTTCACAATCCAGAACAAGTTATCCTTGGTTGGGAATACACCGCGCCACACCGCGCGCCACCTCCGCCGCCGTGAGACTTAACCTCACTTTCTTACCCACCGATAAGTAACAACTGACGCCGAACTTTTCTTGATTCTAACTATCTCACGACACAGGATTATGTGCCTGGGCCCATAACCTGAAGTTATTTTAAATGAAATGCAGAGCTTTTACTAATCAAGCTGTTTTATTTTATCCGAACACTGCACCGTTACAAGTATGTGACAGAAGAAAAAAAAAGCATAGACAGGAATCATAACCAATAGCAACTTAGCGATATAAAACAAATAAAAACAGTATTGCCAACCTAGACAAATGTATGGACATTGTACATCTTATTTAACAGTTACCGTTACAGTTACAGTTACAGGTGGTTGTGTTGGTTTTATCTTTTTCCATATTTGAACCCAAGAGTATGGGGGAAATAAAAGTTAATCTGGGCAGAGACCCCTGTACCCAAGATAAGCAGATTTTAGCATTTATTACTCGCCAGAGGGTCTGCAGGTACCCTGGCGAGGGTGAGCACTAGCGACTGATTTGTTCATTGGGAACACCCGTCAGCCATACATCCCCTCGCGGTGCGTCGCCGCTTGGGATTCGGGGTAACTTTTTATAGAGGTTTTCTACCTCGCGGTCCGGGCAATTAAGCCAAGACCCTCGATCCCTATCGAAGCCGCGAGACGTGATCCACAGCACTTCGATATGGGATTACGAGATTGGCGATGACAGAGGAGGACGCATCCTTCTCTGTCTGCTCGGAGGCAGGGTGAGTGCACACCGAGCCCACCCTCATTCCTCTGCTATGCCCTCTGCTTTACAGAGGGTCACGCAGAGGAACGCACCGGTGGTCCTGGTAGGACCCCACCCATGTCAGAATAATTAGCCGCGGCAGTAACACTCGATGTATTGATTGTATTAATGTTGACTATGGAGTGTATTGGTCGGACCATTAGCCTTTAATTGTTAAATGTAATCTTGACATGATTAAGAATAAGTGTATTTGTGTCGATTGGATTTCTAATGACATAATGTGGGGTGAGAGAGAAACTGACGAAATAGAAAATTATTCTGACATTTGTAATGATAAATTAAAGGACCTTGACTTTCCCAGTGAATTCTGTGTGTGTGCAGACAGTATGTGTAATAATTCTAAACATAGATATATTATTGAAAATTTGTATAATGACATTATTAAGATTTTATAAGATTTTAAGTAAGAAAGTGAGGAAGCATAAGAAGGGTAAAACTGTAGTGGGATTGAACAAACACATGAGAGAGGCACATGTTTAGGCTAGGCAGGCTTATCAAAGCTATACAGCACATGGGAAACCTGAAAGTGGGCCTATTCATGACAACATGTATCTTACACGTAAAACTTTTAAATCTAGACTGAAGTTTTGTCAGAATCACCAAGATCAGCTTAAAATGGATATACTAGCCTCCCATGTTACAGATAAAAACTTTCGTGCTTTCTAGCAGGGTACTAAGAGGATGAACAGTAGGGTTAGTCTGCCAGTGAGTGTGGGCGGGTATAGTGAGCCTAAAGATATAGCTAACTTAATTAGAAATCACTTTAGGGTTGTGACACCGCTAGCCGCTAGTGTTGCAGTGGCGGATGTTGAGTCTGTGACTGTCTGTGAGAACCCGATTGGCTTTACTTGAAATGATGAAAAATATTATCATGAACATGAAACGAGGTAAGTCTCCGGGCGGTAAGTGATGGGCTGAGCATTGAACACTTGCAGCTCGCGGGTAAGCATTTATTTAGAGTACTAGCTATGTTGTTTATCTTTTGCATTCGTCACTCGTACTTACCACCTAAGATGACGGAAACTATTGTTGTAACTATAGCAAAAAATATCACTGGTGATGTATCTGATAAGAATAATTATAGGCCCATCTCCCTGGCTACTGTGTTGGCAAAGGTCTTCGACGGTCTCTTGGATGCACAGCTCAACAAATATATTACCCTTCACGATGCACTGTTTGGTTTTCGTGAGAATTTGTTAACAGAAAGTGCTACTTTGACACTAAAGCACTAAAGCACACAATCGCTTACTATGTTAGCAGGAAACACCCATATACGCTTGCTTTCTAGACTTATCGAAGGCTTTCGACCTAGTGGATTATAATAAGCTCTGGACGAAGCTTGTAGGTCGAGGCTCCAGCCGAACTCATTAAGATATTCTTTTTCTGGTACAAACATCAGAAAAACGTTGTCAAGTGGGGAAACGTAGTTTCGGATGAGTATACACTTGTGTTGTAATGATTGTTTTTTACATGGGTTTTATACTTACACTAGCTGTTGCCCGCGGCTAAACTAACTGTCCCACGGATCATATTAAAGAGATAAATAGTATCCTACATGTTAATCCAGGTTATAAACTATCTATAGGCCAAATTTCGTAATCATCACAATTATAATCTTCACAATCACTATCACAATCACCATCACTATCACCATCACTGTCACAATCACCATCACTATCACAATCGCCATCACTATCACCATCATTATCACTGTCACTATCACTATCACAATCACCATCATCGTTATCACAATCATCATCATCATTATCACAATCATCATCATTATCACATTCACCATCACTATCACTATCACATTCACAATCACAATCATCGTTATCACAATCATTATCATCGTAATCACAATCATTATCATCGTAATCACAATCATTATCATCATAATCACAATCATTATCATCGTAATCACAATCATTATCATTGTAATATCAATCATTATCATCGTAATCACAATCATTATCATCGTAATCACATTCATCACAATCATCATCATCATTATCACAATCATCATCATCATTATCATAATCATCATCGTCGTAATCACAATCATTATCATCGTAATCACAATATTATGCATCATTATCATTATCACTATCATCATCATCGTTATCACAATCATTACAATAAATCAACCATAACTCGTACAGAAGTCGAATCTTCTGGATCTCAAAATAAATGCCATATTCGGAATTGGCACCCATATTGATTTTTAGACGTTTCAACCCCATCGCACCCCAACAGAGGATGATAATATTTCAGGTCCACCACATTAAATCTTAAAATCGTTGTTTTTATAATACACCCGATGACCCGACCCGATACACCATACAAACAATAACCATTTTGATTATCAGACTTTGTCACCCCATTTTCCCCTCTTAGGGGTGGAATTCTGAAAAAAACTGAAACCCGTTTCTACACATTTTCAATAGAAGTACTCCTGTGAAGTTTCTAATAAAATAGTCTTACTAACTACTCTGTTTCACTCCCTCGGGAATATAATAATCCTTTCATAGTGCACCCCTAGACCTCATAAGGAACCTACTTGCCAAATTTGGAGTCTGTAGACCCAGCGGTTTGGGATGTGCGTTGATGTGTCAGTCAGTCAGTTTCTTCTTATGGATATTTAAGAAGATTTTAAAACAAAATTTAGCGAATGAACAACTTCAACACAAAACTTCATCCCCTTTCACCCCCTTGTGGGTTGAAATGAAAAAAAAAAACAATGTACGTTGTGTTAGTTTCCAACCATAAGCCGAAATATTAACTTAAACTAAAAACAAAATGTTATCCCCCTTTTCACCTCCTTAAGAATTTAAATTCTAACAACACCGTTGCTTAACCTAACCTAAGCTTCCAACCATACGCCTAGATAATAAATTTTATGATTTTTACTTCGAAAATTAAGGACTACACAAGTTCATCCCCCTTTTTATCCCTTTGTGGGTAGAATTATCAAAAACACTAAGGCACGTATAAATTAATTTTTTAAATATCAGCCTAAACACAAAATTTAAAGATCGTAACTTTAAAACTGACGGACTTTCATACACAACTTCATCCCCCTTTTTAACCCTTTGGGGGTAGAATTATGAAAAACGCTGAGACAATTAATTTTCAATTGTCAGCCTAAACACAAAATTTAAAGATCCTAACTTTAAAACTGACGGACTTTCATACAAACTTTCATCCCCTATTTGACTGCCTTAGGGGTTGAATTTCGAAGAACCCTTGTCCTACCTTATAAAGAGAACCTCTGAGCAAAGTTTCAGCATTCTAGATCCAAGCGTTTGGGCTGGGCGTTGATGAGTCAGTCAGTAAGTCAGTCTGGCCTTTTGTTTTTATTTATATAGATAGCTATTAGGTTTTAGGCTTTTAGGTTGCATATCAAATTGTTATTAGACCTTCTTTAGTACATTTTATTTTTCAATTGCTTCCATTGCCTAAATTTAAATTGACAGGCCGATCATCTGTTGATGACAGACAACCGTCATGTGAAAAATCCTTTATCTCGTCCCCTTGACCACAGCCCTTGACTATTTCTTTTAACCGTACTCTCCTCCAGACTGAAAGTTAGGTAGGTGAGTGCTCAGTGTGACCTTACAGTTTTCTGGCTCCTACCAGGAAAATTTAACGTTACAGTGTGGAGTTTGGCAAGGGGGGCTGACCTCTAAACGGGGTATCTTTGAGTCGTGTGTCTGAGATTAGATATCTAGGGCACATTGTAACTGAAACCCTTAATGACGACAGAGATATTGAGAGGGAGAGGAGAGCATTGTCGGTGCGCGCTAACATGTTAGTGCATAGGTTCGCAAGGTGTACAGCACAGGTTACGGTAACTTTGTTCAGAGCATACTGTCAAAGCTTTTACACCAACGCCCTGTGGACCGACTATACGCAGCGGGCCTACAGTGCTCTTGAGAGTGCAGTACAACAACGCCTTTAGGATTCTGGATTCTGCTTCGGTTTTGTAGCGCCTCGGGCATGAATGACTTTTACGCTATAATGCGCAAAAAGTCAGCCTCACTAATTCGCCGAATTCGAGGAAGTGGCAACGGAATCCAAAGGATAATTGCAGAGAGACCTGAATCTGCATGTAGGAAGGTTTATCAGGCTCCATGTTTATTTATTTCTTCTTCAACCCTTGGCCACCCAATGCTGAGTGTAGGTCTCTTCAAAATCTCTCCACTTTTGGCGGTTATTATTATTTATTTATAAAAGGTAGCTTCACAGCTGACAGTACATTAACATAAAAAAAAATCGAACATTACGCCAATTACGAAGTACACAGAAAAAACATTTGATTAGCCGAGATGACTCGAATGAATTGGCATTTTAATTTGTGGTGTGCCTGTGTGCGTGTGGGTAACTGTACGGTGTTTGTGAATGTGTGTGATGATGTGAGTTATGTATGTCTATGTACTTATGACTAACTGGCACTAGTGGCGCCACTGAGTATCCCGCGTTTGATCCAGGATTATAATTATCTCTTTTTTAAGACGGATTCGTGTGGTATTAAAGGGGTCGAGTGTTGGGAACTTGTCGTTGTATAATGCGGGTAAACTCGTATCCTTTACTGGTGATGTGATCAATGTGTGCCTCGAACAAGAATTTTTCGTCCAGAATCACACCCAAATCTCTGACCTGTGATGTTCGCTGTACAATATCGTCACTGATGCTGTAATTGTAAATAATATTGTTGCGTTTTTTATAAAAGGTTATTATTTGGCATTTTTTAGTATTTACGCGTAGTAGTCACTAAGTCTATCTAAGTCAGATTGGATCAATTGACAGTCATTGGTGTTATGTATTTTCCTGAATATTTTTATGTCGTCGGCATAGAGAAGATGTTTAGAGTAACGGAAACATTGTGTTATGTCAAATAAATAAATATTATAACGTAAGGGGGATTCAAGTGAGCCCTGGGGCACCCCAGAAGTAACATCCACATAATTAGATCGAAAACTACCGATAACAACAGCTTGCCGCCGATTTCTCAGGTAAGAGTCTATCCATCTTAACAAGTTCCCCTTAATACCTACGGCTTTTAGTTTTTCGGTCAGAATGCAGAAATCTACCCGGTCAAACGCTTTCTCAAAATCTGTGTATATTACGTCCACTTGGGCACCGTCGTTCATACCAGCAAGTCGGTAAGCTCAAGAAGGTTGGTATTGACTGTACGTGATTTTACGAAGCCGTGTTGGGAAGTGGGTATACAATGTCTGGTCGCAGCGTAGATTTGTGGTCGTATACAATTTTCTCCAGCATCTTCCCAAAGTTTTTCAATAGCGACACACCTCGGTAATTAGTTACATCCCGTTTGGGACCTTTTTTGTGGATTGGTACAATTTGAGCCTCGCGCCATTGTCGCGGAAATGTGCCCTCGTTGAGAGATCGCTGGAAGATGATCTTAAGGGGAGTACACATACGACACAGAGAGGACACGTACACGTACATTTTTTTATAAATATTGTAGGAAACCCAATATTGTAAGAAAGGAGCTGGTACTGATGTACCAGCTCCTTTCTTGCTATCTAATAATCCGAAAACGGTTTTTAGTAATTTGGGAGTGATAACAATAGAGTGAGTAACTTCTGACAAGGGGTATCATCGCAACACATAGTACTATTACTGCTAGTAGGACTAAAAACACTTTGAGGAAAAGTTATTAAATGCATTGCAGATGTCCTCACCGTTCGAGTACGTTATATCCTACGTTATATCCCCTTGATATACCATCTTGCGAGGGTATCCAGCAGATTTCCTTTTTATTATTTACGTACTTCCAAAACTCTTTAGGCGATTTTATTAATTGTTCCTCACATGTAGCAGTATATTTAGCGTACGACTCTTCTTAGAGAAGTTTTACTCGACATCTTAACAAAGCAAATTTAATATAATAAAATAGTCTGTTTGGTATTTGTATTTTTTCCAACATTTGTGTGCTTTAAATTTTTCTTTGATGGCATTTATTAATGATGGAGTCATGATGATGGATGCCTGACCTCGCAGTAGCAAAGAAACCACGTTTAATAAGGATCATGACACCGCCGCCTTTCCTTCTACTGGGGCGATCGTATCTAAATACATCATAACGATCGTCACATATTTCTGTATAGTATACCGTTGCATAGCCAACTTTTTGTAATAAGTATAATATCAAAGTGCTGCGATTAACAATAAGATAAAACAAAGGTAGTTTAGTCCTAAGTCCGCGCGTATTCTGATAATAAATGTTTAACTTATTCGTGTTGTGATTAAAGTGTGACAAATGGTTACCCGGAATACTATTGATGTTTGCAGGAAAGAGAAATAATTAAATGAGCGCGGGTTCATTAGAAAATAATTTGCCAGAATGTATGTGTTGAAAGTTGTCGTGGACCAACGATAAGTAGTGAGTAAAATGCGAGCCAGCGGCTTTCAACGCAGGGGCCGCTATGAGTGCCAGTGTTTCACTTGATTTGTTTTGTTTCTGGGTATGATTGTGTTTATTGGCGACGCAAAGATTCTAACTAGCGCATTTTTTTTTTTTTTTTTTTTTTTCGGATGGGAAATCATCAAATGACTTCTCCTGCTCTGGGCGGAGCAGGAGGGAGTGTCAGACTTTTACTGACTAAAACCCATCCATGTTCCTTCATCGCCCTTTCTGTTCCGGGGCCACGGTATCTCTTTCGAATAGTCCCGCAACCCCGGCAGGCACCCCTTCCTTTTTGCTGACTCTCTTTGAGGCGCGCGTGGAACACGAACGCGCCGTCGACACGGCCTGTCGTCATGAGACGGACGGACGGCGAGCTAGCCCATAGCCCACCTACCACAGGCCCGCGCCTACGGTGGCCGGGGGCCACGTGGTGGCCCCCGACGCCCGGGGCGTCTCCCGCGGCGGCCGGGACGCTGTGAGGTTCTCTCCCTCTCACGTTCCGCCACCTCCTTCTCTAGCATTACTGCTTCGCAGAAGGAGGTGACGGCGTCCCATTTCGTCTCGCTCCGGACCATGGCTTGCACCAGGGCCGGACGCGACAGGTCGCCGCCGCCAATCGCCGCTTCGAGGACACGGCGGTGCTCCGCCCACGCGGGGCACACCTCCACCGTGTGCTCCACCGTGTCTTCTGGTCGATCCTCGCAGTGGAAACACCCGGGCGTTTCCTCCCGCCCGATTCGGTGCAGGAACCTCCCGAAAACACCGTGTCCGGTGAGGACCTGCGTCAGGCGGAAAGTGAGGACGCCGTGGCGTCTCTCAAGCCACTCCTCAAAGAGGGGACTTACCGCCACTATTGTGGCCCTGCACGGGGTTGCGACAGTCGCTCTCTCCATGTCGCCATGAGATCACGCCGGAAGTCTGTCCGCTGCGCGACAATTTGTCGCGGCAGCGGAGTTTCCCCCCGGCGTAGCACCTCCGCGCGCCATTCATGTAGGCGCGCGAGGACTATCGCCTCCAGATCCCATGGCGGCAATCCGGCAAGAAGGCACGCTGGCTCACGGGAGATCGTGCGGTACCCACGGGCCAGCCTTACGGCTACCACCTTTTGGGGCGCGTTCAGGTTGTGGGCTGCACGCAGCCTCAAGGAACGCGCCCACACGGGGCCCCGTAAAGGGCCATAGACCGCACGACTGCCGCGTAGAGCCTCCGGCAGGAGGCGTTTGGCCCCCCAAGGTTGGGCAGGAGCCGCCTGAAGGCAGCCCCGGTCCGTTCCAGTTTGGGGGCCAAACGTCGGAAATGCTCCACGAAGTTCCATCGGCTGTCGAGGACGAGTCCCAGGTACTTCAGCGTCGACTCGACGCCGACGGATACCCCTCCTACCGTCTGTGAGGATCCCGGAGGTGGCGCATTCCGAGGCCCATGAAAGCACATGGCCTCGGACTTGTGCAATGCCACCTCGAGACCCAGTTGCCGGATCCTCTCGACGACTATTGCAACCCCGCGTGTCATTATTTCGGCCGCCGCCTCGTGCGACCCCCCTGCGTGCCAGCACCAGCGTGTCGTCTGCATAGCAGACCACGCTGACACCGCTAGGGAGGTCGGCGCGCAGCACCCAGTCGTACCCGATGTTCCACAAGGAAGGCCCTAGGACCGATCCCTGTGGAACACCGCACGACATCTCTCGCCGGTTCCATTCTCCGCTGCGACCGGGGTAGATAACGGCTCTATCCGTTAGGTAGTCCCCGACCACACGAAGAAGGTAGGTCGGCACCCGGTGATACCGTAGTGCCTCCCTAATGCAGCTCCAGGGCATGGAGTTGAAGGCGTTGGTGATGTCAAAAGACACTGCCAAGACAACCCCCCCCCCGGGACACTGCATCCCCCGTCGTGAGGGCTCTCACGCGCATGATGGCGTCCACCGTAGAGCGCCCCTTGCGAAAACCAAACTGGTGTTCCGCAAGATCCGGCCCCGTCCCCGCAAGGTGCTCGGCGAGACGGTTTGCAATGACTCTTTCAAAGAGCTTGCCCACCTCGTCGAGCAACACTATGGGCCGGTATGCGGACGGAGAGTCCGCAGGGCGCTCCGGCTTCCGAATGAGGACCAGCTTCCCCGTCTTCCAACGAAGCGGGAACTGGCCTTTCTCCAAGCATGCGCTTAGGAGCCCCTCCAGTCGGGGCCCGAGAGCCTCCGAGGCCAGGACCCAGGCTTTGCCAGGCAAGCCGTCGGGTCCCGGGGCGGTATTTTTGGCACTGAGCCTGCGTACCGCCACTCTCAGGTCTACCCCAGTCACTACCGGAGTGTCGTCGTCGTCGTCCTGGTGATCCGCTTCCAGCACCGCAGGCGGCGGAGCCATAGGCGGGGGGGGATGTTCCCCCCGCGTAGGGAACAGAGTGCTCACTACGTCCTCCACGAGCTCAGGCCGGAGACTCTGCGTCAGTGGGGGGGCCCAGATGCGGAGTTTATCCCGCACCATCTTGTAAGGGCGCCCCCCACGGATGTCTGTCGAGAGTCCCCAGCAATTCCTCGCGGGCCTGATCCCTGGCCAGCAGGACAGCTTCGCGGAGGGCGGTCTTCGCCGCTCTGTACCCCTCATATAGCTCCGCCTCAATGGCTGCCGCATCCGGTGGGCGGATGCGGAGCCTGCGATGCCTGACGTACAGGTGCCGCGCAGCCACGCACGCCTCACGCAGAGACGTCAGCTCTCGCGACCACCAGTACACCTGACGCCGGGCGCTTCCTGGCCGGACTCGGGGCATTGCCATGTCACATATGTCGGACATGGCCTCCTGGAACCACCCTGCCTCATTGTTAATCTCCCGGTCCAGCTGCTTCAGCGCCCAGCGCGGACCACCCGGGGCCTGTTGGACCGGCGCGCTTGAGGTCTGGGTGGAGACGTCGAACCGGATATACCGGTGGTCGGAATAGGTCTCCACCCCCTCCATGACACGCCAGTCAACGACACGTGGCGACAGAGCGGGGCTAGCGAACGAAATGTCCACCACCGACCCACCCCGCATCCGTACGCACGTGGGGACAGAACCCCGATTAAGGACGACCAGGCCCTTCTCCAGAGCCCAGTCCTCCACCATCTTTCCCCGCACATCAGTGCAACGAGAACCCCAAGCCAAGTTCTTGGCATTGAAGTCCCCGAGGACAAGCACGGGGAGGGAATGGTTCCCGACGACGACACTCAACTCTGCGAGAGAGTTGTGGAACTCGGCGAGAGTTCGGCTCGGGGAGAAGTAGACTCCCACCACTACGATCTCTCCGAACCGTGCTGCTACGCACCCCCGACCCCTCCTGACACCTTCGAGGGTCGGGGTACCAGCGGCGACCGACGACACTATGGTCACTGAGCCGCTAAGGTCCGCCGCCCAGTCTTCCCTGGGCTGGACGAAATACGGCTCAGCGACCACAGCGATGTGTATCGACCACTGCGCCATGCTCTGGAACAACAGATCCTGAGCGCAGGCGCAGTGGAACGCACCGGTGGTCCTGGTAGGACCCCACCCATGTCAGAATAATTAGCCGCGGCAGTAACACTCCCCGAAGGATAAAAGGAAATTCTCATTTCCTCTCATTCCCCGGAGAAGGATACTGCCGCGCCCAGGGTGCACCGGCCCAGCAGCTGCTCTTCCCTCCAGACGTATCGAGAGGGACCAGCAACCGCCAGACACACGTGGAGGACTTCTGACATCGCACCCCTTCTAACTAGCGCCTCAAGTGTCAAAATTGTGAAGCTGTCTAAGAACGACACTTTGACAGTTTTCGATACAATTTACGTTACGGAAAAAATTATTAATTAAATATTAATCAGATTTATGTGGTTTCTTGCTGGACCAGACAATAATTTTGCTGTCAATTAGTCAATTTTATTAAAGCGTCTGCAGGATCCACAAAACCAATGCGTTCCGGAGAAATCTAGACGGTACTGCTATGGATATGGAAAGAAATTTTCTTTGAAATAATGAGATTGACATTAAAGGAAGATGAACTTTAGATGAAAATAAAAATAAATAAAAAATCTCAGCATTATATTCAAATGCAATTAAGTAGGTACGTTATTGTCAGGTATTACAGAATGTGATTATTTAGTTTATTCTGAAATAGGAAATGATTTAGCGATAAGAGTTTCATATGACGAAAATCATATTTTGGAAATTTGTTTGTCTTGTATATTTTGAAAAAAACGTAATTGATTAACAAGTATGGATCTTTTGTTTAAAATTTGAATAAAAATAAATACAGTTGCGTGTACTAAATTATTTATTGATTGTAAAAAATGTATGACCACTCTTACAATACCCTTCAGATTCATAAGCTTCCCTTGTTAAGCTTTTATAATTTTACAGAACTACATAAATCAATGTGAATAATTGGTGGACCCAAATTTGTAAGACCACCAACTTTAAAATATCATCAAAATAAGGAGCCAATCCAAAAAAAGTGAAATCGGCTTGCCTATTCATTTTTTCTTCATAATGTAGTCTTTTGGAAACAAATGAAAACTTATTCCCGAATCTCCTTAAGTACTTACTACATTGAAGAACGCAACAATATTTCGTACAGGTTTGTGTATGTAATCGTGATACATCTGATTATGTCTAAACTTAACCTCAATTGTAAAGCAAAGTGTCGTTCTTAGACAACTTCTAAATTTCGACGCTAGAGGCGCGTGGATAATCTTTGCATCGCCAATTGATGGATGAGTTTATATAAGGAGTGTTAACTATGTTAGACATTATGAAAGTGGTTATTGTTACAATAGCGATAAGAAAAACAATTGGCGAAAATAAGAAAGACACGGAAATTACTTTAAATTTACAAACTTCCCTAAATCTTCTTCCGAGGTGATTGCAGCCGATGGTGATTTTTCGTGGCAGCGCATGTAAACTGAGCAGTTTTTTACCCACACAAATACACTTTGGATTTGTTGATTTTCCGAAAGTTGGCAATGATACAATCTTTAGCGTGTCTGTTCTTCAATTTGGCAATAATTTGCTTGGGCTTACCTGCTTGGGATTGCAGCGCCTGAACTCGCGTTATAAATTCAATATCTTCCCTGGCAATATTGGCGTTGATGGAGGTGGCTACTTTAAGTAACAACTGTGGCAGGTCTTCATCAGGTTTTTCCGGTATCTCTACTATATCGATTTTAAGGAATCTGTATTGCTGTTGGCTGCGGTTATACTCTCTATCTAAGACGCTTGTCTAAGCTATTTTTCTGAATAACATAGTTTTAAGATAAGTTTACTAACAAATTATGAACATTTATTAGTCCGAATTAAACGTATTTTTTTATTTTATTTGAAAGCGATTATAGGCCCTCGTTTCATTATTATGAGGTGCGAGCATTATATTAAAGTGTTAAAGCAACTAGGTACGAAGTGTATAACATAGAGAACTTTTAAAGTTTTTTATCTGAACTCACTGAAAGACACACATTGGGTGATTTCATTTTATTTTTATCTAGTTGTTGAAGATACTATCTTTTCCGTATTCATTAGGGTACATTATGATTAATGAAGATACGCGTTTGATTAAAGTATAAAACTAGTTGTAAAAAGATTTTGGGTTTATTAAATAGAGACTTGTTGCAACATGCGAAACAAAATGATTGGTAAATTAATTATTTTAGCCATTGTGGTCGCTCACGCAGTAAGTGATTCATGTGTGAAGTACACTTTTGAGCAAAATTTCGATGAATGGTTGACACATGAGTGGGGTATTTGTATGATCTTGCCGAATTGGATTCTTGATCAGTACAGTAATTGGGACTTACCTGATCCAAATGAACGCAGTACCTCTTTTATTAGGCCTCAAACAACTTTGAGTTGTGTGTCTTCATTCATTTTTACAATGAACGTATATGGTACGATAGAAGTGAACGTTTATATGGACCCAAAGGAAACTACTGACCAAATCACTATAATGTCCAACCTGATAGAAACTGATGGTGACAGAGTAACAGGAATGGTTACGTATTCGCCCTTGACTGATGAAAACTTCGTGACCGGATGGCACACAGTGAAGTTAATTGTAACAGGCTCAGAAACATATGACGGCTATGTAAGTATTAACATTGTGTTACTTAGTATCGTAGTAGCTGTTTGTCTTGTCATTGTAAGATTGTTTGCTGGTAATTCTATACGTCGCGTCATAAATTGGAAAGCGATAAGGATCCGCGTTCCAAAAATCCTGATATTTATATTTACTAATTAAAAATTGAATTATTGAGTGCAAGTTAGTGAGATTCTTAAATACGTATTTAAAAATATCTGTCCATAACATCGGGCGGCACAGACTATCATGGCTTAACAAGGACTGCATTTTTATCTGGCGCCGTCCTCTTGGTACCCATTACCTCCTTGAACTTAAGTCACGGAACTACCAACAACTTTCTTTGTTTCAGATATCCATCATGGGCATGGCGTCGCCAAATTCTATTGTTTTGGTCGATTCATTCCGCTACATACCACCTCATATGGATGAAAGCTATTGCTGCCTTTACGAAAACGAAGCAACAAAACCAGAACAGATAGAATCGACCACTGTGACAGATCCCATCACGATAGAATAAACCATAAATAAATAACATAGTGACCTAATTAAACAATCTAACTGCCAAAAAAAGCTTGACGTTAATGTGCATGGTTTAATGTGCATGTGCATTTAAACATACATAATATAACTAAACTTCAGATATGCCTATTAATTTTAAAAACTTTTAATGTTTATTAGCACTAAACCTTTTATATATCTGTTGTCATACCCAAAGTTGATACATATTTAATTTCGACTTTTCTTTCCGAGGCACGTACTGCCTCTGTACTGGATTATGTTATTATATATTTGTTATTTTTAGACTCATAATAAATTACAGAACCTGACATTAAAAAACAAAATCCAGTGCCTATATGACCTCCTATCCAAGGTACAAGATACAACAAAAAACAGCATCAACAAAACCATGCATATTACAATTTGTCTTTTTATAAACTAAACCAAAACTTTTTTTATTGTTTTATTTATGTATTTTAACAAACGATTTAAATGTTTACAATGAGTTTTATAAAATAAATTATTTGACGGACTTAAGAAATTAACACTAAGGCCTGAATTTCTGCTACGCTGACGTCGGTCGCGTATGGTCGGTCGCGTACGTCAGCGAAAAAAACAATAGCAACATACACGCCGCTGACGTCAGCGTCGCAAAATGGTGCTATATAGAACACAATGTATACTCGTAAGCGCGACCGACAAACGCGACCGACGACAGCGCAGGAGGAATTCAGGCCTAAAGGATATGCTGGCCTGGTAAGCACATTCAACTGCTAATCAAGTTTTGATAAGGGTAGTTTTTAACAGGTTTGTTTACTTCTTTGTCCAATTAAGTTGATATCCATAGGTGTTTCAGAATAAGAACAATCGGTCATTTTGACTTTTTATCTATAAATTGGTTTTGGTCAACAGTAATACAATCTTTATGATCCTTTACATGCACTCCTAGATACTGTTTTATCTACCTACCTACTTGTAGGTACCTACTACCGTAATTGTAGGTACGGGTACGACGTAACAATACGTACGCTAGGCTTACTCATATGCGGCCATAGCCAGACCATACGCTAGATTGGTCTGTTTTAGTAACTTTCATGGTATAATGTCTATAGCGATTTGTTATGGGGACGGACGGGCTGCAGACATGTTCACGACGTATATTGGACTGCTACCACAAAATGGGATGCAACATGACATTGAAATTGCTTTTTTCCAATAAAATTTGTTTTTTTCCCGAAAATATAGATTCATCAAGAAGTCGCTGCATTCGAAAAGCGTTAGCCAAAAATATAGGAGCTTACTATGCTCACTGATTGAGTTTACTCTTACTAACCCCTGAATCACAGTACAAGAGGTAAGCCAGCTGGAACAAAAAACCAGTGCCGTTTCAATCGAAAACCCATCAAAGAACGAATACACCAATTGGAACTTCAAATGTGATAAAAAAACTGGCCAAGTGCGTGTCGGGTCACGCGCAGTGTAGGGATCCGTAGCAGCCCGTTATATTTTTGATTTTGTTTTTCAATGCAAGGCTTCACCCGTTATAAACAAGCAACTACTCAATCATTTTCTGATTAATTTCGTTGCGGGATCCAAGACAGTTAAATTCATTCTCTGGGACTTCGTCGAGCTTCATTGCCTCAGCGCTTTTCTGGTGGTCGCCACTGTTGATTCTGGCTTTCAGGAGTTACAATGGTTTAGGAACAGTGTGGCGTATTGTCCCAAATCAAAAAAAATTAACTACTCTATCATAGTCACTGTATAGGATTATTCTAAGGATTTTGTATTTTTTACAAAATAATCCAACACCCAAGGTCAACGACTGTTACTGCTAAACTAATAAAGTTATCTTAACCGCTATAGTTTTCCTTTCGACTTCATGAAATGCACTTCTTCGATTTTTCAATCCAACAGTTTAACTTTTAGAGGGGGGGGCTACTGGAACAAAAACTTGCACTTTAAAGTTTAATATTTCGTAAATGGAGCATTAAATCAAAAAATAGTAATAGCAACCCCTAAGTCATTTTAAGACTTATTCAACGATACTCTACACAATGGGGCAGATAACAAAAAAAAATCATCCCCTCTTCATCAGTAGAGGAGCTACCCTTATTTTTATTTTTTTATCTGCCTATTCTGTCCCACTGCTGGGCAAAGGCCTCTCCCATAGCTTTCCGATCCTGGTTACAATTTGCCCTCTCCGACCAATCCGTCAAGAACGAGTCCAGATCGTCACGCCAGCATTTGTTGGTCCTGCCTCGGTTACGACGGCCGTCTTCAGGCACCCACTGTGTGACTATCTTCGCCCATCTGTCCGGCTTCATCCTAGAGACGTGACCCGCACGTCCCTTTTCAGCTTCGCAGACTTGTTGCTAACATCGGCGATGCCTGTCTTTGACCGTATTAAGGTGTTACGCATTCGATCGGAGAGTCTAATATTTAGAATACTACGTTCCATCGCTCTTTGGCAAACGTTGAGTTTTAAAAATTTTTTTACACTTTGTCGACGTAATTGATATACATACCTCTACAAAATTACAGCTTTCTGGTACTAACAGTCTCTTAGCAAAACCTCAGACAGACGGACATGACGAAACTATAAGGGTTCCTTGTCAGGAACTACGGAACCCTATAAATGTTTGTATTTCTATTATATCAATATTATTGAAGGAAATAATGAAAAATAAAGTCATAAATATTAAGAAAAAACTCTACAAAGTAGTGATACTGCCCAGCCTAACATATGGTTGCCAGACATAGTAACTGAGAAAGGAAGGCGAAGAAAGAATTGCTATCTGCCCACGTGAAATGGCAAGAAGCATGGGTTGGTCTAAAACTATAAGATAAAGTCAAGTTGGGTTGAGTAGTGTGATTTAGTGCATTTATATTTTACAACCACGTCATATTTGTAGGACTTGCTCCTACAGGAAATATTGGCTACATTCAGGGCTATCTACTATATCGGAGGACGGATCACTGTATATTATGAGAATAAAATTATACTAAATAAAGCTCGATTACACTGACTGACATAATTGTTCTCCCAGATGGTGGATGGAGAGGGGGGTATATTTTGAGAGATTCGTAAACAAGTAACTCTCACGAGTATAGGAAAAGTGCCAAACCTCCCCTTTTCGCCCCCTTTCTCCTCCTCCCTATCGTATCTCGAAAACTAAGAGACCGGTATTTTGTTTTTTTTGTATAGAGGAGGCTTGGAAAAGTGAAAACCAGTTTTCAAAATTGCCCCCCTTGCTCCCCCCCTTTAGGCGAATCTCGGAAGTTGAGAGACTTGGAACTTTTTTTTTTTCAGATTCATATAAAGGGGCAATGCGTTAGTCAAAATCATTTTTCAAAACTCCCCCACTCTCCCACCTTTCAACCCCCCCCCCTCTCACCCCTTTTTTTACTACTGAATGCGAAACGGTCTGAGTTTTTAAATAAGGTTTTAGATTGTATTAGGGGTTCTTAAAGGGTTTCAAAATCTTTTAAGTGCTCTAATGGATTTTCCAATACATTTAAGGATTCCTATGGATTCCCAAAATTTTATAAGGGTAAGGAATACTTCTCAAAAACACGAAACCCGCGAGCTGTGTGCAGCTCGCGCACAACGCAAATACTATAAAATCACAATAGCTGACAACAACATTCCTGCACTAATGCACATTTTGAGTAGAATTACTTTGATAATTTTATCTACTACCAGTAGGAATATGATTTCATGTTATTGTCATAATTATAATTTCATGGGATTAATACTTAAGGTGAACATCATAAAAGTTTAGTGCAGTGATCCTGATTAGGTGAATTAATCGGGCGACGTTTATCTGTTAATTAATTTTTACATAAGATTAAAACGATACTATGTTATAAAGCCGCGCCACGTGCACTTCAGGAAATTAATATTAAACAGATTTGAAATATTACACCTAAAATCTATGGGTTTTCAAATCAGCGGTTGAAGCTACATAACGCCCTTATGCCGTCAAGCAGGTGCTGTAGCTTTTACCTTAGTTAGATAAAAGCTTGCTACAGTCATGTTAAGACTATTTTTTTTTAAATATCGCTGGACAATAGACACAGTGCCATTTAGTGCCACACTAAGCAACGAGGCTTGTGTCGTGGACACCACTAATTGATATACTACATATTATTGGTGCAAGTTAAGATGACAATAGCGGTCATTGCCCTTTCCCTAATATTTCTTCGTACGAACCAAAACAAATGAACCATGTATCGTTTTTTATTAGAAAATATGTTGAAGATCACGATGGATGACGATTCAAGACTTGAACAGGCTTATTTTTGGTTTTCAAAGTTAATAACTTTAATAATTGTAGTTGGGTCAATGACCATTATTGTCATCTTAACTGCCAGCAACTATAGATACTTTTTGTTTGTAAATACATACTTATTGTAAAATAAGTATGTATTTACAAACAAAAAGTATCTCGTATCGACCTTTAACGAAGCCGAAAAGCGCTTGTTCTCCCCGTCATTGTGATCATTTTTTTGTTCTGGACCATACCTGAGAACGTACGTTACGCTGGAGAGACCGCCGAAATCGCAGACCATGTTTTCGGTTTTAGTTTTGCTAATTTTCAAGCCAACACTCTCTAGCTTCCATTTCTCCAATTTGCTCTGGATCTCAGGTTCATCTTCACTGACAAGAACAATGTCGTCGGCAATTAGGTACGAGGTCTATAACATCAAGAACTTTCAAAGCCTTTTATCTGAACTCACTGACAGACACAAATAGCCGGGTAATTTCATTTTATTTTAATCCAGTTATTGGAGAAATGATAATAATGAAGATACGAGTTCGATTAAAGTATAAGAAGTCTTCCAAAGAACTTTTAGTTTTATTAAAAAGAGTCTTGTTGCAACATGCGAAACAAAATGATTCGTACATTAATAATTTTAGCCATTGTGGTGGCTGACGCAAAAAGTGATTCATGTGTGAGGTACACGTTCGAGCAAAATTTCAATGAATGGTTGACATATAACTGGGGTGTTTGTATGCCCATGCAGGATTGGATTTTTGATAAGTACAGTAATTTAGACTTGACTGGTCAAAATGAACACAGTACCTCTTTTATTAAGCCTCAAACAAATATCAGTTGTGTGTCATCATTCATTTTTTCTATGAACGTCTATGGTACGATAGAAGTGAACGTTTTATGGACCCAAAGGATCCTAATGACCTAATCATTATTATGTCCAACCTGATAGACATCGATGGTGACAGAGTAACAGGATTGGTTACGTATTCGCCCTCGACTCCAAACTTCGAGACTGGATGGCACACTCTGAGGTTAATTGTAACGGGTTTGGAAACATATGAAGGCTATGTAAGTATTAACATTAAGTTACTTAGTATCGTAGTAGCTGTTTGTCTCGTTATTGTACGATTGTTTGTTGATACACGTCGCGTCTTAAACTATCAATTACTTCTATGTACAGTGACTGATAGAAATTAACTGACCCACCTTTGCATAAATAGTTGAGATTGAAATTTTCATTTTATTTATATTTTATTTATTTGAGCAGAGTAAATTAATTATAAAAGAATTATAAAATTCCATCGATTCATATTCTAGCTATCACTTACACTCATTGTAAGTGAAATCGTTACCTCCACTAGTTATAGCCTAGTTATAGCCTATTTATTTGTCCCTAACAAAACAATTACTTATAAGTGACCTTTCGAAAATGGTTAGGCCATGTTTACATTAGGTATTGGACGAAAATATCGCCAAACAAGACACCAAATTAATTTTGATATTCAGTTAAGTTTTTAGAAAAGTCCTCTATTCCACTGAAGTCGTACATTATCATATCTCTTATTTATCAAGTGGTATTCTCAGGTAAACTTTATTTTAACCAAATATTAAGAATGTTGGTGGCAAGATAGAAGTGAATACTGATATGGAAGCATCGCACCCCAATTACCAAACCCAATGTGGTCAGCCAGTTATACATCACTGGTGGCAGTGTGAAGTACACGTTTGAGCAAAATTTCAATGAATGGTTGACACATGCGTGGGCTGTGACTTGTGTCCCCATTCCATTTAGGATTAAGAGCAAATACAGTCAGTTTGACTTGAGTGGCCAACATGACCAAAATATTGCCTTTATTATACCCGATCGGGTTCCTCAAATAAAATGATAGTTGTAGCCAGACTCTTAGAAAACCCTAAAGAATTTTTGGGAAATACTTGGAATACCTACCGCCTGTGAGCCAGATTTCGAGAGCGGATGGTAAATTCTAACGATAACCTTTACCCGCGAAGGCACTTACGAAGGCTACATGAGTATTGGCAATATGTATTTATTTAAACTTTCTGTTTAACTAATAAAACTCAAAGCAATTATTTCAATTAGAGTATTAGACCATTACAGGTACATTTTTAAATATCATTAAAACGAAGCTACAGTCAGAGCCTACTACTATAGTTGCCCATTCCAAAGCATATATCTCTATGGAGAAGAATAGGCAAGAAACTCCATGGACACAGACGTGTTCAGTACATTGTTCTGAACTACTCTGCAGAGCGGCTCGTCCCACCGTCTCTGGGAAAATTTATGGTCGGGTTCTTCAAAAGTACCTGTGTGAATATTAAATCATTTAAAAACGATGATGATTAATTGATCATTTATTTAAACTACATGTACAAAAGCGGACTTAATGCCACAACACGTTTACGATTAGTTACATACTGCAAAATGTTTCGCAAACCTAAGTTTGTTGCATGTCTCTCATTCCAAGTCCGCGTACAGACAGAATTCGCTTCTAATCCGTGCGAGCAGATGTTTTAATAAACTTACTAGTGAACATGATTTGGACATTTTCAATACCAGTGTTTCTCGGCTTAAGTATTTGTTTGTGAAAAGCTTTTTACGGAAAAGTCATTGTTTTGCGTCTAAATGTAGTTTGTATCAATCGATCGCGTTATTTCGTTTTGTGATTTATAACACATTTGCTCGTAAAGGGTCTCTTATTTCACCAATTTCAATATCGTATTGTATCTCATTACGTACTTGTGTGTTATTGTAATGTAAAACGCACGGTTTATCAAGATGCTCCGTCTGAAATAAACGGTACTTTTTTAAATCTTAGAAAATTAAAGAGAACCAAAATTCACGTTGTCCTTAAAGGTGTCCAAATGGATAGTTATAAATAACTGTTATAGCGTTGAGTAGGTTAGCAAAGAGTTTTTGTGTGTGTATAAAATTAACTTTGGGAGATAAAATGTAATAATAATAACTTGACAACATTTAAAATGCCAACTGGCAACGTAATAATCAACTTTACAAATTGTGAAATTTTTTATAACTGCTTTAACAAGTGATAGTGATTAAAGATTTATTCGTTTAAGAAAGTCCGAGTTTTATTTATTTGCTCGCGAATATGTTATAAAACGTCGTATGACATACGTGCGCTTTGATAACTACAGCCTCTGCTTTCTTGTAGCCCTCGCTCGGCTCGGGCTAGCAATATCGCCTCAGCTGTAATTTTCAACATACCGCACTTATATCATAATGTACTATTATGTTATAGTAAACTTATATTGTCACTTACGGGATATCTTCCGTGATTATTATTTGTTTTGTTTTTATGTAAGTTTAGTTTTAAACCGTGAAAGCGTTGTGTTACAGTGTTGTGTTATAGTATTTTGAACTTACGAGTACATTTTTTTTGTATTCTTTTTGATTCGAGTGTTTAATGTGTTTATCTGTGGAAACTTAAAATAAAATAAACACATTCTCTACCAGTCAACCTTTGAGTTAAATGATACATAAAACCAATAATTTTGAATTTTATAAGCCTTTACCCGCGGCTTCACCGCTTTGAGGTGGGAAGCTTTGTCACACCATGCCATTTTAGATTGTAGGTTCAAACAGCAAATTAGACTTGGCTGGTCAAAATGAACGCAGTACCCTATTTATTTCGCCTCAACCAGGACTCGGTTGTTTATCATCGTCCATTTTTTCCATGAACTTTTATCATTTTATTTTATTTTTATATCAGATGGACTGTGTAAACGTAAAGGATGATATAGCTGTCTTATGAGATGACAAGTAATAGAGAAGTATGGACATGCTGCGCTGACCACAAATGAATTGGGATAAGGGCAGGAGAATGATGAGGTGTAAGTGACAATTCAAGCTTAGTTAAAGCAATGGGGGCTATCGTGCATGATTTCGCCGCTAGAGGCGTTGGTGTAGACTAAGGTCTTCCGAAATGTCAGATGTCATAGGGTGTTGCGTGCTTTTTTATCACGTATTTATACTAATACTCACGATTGTGTTCTAGACTGAGCCATTCCTGATTAATTATGACTTGAAGATTTTAAGTAGCAACTTAGGATCTTATTTGTTAGTACATGGAGGTAGAATGATTTTGAAATGTTTCATGCTTGCTAATTTTAGGGAGAATATTGTAAATATGTATCCAAAGTTTACACTATGTTGTTATACATAATGAAATAAACTTTTTATGACGTTATTGGTACTTTATAGTATAAAAATATAATTATTAACAAGACCTTACTCGACAGGGGCGCCATCTGGTTAGCTCAAAAACGATAGCCTCCATTAGGTACGAGGTCTATAACATCAAAAACTTTCAAAGCCTTTTTGTCTGGACTCACTGACAGACAGACACACATAGTCGGGTGATTTCATTTTATTTTTATCCAGTTGTTGGAGATACTATCTTTTCCGTATTCATTAGGGTACATTATGAATAATGAAGATACGCGTTCGATTATAGTATAAAACGCGTTGTAAAGATATTTTAGGTTTATTAATAAGATACTTGTTGCAACATGCGAAACGGAATGATTCGTAAATTAATTATTTTAGCCATTGTGGTGGCTCACGCAGAAAGTGATTCATGTGTGAGGTACACGTTCGAGGAAAATTTCAATGAATGGTTGACACATGAGTGGGGACTTTGTCACTCCATGCCATTTTGGATTGTTGGTTCATACAGCAATTTGGACTTGACTGGTCAAAATGAACGCAGTGCTTCCTTTATTTCGCCTCAACCAGATATAAGTTGTGTGTCATCGTTCATTTTTCCTATGACTTCTGGTGGTACGGTAGAAGTGAACATTTATATGGAATTATCGCACCATAATGACCACATCCTTGTTATGGTCAACCAGTTAGACATCACTGGTGACAGGATAACAGGAATGTCTGATAATTCAGCTTGGGATTCAAGCTTCGTGGCAGGATGGCACACTCTAAGGATGACCTTAAGTGGCTCGGATACATATAATGGCTACGTGAGTATTATAAAGTTGTTTTAAATCTGGGTTGTATGACAGGTGGTTAGGGTAAATTACCGTGAATTTCAAGTTGTTGATTTTTCATTTGAGTTACTCTAACTACAGATTTTTTAGCATATTGGAAAGGGTGATCATTTGTCGGAATTTTAAATACACAAGACATTACATGTCCAGAACCGTTATTTACTTAGATAAAATTCACAAAAATAGTACAATGTAAACGATTACCTCGGAATCGGTTTTTTCTTTTTTTTTTGGTGTTCACGTGAGTAGGTAACAATATTTTTTTTTAAGGTGGATGCTCCAGGTTAGCCCGCGAAATTCAAATTTTCTTACGTTTTTTGCAATTTGCAGGCCAGCGCTAGGTTGTGTGTTGATTAAAATATTGCTCGCGACTGTAAGACGTATGTAGTTATACCCAAATACTTATAGGTTTCGGTTGCTGAGAGGAATCTAATGGAATTCGAGAGCTGGGTTCCCACAGGTTCCACAATCTCCCCTCGCTTTACATGCATATAATGGCGCTACTGAAAGTTTCAGTTACCTTCAGTAGCTCCATCAGTTGCAAATCGTTGGAGGCAAAGAAGAAAACTTTAGACTTTTTTTTAAATGTCACAGCACCTTGCTGAGATAGGAGCCTTCTGGCCTTGCACAGGACCACTTTGATTGTTTTTTTTTTATTTTTCTCTTGTTTACTTTTTATATAATTTTGTCAAATGTTACATTCTGATGGAGTGCCTTCCCCGATATTGCCTAGAAGTTACAGCCAATAAAATGAAGCAGAACACATGGAATTACAGATTGAACCAAAAGACCCCATTTCGTTTTGAAGTGTTGAGTTACCTGGTATCTGGGATAAAAATATGTTAGAATGGTATATGTTGTTGTTTTTTTTGTTGTTGTTTTGTGTTGTTGGTTTTGTTGTTGTTATGTTGTTGTTATGTTGTTGTTTGTTGTTGTGATGTTGTGGTGTGATGTTGTATCTTACTGTTGATAACTTGACCACCTCTCCTTAACCGATAGCCTAGACCTGAATCCTCCAGCAGCGTGCTAAGAGGATTCAAGGCTAAGAAGAACCAAAGTGGACTTAAATAATAACAAACCATTTATTTCAGGTAACAAAGACCCATAGATAAATACCTTAGCCTAAAAATACATAGTAATAACAATTTCTGTTAGTTAAGCTGTTTCTGTTACACTTTCGCCCTCAAATACGCCACTTATTTTTAATAAAACATGCGGCGATCGAGCCGCATTTTTTGTACTATTAGTACAAAAAAATGCGGCTCTATCCGTACCCTTTACTAATTATATTTATGTAGTCAAAAGTCAAAAAAAAACGAAATCCCAAAACTGTCTACGAAAATTTGTCAATTGACAAACTCATAACTGAATCAATCATTCATGACAATTGCTACTAGAATATGACCACGCGAACGCGAGAGTGAGAGAAAACGATTAATGAATATTATTAAGAATGGCCTCTACAAAACTTTCATAAATTTAGTGACATTATATAATACAGCGAAAAGAAAAAGCGCGCGGAATAATGTTTACTAGTTCACGAATTAGCGATGCGCGCGCATCAGTGCTTTTTTTTCAAGGCAAAGACACAAAAACAGCCAGTATTACTAATAAAGTAAATTAATGTTTTTGTCTTTTTGTTACAGATAAATGGTTTATTGTCAAAATTAATTAAATTAAAGAATTAAATGTTTATTTATTATATTTTATCTCCCAAAGTTAATTTTATTCATAAATGTTGACCACTTTTCTGACATAAAAACTCTTTGCTCAGATTTAAAAAAGTACCGTTCGTTTTAGACGGAGCATCTTGTTATACCGTGCATTTAACTTTACAATAACGCACAAGTACGTAATGAGATACAATACGATATTGAAATTGGTGAAATAAGATACCCTTTACGAGCAAATGTGTTATAAAATATTTAACGCTTAGTAAAATTCTGAATTAAGAAAAAAAAAATAGGACGTCCAGTTTTTTAAATATTTACGTTTGAATTTTATTTTTAACATTTCCAAACATATAAAGTATCACAAATTTCAAAGTTTACGCTTGTTTTAAATCTGATTTGGGTCAGTATCCTTTTAAGTGGACCAACAGTAACATACAACAACACACCACAATATAACAACAACAAACAACAACATAACAACAACAACACCAACAACAACAACAACATTCTAACATATTTTTATCCCAGATACCATGTAACTCAACACTTCAACGAAATGGGGTATTTTGGTTCAGTCTGTAATTCTATGTGGTCTGCTTCATTTTATTGGCTTTAACTACTAGGCAACATCGGGGAAGGCACTCCATCAGAATGTAACACAGCTCTATGTCCTGTGGGACATCACTATGCAAGGTGTCGCTTTGCATCCTGCTCAAATTCAAGGAGTTAACTATGCTAATGATACTCAATAATAAAATGGGTAGGTTTTATTTTTTTATTCATATTTACGGGAATCGGTAAGTGTAAACCACCCGTACCTGGCCCTATAACCACGCCTTCACAGTCACAAAAAATCGTACACAGAGGTCATGTCGCGCGATGGGTGATTATTCTATTACTTTCGTGTTATTCTGAAATACTGTCAAATTTACACAATTTAAAATAGCAGTTTTATTAATTACTAGCTGTTGCCCGCGGCTTCGCCCGCGTAAAGTTCGGTAACCGTCCCACTGGATCAGATTAAAGGGATAAATAGTGTCCTACGTGTTAATCCAGGTTATGAACTATCTATGTGCCAAATTTCTTAGTCATCACAATTATTATCATCACAACCACCATTATTATCACTATCACCATCACAATCACCGCCACTATGACAATGACCATCACAATCACCATCACAATCACTATCACAATCACCATTATCGTTATCATAATCTTAATCATCGTAATCATAATGATTATCATCGTAATCACAATCATCATCATCACAATCACCATCATCGTAACTCATTATCATGGTAATCACAATCATTATCATCGTAATCACAATCATGATCATCATTGTCACAATCACCATCACATTCAAAATCACCATCACTATCACAATTACCATCACAATCACCATCACTATCACAGTCACCATCACTATCACCATCACCGTCATTATCACAATCACCATCACCATCGCTATCACCATCACAATCACCATCACAATCACAATCACCACCACAATCACTATCACCATTACTATCACAATCACTATCACCATCACAATCACCATCACTGTTATCACAATCATCATCATCATCATCACAATCATCATCATCGTTATCACAATCGTCATCATAATCATCATCATCGTTGTCACAATCATCATCATCTTTATCACAATCATCATCATCGTTATCACAATCATCATCATCATCATCATCACAATCATCATCATCGTAATCACAATAATTTTCATCATATTCAAAATTATCATCATCGTAATCACAATCTTTATCATCGTAATCACAATCATCACCATCATCATCATTATCACAATCATCATCATCGTTATCACAATCATCGCAATAATTCAACAATAACCCTGTATAGAAGTCGAATCCGTCGTCTACTGGATCCCAAAATAAATGCCATATTCGAAATCATCACCCCTGATAATCTCGGTATCGACACCCATACTGATTTGTAGACATTTGAACCCCATCCCACCCCAACAGGCTGGGGATGATGATGGTATTTTAGGTCCACCACATTAAATCTTAAAATCGTTGTTTTTGTAACACATCCGACCTGATACACCATACAAACAATACCGATGTTGATTTTCAGACTTTGTTACCCCATTTCCCCCTTTAGGGGTTGAATTCTGAAAAAACCTGAAAGACAAATGTTAACTCATTTATCGATAGGAGTACTCCTGTGAAGTTTTGAATAAAACAGTCTTACCTAATCTTGTTTCCCCATACAAACTTTGGAGCCCCGTTTAACCCTCTTAGGGGGTGAATTTTGAAAAATCCTTTCTTAGTGCACCCCTAGACCACATAAAGAACCTACTTGCCAAATTTGGAATCTGTAGACCCAGCGGTTTGGGCTGTGCGTTGATAGATGAGTCAGTCAGTCAGTCAGCTTCTTCTTTTATATATTTAGAAGATTTGATCGGATATCGTAATTTAAATCGTCGTAATCGTAATTTAAGTCGAATGTAATCGTAAATCTTTTATTTATGTCGTTTGTGACAAGCTCCTGAATTTTGACTAGGATGCAAATTTTCACCTTGTATATTTTAGGACAGTTAATTAATTGATCACTACTTAACCAGATTAAGACAAAAGTTCTTGTGAGTATTGTAAAAAAACATGACGTGTTAAAAATATTTGACATCTATTTTAGTTATAATATCAATATTCTTTTCATTAGAAGGTAGTCACAAAACAAATCCAACAGGTTCTATCTTATGAGCAATATATATGGAAAGCGATAAGGATAATCTTGTTAAAAATCCTGATGGTTTGCAATTATGGAGTCCTAAAATGAAAAATCCAACTATCCTACCAAGTACTAAAACGCCTAATAGTGACGATACTCGTGAATTAATCAGTGAGATTCTTACACACATATTAAAAAAACTTTGTCCTTAAAACTCGGGCGACACAGACTATCATGAATCATAACTTGACGAGGACTGTTTTCTTATCTGGCGCCGTCCTCTTGGTATCCATTACCTCCTCGAACTTACGTCACGGAACTACCAACCACTTTCTTTGTTTCAGATAACCATCATGGGCATGGCATCTCCAAATTCCATTGTTTTGGCCGATTCATTTCGTTACATACCGCCAGGTATGAATGAGAATGAATGTCAACTCTACGAAGAAATTACTACCCCCGACTCCGATGAAACCACTATCCCCGATTCCCATGAAACCACTATCCCCGACTCAGATGAAACTACTATCCCCGATTCCGATGAAACCACTATCCCCGACTTAGATGTAACTACTATCCCCGATTCCGATGAAACCACTGCCCCCGATTCCGACGAAACCACTATCCCCGACTCAGATGAAACCACTATCCCCGATTCCAACGAAACCACTATTCCCGACTCAGATGAAACTACTATCCCCGATTCCGATGAAACCACTATCCCCGACTTAGATGTAACTACTATCCCCGATTCCGATGAAACCACTACCCCCGATTCCGACGAAACCACTATCCCCGACTCAGAAGAAACTACTGTCCCCGATTCCGATGAAACCACTACCCCCGATTCCGAAGAAACCACTATCCCCGATTCCGATGAATTCACTACCCCTGGCTCAGAAGAAACTACTATCCCCGATTCCGATGAAACCACTATCCCCGACTTGGATGTAACTACTATCCCCGATTCCGATGAAACCACTACCCCCGATTCCGACGAAACCACTATCCCCGGCTCAGATGAAACCACTACCCCCGGCTCAGATGAATCCACAACGCCCGGCTCAGATGAAATCACTACCCCCGGCTCAGATGAAACCACTACCCCCGGCTCAGATGAAATCACTACGCCCGGCTCAGATGAAACCACTACCCCCGGCTCAGATGAAACCACTACCCCCGGCTCAGATGAAATCACTACCCCCGGCTCAGATGAAACCACTACCCCCGGCTCAGATGAAATCACTACCCCCGACTCCGATGAAGATGAAGCAACCACACCAGAACCTACAACGCCTAAACCAACCACAGTGACTGATCCCACTACGATAGAATCAACTACAGTGACTGATCCCACTACGATAGAATCGACTACTGCAACAGATCCAACTACTATAGAATCAACTACAGTGACAGATCCAACTACAATAGAACCAGTGCCAACAACGCCAGAGCCAACTACACCAGAGCCAACGACGCCAGAACCAACCAAACCAGGGTCGACCAATTTATTGATGAAATTAAAAATCATCTTAAAGCTGAGTTCATGTTAGATAATAATTAACACACTCAAACGTTAAATTTGCTTTGATGCACCTGTAATAATTGAAGAAAGTTTATGTATTAACCAAACTAATAAAAGGAAAAGAAACTATTTATAATAAACAGGAACTCTTTCCGTACTTACTGACGCGCGCTCCATACTAGTCAACACTCAAACTTTAGAGGTAAATATGCATCCGAATACCAAATAATAATATAATCTTTAGTCATCAGTCTACAAAACGTCATGCATGACATAATTTATTATATTGATTCCTTCTTGACAGTTTATTTGTTGGAATAATCATTTGACCATTTCTTCAATAGCTGTAAAAAATTTGTTACCTATCAATATCTTATATTTTATGTTTAGAGATCTTTTAAAATCGATCACGCTCATCCAGTATTACCACCAAGACCGAAAAAAAAAAACCGGATAAGTGCGAGTAGGACTCGCGCATGAACGGTTCCGTGAAAGTTTCAACTGTCTAGATAATATGACGGTTCATGAGATACAGCCTGGTGACAGACGGACAGTGGAGGCTTTGTAATAGGGTCCCGTTTTTACCCTTTGGGTACGGAACCCTAAAAAGGTCGATTGTCAAAGTAAAAAGAAATGTGATAATTTACACACACATTCAATAAGTACTCCTACACAAAACCAACAAAAATAGTAAAAATCTAAATTAAACAGTTATCTCTGTCTGTTTCTGTCTTAAAATCAATGTTCAGTAGGAAGTGTTCAGAAATTCTTACTTGCAGTGCTACCTACTCAAAATTTTGCATAAGACCTTGCAGAACTTCACAGTTTGAAGAACATTTTGGTCCATATCATTCCCAATACTTCTCTAAATTAAATACGAAATCCCAAATCAATAGTTCAATTATTTATTAAAGTTTATAACATTACATATTGTTATTTAATTCTTGGTATTTTATCACAGTTCTAAAAACAGCGATTGCAAATTATTTTCCCAATGAAGTGTAAAGTTTTCTCATTTAAATGCAACTCCCATTTTTCCAATACCAATCAGCCCGACCAATTCCTATTTACAACTAAGACTGGTGAGTACATGTTGCAACCAATGTTGCGCAATGTTTTCACTGTAATAAGCATGTATGCTGCGTTCCAAAACGAGTATAGTGAACGTTGGCAAAAAGGCTAGTAGGTTAAATGGGGTTGGGTGAGTCACATCAGCCGCAGGCACGATGACAGCTGAACAATTTTTTTTTTTTTTTTACTTTTTTTTTTTACGGGGTCCTTTAGCGATACTGAACTCACCCCTAAGCTATGGCACGCGATTACTTTAACACCCTGTATAATTTTAAGTTTGCATGCTGAATGAAGTAAGTTAGCGAATTATGTGAAATCTTTTTATTTGTGAGTATTTCATGCAAATAAGAATCTTGATCAATATACCGCGCGTTAGAAAAAGCGATATACTTAGATCAATATATTGCGCATCAGATATTGCATAGTTTACGCCCACGCTTTCCGTATATAAAAAGGCGTAACAACATGCAGTGTACTGGGGCGATCAATGCAAAACGGAATCCATTCCGAACGCGATCGTTACGTATCGGACGATCGTTCCGTGCGATTTACGATCAACGATAACGATACTTTCTCGTCTACATCGTTAAACTGCGCAGATAACATTTGTTTAACCCCGTATGTTGGTTGTGCAGACAGATACACTTGTTAGCTATTCCTAATGCTAGGAGACCGTGACGGGTTGACAAGGACTAAATAAACTTAAGATATTTTAGGATCGTCGATAAATCAATCCTTGTTATCCTAAGCCTATCTTGCTTAACAAAAATAGGTTTAATCCAACTCGACACTAGAAATATCAAACAGTTGTTATTAATTGTTAGTAGCAACACAAAATAAGTGTGCTCCTTTTGTGTAACAGTTATATAACAAAATGCCTATCAATGATTTGTGATGATAATATGATCAATAGCCATGAACTCAATAATCCGTCGCCATGCTGGCTGCCACTTATGTCGCATTAGAAGCAAGCTGATAACGCTCGAATCGACACACCCAGACATTCGAAGAAAGTGTTCGATGCCACCTGATTAGCTTGCCATAGCCCGTCAACACTTCTTCGTATTTACTAATGATTCCATGACACGAAATAAAGCCGATTTGTGGTATCTTAGCACAAATCCGTTTAAAATCGTTTTTAATTTCAAGATATGAATTTCAGAAAACTACTTTTTTTTGACTACTTTTTTTTTCAGAAATCTACTTATTATGTACTTACAATTATTTACCGTTTTACTTTTTTTAAGTGCTTGGTTAGGTTGGCAACAAGCTGGCGATGAGAGTCCACCTAATGGAAAGTTGTAACCGCGACTTAAAGTACAATAGGCGAGACGACAAAAAAAAACCTAATAAGTCCGTCAGTTAGATTATCAAAAATTATTTGACCCGTGTTTTTTCTTTTGTTACGTAAACCAAAATTGACGAAGATATGACGCTTTTAAAATTCTCAATACGTCACGCCTAGGTATACTTTTTAGCTTGTTCTGACGTCACGAGCCCCCACTCCCGATTTTTGATGCGTTTTATCTTTGTCAATTTTCATTGATTTACAAAAACAAAAAATACGTGTCCATTAATTTCCAATACTCTAACTGACGGACTAAATAGATTTGCAATTTTTTGATACTGTCATCGTGCCTATTACGCAAACCGCAGCGGCAAACCCACCTGATCGCTGTGAAAGACCATTGCGTTGCGATACAACTGATTTATATATCTCTCTAGCAAAGCACTTACGTAGATGGCAACATTGCCGCTTATGTGGCCCGACTGCTTTCTCCTTCGGAATGGTACTTTTGTAGACACCTCAAGTCTATGTTATTTAATTTTTACTCATAATTTTCATTTAAAACCAAACACAGCTATGCCATTTGATGCGAGATAGGGACTCTAGACCTCAGTATCTGGTATAAATTTCAACTAGCTAGGTCCACCCGTTACCGAGAAAATCGGTAATGGTTATAGTCTAACCAGATGCAGGTGCATACCGGTACTTTATATGGGACGACTGCCTGTCTGTCCCTCACAACCAATGGCAGTTACAGGACAGTTACCTCTGAGTTCTGTGACTTTTAAACTCCTAACTACCCGTTTTAACTGTAAAAGATCTACTCCAGTATTTACTAGGCATTAGTAGACCCCTACCTTAATCTGCCACTGCCTATACAAAATAATTACGACATCTCTTTTGCAAAGCCCTGAAAACGATGTCCACCGAAGATACGAAACTGTAAAAGTAGTTGAAACAAAAACGCTCGACTAGTACCTATTATGATCAAAAATAATTTTTTTTTAAATAATTTTTTTATTCACTAATAAGATCCGATAAAATTACGTCAGATCAGTAATCACCAATGCACATTTACTAACTGATAATACGATGAATTTCGGGTTGGAAAAATCAGTATTGCGTCAAGATTTTAGAATAGATAATTGTTGTCATGTATTACAGATTACCCGTACGAATCATAAGTATCGAATGCACTAGTCTATAATCAATATATCATGCGTTTATAATCATACTTCAATTAATTGATTGACGTCGGTAATGTCACAAAACGTGGCAAAAATGTAGCAGGAGGTGGTAACTAAACTGACAGCGGAAATATTAATAACTCGTTAAAAAATATTGACTGTTCCCGCTATGGTGATATTATGGGCAGATATAAGTTAGGCAGCATATAAACACGGAGATAGGTATAATTACTGTGTTCGAGGTACTCGTAGAAGCCAATAAGCAGATTACACGAGCCCGCGTAACACTGGTCAGTTTCCCTCACTCGTCATTTCATTTAATTCGACAGTTTCGTTAATTCGTCACTTTCGCTGATTGGACAGTTGTGTGAATTCGACAGTTGCGTCAACTCGACAGTTTCCATTATATGCCAGTTTCGTCGATTCGTCACTTTTATCCAATTCGTCAGTCGAAGTACAGTCGGTGGGAAATTGTGTGTTAATTTTAATATGTATTGAGATTTATTTATTTATTTTACTATTTAATTACACACAAAGGACAACACAGGAAAATAACATAATACTTGAGTGCAGAGTTACTGCTTGTTTCATAAGAAAATTCTGCCGGCTGCAAAAGGTAAAATTAAAAAGAAATGTATACGATAGTGTGTGAGCAAAGGAGGAAAATAATTTGTTTATGTATGTGTCTTACCTAACTTAACCTACAATATTTAATATAAATATACATATAAGTAAATATTAATATATTCTTATTTAAATATAAAATGCTAAGATATATAAACAAATAAAAATTGATATATGTGTACAAAATAAATCATAAATGAGAGGTAAGATTATGCTCTTTCACTCTGGTTTAGAACAATGATGTGGTCTTCAAATCACGAATGAATGAACGAAAGGTGGAAGTGAGTTTCCCAACCTTACAGCATGGAAAGAGGAATAAGAGTAATAAATAGCCTGGATCTATGACGATGGGATTTAAGTTCAACAAATCTTTTCTAACAATGGATATTAAATATAATACAACCTCATTTTATGAATGTGTCAAACGGACTTATTGTATTTATTTATTTCAAAAGATCTGTCAGAATTGCTATTTTAAAATATCCACATTAATTGTATATTATATTTTTTCCTTGAGTGTACATAAGTGACGAGTCAACGAAACTGGCCAATTATGGCAACTGTCGAATTCACACAACTGCCCAATCAGCGAAAGTGACGAATCAACGAAACTGTTGAAATAAATAAAATGACGAGTGAGGGAAACTGACCAGTGTTACGCGGACTCGATTACACACACACCCTACATCTATCTGCGCCTTGAAGGTTAATTCATATCAAGGGTATACAATCGGCTACAGGATGATATTTTAAGAACGACGCGTGACAATGCTTTCGCAGCGAAACTTAAAAGGCTGGTTAGCCAACCAGGCGTTAAATGACCTAAAATAATGGTTTTAAGTAATTGATATAACTATTGAGAAAATATGACTGATAATAGAATAATAAAAATAGAATAACAAAAGCATTAAAATCATTTGTCAAAAAAAAACATTAATTGTTTTTTTTTTTTCCAAATGATTTTAATGCTTTTAGGGAAACGACTACGAGATATTGTCCAATAGCCGTTGTAGAGTAACCAATCTTCAACCTTGATAGTGTCCACAAGTGGGTTAACACATCCCGTTATCGAAAGATAATTGGCACCCTTTCGGCCTCAAGTCTGTAACGTTACATTTTTAACCTAACCTAACCTAACTTTCAGTCTGGAGGGGAGTACTGTTAAAAGAAATAGTCAAGGGGACGAGTTATAAGAATTTATTATTAAAAAATAACCTAACATATAGGGCCTACCTATACGGAGCTAGAAGTTAACTAAACCCCCACTAGACCAGAGAAGCTGGTGAACGAAAATGAATATGAACGTAGGATGAAATGGAGAAAGGCGGCCCTCTCGGCTGTAGTAGTGGCCGAGGGACGTCAGGCTTCAGTCTTCCTTCAGTAGTACTGGTCGAGGTACAACAGGCTTCGTCTTCCATCCCTTTGGCTGTAGAAGTGGGTCGAGAGACGTCAGGATTCATCATTGCAGCCGAGGAGGCGGGGTCCGTCAATCTTCCTCTCGGTGGGCTGGAGGACGTAGTTTTCTTCTTGATGACCCGGAGGACGTCAGTTTACTCAGATCTTAAGGGAGGGTGGAGGATCGTCACTCCTATAGCCCGGGCAACAGATGCTAAGACATGGCACGGGTACGCGTTAACTTATAAACCTCAGAGGAGGGGAAGCTTTACTGGTCACTCTTATAACATTAAAGACTTGTGACGCCTTACAGCTCCAGATGTAGACTGCAAATTCCACCACCTGGCTCCTGTCATCTCCAGATGATTGACATTTTATAATTTGGAAAGAATTTCTAACATAATAAAAAGAAAAGATAATGAGGTCGATGTGATTTACCTATACGACCTACAACTAGCTCCAGCAATAAATTAAAAATAAAACTAGGCCTGTCATTAACTGACATTACAAAGGTAAACAAAGATTCAAGAGAGATAAAAATCTTCAGAAAAACTTAAATAACATGAATTACAAGGTAAAAAGATATGCTAAGCCTCCAGGAAATGAGCATGAAGCTACCTAGGGAGGACGAATGCTTAAATTTTCACGTTTATAATGACCAAAAAAACAAGTAAAAAAAAGTAAAAACATGTAAAAAAACACACATTACATTACCCCAAAAACCCCGATTTTTTTTTCTTAATTAACAATAAGAGAGCATTAATCAGCAAAAAATAAAGTAAATAATGTACTTAATTTGTTTTTATTTTTTCTATACCTGACATATAATTTTGATAATTATTAATTAATAAATTAAACTATAACATAGTGTGACAGTGTTTAGCTCTTTTCCTATCCGGGCAATTCCATTAGCCTCAGCAGTCGTCTGTAACATCGTTAGGTGAACACTGGTGTCGATTCTGTTGTGCACAAACTAAACTTAGTTTAGGCTATTGCTAACTTTTTCTCTCTAATAAAACGAGAAAGAGACGGACGTAATTTAGAGCTGTCAAATTTAATTGGAACTAATATTTCCAAAAACAAATAATAATAAGCAAGGCATAAACTAGTTTGACATCTCTAACTTAGTTCATACCTATAGCCGTCCTTTTCTCGCACTGCCTTTTAGTAAAAAATATCAATAGCCTAAATTAAGCTTAGTTTGTACACAACAATTCAATTCAAAATAATTTATTATCTCTTATACACACACATCTCACTCACTCTCTCACTCTTGTCACAAACATGACAAATTATGTATAGAACATAAAATTACGGTAGATAAGTTGTGGGAGACTGGTGTCTGCACTAGGAAAACCTGTATAGCAGATCACCGGGGTCCCACCACACGGTATTTCGATTATTTAATTATAAACAATATTAAGTAATTTATTTTAAATGTGAAGGGAAAGTGCATAAACAAGAAAAAAATATAAATAAAAACAATTATAAATTATTATTTAAAATTAAATTTTAAATAACAATTATAAATTAATTTACAATTTAAATTAAATACGCCAAATTAAAATAAGAGAAAAAACAATACTTGAGCAAAATTCAAAATACGCAATATGTGTGGGGAAGGTTAGGTTAGGAAGCAGAGCGGAATTATTTGGGATGGGAAAGTAATTCCTCAGTTGATGCATAATTATTTAAGGAGCCATTCTACTAGAGCACCCTTACAAGCTTTTTTTGGCAGGTGATAGATCGTGATACACCCATTGATCTTGTTATACAGATGAGAACCTAGGAATATGTAAAATCTTTGAGAGAAGCTCGTTTTCAGACCCTTAGCTGTAATGCAAACAGCGTATTTCCTACCTTTACCTAGCACAGAAAGGGGATCAAAAATGATAGAGGAGTGCTTCATAAGGACAATATTTAGGACAAAGAGTTGTCTCACTGTCAGAACTTTGCATTGTTTGCACAACAACGACACGTACAGAATCGACACTAGTGAGCAGCTGACGGTTGCTTACAGTTCGCTTCTCTATTTATGCGTACTGTACGTAGTTTACGGCTATTCGCCTGCCGACTTATTCAATCAGCGGCAGCTTTGCAGTGAAATTACACACGAAATTAGCTACAGTCGGCCCCGATACGCCACCGCTGGCAATAGTAACTGAGTTTGCCTTCCTTGCCAAGAGTTCGCCAGCGCTTCGCTGCAAATTCGTTACCTACTGTTCGCTGCTCATTCGACATTGGAGTTTACGACCGATTCGCCGCTCAAAATCAGTCAACGTACTGTCGGCCACTGTTCACGTAATGAGGACACAGCGTAAAAATTTAGTTAGACTAAGCACTAGAGGTTAGGAAAATTAAACATCTCATCATATCGCTGGTTATTGTACACTTCCCTAGGACGCATCCTCTCACATGTGTAGTTGTAGGTATGTAACGCACCAGTAAGTTACTGAACTTATAAAACACTGATGAACTTAGCTACAAACAAATAGTGATTTCAAGTTGGTCTCTCCTGCACAAAATGCAAACAGACAGACTGCATCGCAGCAACCGCGCGCAGTCGATATATTAAACTGCAGTTGTAAGTTCGACTTCGTTCAGTCATAATATCAACTTCACGCGGTCGGCAACAGTCGTGTAGTGTCGACGGGGTAAGTCGACACTACACGACTGTTGTAAATTAAGGTAAGTATATATGGTATTTATTTATTTATTTATTATGGCACTTCAACGACTTACTCACTAAAACATACATAAATATAAATCACAAACAATTTTAGCTATAGTGAATTCGTCACTTATAGAAGTATACAAATGTATAATTACAAAATCTCTAATATTTACAAGACATAACGATCAGTTAATATAACAAACGATTGATATTATTTTAAAGTTACTAATTTTATAAGCATAACCTACATTGAATATAAAATCATTTGATATACCACTCAAAAGATATAAAACTTATTTAGTCTAATATGATAAAACGCCTAGTAAAAAACACATAGCAAAATTTCAGATTAACACATTATAACATTGTCTAATTATTAATAAAACAGTTGATTTGGAACATACCTATGTGGTTTTTATTTCCCTGTAAAAAACATGCTAACAAGCATACACCATGCAAGCAGCAAGCATGCAAACAAGCATACACCATACATGCAGCAAGCAAGCAAGCATGCAACATGCAGCAGGCATGGATTCTGTCACGGCTCCGGCGCTGCGGGGCTCCAGCGGTCCTCTCCGCGGGCCGCCTCGCCCCTCCAGCCTACGCGATTTTAAATAACACTCTAGGGGTAGGGCAAACAAGACTACATGGAGTCGGTTTTGCAGCGATTCGTTTCTGTCACGCTTTTTAATTACATAAACGTTATATCAATATTATATATTTTAAACGGTAGGCCTAATGATTTTCGATTAAATATACGTTATATCCAATAACGTTATACGAAATATGTTTTAGAGTATTTATATCTAAAGAAATTATATCAACAGTTGGTATAACTCACTTTTATTATATCTTGTAAACGTTATTGAAATGAAAACCGTGCACACTGTCTGTATGCGGTCTGTATAGATAACGCCTAACAGTTTTAATACAGCAACCGAAAAATCAACATGGTTAATCACGCAAAGACGCCTGATAAAGAAATTACATTTTGAATTTGTACCTATTCGTCACTGAAAGATATTTCAAACGATAGGCGCTTGTAGTCCGACAAACGATCCCCGGAGTTTTCCAACATAGGACAAACCTGCCCTATTAATCTGGCCTTAGTTACATACAGTATATGAAACTGTGGGTGTAATGATATGCACCTCTGTCCGCCAACGTTCGACAGTCGAACGCCGACGATAAAATATGTCGTGACCCTAATGAACGATGATTTAATAAGTACCTACATAATTTCTATAATGCAACAGTTAATGTAATATTATCACGGTTTATGCACCATCTCTTCCTACCAATTTGTACGACACGATATGCGGCTGAACATGTTAAAAAAAAATGTGTTTACGTTTGAATCTACCAAGATGTTTATAGTGAAACAAGTTGGTACCTATCTAAAGAATAACCTTAGTAAATTGGTTCTAAATTTTTTGACTATTTTGTTATGAACACCTAAAATTTTCCTCAAATACTGTTATAAATATGAAAGTTTGTGAAGATGTATGGATGTTTGTTCCTCTTTTACGTAAAAACGGTTTAACCGATTTGGGTGGAGACACTCTGGCATACAGATACTTTATAACTTGGATTAACATATAGGATACTTTTTATCCCGCGGTATGCCGATCATGTAGGATAATTAACGAAAACGGCGCGAGCAAAGCCACGGGCTTAAGCTAGTACTTATTACAATATTTCCATGCTGGTGATATCATTTCAGAGGAATTTGTGGCTATTATTAATACAATCGTTTTTATTAACTTGATGTATGGCGTTATCAATGTTAGATCTTTGATCTATCCACGGCTGATCGCAATCATCAATCAATCCACCCGTAAACCTTGACTTATACTGCTGTTACCTACTAATTCTATATGAAGGTAGATAACATTTACAGTTAAATTACATAAAGATATTTATATCATTACCTTCGGCCCATAAACAGTCAAAGCGGAACGTGATTATCATAGACACAACAATTTCAGTCTCAATACAAGTCCTATAATATATAATATTTGTATTGTTATTACCTCCTACATGCCCTTGGGTCTACCATACGTGGTATACACTTTGTAAAATAATTTTAAATAACGTTTAAAAGTAAGTTGTCTTGGAACAAAACGATCCAAATTCCAGTGCTTAGGCACTGGAATTTGGATCGTTTTGTTCAAAAAAGCAAAGCCAGATGGAATTAATGACTACAGAAAGTTATTTATGTGTAACGTGGGATATAGGATACATGCAAGCTTTCTTCTAAGAAAACTGGATGCTTCAATCAGAGAACTAAGAAACTACCAAGCAGCCTTTCTTCTCAATAGGTCCACCGACGACTATATACACACTTAGGAGAATTTTTGACGAGGAATGGAGAGCAGGCTCAAAAACTTATGTGCTGGCGTTAGACATCGAAAAAACCTTCGATACGCTGGACTCAAAATCTCACATTTTAGTAACTAGAGCTAACAAATATCTAACAAATAGAATTATTAAGGCATGCATGAATGAATTCACCTGCATAAAATGGTTTGGTCAGCAAATGGAATCGACGCACAAAGGAAAGGCAAGGGACTCAAACAGGGATGGATGGATGGATGAATGGATGGTGGGATGTCCACTATCCCCACGACTATTCACCATAGTAATGGACGACGTTCTCAGAACATTAGAAGAAGAAATAGAATGCCTTCATCTAGACCAGGACCATGAGATTCAACTCCCTATTATACTGTCCTTTGCAGATGACGTGATAATAGCAACAAATTATTTCAGTGAACTGGACGAAATAGTCACCAAAATTAAACCGTTACTGGAATCAGTCGGACTCCACATTAATGAAACGAAAAAAAAACTAGTAATCAGAGACTCACACAGCACCGCAACCCGAAGTATTATTTGAATTGGAGGAACCAGTATTCAACTGGCAGACGAAATTAAGTACCTAGGCACGTATATAACATCGACACTTAATCGAAACAACACAGTTAACGCCAGATGCAAACAAGCGATGCGTAACTCTAAGGCCTTAATATCCTTCATAAAAAAAAACTCGAATATGGAATGGAAAATCGCGCGTCTTATCTATTTAATGGTCATAGAACCTGCAATGACTTACGGCCTTAAGGCGAACAAGAAAACACGCGAAATTCTTATGGGAAAAACAATTACCAAATAAAAAATGCCTACGGTTATGCTACTATGAGCACATCCTCCGACGACCAGAGCCGCACTTACTACACGCAGCTATTAGATTCAAGGTGAAAAGGTTAAAAGTTGGAAGACCAATATATACATGGAACGAGTCACTCCAACAAGACATGGAATATTTCAATAAAAGCAAAGAAGAACGGTTTCAGCTAGCAGCAGATAGAGAAAAATTCAAGTCGGTCACCCAAGAAATATATCACCTCAGCGAAACTGACAGTGAAACAAATACTACTGACTATGAAACATATACACGAAAATAATGTTAAAATAAGACGAATCAAAAACGAATGGAATCGCAACCACCAAATACGAACATGATTCTCCAATGCTAGAAGAGACCAATCAAACGAAAGTCAAAACACCAATGCTCATTCTTATGCATTGTACCTGTCTTTACCCCTATTCCTATATTGGCTCTAGGCTGCAGTGTCGGCTGATTGTGTCCGACTGGCTGCGGTTGGTAGGGCTTCCTCTCCCATCCCAAAGCATATCTTACCTTACAAAATAGTGCCTCTTGGTGTATCCGGCTTGTCCGGGTCAGGCTTGCTCCTGGCTGAGTGTGGTGCTCAATCATCATCATCATAACGTTTAAAAGTATTTAAATACAAATTAAGATCGAAATACTGTGTAACTACTATTATGTGATTAAAAGGGGGCATTCTGAAAATTAACAATGTCGCAAACAGCTTCCAAATAATCTAAGTTCTCATTGAATAGCTCTTTCCAATAGTGTATATCTTATTGCTATATGTTACCCAGAAAATCCTAATTTCGGTGCTCAAACAGTCACCTATTTATGTCAACAAACACTTATATTATAGGCTTAATGCACACTTTCCAAGAGCCAGTCGCAGTTTTAACGAAGTTTCTTGTGAACCCGGTATTGATCTATTCTGCACAAATGCAAGCGCAGTAAGAAAACTATTGGCAAAGCCATTTTTTGGTACAGGAGGCACCTTCTTGCTCTTGAACCGTTTATTTTCCAAATTAGCTTAAATTAATAACAATTAAATAAAATTAACCAACTTTTTAAATTAATCAATAATTTGACAGTACTGTAGTGTTTCAATTTCAATTTTCTATTTCAATTTATTCAGGAACAATTCACATTGTATTTGAAATCATTAATCTATACAAAAAATAATAATAATAAATTCACGTGCATTAAAATTATAAAACTAACACATTCAGCAATAAATTATAGAAAAAAAAACAACAATAAAAATAAAATAAAATTCAATTACATTACAAATTATGAAAACGATACAATTAAAAATTTAATAACATTAGAAATACTCAAACAATCTATAGTATACCAATATTACCCAGTCTCACATTAACTGATATAAATAAATAAATAAATATTAAAATGTGGATATGTCATCGTCTATTGAATACAGACATTTCTCCAATAGGAATGCTTTTAGTCTTGACTTAAATGAGCTTTTGTAAATTATAGTTTTTAAGTCCAATGGCAACCTGTTAAAAATCCGCACTGCTTGGTATTGAGGACTATGTTGCACAATATTAAGTTGGGGTATTATTTTGTTTTTAAAATCTTTCCTGCGCGTACTTTCCCTCAACTGTCTCTCCTCATCTGTTTCATAGTTATGTAGGTATTTCCTGAAATTCACCAACAATACTAAACCATAGAGGCTGGGCACAGTAAGAATTTTTAAATTTATAAAGTGTGGCCGACAGCTCTCTATTTGCGGAATCCGGACCATGGTTCGTATAGCTCTCTTTTGGAGCACAAAGGCTCTCTGGCAGTTATATTTAAAACTGTTTCCCCAAAACTGAACACTATATCTCAATCTTGATTCTATTAGAGCATAATATACCATTTTAAGGTGTTTTATGTCTATTACGTCCCTAAGACTGCGTAAGGCATAACACGCTGAGGAAATATACGAATCAATGGCTTGCAATTCTCTTTTCCAATTTAAATATTTGTCAATGTATATCCCTAGAAACTTTACCTCATTAACTATATCAATTTTAACTTCATTAAGTGCTATCATCATGTTATCTTTATTACGAGCTGTTGTACTAAATAAAATTATATTGGTTTTTTCAGTATTAATTAAAAGCTTGTTACTTTCAAACCAAGATTTAAAAACTGCCAACACTGCATTAACCTTAGCGGAAAGCTCCTGTATGTCGTTAGCTTCTACTATTGCGTTGGTGTCATCCGCAAAAACTGTCAGCTGTGTGTCAGGAAATATTGAATTCATGTAATTAATTTAATCATTTGTAAATAATATAAACAAAATAGGCCCCAAGATCGACCCTTGGGGTACGCCCGCTACTATATCTTGCATAGAAGATTTATTGCAATTGCTATTACCATTAGCTTGCATATTGCTAATATCTACATACATTTTCCTGTTCATTAAAAATGAAGAGAAAAGTTGTAAAGCTTTGCCTCTCACACCATAATGCTCCAACTTTGCAATGAGTAATTTGTGGTCAATTGTATCAAAGGCTGAGCTTAAATCAAGGAAAATGCCAGCTACCCTCTTTTTCCTATTCAATTTACTAATAATATCTTCCACTAATGTATATATAGCGTCCCCAGTTCCGACATTTTTTTGGTATCCAAATTGTCGTAAGTGCAAAACCTTGTTTAAATTTAGATGAACTACAAGTCTACTCTTAATAATTTTTTCAAAAATTTTGGAAAGAATAGGGAGCAAGATAGGTCTATAGTTTTTTGGATCTGTTTTGGAGCCCTTTTTGTGGAGTGGGATAATTTTTGCTATTTTTAACTGTTCCGGAAAGACTCCTTCTAAAATGCATTTATTGTAAAAACTAGTCAATGGTTCAGCTAATATGTCTAAATTTTCTTTAATAACTGCTATAGGAATGTCGTCATAACCACATGATTTCTTATTTTCCATACGATTAACTATTTTCACTATCTCACATGGTTCAAGAAGTTTTAGGGGATCTAGATTCTTAAAATTACTCAAAATACATTTGCAGCTAAATTGATTTACTAATAAGTATGCAACATCCAAAGGATTTACTATAATTTTACCGTCGAATTTAAGCAAGAGAATTTCAGAATGCGGTGCTTTTATTTTATTCGTGCTTTTATTTATAACTGTCCAAACCGCTTTACCCAAATTACAAGAATTGTTAATAGTTTCCGATATTGTAATTTTTTTGGCCTTAGATAGTACCCTTCTGTATATTCGTATGTATTTTTTTTTAAAATTCCGAACACTGTCTTCCAGCTTAGTACCACCAGCACATAGCAAACGTTTCATTAGGCTTGATATTTTAATGCCTTTTGTCATCCACCTTAATTTGAAACCATTTTTGAGTTTAATTTTTGTTTCCCTCTTTTTATAACAAGTTTTGAAACTTGTAGCAAATGTCTTCAAGAACGTATTGATTCCCATACCACTCAAATCAGTTTCAAGAATACTTTGTCTAAACGCTAGGCGGTTTTTAGTGTTAAAGACTCTTTTATTTACAACTTTATATTTATTATTATTTGAATTATCAATTGTGTTATCTAACAAAAAATTGCCCAATAGCGCACCGTGTCCATCTGCCAAGCCATTGTGGTCTACATCACATTGTTCCACATAATCATCAGGCAGATTAGTTATAACGTTATCTATACAAGATGCGCAATTGTTGCGAATAAACGTAGGTGTATTAATAAGCAGTCGGAAATTATAACATGCCAGTAAACTCATGAATTCAGTCCGGGTTTTACTCTCAACCATTAAGTCCACATTAAAATCACCACAAATAATGCTTTTCCTATTGAACAAATATTCCAATAACTTCTCCATATTTAACATGAAATGAGCGAAATTCTTATCATTAGGGGTGCGGTAACAGCAACACAAATATAGACCAGTACTAGTATCTTTAATACACACTTCAAAGACTTCCATCTTATACAATTTGTTTATAAAATCTATATTTTCTACTTTTCTGTCTATGTGCCCCAAGATTAGACTCCCCCCTCTAATTTTTTTGTTATTGTATGAGATTAAGTTGTAATTTTCAAGATTAAATACAAGAATCGATTTATCATTTAAAAAATGTTCACTTAAACATATAAAGTCTACTCTCTTATCTAGCGAATTTATGTAAACCTCTAGTTCACTTTTCTTGTTACTGATACCACATACATTTTGATGGCATATGAACACATTAGTTTGAATTGGGGAAAACTTTGAATCACATTTGTGGCAAGAATCGCAAGTAGTATACAAATCATTCACGAAAAAAGTCTGACTCCTGTATAAGATTGTCAGTTTGTGTCATGGAGTCAACACATTCTGTATTAATTTTTTTGCAACTTACATTTGACGAGAAGTCTGTTGGGACACTGACATTGTTGAAATAAACCGGTTTTATCTGTTTGCAATTTGCTAGTGATTCCTTATAATTTCGACATTTGTTTAAGTTAATCACCCTTAGGATATGTCTAAGAACTAGTCTGCATGCATATAATTTGTTTATACGTCGTACCGATTTACCGAAATTGGAATCTAGCTGAATAAAAGTTGAGTTATCACAATTGCGACACACAAAATTAAATAGGCTGTTCAACATTTTTCGCTTATAAAATTATTGTAATAAATATTTCCTATCATAACATTAGTTTTGCTCAATTGACGCAACGTATAATGTAAATGCGATTGCACCACCATCGGACTCTTATCGTTAGAGCCCGCCAGTATCAGTACAAAATCTGATTTAGTAAAGTCTCTACACATAGACACACAAGATTTCAGTACTTCATCCATGGCTGCGTAGGGTTTTACTACAGAGGTCACAGAGAAGTCATTTCCCAGGTAATCTTGCAGAATTTGTCGCACATCGCGTCCAGTTTGATCTGCGAAAATCATGAGTCTCTGTCTATTTGTCTTCATCGGGCTGGACTCATTGCTTATTTGCAGCTCCCTTTTGTCTATGCAATCTGTTAATTGTTCTTGCTGACCTCCATGTTCGTTGTCATTTGGTATTTCGGTAGTTTGCGGCGAAATGTCCCTTTCTTCGTTGCCTAAGATGATTTCGTGAATTTGTGGTGAAGTTTCCCTTGTGCTATGTATGTTTTTGTCATGTTCACAAGATTCATTTTGATCTAGTGACAGACGCAAGCTATCTGTGACGGAGCGTCTACTCCGTTTTCTAGCCGAGAGTAGTTGTATTCTGTGTGATTTAAAGGGACTACTACAGATCTCTTTAAGTGCATTTATTTGTTTCTGCTGTCGCGAAACAGTTTCTCTTAATTCATTATTGTCAAGTATTACATTCTCTAACTCATTACGCGTGCTATCCAGTTCCATCCTTAATTGCGAGATTTCATTCTTCCATGCATCATTTGAGTTATTATTTGTATCGGGTAGTTCGAAACTTCGTATATTTATGTCAACTTCTGAGTTACATAGTGATGAGTCAAAGTTAACAGACTCGATAGATTTTGATTTATATAACTGCATAGGCCGTAGTGTAACATTATTTTTCAGTGACATTGTGGTTTCTTTAATAGCTGATGTCTGTGTTAGAAACTTGTAATGTAATTTTATTTTCTTACAAAAAGAACCACTGTTCGCGGGATTCGAACTCGCACCACCATAGACAGAGTTATCCACCAGTTAAACCAACCAAGCCAAACGTACATTAGTCAACGTAGCGAAGTTGTGAGTCCTTTTCTTGTTAGTGATATTTTTGAATAATGACTGGCAGTTATAGATGATTCATGCCAATAGAATTTTTGACACATGACACATGTCATTTGTCTTGTAGAAATAACCAGTTCCTTTATCACCACGATTTCGTGCACTCACATAAAAAAAAAAAATCTGAGACAAAAAAGATTACAATAAAAACTATTTACTTAATTTTAAACCAAAACAAACATGTCAGTTTGTGAGAATCGAACTTGCGCCTCGGAGCGTACGAGTAGGTGTGAAGTGTTAGATTGTTTTGTAATAAGAACTAATATTTTTTTTTGTATTTATCTGTGGAGGCTTGTTATTAGCAATTTAGTTAATTTTTTTGTTACTATTATGTTATTAGTCTGTAAGCTTTCCTAAAATAAATTAAAAAACTCCGAACGGACAACGAATTGATAAAAAGTCATGTTACTGGCAAACTTTCTCCTTAAAAAGATCTATCTAATGGTTTATATCTAATCACTATTGGTTACCCAAAAAAACCTTATTGTTTGGTAAGAAAATATTAACTTCGGTGTCGCACTAGTAATTTACTTATGTCGATAACTCCGAACGGACTGCGAAAAGTCGTGTTACCAACAAAGGTTCTCTTTGAAAAGCTCTTTTCAATGATGTATATCTTATTGCTATTTGACCTTGGGGCAAATACTTCAAGGCCCATTCTCCAACAATTTTTTTGTTTTGTTTGCCTGTGCGAGGCTGATAAATATGTTTATTTTCTTTCTTTCTATGTATATAAATATAGTTCGTGTTCCACGCGCGCCTCAAAGAAAGTCAGCAAAACAGACCAAGGGGTCCGCAAGGGCCGATGCCTGCTGGGGCTGCGGGACTGTTCGAAAAAGATACCGTGGCCCCGGAACACAGAGGGCGATGAAGGAACATGGATGAGTTTCAGTCAGTAAAAGTCTGACACTCCCTCCTGCTCCGCCCAGAGTGGGAGGAGTCATTTGATGATTTCCCACCAGAACAAAAAAAAAAAAAGGATAGTTATGACCCCTAGAGCCCAAACCGGTTTTAAAAAGGTATATTAAATATTATATATATACGTATGTAAGGGGGGCGCCAAGCAAAATTTAGCCACACTCTACAGGTCGCAATTTTGCACCGATTGCTTTCAAACTTGGCCAAAAAATCAAAAGGGTCAAAAGTTTGGTTAAGTTCGTGAATGGGTGGAATTCGTCCATGGGCGGCAGCGGAGGGGCGGTTTTTCGAAAATCAGTCTTTTGGGCATAACTTTTTTTGTATGGAAAAATTTTGGACCGTTTAACATTTTTATCATTCCGAGTAAGAATACGGACCAGTTTTAAATTTAAACTTTTTTGATGCAACCCGTAACTTGAGGAGGGGGTTGAAATGTCCAAAATTTATGTAAAAAAATATTATATCTCCGAAACAGAAACATTTTTACTGTGAAAATTTTTTTTAAAGCAAATTGTTCACTCTATAATTTTTAATTTAAAAGTTTTTTTTTTTTTTTGCTTGCTAAATGGTGTTGGTGTTGTTTTGATTAGACTTTTTTCCTTAATGTCGTACTAACATAGCTCCAAGTACTTGCTACTAACCCATATGGACTCTTATTCGAAATAAAGTTTTTTAAATCATTGATTGTTTGATAAACTCTTATACAGAAGGATTTTAAAAAAGGGTTGAAAAATATATGGGTGGAACCTTCTTCGAAATCTACCTCCTCCTGCGGCTTGCCGAAGAGATTTTTTTATCCTAAAACTGTTACAACACCTAATCCAAAGTAATCATTTAAATATAAAATTTTCTTGTAGTCTACTACTTACTATACCTTTATGAAGTACGTGTGTACTAAGTATCTACCCACGTCTGTGCAAAAAACTTCTCTTACCCACGTATTTTTTTATTGTGTAGTTATCACTATTTCTCCTTATTTCTGCGGTGGACATTTTGCGGTATTATTTAAATGAAACAGGTATGAAATATTCCCTTCAACTCCCCAAGCATCGCCCCCACACCGGTATTATTTATTCGCCCATATTTATTTAAAAAGTTGTGACGCGTCCCCAGAGTGTCGTATTCACCGTTTTGCTGTGAAAGCATTCGATGGTATTTGAATATATTGCCATTTCCTTTTCTTTTATACTTGAAAACTTTATTTTATGTGTTGAGCCAGAGGGTTAGAAAGTACCAGATCAATTACAAATCCATAATATACGGTATACCGCCGTTTACCCGAATTTTATTTGCCCTAATATCATTTGCCATAATAGTCAACAGCCATAATATCATACGACATAATACTCATTTGCCCTACTCTCATTTGCCATATTAGTCACGTGCCAGAATCATTGTTTCCCATAAAGTCACTTACCATAACATCATTTGTCATAATCATTGTAAGCCCTAATTATCTCATGCCCTAATTATCACATGCCATAATTATGAAATGCCATAACATAATTTGCCATCGACATCGGGTGTGTAACGGTTGTTTATATCAAGAGAAATTGGATGCAATTGGGACTTTAGGGCACCCCGACTATTTTTTTATAAACCACACAGAAGTAGGAGCCCCGCGAAGCGGGGCTCCGTCGACCTAACCCACCATCAACCATGCACAGAAAAAAAAAAATTATGTCTAATAATTATTATGACACATAAAAATAAGGCAAACAATACTTATGGCATTCGTATCTTATGGTATCTAAAATTCGGGCAATTAAAAGTATGTCATATGTCTTTTAGGGCAAATGAAACATTCGGGCAAATGAAATTCGGGTAAATGAAATTCGGGAAAATGATGATTATGGCATATAATCTTCGGGCAAACAATAGACAACCATAATATACGACCTAGGAAAGAATCAGAATCAGAATGTTTATTTGTTAACATAAGTTATAAAGTGTGTATGGATAAATATCAAGCGCTGGATAAAAACCCAGATAAGTATGGTCTCGCATTAGGAAAGGTTGTGGTATGAAATTCCAATCTTATGACAATGTGTATGACGTTGACATTTTTACGCTATCGCGCAGAGCGAACAAGATTATTAAACACACACGTTATTTTAATAGGTGCTATTTAAGGGCTATCACATTTTATATTTCATTTATTTATTTAACATACTAATATTATTGTAACTTATCAAAAAAACTTTTTTTCAAAGTTGTTGAGTGACCTACCTATACGATATGCGTCCGGAACTCCGGAGTAGTTTACCTATCGGAGAGAAAACGTCTGACTTGCATAAGCATAATTATATACTTGCACATATGAGGTGCATTACTACAAAGCGCGGCAGTACAAACCATACCTAGTGATAGAATTTTGAACAGTGCCACATAAAAAGCAATAACTCTGAGCCTTTATGTCCATTTGGTGCGTTTAGTAAAAGCACTTATCCGATTTGCCGTTTTTCTTGTTCAAATGAAGGTAACACTTTATAGAACAGCTCAAAAGGTACAAAATTGAGTATTAAACCGATAAAAAAGAGGAGGTTTTCAATTTGACATGTATGTACAGGATGTTGTGTAATTAATGGATAATCCTTGACGTGCGGGTGGAGGACACCATGGCTGGTCAGAAAGTGAGAAGTTATGTTCAGTAAAAAATGGTCATAGATTTCAGTTTCTTTATCTGACCATAAATAATATGGTAAATAATATTTACCAATAAATTTGATTTGATTTGATTTCAAGCTAAATACCAAAAGATTCCTTGTAATGCAAGATATAATCATGTTTAGGTCACAACCCCTCAAAATCCATTATTAAAAAATCTATTAAAAAAAATCAAAATCTATTATCCTTTATTAATTATATTAATTTAGGAGCTTATTTAGACTAGAAAATATTTTTTTTCGCTTTTGTGTTTCTGTTTTCATCGGCTTGATTTTGTTAAAAAGCATTCATTTTTTTTTTTTGCGGAGTTGCACGTTTTCACAGTGTCATAACTGAATTTATCATTATTCCTAACCAAGTATACATGTGCAACCCTATAATAAAAGTAAGAAAAATAGGGAAAAATATATCCTAATTACCGACACATTCATTTATTTCAGGAATTATTACTTATATCACGATAACATCTGAATGGTTATCACAGATTTCTTCAATGTTTTTGCAGTAGCTAACAAAAAGATAGCATTTTTTACCTTGCCGCGCGTCATGTATTTCACTAGGGTGTGTACCTATCTACAGACGTATCTACTACTACCTACTCACAAAATACTTTCAACAATAAAATGTCTAAAACCGACAATCACGTATCACGCCCCATCGAGTTAAAAAAAAATAAGTGTAGAAAGAAGTGTTTGTAAAAACCTATTAGGGGTTAAAGGATGAAATCAGAAACCAGTTCATTTATGCCTTTACGATAGAACTTTGAGGATTTAGATTCGACAAACTGTGTGAAAGCATTTTGTACAGCCTCCTAGGAAGAAAATTTTTTATCACGTAGAAAATTGACCAAAACACGAAAAAAATGGTAGTCCGTTGGAGCAAGGTTTGGCGAGTACGGAGGATGACGTATAGTTTCTAACTGCAGCTCCTGTAGACTTACAACGGTTTCTCGTGCAGTGTAAGGTCTTGCGTTATCATGGAGCAATAATGGTGAAGATCGATTCACGAGTCGGGGCTGTTTCACTGCCAGTTTCACAATCATTGTTCGAAGTTCGGTACAGTAAACATCTGCTGTTATTGCCTGACCAGACCTGAGAAAGCTACAGTGAATAACACCATGAAGAGACCACCAAACAGTTACCATTTTTATTGGTAAGCTATGCTTTAAAGTCCGCGCAACACTAGTCAGCTTCCCTCACTCGTCATTTTATTTAATTCGACAGTTTCGTTGATTCGTCACTTTCGCTGATTGGACACTTTTGTGAATTCGACAGTTGCGTCAACTCGACAGTTTCCATAATTTGCCAATTTCGTTGACTCGTCACTTAGGTACACTCGGAAGAAAAAATATAAAAACAAATATTGTGGATAATTTTACCTAAATTATCAACATTTATTTTAGTTTATTTATTTATTTCGAACAACAAGGTCCATATGGGTTAGTAAAGAAGTACTTAAGAACTATGTTAATGGCAAGAAATTTGGTGATTAAATTACATTCATTAAATAAATGAACTTGATGTAGAATCCATGAAATAGGTAACATTATTTGTTCATTATATTTTTAGCTTTAAGGAACCCCATCCCAATTTAAATCAAACTTCAACTTGTATTTTTAAAGTAAATTATATTAATATGAAAAAAAAACTTCTTGAAACTAACTGTTTTTTTTTTTAGTATTATAAAATATAACATATTGTTTGTATTGTACCCGTGTGTATTTATAAAATATAACTTATGAGATCTTTTTTTTCTGTTGCGTTCGCTTACATATATACCTACATTTTTGCCTTATTTTAAAATCTATGAATTTAGCCTCCCTTTTTATAACATTAATATAATAGTATAAATGTGGATTCTTTTGCCCAATTTTCTTATTTATCCTCCAATTTTCTTATTGTGCCACGATTCAACCATATTAATTGTACGATGGCGTTCTTGGTAGCAGCTTAAATCATTTATATATGTGTTCATCCAAGTCTCTGCGACGTATCATGTGTTGTATTGATCATAATTAACACTATGTGGTACTTTCTCTATTATCGCCCACCAACCTTCAAGAATATATTCTTTTGGCAGGTATGCTAAAGCTGCAATAGTGCTAATGTAACGCCTGCCTTCCACACTCTGAGTTATTTCCAACTCTTTTGCTTTTCGGATTAGGCATTGTCGATAGTGGAAGAAACATCCCACAATGAGAGCAGAGGGAAAAACAGCCTCCAATGCATTAATTAATAGGTAGCTCCCAATTCATAATCGGCATGTATCTTCTGGGGTTTAAAGTTGGGAATTTTTGATTGTAACACGCTGAAATCTTGGTAATACGTCGATTGTTTTTTATCAGGTTAGAGGCAATAGGCAAGAGGAACCACATTTGTTTCATTTTATGAACTACCCATGTCTGCATGAATGGAGTACAGCTGTATGAATAGAATACACTTAAATGTACCATTGCCAAATATTTCTTTAACGCCGGCAGCTAATTGTATTGCATATGGTCAACATACGAAAAAAATAATAATAATATGGTGTCATAAAAATTTAAAATTTTTCGTCTGTGGCCTGATCAAATAAAAGAAAATTGTTTGTTAGCTTTTCCGGTAATATGACATCTTTTACGGACATGAACTCTGTTGTTGCAACCCCCAATTATTTGCGGCGAGCTTTGTACAACATTTTTTAATCGAGCCAAAAGTTGGTACGTCATCGACAAACTCTGAATCAGGTTCCTTTAGATGGCTCATACTCTCTTCGTAAATCGCCTGTACACTGCCGTATTCCTCTCGAACACGGAACTTGCACTTATCAATGGCTTTTTGTACCAGATTTGACCCATAATCTGGGATGCAAGAGTGTGCAGTTTCCCTTATAATTGCGGAGGCATCTGAGCTTAAAGTAAGTAACGCTACCTCGGCATGATGACCGCTCCTTACAACGCCACCACGAAGAGCCGTTTTTATTTTCATGCGCAAGGTGGTAGCAATGTCCATATCTCACTAGGACTTTTCGCCCTCTTTCACTTTGAATAAAAGTAAAACAGTCGTCCATTTTAAGGATAAAATAAAGAATCAGTAATTCAGTACAACAAACAACAACAGTAATACAATAATAATAATAATAATAATTCTGACAGATCTTTTGAAATAAAAAAATATACAATATGTCAGTTTGACACATTCACAAAATGAGTTTGTATTATATTTCTTATACAATGTTAGAAAAGGTTTGTTATAAAATAGACCAACTTAAATCCCATCATCATAGATCCAGCTAGATTACTCTTATTCCTCTGTCCATGCTGTAAAGTTGGGAACCCAGTTCCACCTTTCGTTCATTCATTCGTGATTTGAAGACCACATCAATTCATTATTCTAAACCAGAGTTAAAGAGCATAACCTTTCCTCTCATTTATGATTTATTATGATATATTGATATACATCTATTTTATTTGTTGATATATCTAAGCAATATATATTTATACAAGTATTTAGTAATAATTACTTTTAAGTGTATTTATATTAAATATTGTAGTTTAAGTTAGGTAAGGCACATAAACACATTATTCTCTTTCTTTTCTCACACACTATCGTCTACATTTCTTTTTCATTTTCCCTTTTGCAGGTCTGCTGGCAGATTTTTTTAAGAAATAAGCAGTACCTTTGTGCTCTTCTATGTAAATATATTGTCCTATAAAGTATTTTGTGTGTACATAAATAAATAAATAAATACATAAGTACTCAAATATTATGTTATTTTCCTGTGTTGTCCTTTGTGTGTAATTAAATAGTAAAATAAATAAATAGATCTCAATACATATTAAAATTAACAGACAATTTCCTACCGACTGTACTTCGACTGACGAGTTGGATAAAAGTGACGAATCGACGAAATTGGCAAATTATGGAAACTGTCGAGTTAACGCAACTGTTGAATTCACAAAAGTGTCCAATCAGTGAAAGTGACGAATCAACGAAATTGTCGAATTAAATAAAATGACGAGTGAGGGAAACTGACCAGTGTTACGCGGACTCATGCTAACAATCCGCTTTTCGTCACATGTCACTATTTGATCCAATGTTCCTTCATTTCTGTACCGATTCAACAAGGCTACACAAGTTTCAACATGCATTTCTTTCTGCAGATCAGTCAAATCATTTTTAATATTTTTTATCTTATTGATTTGATGCAAATGAGTCAATATTGTAGGTAGGGTAACGTTAAATCATGCCGCTAATTCCTTGGTAGTTTGACTAGGATCGGCTTCTACCATCTCCTTCAATTCAGCGTTATTCATCTGTGTGGGCGGTCTACCACGTAGTTCATTCTTCAAGTCGAAGTTTCAATTACGAAAGCGTTTAAACAAAAAACGCACGGTGCGTTCATTACCAGTCTCCTCTCCAAAGGCAACGTTGATATTGCGAGCCGTTTCTGCCGCGTTAGTTCCGGGTCTGAACTCGTATTAAAAAATAACTCGGATTTTCGAAGTATCCATCTTTACGTGTGCAGCTGAATAAAAATAACAAAAGAATGTCGAAAATCGAATGTTGCACATTTTTTAAAGAACCTCATAGGTGTCACGTGAAAAAAGTTTCACACAAAAATCTCACACCATGAAGATTTTATGTCAATTCGAACTGTCTATTACTATACAACGGCAATTTCATACTTTAACCCCTATTATTTTCAAAATAAACATCATAATTTATCAGTGAGATATTCAGATTTGAAATATTTTAAGAGCAACATAATTAAAAAAAGAATTGTTAATGTTTCACCAGTGCACAGAGTCTATACTCTGCGTTCAATGGAGAGTTCTACAGGGCTCTCCCAGTGGAGCTCTTTATCGAAGAAATATAAACAACTATAAACTTCGTTCCACCTTTTTATCTAATTGCTCTCGATTTTAGGTTTTAAATTTTCATTCATGTCTACACCGCTTTAGCTCAAATTCAAATTCGGCCGGATATTTGATAATTAATCTTTTGACAGAGATCCGCCGCCTTTAATTATCAATTATCCTTATCATTATTTATCAAACTCCAATTAAGATAGAAATATCAGTGATTTTTTTAAGATAGAAGTAAAATTGGTGTTATTATTTTATTTTATTTAAACGAACAAAATGCTCCCGCGGCATATGTTTTTATTGTTATGTGCATGTCATTGCTGTTTTGGGCACCCAATTAAACAGTATTTGACCTTCAATTCAAATTCCAACGTTGGCCCTTGTGATAATACCACTACTGGAATACTAAGATCCGAGTATTTTCCTCATAACAAAGTTGGTTTAAGTATTTTGACTCGAAATGAAAAACTAAATTGTGTAGCATCTGACGTTACTCAAATACCTGCTGGAGTGTTAGAAGCCAACATTTTTGTTCAATTAGCTTCTAAGAATGATAGTGTGTCTGTATTAGTGTATGAAGCTTTGAACGGAAATGACAAATTGGTAGGAAGAGCCGACATCTTTGCATTCGAAAGAAATGTTTTGAATGGATTTCATACCCTAAAAGTTCCTGTTAAGAAATCTAATGGATTTGTAAGTATTAACGTTCGGTGGAACACATATTTTTTTTTTTTTTAAATAAATTAAGTTACTGATATAATTCAGTGCGAAATAAATATTTACCGATCAAGCATTGTTATGTCTAATGACATTATATCATTCCACAATGACATAATTTGCAAATTTACTCAACAGCTTATGTCCCTTAAAGAAACGATTCCTCCGTTTGTTATATTGCCTGTACTAAATTTGGTGAAAGACGGTGTTCAAAATTGTGACCAGTTAGAAGTAATCAATTAATTATAGTTTCCTGTTGTTGTTTTCAGAAAATAACGATAAATACATAGTAATTATAATTATATCAATTTCAGGTTGTTCTCCTGCGACGTGCTTCTAAAGCATCCAGCATCATCGTTCGATCCGTTTACTATCTACCAGATCTTCTATCTGAAAGTTTCATGAACAGTACAGTCAATAGTTTATATTCCTCAATTCGGCCTTTTGTTAACTTGCCTGGAATTACTTTACCTACTACATCGTTACCGATTCCTGCAACTGATCCCACTACAACTGAACCGAACACAGTGACTGATCCTACCACGATTGAATCGACCACTTTAACAGATCCAACTACGATAGAATCAACTACAGTGACTGATCCAACCACTATAGAATCAACCACAGTGACTGATCCCACTACGATAGAATCGACCACTATAACAGATCCCACTACGATAGATTCAAACACAGTGCCTGATCCCACAACGATAGAATCGACCACAGTGACTGATCCCAATACGATAGAATCGACTACTATAATAGATCCAACTACTTTAGAGTCAACTACAGTGACTGACCCCACTACGATAGAATCGACCACTGTGACTGATCCCACTACGATAGAATCAACCACTATAGAAGATCCAACCACTATAGAATCAACCACAGTGACTGATCCAACCACTATAGAATCGACCACATTGACTGATCCAACCACTATAGAATCGACCACATTGACTGATCCCAATACGATAGAATCAACCACAGTATCTGATCCCACCACGATAGAATCAACCACAGTGACTGATCCCACTACGATAGAATCGACCACTATAACAGATCCAACTACGATAGAATCAACTACAGTAACAGATCAAACTACGATAGATTCGACCACAGTAACTGATCCCACCACTATAGAATCAACCACAGTGACTGATGAAACCACTATAGAATCAACCACAGTGACTGATCCCACTACGATAGAATCGACCACTATAACAGACCCAACTACTATAGAATCAACGACAGTGACTGATCCAACCACGATAGAATCAACCACAGTGACGGATTACACAACGATAGAATCAACCACAGTGACTGATCCCACTACGATAGAATCGACCACTGTGACTGATCCCTCTACGATAGAATCAACCACAGTAACTGATCCAACTACTATAGAATCGACCACAGTGACTGATCCAACCACAGTGACTGATCCCACTACGATAGAATCGACCACTATCACAGATCCAACTACTATAGAATCGACTACAGTGACTGATCCAACAACTATAGAATCAACCACAGTGACTGATCCCACTACGATAGAATCGACCACTATAACAGATCCAACTACTATAGAATCGACCACAGTGACTGATCCAACCACTATAGAATCAACCACAGTAACTGATCCCACTACGATAGAATCGACCACTATAACCGATCCAACTACTATAGAATCGACCACAGTGACTGATCCAACCACTATAGAATCAACCACAATGACTGATCCCACTACGATAGAATCGACCACTATAACAGATCCAACTACTATAGAATCGACCACAGTGACTGATCCAACGACTATAGAATCAACCACAGTGACTGATCCCACTACGATAGAATCGACCACTATAACAGATCCAACTACTATAGAATCGACCACAGTGACTGATCCAACCACTATAGAATCAACCACAGTGACGGATTACACAACGATAGAATCAACCACAGTGACTGATCCCACTACGATAGAATCGACCACTGTGACTGATCCCTCTACGATAGAATCAACCACAGTAACTGATCCAACCACTATAGAATCAACCACTGTGACTGATCCCACTACGATAGAATCGACCACTATAACAGATCCAACTACTATAGAATCGACCACAGTGACTGATCCAACCACTATAGAATCAACCACAGTAACTGATCCAACCACTATAGAATCGACCACAGTGACTGATCCAACCACTATAGAATCAACCACAGTGACTGGTCCCACTACGATAGAATCGACCACGATAACAGATCCAACTACTATAGAATCGACCACAGTGACTGATCCAACCACTATAGAATCAACCACGGTGACTGATCCCACTACGATAGAATCGACCACTATAACAAATCCAACTACTATAGAAACGACCACAGTGACTGATACAACCACTATTGAATCAACCACAGTGACTGATCCAACTACTATAGAATCGACCACAGTGACTGATCCCACTACGATAGAATCGACCACTATAACAGATCCAACTACTATAGAATCGACCACAGTGACTGATCCAACGACTATAGAATCAACCACAGTGACTGATCCCACTACGATAGAATCGACCACTATAACAAATCCAACTACTATAGAAACGACCACAGTGACTGATCCAACCACTATAGAATCAACCACAGTGACTGATCCAACCACTATAGAATCGACAACATTGACTGATCCAACCACTATAGAATCGACCACATTGACTGATCCAACCACTATAGAATCAACCACAGTGACTGATCCCACTACGATAGAATCGACCACTATAACAGATCCAACTACTATAGAATCGACCACAGTGACTGATCCAACCACTATAGAATCAACCACAGTGACTGATCCCACTACGATAGAATCGACCACTATATCAGATCCAACTACTATAGAATCGACCACAGTGACTGATCCAACCACTATAGAATCAACCACAGTGACTGATCCCACTACGATAGAATCGACCACTGTAACAGATCCAACAACTATAGAATCGACCACAGTGACTGATCCAACGACTATAGAATCAACCACAGTGACTGATCCCACTACGATAGAATCGACCACTATAACAGATCCAACTACTATAGAATCGACCACAGTGACTGATCCAACCACTATAGAATCAACCACAGTGACTGATCCCACTACGATAGAATCGACCACTATAACAGATCCAACTACTATAGAATCGACCACAGTGACTGATCCAACCACTATAGAATCAACCACAGTGACTGATCCAACCACTATAGAATCGACCACAGTGACTGATCCAACCACTATAGAATCAACCACAGTGACTGATCCCACTACGATAGAATCGACCACTATAACAGATCCAACTACTATAGAATCGACCACAGTGACTGATCCAACCACTATAGAATCAACCACAGTGACTGATCCCACTACGATAGAATCGACCACTGTAACAGATCCTACTACTATAGAATCGACCACAGTGACTGATCCAACGACTATAGAATCAACCACAGTGACTGATCCCACTACGATAGAATCGACCACTATAACAGATCCAACTACAATAGAATCGACCACAGTGACTGATCCAACCACTATAGAATCAACCACAGTGACTGACCCCACTACGATAGAATCGACCACTGTAACAGATCCAACTACTATAGAATCGACCACAGTGACTGATCCAACCACTATAGAATCAACCACAGTGACTGATCCCACTACGATAGAATCGACCACTGTAACAGATCCTACTACTATAGAATCGACCACAGTGACTGATCCAACGACTATAGAATCAACCACAGTGACTGATCCCACTACGATAGAATCGACCACTATAACAGATCCAACTACAATAGAATCGACCACAGTGACTGATCCAACCACTATAGAATCAACCATAGTGACTGATCCCACTACGATAGAATCGACCACTGTAACAGATCCTACTACTATAGAATCGACCACAGTGACTGATCCAACGACTATAGAATCAACCACAGTGACTGATCCCACTACGATAGAATCGACCACTATAACAGATCCAACTACTATAGAATCGACCACAGTGACTGATCCAACCACTATAGAATCAACCACAGTGACTGATCCCACTACGATAGAATCGACCACTATAACAGATCCAACTACTATAGAATCGACCACAGTGACTGATCTAACGACTATAGAATCAACCACAGTGACTGACCCCACTACGATAGAATCGACCACTATAACAGATCCAACTACTATAGAATCGACCACAGTGACTGATCCAACCACTATAGAATCAACCACAGTGACTGATCCAACCACTATAGAATCAACCACAGTGACTGATCCAACCACTATAGAATCAACCACAGTGACTGATCCAACCACTATAGAATCAACCACAGTGACTGATCCCACTACGATAGAATTGACCACTATAACAGATCCAACTACTATAGAATCGACCATAGTGACTGCTCCAACCACTATAGAATCAACCACAGTGACTGATCCCACTACGATAGAATCGACCACTATAACAGATCTAACTACTATAGAATCGACCACAGTGACTGATCCAACCACTATAGAATCAACCACAGTGACTGATCCCACTACGATAGAATCGACCACTATAACAGATCCAACTACTATAGAATCGACCACAGTGACTGCTCCAACCACTATAGAATCAACCACAGTGACTGATCCCACTACGATAGAATCGACCACTATAACAGATCCAACTACTATAGAATCGACCACAGTGACTGATCTAACGACTTTAGAATCAACCACAGTGACTGACCCCACTACGATAGAATCGACCACTATAACAGATCCAACTACTATAGAATCGACCACAGTGACTGATCCAACCACTATAGAATCAACCACAGTGACTGATCCAACCACTATAGAATCAACCACAGTGACTGATCCAACCACTATAGAATCAACCACAGTGACTGATCCAACCACTATAGAATCGACCACAGTGACAGATCCAACTACTATAGAATCGACCACAGTGACTGATCCAACGACTATAGAATCAACCACAGTGACTGATCCCACTACGATAGAATCGACCACTATAACAGATCCAACTACTATAGAATCGACCACAGTGACTGATCCAACCACTATAGAATCAACCACAGTGACTGATCTCACTACGATAGAATCGACCACTATAACAGATCCAACTACTATAGAATCGACCACAGTGACTGATCCAACCACTATAGAATCAACCACAGTGACTGATCCCACTACGATAGAATCGACCACTATAACAGATCCAACTACTATAGAATCGACCACAGTGACTGATCTAACGACTATAGAATCAACCACAGTGACTGACCCCACTACGATAGAATCGACCACTATAACAGATCCAACTACTATAGAATCGACCACAGTGACTGATCCAACCACTATAGAATCAACCACAGTGACTGATCCCACTACGATAGAATCGACCACTATAACAGATCCAACTACTATAGAATCAACCACAGTGACTGATCCAACCACTATAGAATCAACCACAGTGACTGATCCCACTACGATAGAATCGACCACTATAACAGATCCAACTACTATAGAATCGACCACAGTGACTGATCCAACCACTATAGAATCAACCACAGTGACTGATCCCACTACGATAGAATCGACCACTATAACAGATCCAACTACTATAGAATCGACCACAGTGACTGATCCAACCACTATAGAATCAATCACTATAACAGATCCAACAGAATCGACAACAGTGACTGAACCAACCACCTTAGAATCAACCACAATGACTGATCCCGCTACTATAGAATCAACCACCGTTGTAACCGACCCAACTGAAAGCCCTGACTCTGAAGAAACTGATGGATTAAGCGCTTTTGTCATAACAGCAATAACTTTGAGTTCTGTTGCTGTTGTAGCTGGGCTTGGATTCACGGTTTGGTTTTTTGCTTGCTTTAAAACAGGTGTGCTGTTAGGTACCTCTTCATATAACTTAGGTAGTACTAGTGAAATACCGTAACTGATCATTGCTGTGTTGAAGCATATTTATAATGATCAAAAGTTGTGAACACCACCTAAGGTAAAAAGTCACTTAGTTTTTTGTATTCCAGGCAGAATTTTCAAAGTTGCCAACTCATAAATACTTTTTTATATTTTGTTACATTCTCAAAGTTGGACTGAACGTTTACTTTTGTATTTATAATAATTATAAGGTACATTCGCCCGCGCATCAAGTTATCATTAAAAGCCCGTTTCCACGAAGTATATTCTCTTCGTCGCGATTCTGTCGCTCATGGAGACGATAGTGTATAGAAATACTTGGCACGACGCCGACGATGATATCGCTTTTGATTTTAACTTTCAACATTTTTTGGTTTAAAATCGTTTGGATAAAGACAGTTTGTGCATGTGCTGTACAAAACAATCTTTGTTAACATTTTTATCATAAAATTTTATATTTATTTACTGTAAATATTAAGTAGTTCGCTAATGAATTTTAATATACGAAGGAAGTAGTGCTAGTTTTTGTAAAAAGTTTCTAAACACAATACGATGTAAACTTATATACTGTACTCGTATATATAAAGTATAATATCTGAAGGTAATATTTATATTTTTTGGTAAATGATATAGGTACTTAACATTCTTATTTTGAGGATTACGTCAAAACACAGTGTAACATACATTGAATAATAAAATAATTTAATAATGTAATTTGTAAATTGATTGATTGTCGATTAATTGATCTAATAATGTATAATAATATGATTGAATTGTTACTGTTACTGAGAGAAAGAGGGCTATGGCTATCCTCTCTCCTAATGTGGCTGTGCCCGACAAGGTCCATACTGATCTTTTATTTTATAACACCATCTTTGTAATATAACTATATTGAATGCAATAAATGATTGAGTATTGTATATTGTATTGTAACATAGATTTCTAACTATGTTGATACTTGAATTTACTTATAATTATGTATTCAGGTTGAACGCAAATGTAATAAAACTATTAGTATGTCAAGCTAGTATACCAACCAATAGATAGTTTTATCTGCGTCCGTTTTTTTATGATCATAATATTTTCGTTGTAAATATTCAAAAGAAAAATTGTGCTTTGAATTGAAGTTTGTGTATGAATAAACAATAATAATGTTGTTAAATTTATTTGCATCGTGTTTTATCAAAATAAGACCTGTAACTCCTTTAGCGGCAACACTGATAAATAATATATTTTTGTCTATCTATGTTGATGATTTAAATAAAATTCTGCTGTTTGTCAGTTAACAACTGAACACGTATTTTCTTTATAGGTTATGGGCCCAGTCCCATGCTTTAGATAATTATTTTAAAAGTTCTTATTCGTAATTTTGGATTTAGGAGTTCGAGATAAGTTTCTCGCTGTTCGGAGTTTTGAATTCGAGAATCGGAATCAGAATCAGAATCAGAATTATTTATTTGTGAAACATAGGTAAAAACATTAAGGATCTTAAAATAAATAAAAGCTCTTGCTATGTTTTGTCGTTATAGACATACAAATTCGAATAAAGAGAAAAAAAACAATTAAGATTACAAATAAAATGTCAATTCAAATAAAAGATTACAAATATAAAAAGTCAACTGAAATAAAAGATTACAAATATAAAAAGTCAACTGAAATAAAAGATTACAAATATAAAATGTCAATTTAAATATATAAAAGAAGAAACTGACTGACTGACTGACTGACTGACTCATCTATCAACGCACATCCCAAACCGCTGGGTCTCAGATTCCAAATTTGGCGAGTAGGTTCCTTGTGTGGTCTAGGGGTGCATAAAGAAAGGATTCACGCCCTAAGGGGGTTAAACGGGGCTCCAAAGTTTGTATGGGGAAACAAGATTAATTAGACTATTTTATTCGAAAGTTCACAGTAGTGCTCCTTTTGATAAATGAGTAGAAACGGGTTTCAGGGTTTTTCAGAATTCAACCCCTAAGAGGGGGAAATGGGGTGACAAAGTCTAAAAATCAATGCACAGCCCAAACCACTGAGTCTAGAGATTCCAAATTTGGCACATACGTTCCTTTTGAGGTTAAGGGGTACACTAAGAAAGGGTTTTTCAAAAGTCACCCCCTAAGGGGGTGAAAGGGGGCTCTAAAGTTTGTATGGTGACAAGATTAATTAGACTATTTTACTAAAAACTTCACAGGATATTCCTATTGATAAATGAGTAGAAATGAGTTTCAGGGTTTTTCAGAATTCAACCCCTAAAGGGGGAAATGGGGTAACAAAGTCTGAAAATCAACATCGATATTGTTTGTATGGTGTATCGGGTCGGGTGTATTACAAAAACAACGACTTTAAGATTTAATGTGGCGGACCTGAAATGCGTTCATTCCCTGTTGGGGTGCGATGGGGTTGAAATGTCTAAAAATCAATATGGGTGTCGATACCGAGATTATCAGGGGTGCAGATTACGAAAATGGCATTTGTTTTGAGATCCACAAGATGGCGGATTCGACTTCTATACAGGGTTATTGTTGATTTATTGTGATGATTATGATAACGATGATAGTGATTGTGATAATGATGATGATGGTGATGATTGTGATAACGATGATAATGATTGTGATTACGATGATGATGATTGTGATTACGATGAAAATGATTGTGATTACGATGATGATCATTGTGATTACGATGAAAATGATTGTGATTACGATGACGATGATTGTGATAATGATGATGATGATGATTGTGATAACGATGATGATGATTGTGATAACAGTGATGGTGATTGTGATGGTGATGGTGATTGTGATAGTAATGGTGATTGTGATTGTGTTGGTAATTGTGATTGTGATAATGACGGTGATTGTGATTGTGATAATATGGTGATCGTGATAGTGATTGTCATAGTGATGGGTCCGCAAGGACCGATGCCTGCCGGGGTTGCGGGACTATTCGAAAGAGATACCGTGGCCCCGGAACACAAAGGGCGATGAAGGAACATGGATGGGTTTTAGTCAGTAAAAGTCTGACACTCCGTCCTGCTTCGCCCAGAGCGGGAGAAGTCATTTGATGATTTCCCATGCGAAAAAAAAAAAATCAAAAAAAAAAAGCAAAAAAAAAGGAATCGTAAAATCACAAATCAGAATAATTCATCCAAGGAAATTATCATTAAAATATTCATACTACTAAATTTACAATTCCACACTGTAGTAACATTTGTCTAGTAGTATCCCCTGAACGGACTTTTTAAATCGAGAAGTTATTTGATGATTTCCCATGCGAAAACAAAATACAAAATAAAAAAAGGAATCGTAAAATCACAAATCAGAATAATTCATCTAAGGAATTTTTTTTTTATATATTCATACTACTAAATTTACAATTCCACACTGTAGTAACATTTGTCTAGTAGTATGAATATACTACTAGACAAATGAAGGGACTTTTTAAATATATTTAAAGGCATACTACTATTTAATTATGGGAGCAACACCAAATACGCTCTTATGCAGTTTTGCACTTGATCGGACACAACAAATTCTAATATTGGGCACGAATTGGAGTTCTTTTAACCGATGAATATTTTTTAAACAAATGTTGATTTGATTTTACAGATAATGCAGTTTCCAGTATGTACAGCGATGGCAAGGTTAATTAATTTTTTTAAATGAGGAATGCCACTATCCGTTGTTCTTAGACTACACATTGATCTTATACATCTTTTCTGCATCCTGAATATAAGCTCTCTATTAGTTGACTGCACCCAAAAAACAACACCGTATCTTCAAGTTGATGCAACCAGTCCATGATAGGCCGTTAGTAGCGTCTCAGTATTCACTCTCTTCGATAACTGGAATAGTAGATATGCCGATTTGCTCAGGCGCTTGGCAATTTCCTCTAAGTGAGGTTTCCATGTCAGTTTACTGTCTGTAATTATACCTAAGAATTTTGCATTTGTAACTTCTTCTACTATATTATAGGCAATATTAACTGGTGGATTCTTACGTCGCTGGTGGAAATGGATAACTTTGAGATGGCTGCGAATTACCTTGTCAACGTGCCTAAACTGAAAGGCAGAGAAAATTACAGTGAATGGACTTTTGCTGCGGAAAACTTCCTCGTGCTTGAAGGAATGCTTCATTGCATCAAGCCAGTTGCAGGAAAAACGTTTGACCCCGCTGATGACGAAAAAACAAAAGCTAAACTTGTCATGACAATTGACTCTACGCTGTATGTTCATATACGAACGTCTAAACTCCTATGGAATAAACTGAAGAGTTTATTTGATGATTCGGGATTCATTAGGAAGATAAGCCTACTTCGTACTATAACCTCGATTCGTCTCGATGTCGTCGTATGTAACTCAGATGATTGATACTGGACAAAAGCTAAGTGGAACCGGATTTCAAATAAGTGATGAATGGATCGGATGCATGTTGCTGGCTGGATTAACTGAAAAGTACATACCGATGATTATGGCAATTGAGCATTCGGGGCATAGCATAACAACAGACGACATTAAAGCCAAGCTGTTCGATATGGCAGGAACCTCAGATTACGGTGAAAACCGCGAGGGCGCTGCGTTCGGAAGCTCACAAAAGTGGCAACATAAGAACAAAAATAAGTCTATGGACAATGGCAAAGATGGCGGCTCATCAATCAAAACAAAGTCTAATGTCAAATGTCACAAGTGTAAGGAGGCCGGTCATTATCGGAACCAGTGTAAAAATAATATTCTTAATCAAACAATTAATAAGGAAATAACAAGAAAACAAACAAACGCATTTAGTGCTGTATTTTAAGTGGCAACTACAACAAACACGACTGGTATATTGACTCTGGAGCCAGTGCGCATTTGATGGCTAACGAAAGTTGGGCTATGAACGTGTGTTACAAACAAACAGAAGAGATTGTTGTTGCTAATAATAACAAGTTACGAGTTCTGTGCATCGGTGATGTAAATATTGTCACCAAAACGGATAAATGCGAGTATGAAGTGCCGATCAAAGGAATACTTTGCATTCCAGACTTGACAACAAACTTATTGTCTGTGAGCCAATTAATGAGAAATGGCAATAAAGTTACCTTTACGGAGAGTTGCTGCAGTATTTACAATAAAAGTGGTGACTTGGTGGCTATAGCAGACGTGATCAAGTGAGTGTATAAGCTGAGGAAACCTAAATATTGATTGACGGCTTCTGCAATATCTGGAAATGTGTGGCACGTGTAACAAATCTACTTGATCCTATCAAAATAAATGACAGTTTTATCAACAAATAAATGATAGTTTTAACCAACAAACTTACTTTCGCATTTATAATAATTATTATTATATTATTAAGGATTAGTAAGGATAAGGATAATATCTCCCGCTCTGATGGCTAATCTCTGCTGAGATGGGCCACCGTGGACAATTATGATAATATTTTATTTCAGCTATTTCAAAGTTAATAAATCGAATAAGATCGATTGCTGAGTGTTAAACATATAAACAAATAAAAAGGATGATAAATAGTATTATAAATGATGAATATAAAGTGTAAGTATAGCATAATACTATACACCGCAGATTAGGGCATGTAAACAGTAATTATTTACACAAGATGAAAGATGCTGTAGATGGTTTGAACTTAGATGAGAAAGTCGATATATCTATGTTGACATGCTCAGTATGCTGCGAAGGTAAGCAGTGCAGATTACCTTTTAGGCATGTTGGTTCCAGAAGTACTCATGTACTAGAATGAATACACACAGATATCTGTGGGCCAATGGAAGTCCAATTGATTGGAGGTTCTAAACATTTTTTAATATTTGTTGATGATTCACGAAGGATATTTGTTTATTTCTTAAAAAACAAAAGTGAAGTCTTGTCTCATTTCAAAGATTTTAAAGCCAATACAGAAAATCAAACTAACAAGAGAATCAAAACTTTAAGAAGTGACAATGATCTTGAATTTTGTAATAAGGAGTTTGATTTGTTCTTGCAGAAAGAAGTAGTTATTCATCAAAAAAACAATTTCTACACACCAGAGCAAAATGAGTGAAAGATGCAATCGTAAAATTGTGGAAAAAGCAAGGTGCTTGCTGTTTGACGCAGATTTGGGCAAGAAATTTTGGGCCGAAGCAACAAACACAGCAGTATACCTACATAATTGAATTGTTGCATCTGGATTGAAGAGAAAAACACCGTATGAAATGTGGACTGGAACTAAACCAAAAGTGAGCCACTTGAGAATTTTTGGAAGCAAAGTAATGGTTCACATAGCAAAAGAAAAGAGGTAAAAATGGGACAAAAAGTCTGTAGAACACATACTGGTTGGCTATTCAGAAAATGTCAAAGGGTACAGACTGTACAATCCTGTAACTAAAACTATAATAACAAGTAGAGATGTTATAGTTATGGAGCATGAAAAGAAGCAAGTTGAAGTTACTGTTTCTGTGACTGAGACCATACATGTAGAGAATGTATCAGACTCTGAAGCGCAAGAGCTGGATGAAACCTTTACAACAAATGAATTCTCAGATGAAACTTATGTACCAAGTGAAAATGAATATGAGGATGGTGAAGATACTCCTATTTTATCCAACTCTAGGCTTGTTAGAGAGAGAAAGAAACCGGAAAGGTATGGATACTCAAACATGTGTTGCAGTAAAGAAACGCCTGATGAAGCAATTGGCTTAACCCTTTTTTATTTTTTTATTTTTTCGGATGGGAAATCATCAAATGACTTCTCCCGCTCTGGGCGGAGCAGGAGGGAGTTTCAGACTTTTACTGACTCCTACCCATCCATGTTCCTTCATCGCCCTTTGTGTTCCGGGGCCACGGTATCTCTTTCGAACAGTCCCGCAACCCCGGCAGGCATCGGTCCTTGCGGACCCCTTCCTTTTTGCTGACTCTCTTTGAGGCGCGCGTGGAACACGAACGCGCCGTCGACACGGCCTGTCGTCAAGAGACGGACGGACGGCGAGCTAGCCCATAGCCCACCGTCCACAGGCCCGCGCCTACGGTGGCCGGGGGCCACGTGGTGGCCCTCGACACCCGGGGCGTCTCCCGCGGCGGCCGGGACGCTGTGACGGCCGGGACACTTAACCCTAAAAGAAGCACTAAGTGACTCTGAAAGAGAAGAATGGTTAAAGGCTGTAAGTGAAGAAATTCAGTGCTTCGAAGACAATTGTGCTTGGGAGCTGGTCGATGCTCCAGCTGATAGCAATGTAGTGAAGTGTAAGTGGGTGCTCAGAAAAAAGTATGACAGTGAAAACAGTGTTAGATTCCTTGCTAGACTTGGCTAAAGGTTTTATGCAAAGGGAAGGCGTGGACTATACTGTGACATTTTCACCTGTGGTGAGGCACACTACATTTAGACTTTTATTTGCTCTTGCAGTTCAGTTAAATTTAAATGTGACACATCTTGATGTTACTACCGCATTTCTGAACGAGGACCTTGAAGAGACCATATATATGCAGAAACCTGATTATTTTCCAAATTCAAGAATTGTATTTTAAGGCCTGCAATGACAGCAAATCAGAACCTATCAGCTGAAATTACCATTTTACATAAAATCTTATAGTGCGTCTAATAATTTGGCCAGGGACTCTATTCTTTGGGTGATGCTGGTTTGAACAACAAATCACAACAGCATTTGTTGAAAGTGCAATTTAAAAGCCAGTGATGATTGTAATAATGACAATCATTCTCATAATATTATGTACTTAGTTGTAAGTATATGACGCTTAGTTTATCATATCATAATTTATAACATACCCAAGGATCTTGACTTATCATCAGTCAAGTTTAATATTTTAAACTGTGGAATTACATGGCGCCTGCGCCTGCTGATATATTCGAATACATGCAATTATTGGCTTAAAACGACGGCTTAGACAATGATAACGTTGAACGTGAGCGGAGGGCATTGTCGGTTAGAGAGAACATGCTGGCTCGCAGGTTTGCACGATGCTCCCTTCCAGTCAAGATCACGCACTTTCAAGCGTACTGTGCTTGTTTTTACACGTGCAGCCTGTGGGCTAGGTGTACGCAAAGATCGTACAGTGCTCTCCGCGTTCAGTATAATAACGCGTTTAGGATGCTGGTGGGGCTGCCCCGCTTCTGTAGTGCGTCGGGGATGTTCGCAGATGCGCATGTAGATTGTTTTTACGCAACAATGCGTAAAAGGTGCGCCCCCTGGTGCGCAGGGTGTGGGGCAGCACCAACAGTATCTTATGCATGATTGCCAGTCGCCTGGACTGTGTTTATGTGGGTCGCTGCTGTGCAATTACTCATGGTTTGTCGCAGCAGTGATCCACCATTATTTTTTGTGTTGTTTGTTTTGTCAGTGCTTACTAACATAGTCGTAAGTTTTACTAACAGCTTTTGAGACATGGATTCTTGAATAAAGAGGCATTCATTCATTCATTAAAACGATTGCAACTACACTTTTAACTTACAATTCAGTAAATTTAAAGTAAACTTGGATTATACATGTGTTAATTATTTAAATACATTTTAGGTAGTTTTAAGGATATTTACACTATTTTTTTAAAAGTACAATTGGTATTGGTATTGGTTGTAAATACAATTGGTAGGATTAGCAAGTTATTTGACTGAACGCCTGACTGGCAGTACTGGATATAATGATGTCCATCGACAATTTTACTCTGATAAAAAGTTAACTTTAAAACTTACGAGGCAGCGCTATTTTAGCAAGGCAGTGATGTTTCGTTTCAATTGTGAAAATGTAAGGAGCTTTTGAAATACCCGTGTTAGTACAGTGATTTTTTAATAATTTAGTTAAATATCAACATCAGGTGGATATTACGTTAGAAATGACGCACATTTACTACCCATTGCTATGATTATTTTACAAATGAAAATTGAAATCGTTTGTAGACTAAACTACATTTTGGAGAATTAAAAACTTTAATTTTAAAATAATTATGGCTGAACCGTAACGGCCCTGACATACATATTGTAAATTGTGGGCATACACCTTCCTACTTTCTTTGTGTCATTTATTTCATCGACCACTGCTCTCAAAGTTTAAAATAGAATAATGCATCAAAAAGATTCTGCGCCTAAGTATTATAAATAGCAATACCTATACGTGCAGTAATTTACATTAATCGTGTTTTCCCCTCAGATTCAGAAATCACACAGTCATGCATTCAGAGTTAAAGTTTTCGTTTATCGTACGTTCTTCAAAATTAACCATAATCTGCCTAGCCTTTTCCCAACTATGTTGGGGTCGGCTTCCAGTCTTACCGGATGCAGCTGAACCAGTATTTTACATGGAGCGACTGCCTATCTGACCTCCACAACCCAGTTAGTACCGGGTAATATGATACCCCTTGGTAAGACTGGGTGTCAGACTTTTTGGGCGACTGACTACTTAACGACTGTCAAAGATCTACAAATGACAGCCGGGACCAACGGCTTAACGTGCTTTCCGAGGCACGGAGGAAACTCGATATGTAATGGGTGGTCGACCATCCACAGACCAACATAGGCAAGCACGGGTTAACCTAAACATCGACCCGAGCGGCTGTTGTTATTTAGCCACGAGCTCCAACCGTTGTTCTTCAAAATTAACCGTTTTACCTATAAGTTTACTTGTTCAGATAAGTAAAGATCTGATAATCATTTGTCAAAGCCCAACACACGTCACGGGGCCGCCATCAATCATAAAGTTGGCGAAACGACTTGGATGCCCATTTAGAAAATAATGTATGAATTGTTATGGACGTACACGTACAACAAAGTGACAAGGGCAGAAGAAAACAAATTCCGATAGAAAGAACAAAGAGAGATTTTATCATTAACACTTGAAATGGGATATTTACCATGTTTAGTATTTACATTGAGTTTCCAATATTTCGGCACTGTTGCTAATGCCATGGTCACGGATAAACGGTAATTGTATTATTGCGGGTGAGTGTTTATGAGCAGACAAAACGTAGTTATGCAATCTGAACCACAACGCGTGATCAACGTGAGAGCGTAAATTGCACCGTTGTAGTTTAGGGTGGTCCCTCTGGAAACTTCCATGCACTTTACTTAGCAGATAAGTAGCGTTAAGACACATATGTAGCAACTAGAGGCAGTATTAAAAATTACATGCTTGGAGCATGCGCTTCTGCTCACACGTAACTCTACTCTTTTATTTAATGTAATAACGTTCCCAAAAACTTGACTACATACTGTAGCTTGTAAAACATCAGAACACATCAGGGCGGTGATGAACAATGACACCCAAAAATCGGCCATAGCTCAACTCCTTCTGCAATCAAGATCGAACCTCTGGATTGAGTTACATAACCCCGTTTCAAGTGTTAATGATCATTTTAGTGGCCATGTCATTTCAAAACTTATAAATAAAACGTACTTTATTCTTTAGGTGAAGTACATGTGGTGGAAATCCTGGTGGGTCGAGACTATCTAAGAACTTCAAAGGGTAGTGAACCGCTTCTTCAACCTCCAGTACCTCATCCACAGACTTATATGATACTTCTTCAGTTACAAGTTTCTCCAACAAATAGTTGTTGATGTAGTTGGCAGAATCGTTTCTTGGAGTGAGAATGGCTCTTTCTCTTAAAAAAGTTACATTAGCCTGATCAATGTTGGAATATATTCTGTTAGTGAGACTGTCCAGATCCTCCACAACATCACAAAGGGTGCTCGAAATGGTTATTTTTATCCTCCAAATTAAAAATTAGGGAGTGAAACAAACCAAAACGAAGACAAACCAAAAAACGATGATGAAAAATATTTCAAAGCAAATTACTAGTATTAGCAAAATATCGCAGAACAGAAATGAGCTTGAACGTGTATCTCTTAGATAACCTCAAGTTTGACAGTATTCTGTGTTCATGAGTTCGTTTTTTTAAACGTTTTTTTTACCTTTCAGCAGACGCCTGCATACTGAAAAATAATTTTAAAAAATCTTTTCTTAGTGCGCGCCTGCACTCCATTGAGAGTGCTTGTGCCAAATTTCAGACCTCACGGCCCAGTAGTTTTCGAGATTTCGTGATGATTGGTCAGTCAGTCAGTCAGTGAGTGGACTTCTCTTTTATATATATAGATAACTAGCTGACCCGCGCAACTTCGTCTGCGTCACATAAGAGAGAGAGAGAGGGTTAGAGAGAGTGTGAGTCAACCTTAAAAGATAGACATACCTATGCTATCGAGGACGTTTTTTTTATTTTTAAGAGGACGTCATACATAATTATTGAGTAACTTTAACCGTTTACGCAGCGCACGCAACGGATCCTCTCAAAAGGAATACATTTTCCCTGTATTTGCAACATTTTTCATCGATGCTCCGTTCCTATTGATTGTAGCGTGATGTTATATAACGTATAGCCTTATTAGCTTTCCTCGATAAATGGGCTATCCAACACTAAAAGATGTTTTTAACTCGAACCAGTAGTTCCTAAAATTAGCGCGATCAACCAACCAAACAAACAAACAAACTCTTCAGCTTTATAATATTACTATGGATTCAGGTAGGGAAATATTTGCATTCATCGCTAAAATATTCTACTATATTTTTCCAATTAGGGGCTTCCCTCGACAGCCTTACGTTTTCATCCTTAGACACTCGATGACAGTCATCCAGCAAAGCGACTGAGTGAATTGCAGCCAGCTGACAGCATTTGAACGGAGCACAGATTTTGTTCGCAGTGTCTTCTCTATACGTAGTAGTAATAGCTCAATGATGAAAGGTCAAAAGATCATTTTGATTATTTAAATTTAGACATCAAAATGACCTTCATTGAAGTTTCCTGAGAATTGGATTATTTTTACTCCCTGTTGTGCTTCCCCAAAATCAGCAATAAAAGTACCATCTTGAAACAGTTTACAGGTGGTTTCGTAGGTGCCATTACAAGACATTTCAGCGATGTATTTACGCTTTGAACCAAAAGAGCTCCTGACCGATCCTGGGTGAAAGGTTGGAATCTTTCCCAGTTGTTAGACACGTGGCGCACAATGCTGCCTCGAATTTGAGAAGCCATGACCACGTTACCGTTCACTAAATAAGACAGATGAAAATAAGCATGCGCCATCGCCAAGGATATTTACTATTTGGCAAAGAATTTGCACTCCATTAGAAGTGATAATAATTTGATTATCTATTTTAATTAAACAATGCTCACGACCAGTAAGTAGCGTAAAATATATTACTTGGAACGTAAATTTCTTTAAAGCTACTCTTTTACAACACCAACCTAAACCAAAGATACTAAAAACTAAAATTAAAATACGAACGTAGGTATTCAAGCACACGTTTTCTATTAAGAACGACTAATACTAAAAAAATATTATAGTAATACCACAGTGTGAAATACACAATATGTAATTCGCGAAGAAATAGACATAACAAAATTCCAACCAGGCAATAGGTAAGAACACAATTATTATCCTCCAATTTAAAACTAGGAAGTGAAACAAACCAAAACGAAGACAAACCAAACAGCGATGATGACAAATATTTCAAAGCAAATGAGTAGTAATAGCAAAATATTGCAGAACAGAAATGAGCTTGAACGTGTATCGCTTAGGTAACCTCAAGCTTTACACTATTCTGTATTCTGTGATTGATTCATGAGTTCGTATTTTGAAACGTTTTTTTCTTAGGTATCTTTCAGCAGACGCCTGCATACTGAAACATACTGGCCATCTAGAAATTAGCATATAAACTTTAGAACGTTATAGAACCTCATTTCATTACCTTTCAGCAAACGCCTGTATATTACTGAAACATACTGGCCACCTAGAAATTCGCATAAAAACTGAAGATAAACCTCAAGGATCCTCCTAATTCTTATTTCAATATAAAATAATGCATTAACGCGTTGTCGTAAAATTCAATTTGGATCTATAACAGCTTCCGAGTTCTAATTTCAATGTAAAGTATGCAATAACGCGTTGCCGTAAGATTCAATTTGGATCTTTAATTCTTCATACAAACATTAAACACCCTTATTTATTTATACCCTTAGGGGCCGAATTTCGTATTTTAAAACCTTTTCTTAGTGAGCACCTAGAAGCCAAAAGGAACATTCAGGCCCACATTCATGTCTCTAACTTTAAAAACATAAAACTTTCATACAAACTTTGACAACCCTTTTCAAACCGTTGGGGTGCGAATTTCGTGATGAGTAGTCAGTCAGTCAGTCACTCGGTCAGTGAGTGGACTTCTCTTTTATATATAGATAAAATAAAATAAAAATAGCCTTTATTCTACCACAATTTAATAGTTATTTAACAAAACAAAATAATCACAATTGATGAATTTGTTATAATATTTGAATTATTTTTTCCATGCAAATTTCGGGGGAGTATTACGCCATTGTTTGACACGGTACATCTAAAATTAAACATGATATCGTTTTGTCTCATTATTAATTGTGTCTGGGTGGTATGATAATCTCGTAATTGGCACCCATATTGATTTTTAGACGTTTCCATCGCATCCCAACAGAGGATGATAATATTTCAGGTCCACCACATTAAATCTTAAAATCTTTGTTTTTCTAATACACCCGATGACCCGACCCGATACACCATACAAACATTAACTATTTTGATTTTCAGACTTTGTCACCCCATTTTCCCCCTCATAAGGGTTGAATTCTGAAAAAACCTGAAATCGTTTCTACTCATTTATCAATAGAAGTACTCCTGTGAAGTTTCTAATAAAATAGTCTTACTAACTACTCTGTTTCACTCCCTCGGGGAGTGAATTTTGAATAATCCTTTCATAGTGCACCACTAGACCACATAAGGAACCTACTTGCCAAATTTGGAGTCTGTAGACCCAGTGGTTTGGGATGTGCGTTGATGTGTCAGTCAGTCAGTAAGTCAGTTTCTTCTTATGGATATTTAAGAAGATTTGAATACAAAATTTAGCGAATGAACAACTTCAACACAAAACTTCATCCCTTTCACCCCCTTATGAGTTGAAATAAAAAAAAAACAACAACAATGTACGTTGTGTTAGTTTCCAACCATAAGCCGAAACATTAATGATTTTAACTTAAAAAATAAAGAACTTTAATTAAAAACAAAATTTCATCCGGACTTTCATACAAACTTTCATCCCCTATTTAACTGCCTTAGGGGTTGACTTTCGAAAAACCCTTCCTTATTCCTTGTCTACATTATAAAGAAAACCTCTGTGCAAAGTTTCAGCTTTCTAGGTCCAAGGGTTTGGGCTGGGCGTTGATGAGTCAGCCAGTCAGTTAATCAGGCCTTTTGTTTTTATTTATATAGATAGATCATTATTATTTATTTTTTCTTTTATCTAATTTGTGGAAGTCGCCTCTTTGGCCTCCCTCAGCTTCCTCCAGTTGTCTCTGTCCCTAGTCACTCGTCTCCAATCTGGTCCATATCCTTAAATATGTCCTCCCATCGTTTTTTCGGTCTACCTCTATTTCTATGCCCTACTCTTGGTACCAATTCTATAAGTTTTTTGGTCCATCTGTCGTTGGTCATCCTGCACACATGGCCTGCCCATTTCCATTTTAAATTTCTTTTTTTTTCCGAGTATGTCAATTACTTTGGTTTTCTTTCATAATGTTTCGTTTTTATTTTATCTGATAGTTTTATTCCTCACATGCTTCTCTACATTTTCCGTTGGTGTATGGCTAATTTGTGTTCATCTACCTTCCTCAACGACCATATTTGGCAACCATATGTTAAGCATGGTAGAATTACCTACTGTGTCATTTTAAAACTAATATGAGATCTTTAATATCCAATAATCCATAATTTTAAGTAACCGCACAGCTGAACACTGTCTCTCAAGATACAGGTTATCCTAGTTTGAGAGGCAGGGCTCACAATATCTGTATACAGACTTCTGCAGCATAGTTAGCATCTTGTTAATCAGTGTATACTAAAGTATGTTTCTTTGTGGCTACTATAAACTATTTTATTATTATTATTAATATCTTAGCAAATTTACTGACATTGGGCAACAAGGAGTGATGATGCACTATTGCTTTAAGTGAGGAATTACGAACTTTATTGCATAAATTGTTATCAGTTATCATACATAGATTGTGCATTGACTGTCCGATAAACATGAATATTGAACATAGAATGCAACATTTCAGGTTTTTTAGACTTTATCGCAAGTCAAATAGATACGAAGTTTAAAGACTACATATTTCGAACCAAACTTGCATTGTTTAATTCCGTTTGAAATGCATTGGATACTTAATGATTTTATTACCTATCTCCTCCTAGAAAAGCTTTACCCCTGAAAACCTTGTATAATTTTGTTAGCAACCTAAGGTACCCACTTACAATTAAAACTAAATTGACCTTTCGAAGGTGTCATCGACGAAATCATCTCATCATTTTACGCAGGAAATTATATGGAGACCGAATTACTTTATCAAGGTAAAGACTATTATTTACCTGAATATAACGTGCAACCAAGTGCCCACAGACATAATATTCATTGTACTTCACCTCAGATACTCGAGTACTTTATTTATAAGTTTGAAGTATGGTTATGGATAGTTGTAAATCATAATCCGAATCACAATGCAAATCATAGTGATTATATAGACACAAACAAAACGATAAAGGTGCAGCGCGTGCTATTATCAGGTCGTTGGCATTTTCACAATCATAAGATAAACTATAATTAATGGAGGAAGAAAGGAGAGGTGAGCTTACTTATTCTGCAAAGTTCCTTTAAGTACTAAAAAACATATTATCTCTCCTTAGATACGAAGTTAGTACACTGTGTACGCAGGAGATTATAATTATATCGCACAAATGTGTGGGCAGACAGGTGCACTCTCTAATCCTTTACTAAGGGCCTTACCCGGGAATCGAACCCAGGACCCAACAATCAGCAGTCGCTCTTGCAACCATGAGATGAACGAGACTGCGCTAAGAGTAACGGCCTACAATCCTTACACAAAATCAAATCTAAGAATATAGTCATAGTCAGTAGTAGTCAGCAGTAGTTAGTCAGTCATAGTAGTATAATACCTTATCTAAATTTGACCTGTTTTCTAAGACTTTCGGGGTACTTTGGTCTTGTTTGCGATTATTTATCTATTTTGAATCTAAACTTTGTGAGAAGAAAGGGATGAATTGAGAATCATCAAAGATGTTCCAGCAAACTCACTGGACTCGATTGAAAGATAAAAGCATGCTTAATCAAGTCTTGAGCATATCTCCAATATAATTAATACAATCAAAAATACACAGGCTTATAAAATCATATTGTTTGTTTGTTACACACAAAGACAGGTTTTATTCTAATATGTAGGTACTTATACCTAATCGCTTTTCTCTTTTCGCCACTTCACATTTTTTTTAAGTGTTATCAAATGTTACACCTATTAGAATAATTATATTAAAGAAACAACGGTAACAGTTAAAAATGTGTATTTATTCATTTCCTTTAGGCATACTTGTAAGAACCTCACGAAACGATATAGGTAAATTACAGTAAATGAATCAAACAATTCAAATAAAAATCCAGTTAAAACAAAGAAAAACACAAGTTGTCCAATAATAATAGCTATTTATTCACCAAGGGGAGTAAGGCACAGATTACTAATCGAGTGTGCATTCGACGCGAAGCGGAGGGCCGTGAACCACACGAGTTTAGTAATCTGTACTTACCCTCGAGTGATATATAGTGCTTTATACTACACTTAAGCACAAAGAAGTAAAAGACAAAATAGCACCTAAAGCATTTTAGTAAAATGTTATATTGACATTGTTACAATTGTTAAATGTTTTTAATTTAAGCGCGTCAAACAGTTTTCGCGCCATAAGACGTTAGAGATGGTAAAAACGCCCCGTTTCGCAGGTTCCAACTTACGCGCGTGTTAAAGCGAGAGAGTGTTATAAATCTCTCGCTCTACCGCATAGAGGTTTGATGTTTTTCGGCCATATCGGAATGTATGCTACCTGCTTTAAAAGTGCTAGTGGACAGTACTTTTATGGTAAAATTAAATCGTTTGATTGCCAACGTCATCAAGACTTAAAAAAAAACAAAACGCGTTAGTAATGGATTACTACCCTGATTTTCAGGGCAGTAATGAAATTCCATACAATATAACTGCCTAGATTTTGAGAAGGTTTAATGAACAGCTTTCAAGCCTTTTAGTGGGGTAGTATTGGTACACTTACTAAGCAAGTGTAGTATAAATACATTTAAAATGATTAAAGGGGGGCCACGCGCTGGCCCCCGGCCACCTTAGGCGTGGGCCTGTGAACGGTAAGCTATGGGCTAGCTCGCCGTCCGTCCGTCTTATGACGACAGGCCGTGTCGACAGCGCGTTTATGTTCCACGCGCGCCTCAAAGAAATGTCAGCAAAAGGAAGGGGTCCGCAAGGGCCAATGCTTGCCAGAGCTGCGGGACTGTTCAAAAGAGATACCGCGGCCCCGGAACACAAAGGGCAATGAAGGAACATGTATTGATTTTAGTCAGTAAAAGTCTGACACTCCCTTCCGCTCCGCCCAGAGCGGGAGGAGTCATTTGATGATTTCCCAAAAGAAAAAAAAAAGGGTCGGCGCAACACGTTTGTTTTTCTTCCATTCTCCTGTCAGCTTTCTCCATTATTATGGAAGAATAATCGGCTTGCCCTGTATCCTCGCGATCTATCGCGCCAACTAGCGCCTAAGCCCGCATCCACGCTGAGCCTAGCGACTGGGCCCAACGCGGGCGCGAATTATCAAACGTTTGAAACTGCCGTTTACGGCCATAGTGTAATGACCAGGCGGGCGCCTAGCGTGGCGGGCATGAATGACTTAGCGCGCGTAGATGTCAAACGTTCCTATCCGCGCCTTATGGCCACACTACGGGCCTCGACAGCAAGCCAAATCGATCTTGTCGCTTGGCGTAAGCGCATCTTCGATTTTTTTGTTGTTAAAATGGCGATAAATACTGAAGTGTTTATATGTACGTCTCAGGTGATTGTAGGTGATATTTTATTCAGGATATAATCAAATGTTAACACGGACAGTGTGCTCAAAGAATTTTCTAGGGTACAATCTCAATTCTTCGTACAAAGTAAAATATCACTATTTATCTCTCTTTTTTCATTTATTTCGTGCACGCCCACTCTTATGTTTAACACCTCCTATCTCAGAATCGGACTGTCTAGTAAAAATACTGAAATACGTCTAAACATTACAACAGCTGGCTTGTCATTGCGGGCACCGCACGCGCCCGCCGCGCGCCGGTTGCGCCCGCCGCTTGGCTCGCAGTGTGGACGCACACTAACGCGTGTCCAACGCATGTAAAATAAAATAATTATTAGATACACACTATGTTTATTCTTGATAATAGGTCGGAGGTCTAGTCAGTGTCCCCTTAAATTAACTCGATAGAGCTCTCGGTATGTGTACACTTTATTTTTTACTAACTTATGCCGCCCACAGTCTCAGGAGTTGAGATCAGGAATTACCCACGGGCATGGCTATGTGTTATTCCAGACTATAATTTATCTCTGAGCCCAATTTCATCCAGATCCATACAGCCGATCTGGCGTTATTGAGTGACAAACATCCATCCATCCAGGCTTCCGTATTTATAATAGTATACTAGCTGCCCGTCCCGGCTTCGCACGGGGGGACTTTTTATTTTTTTCTATTCTATCCTATCTCTCAAGTTGGATCGAACTGCACATGGTGTGCGAATTTTATTATAATCGGTTAAGTGGTTTAGGAGTCCATTGAGGACAAACATTGTGACACGAGATTTATATATATTAAGACAAGATAATAACATAGTAAGCTTTACGTATGACCAAATTGAAAAGAAATGAAGTTTTTAGCCAAACAACCAAAGGGATTCAACTACATATTATGCCCTTTTGTTTGGGTTTTCCAAGTAAGAACCCTGTTATTACCCTAACGAATACTCGTACGAAAGTAATAGATACTTAAAAAAGTGTATTACAAAAAATATAAAGGGCTTGGAAGATTTTTGTATGAAGCCCGGCTGGCCAAACTTCCGCCATTAATTTTTTTTTTTTCAAATTTGCGGTCACGTATAAAACCTACATTAATAGCTGGTATCAATATAAACCAGTTTTGTGTCAGACAAAATGTTCTAAGGAGTCACGTTTCTGAGATATGAGCTATCAAAGTTAAAAGTCCATGCACATGATGGCATGGAAACGTGACACTTTCAAAAGTGGTTTTGACCAATTAACAGTTTTGACTGTACCAGATATAGAATACTCTTTATTGTGTATGTGTCAGCGTCACATTGTAAAACCCGTTAGATTGTAATCTGTCTAGCGAGATTGTCAAAATATTGTCAACTGAACATACTGCTTACAATATGACGCATCATTTTTCGGTAGATTATAATGTGTCGAAGCGAAACCGTCAAATTGTGAAATGCATGCGATCATATTATCTCTGCCCCCATAATCGGGACTTGGGGGCGGGCACCCCGACGTTAGGTTAGTTAGGTTTCTTTAAACCCTGCAGGCAGAAATAGGAGCCCCGTCGACTACGCTTTTTAGGCGAATATAAAGTGTTTTGAGGTTGGGTTACATTAATCGGTTTTTCTCAGGAATGGTGCATTATCTTTTTATGGGAGTGGTACCAGGGGGCAATGGGGACAATCTAACGGGTTTTACAATTTGACGCCGACATATATGCACCACAACAATGGCAAATAAGAACTTTAAAGATTTACTAGTCTTTTAGATGAAAAAGTTAAGCATTTTAAATACCTGATATCTAAAGAATATTAAAAACTTTTAAGCTATCGTATTCCATCCTGCGCATCCCGCTGACTGCATCATAATCATCGAGTCCCTCTTGTCCCTATCTAAAGTTGCCATAAGTCCAAAATTTTCCGGGTAAGTCTGGAATTTTAGCTCCGGGCACGGAATTTTCAAATATAAGAACAGAAAAACACGTTCTATAATAAAATAAAATAATTTTAGGGTTCTGTAGCCAAGAGGCAAAAACGGAACCCTTATTTCTTCTTAGATTCGTCCTCTCTGTTTGTCTGTCCGTATGTGTCAGCTGTTTTGGACACAGGTGTCTTTTATTACCCGCTATACAAAAGCGATATGAAATTATGAAAAAAGGGGTGGCCTTCCGTTCATGTAGGTCGAGGGTTGATAAAAATTAAGATATAAGTGATCCGGATTTTTTTTCAAATGTCCGAAATGATCTCCGGAAACTTTCGACTTTCCGAAAGTAAAGTTATCATATAGTTTTTAGTGTTTTTTGCACAAAAGTTTTTTTAGTTTAATGGCAGCCAAATCCGGCGCATAACTCGAGTTTATTAAGACAGGAGCGAAAACGAAGTCCTTTGTTATAACCAACAAAAAAACATTATCAATTGATTAATCTCGTTTACATAGAACGTTATCTTATCCTCGATTAGTTAATGTGAATAATTATGATAGTTATAGATATTGATTATAACGCAAGCTTAACAATCATAGTAGATTTTGTGCCTATTGGCAAACACGGGTGTTGACAAACGATATGTTACGAAAACTTTTTTTATTAACACTTTTAGTGTCGCATGCGTTTAGTGAATCTTGTGTAACCTACAATTTTGAAGATGATGATTTTTATGAAAAGTTTACTAATCAGGGGGTCTGTTCCGAATATCACTTCTGGGAAGTCGGGACTTACGATAGTATTGATGTGACCGGTCATAATGAACGTAGCAGTACATTCATTACTCCTATAACTGAGTTAAGTTGTGTGTCTTCGTTCATGTTTCCAATGTCCAATTTAGGTAAAGTTGAAGTGCGTATTTATATGGAGGCAAAGATTCTAAACGATCAAGTAACGGTATTGGCGAACCAGTTTGTGGAAAATGGTGTTGACACCACTCTAGGACTCACTAGTTTCTCACGCCATGACCCAAATTACAAGGACGGGTGGCATACACTGGAAGTGAACTTGAGCAGCCAGGGAACGTCTACGGGCTACGTAAGTTTTTTTATTTTTATAATTATTTACCCATCTGAGGAGGCCCAAGTCCTGGAGGCGAAAACGTTTTCTATAGGCTAAAAATAATATTTATTCTTCTTCGTCACTTGAAAGCTCTTTAAATAGGAATAGAAGTTAACAACAATCGTTAATGTGTACTTTTACTAATATTGTAAAGAGGTAAAGTTTGTAAGATGTTAATGATGCTAAGCTACATTATTACAAAATGCAATAGGATATGTTTTTATTCGACTCGACAGCAGCCGTGCTCAATAGCTAATGAATCTATATGTAATGGATACACCTCAACCAACTCCTACCGCCCGCACCGAGGTATAGCCGTAGAACTAGGCGTAATCGTACCTCAGCTTGGAGGTATGGTCCACTCATTTGGCGCTCGGTTTGATTACTGTGTCTCATCAACCGGTGCGCGGTGCCAGTTACTTTTTATTCTAATGAATTTATGTATTGTAACAATCATATAAATAATACATTTAACTTATTTAAACAAGCTTTTATTTAAATACACTTAAAAGATAAAATCGTGTTTATCTATAAAAATTGAACGCGAACACGGGGAAAAGCACAAACACGAAACTTTGTATAGTTTCGTGTTCGTGCTTTTCCCCGTGTTGGGGAGTTTCTCGTGAGGAGACGGTCCTGGCTGTAGGATTAGGTCATGTCTATTATAAAAATGTATTGTAATCAGAGCCGTAAACAAGTGTGTGCAAAATTTGTGCTAAATCGGTTGGGGTAACTGATTTAAAATTCAGTTTCAAGATTTGACCAATACGTACCAACTAACAAAGCAATTTAAACAAAAGCTTGTAAAAGTGAAATGTTGTTCTTTGGTACGCGCATCGCTGGAGAACAGACCGATTAGACTATTTTAGGTTTTTAAAGAAAGAAAAACATTTTCAAATTCGGGAAAACTGAACCTTATTTTTTAAAGGGGTTTTTGTATGAACTCAAAGCTCTTTAGCCAACTGGTCACGAATTAATCGACGGATGTAGGTTATTCTTTTTTTGTTTTGTAATTAAAAATTATCGTGGAGAAGTTGTTAAGAAAATAAAAATGGGAAATTAAGGAATATTATGTAAAACTAATTTAAGAGAAATTTACGGAAACAAAACCAGATGATAATTTGGATATATTTAAAAAAAAATGAAGATACATTTTTAAAGCCGTTCCAATCACATTTCAAGAAACTATAATTTGAAAACTATCAAGAATCGCGAAACATAGGTGAGGCCTACATGAGGATTTTCGGAAACAAATAGATACCCGGATTAAACTAGGTTTACTTCTTTTTCTAGCATTGCTGCTTTGCTCATAACATATACAACGCTGAGCTTGTCTAGGCAATGTATTAAGGACTCGCTGGCGCCATTTGGTAGTTAATATCTATAGTATTATGCTATACTTACACTTTATATTTATCATTTATAATACTATTTATCATCCTTTTTATTTGTTTATATTTTTTACACTCAACAAATCGATCTAATTACGATTCATTGACTTAAAAATTGCTGAAATAAAATATTATCATAATTTTCATGTTGTGACACACCAAATCATCGCCAAATTGTCAAACTGTCAATTACTTTTTAACTGTCAATTTCTTCCTACCTTAGTCTATGATGATTTTTTGGTTTATAAAATTTAAATTATTTTTATCAATATGTGTTTAGCTATTGTATTAAAAGATTATTACGATTGTTTACTAAATAGCTTAATTTTAAATTATATTTATAAAATTCTTTACGCACTCATGGATATGTCCTGGCCGACTACACTTGTCCGATGAGATGATGGCCACAAGAAAACTAATATTTGAAAATTTAAAAAGGAAGACTACTTTGAAAACGAGCTGACGAACCGCTGGAGGCAGTCTACCATTGAATCTGAAATAAGAAGCATCAGAAAACAGTTTGGTTTTTGCTGTTACATTTCTATATTACCCAGGGGATTCCACTAAAGATTCCGCCTGGTGCCTGTTCTCCCGATCTTCGGAAGCTATCTAGGTGATCTGGGACCTCTACTCCCGATCTTCTGAAGCTGTCTTGCTACTTGTCTCGCAAAGCTAATCTGACGTCTGGCCCTGAGATCTATACTGCCTTACTACAGAGCTGACCTGGTGGACTATGAGATGTGAACGACGCCCTTCCTGCAGAGGTTTCCTGAAGCTGAACCTCGAAGTTGCCCAGATATTGACCTGCTACCCTGACGCCTGTTCCCGTCTCTCCTACAGTGCGGAACTGATTCCTAACCAACAAAGTGCGTGAACTATAAAACTATCCTAGAGTGCGTGCTAGGTAGGTTTTTAATAATTAGCTGTATTGTTTTGTCCATCTGTAAATCTTTCCCTAATTAAATTTTAATTGAACAAGTCTGCTTATCCCTTTATTTAATAGGAGCAAGTAGATTTGTTACATATCACAGACGCATGACGCTTTAAAGGTATGAAGAACAGGGTGTAAAGTACTTCATCCTCCATAGAAAAGGGAAAATCCTCTGACCAGACGGGTGTTGTGTCTGGTGGGCCACTGTACGAGGCTACGGATATTGTCAGGATTTCTCGGAGAACTAAAAAATTGCGATTTAGATTTTTGAAGTTAGTTCTTCATTTGTGTCATAGATGGCGCTGTAGTACTTTAAGTACTACGTTGCTGTAGTATTTTTTTATTTTACTTTATTGGGACATTTAATAGTTACACATTACAATAAAAGTATTACAGAATAAATTTAAAACTAAATAAACGTGTAACCCATACAAATATCCGCGAAATAATAAAGTTAAACGCATGCATTATTAATACAGAAAATTAAGTAAGAACTCATATTATATAATTTAGGGATAATAGTAGGCAAAAGGTGGCTACTTTAAGAATTCAATAGCCATCCTTTTAAACTTAAAGTGTGTGAGCGCGAAAATATAAAGTTCGATAAAATGAATCTCTATGTCGATTCCCTTTACGTCGACTCGTGAAACAAATGACATCTGTTTTAAAAACTTTACGCTTGACCACGCCGGGAACGCGCGCCTCTCGGCGCATCACAGTTCTAGGTACAATGTAACATAGGTCATATCAGGACAATCGAATCTGTTATTACACAGATCGTGCAGCATCATGGCCATCAGTAGGTTGCGTCTAGACTCCAAGCCTTGAATGTTATAACGCTTTAATTATTGAGTGTATGGTAATTTTGACTTAGTGCATCTGTAGTGCATAGCACGTATATATTTTATACTACACTTGCTTAGTGAGTGTACCAATACTACCCCACTGAAAGGCTTGAAAGCTGTTCATTAAACCTTCTCAAAAATCTAGGCAGTTATATTGTATGGAATTTCATTACTGCCCTGAAAATCAGGGTAGTAATCCATTACTAACGCGTTTTGTTTTTTTTTTTAAGTCTTGATGACGTTGGCAATCAAACGATTTAATTTTACCATAAAAGGTACTGGCCACTAGCACTTTTATAGCAGGTAGCATACATTTCGATATGGCCGGCAAACTTCAAACCTCTATGCGGTAGAGCGAGAGATTTATAACACTCTCGCTTTAACACGCGCGTAAGTTGGAACCTGCGAAACGAGGCGTTTTTACCTTCTCTAACGTCTTTTGGCGCGAAAACATACGATACGCTTTGTTAACAATGTTATCAATATGAAGATTAAAGTGCAATTTCGAGTCCATTACAACCCCAAGATCTCGAATGTGGTCAACTCTTTGCAGACGGATACCATGTAGACTATAATCAAATATTGAAATGTGTTTATTTTTTGTAAAAGTGATTGCATTGCACTTAGGTAAGCTAAGGTGAAGTTTGTTGGATGAACAATATCGAGAAAGTCTATCAAGGTCCTCCTGTACAAGTAGGCAGTCTTGTGTGCTTTTGCACGACTTTTAAATCTTGATGTCGTCGGCATACATTAGACATTGGGAATGAATGAAGCATTTTTAATATCATTGATAAACAGAGTATAGAGCAGGGGCTCCATAATTGAGCCCTGGGGCACCCCAGATGTGACAATAATTGAGCTTCATTGGAAACCATTAATAACTATCTTTTGCGACCTGTTAAATATATAAGCCATGAACATGTAACATGTTGCCACGGATACCGTTGTATGCAATTTTATCTAGAAGCAGTTTGTGGTCCACCTTATCAAAGCCTTCCGAAAATCTGCGGACACAGCGTCAACTTGAACTCCTTCATCCATGTTTATGAATAGGAAGTCCGTGAACAGCATGAGATTAGTATTTGTCGATCGTCGTTTGACAAATCCATTCTGCTCACCAACAATGAGGTTGTGAATGTGAGAGTACACCTCGCCGTGTACAAGACTCTTGAAAAGCTTCGACAAGGTGGACAGTATAGAGATAGGAAAATAAATTTTGTATGTTGTTTACTTTATCACTCTTAAACACAGGTGTTATATGTGCCCGTTTCCAAATATTGGGAAAAGTGCCTTCTTTTAAACATTTATTAAATGTAATATGAAGTGGTAGAACAATATTCGTCTCTAGTACTCTTCTCTAGTACTTTTTGTAGTGCCGCTACAACGCTTTAAGTTTAGATGATTTTGTCTCCCACATAACTTGTTTGTATTGATAATACAGTCGATTGATTCATATAGGAATTAATTAAATGAGTGAGTAATTTTAATGAGTGGCTGCTATTATGAAAATAAAATAAGGCAGGCCAGGCTTCATACAAAAAAGTCAAACGCCTTTGATGTAACCAACTTGGACTTAGAGTTCGCCGGCCGCTTCCGTGTGCAGTTCAGTACTCGGCTGCCGGCTGAACATTCGGTGTTTTATAGAATGGAATGGAATAAGAATTCTATACAATACCGAATTATACAGATTGCCGGTAACATTTTGATAAAGGTGATAAAGATGAAAGTTCTGACAGATATTGATATAGGTAAGTACTCAACAATAATATTATGATAGAAGGATTAGGGTGCTAATAGATACACTGATTTACGTTGTTAATACAAATTATTCAATGCGTTCAAAATATTTAGTTTTCAAAACGTTTGCGCTGGAATTAAAATTAAAATTCAATAGACTATTCTTTAACTTGCTACTCCACTATAAAACGCCTATTTTAATACCAAAAATATTTAGTACTTATTTAATACCAAAAATATTTAGTACGTAAGCCTAAAAATAAATAAATAATAAATAGGCTTAATTAAGATCTATGTATGAGCCTAAGACTTAGCGTTGTCACTAACTGACATTCTTGCTTATTAAATCTTTGTGATCCTTTGTTATCCCGAATCCAAAGTCCTCACTGTCGGTCAACTTTTCATTCTCCGCGCTGTCTTATGCGGCCATTATTATTCTCCCCCCTGACGATAAATTTCTTAAAACTCGCAGAGGATTTCCGGTTTACGACCCTGTCAGGCATCAACATTTGCAAGAAATTGCCAATTTAAGGCACTTCGCTCACGTCTCTACAATAAAATAAACACAAAACTAAAGATATATACCGGATGACTTTTTTATCAAATTCCAAAAAAAAAATGGGAATATTAGGTGAACGGAGTAGAAGCTGTATAATAGCAAATGTTCTCATTGAAAGGTCCTTCGAATGGTATATATCTTATTGCTATTGGTTACCCAGAAAATCCTAACTTCGAAGCCCATTAGACACACATTTAGATATCAATAATTAACTAGCGGACGTCACGCGGTTCCACCCGCGTAGTTCCCGTTCCCGTGGGAGTACGGGGACAAAATATAGCCTATGTTATTTGCTGATAATGTAGCTATCCATTGCAGAAATAATTTTTCAAATCGGTCCAGTAGTTTTTAAGTTTATTCGTGTACAAAAATACAAATCTTTCCTCTTCATAATATTAGTATAGCCAAACCAAACACAACAATTTTGTAGACAAGATTTTGTTCACGGACTTACAGCTATGCACCTATAATTCTAGATTGTTTGGCTCTTGTGTGCAATTGTAAGTTATTGGTTCAATAAAAATATTCAAAAAAACGCGAAAAAATATAATTATATCTGGCGACTGATGATGACACTTTAATACTAAACTGAGCGACCAAATGGGTTAGGTGAGTTAGTATTAGAACCATGACAAACCATGATAGATAAAATGAACAACAGCCAGCATTACAGCTCTGCTTGACGAAGATAGTGGAAACGCAGCGGTCAAAGTTAAAGCAAGTTTTTACACAAAAGAACAACACAAGTACACAGTTGCTTTTAATAATAATACAATTTACTGTAATAATTTTTACAACCATGTCAAATTTTCAGTACTTAGATCAATGCAAATGTTCTTATTGACAGCTTATTCGAATGGAGTATATCTTATTGCTATTGGTTACCCAGAACATCTTAACTTCGAAGCCCACACACAGACACACATTTAAGTCAATAATTCCGAACAGACTGCGAATCAACAAAAGTTATCTTAGTAGCAAAAGTTCTCAGTGCTTAAATAATCACCTATTTCGGTCAATTACTACGAACGGACAAAGAATTAGCAAAAGTCGTGTTACTGGTTCTCCTTAAAAAGCTCTTTTCAATTATGTATATCTTATGGCTATTGGACCTTGGGGCAGATGCCCATACTTCAAGGCCCATTCTCCTTTAAAGAATAAAATAAGAAAACCATTAGCCCGAAGTTTCAGATTCAACTTGTAACAATATACCCTATAATTATGTAAATTAGTGTAAGTAAGACATTGCTATTTAGGAAGAATCAGTTGACTCCCAAATACAGGCATTTCTTGCCTAATTTTGGGTTCTAAGGTCTCTACAAATATAATTAACTAGCGGACGTCACGCGGTTTCCACCATGTCAAATTTTTAGTACTTACCCCTCTTATTGGATATATTAGCTTCATTCAGAGCATATCGGAACACCGATCGCAGTATAATAGGTGAATAAAATCTGTATCGTAAAATCATAATTGCTGCCAACATCATAATTCCTGCACTAATGCACATTTTGAGTAGAATTACTTTGATAATTATCTACTTGGTCTACAGTACCATGTTATTATCGCAATTATAATTTCATTGGATTTATACTTGAGATGAACATGATACTAGTTTAGTGCAGTGATCGCGATTAGGTGAATTAATCTAGCGATGTTTATCTGTTAATTAATTTTAACATAAGTTTAAAACCGATGCTCTGATAAAAAGCCGCGCAACGTTTACTGTAGGAAATTGACACACATTTAAAATCCATTGGTTTCCCAAATCAGCGGTGGAAGATTAACGCCCATTATGTCGCTAAGAACGTTGTGTAGCTATTACCTTTGATAAACGCTTGATCCGGTCACGTATACACCTGTGATATTCCTGAGCTAGACTAAAAAATCCATTGTAACCTTTGCTGACAACACATCTATCATAACTGTTGGTCTATGAGTGGAATACACATCAAACTTAATAAAAGTAAGTCTACCCACATTGATTTTACTGACATCAAGTCAAAATATCTCCTAGTATCCATGCTTTATCAATATATCGCGTGTAAATATAACCGTAAAGAATCCGAAAGGGCCTGCTCTCCCCGTCACGCGTCATTGTGATATTTTTTTTGTTCTGGACCATACCTGGAAACCTACTAGTTACTTACGGAGATATTGGAGGTCAATGTTCCGACTTTTTCACAAGTTTTTTTTTTCAAATACTAGTTTTTACGGTCATAACTTTAAATACATACATGCTCCGTTTACTATTAATAGCGTCCATCAGCACAATGTTTTGAGTGCGTTACATTGAATTTTACCATAAAACGATGATTTTTCGCCCAAAAAAAAAGTCGTTTCACAGTAATCATTTTTGTTGTTACATAAACAAGCTTTGCCTGGCTGCCAGTATGAAAGGTATTCTGGTGCAGCTATGATATTGCACCAGCCAAAGCAATCATTAATACACTGTTTTCGAAATAAAGTACTGCAGGATAAAGTCAACATGCCCAAAATCATAATGATGATTTTTTAATTTAAACGTGCAGAAACTCATGAAATACACATCTTCATAATCACGTAAATGTTGAGGCGATCCAACTCATTAATAACTCTAAATTTAGAATCAACCCCGTTTACAGGGTATAATCAAGTGTCTTCCCTTTAAGGTACAGTGAATAAGAAACACGTTAGAGAACGATTTCTTAGTTAAATAATACGTTTACTATTCAAGTTTAATTAAAATTACATAACGACCGTACTTTCTGCATGTAAATATTTTCGAGGTTGGGAGGATGAGGTTGCATCCGAAAATAAAACCGTAATATCATAGAGTATTTACCCGCGGCTTCGCTGCCGTTATGATCGGAAATGATCCAAAGTAACGTTTTAAATATAGCCCATGACATTTAGGGATAAAGTAGGTTTCCATTAGTATAAGTATTTTTGGAATCGAATCAGTAGTTCCAAAGATTACCCTCTACATCCAAACTTACAAACTTTACCCTCTTTATAACATTAGTATCGATAATATTACTATTATTTACTATAAGTCAAATTATAAGTAAATCGTAAGTATGTAAAATTGTTAGTAAAATAATTATAAACATTAAAATAATAATTCTAGAGCAAGGCTTTTTTGCTTATATGATCTTTATTGATAAATGAATGTGATATATGTAACTAATACGAGTATGTCCATGTTTTGTTTTACTAGAATTCCTTTATGTGGTGCATGAAACATGCATGAAACACAAAACTCTTTTTATTTATGAAAAATGCCTTGTACTGAAGCCGCAACAGCTACGGACGTTTGAACTGTCGTAGAAAATTGCAGGAGTTTAATATTATTTTTGAGCTACAAGCAATAGTTGAACTTAACTTTTAATACTTTTTTTTGGGTTGCTAATACTGTATTTTATTGATCTAAGTGAAGAAAAAACTACGTGCATATTCCCTATTGGTATTTTACCATCTTTCCATGTTAATTTGCTAGATTTGTTAAAATGAAATTCCCCTATATCAAACTGAACTTCCGTACATGGCCATTCAATATGATTGAGATTTCTTGTCTGATTTTGATTTGGTAATGACTGTCTTAATTTTATACAGTTATCAGTAAAACAAAACAATGTTCTATAAATTAATATCAGATGATGAATACCACAAAATAATAGCAATTATGTGTTATATACGAGTGTATATACCAACCTTGTTTTGTGTAGACTATTATAGGTACAACGAAAGCTAGTAAAGAACAGTGACGAGTCGGGCATAAGTCGGCTTAACTAAGGAATTTATAGTACCTAATATAACATTTTAGGTATCCAATTCTGCGTTTTTCAGGATATTTACGTTGACATACATAGATATATTGAAAAAAATGGCCTTCTATAACAGATGATTTCCTGAAATTTGTGAATGAGTTTTAGTCACTGCACGAGACTGTATGTGTGTTCTTAAACATTCTCATGCCATTTGTGAAAATATAACAATTACCAATAGTCCATCTACACCTACTTCGGGTAGATAATTTTGCTTACTTCCTGGTTCTGTTTAGGCGGTGTTATCTTTCGTTGGCAAAAAGTAGCACCATCTATGAAGTAGGTCGTTGTTTTAGGTGAATTATGAAAATGTAATTGATTCCATAAGGCGCATTCCGCAAATGTACAAAGTTTCTAATTCTGAATAGTACGTTTTTGACTGAAAATAAAGTTGAAAGTAAAAAATATATTGGTTAAGAAAGCGGTTATCACTTTTCTAGTCCCTCTTGGCGATGTTCAAGTAATATTCAACCTAAGGGAGACAAAACAATTAGGTATATACGAGATCCAAACGATCAAAAAGTTTTAAAATCTTTTCTGAATACACAGACGGACATACTTAGCCGGGTGATTTAATTTTATTGTTATCCAGTTGCTGGAGATATTATCTTTTCCGTATTCATTACGTGCATTATGTAAAAAGATACGTGTTCGATTTGTTGTAAAGATATTTTGGGCCTACTAACAGGTGACTTGTTACCACATGCGAAACAAAATGATAAGAAAGTTATTTATTTTAGCCACTGTGGTGTTTCACGCAGTAAGTGATTCATGTGTGTGTGTGTGTGTGTGTAGGTACCTACACGTCAGTAAATGGTTGGCACATCAGTGGGGATTTGTGACTATTTCATTTTGGATTGTTGGCAATTACAGCACTTGGTCTTGACCTCCTTTATTTTGCCTTAACCAGATTTCTGGTCCGGAAAACAGGTCGGTGGTCGGTGATGTCATCATTTATTTTTCCTATGAATTCTGGTGGTACAATATAAGTGTACATTTAAATGGAGGCATCGGACCTCAATTACCTATTCCTTGTTATGGGTAGCCAGACATTACTCGTGACAGGATATATATGAATATCTGACAATTCGGCATTCAAGCTTTGTGGGAAAATAGCACACTCTATGGAAGACATAAGCAACTCTTATACTAAAGTACAGCTAAGTGATTATTATAATGTTGACTTAATGCTGGATTGTTTGACAGGTGGTTGGGGAAATTACTTAACCGCCTGGGTATGATTTTTCAACGTAAAGTTAAAACCTACCGTAACTTTCAAGTTGTTGATTTTTCATTTGAAATATTGTGTAACTACAATTTTTAGCAAATTTGAAGGTGTGATTATTTGAACGAGAAAGTGGCACAGATTCGGTACCGAACAACAGAACCCGGCGACGGGGTATGCCCAGAAGAAGATGGCGTGACGAACTGGACTCTTATCAAAAGGATTGGACCCAAGTAACCAGAGACAGAGAAAACTGAAAGGAGGGAAGGAGGTAGACTGTTGCCCTGTATATCCCGCGGAGGTGTGGAGGTCGAGGGTTTTTAAATGCTAAGCTCTTTACAATGTCGAGATATGATAGATATGCATCGAGACGTGGTCGAGGTGGACTTACCTCGCTCTCCTTGGCAAATGGAAAAAGGCAATATCACATTGTACTGAGAGCGATCTATCATCAGTGATAGGACTATTGTAACCAATAAGCCTGATATAATTATAGTGGATTGATTAGAGCAGCAATGAATGCAATTAATGAATGCAATGATTGTTGACATGATGGTCCCGCATGACGAAACCTCGTGGAAACCAAGAAAGATAAGCAAGTCAAATATCTTGATTTGGCTCGCGAGGTCTTGTCCATTCATGTCGGATGTGAACTCGGCGATCATTGGGTCGATAGTAGTGTCAGCCAATGGCTTAATTGCCAAGGGCCTCGACCAATACTTGAGGAGGCTCCCTTAGGTAGCTGGAACAAGGGCTTGGTTGAGAAAGCGGAACTACCGGACACGGCTTGTTTTGTTTAGAGGTTCCATTCTCTGGAGCCCTGACCGTGGATAGCTTGGACCCTGTTCACGATAACGGTGGGCTACTATTTTTATATTTTAAAATGTCTTTTTTTATTTGTTTCTTAAACAAATATAAAATTGTAATAGATTTGTATAGGAAGAAATAACGGAAATAATAATACCATAAAAACGATTGCCTCAGAACAAGTTTTTTTTTAGTGTGTGATCAAATCAGTAAGAAACAAAGAAAACCGGACAGTAAGTGCAAGTCGGACTCGCGCACGAAGGGTTCCGTGCCATTATCTATACAACATTTAAAAAATCACGTTTGTTGTATGGGAAAAAAATATTACTTTTATTTTAATTTAACTATTTATTTTTAAAGTGAATATGCTTACAACTAAATATTTTGTGAATATTTCAAGCATCTACCTGTTGCGGTTATAAATATCGAGCAAAAAACGGCAAAAAAATCACGTTTGTTGTACGGGACCCCCCCTTAATATTTATTTTATTCTGTTTTTAGTATTTAATTTGTTGTTAAAGCGGCAACCGAAATACATCATCTGTGAAAATTTCAACTGTCTAGCTATCACGGTTCATGAGATATAGCCTGGTGACAGACAGACGGACAGTGGAGTCTTAGTATTAGGGTCCCGTTTTTATCCTTTGGGTACCCCTACACCGTAACCCTAAACCGTTTTTTAGATAAACTCTTATAAAAAACTCGAACGCGCGCAATTTCTCCTTATCACAGCTTTACGAATAAGCTAATAATGTACAGCCACTTGCTTAATGCAGAGCTAAGTCAAAACGATTCTTCCTTAAACAAATCAACTCAATCAACTTATTTATGAATGGATCATTTTATTAATTAACCAATATTTTTTATACTTTTTATTTTTTAAATGCCGCCACTATACTCACATACATGTCTACATGCAGGTATGTACGTACTTTTTTATAAGTACAGTATTTAATTTGTGGAATCGATTAATGATTCATATCTTCTTTTCAGAATTAAACGATAAAACGTACTACTGAAATTAATGCTGTATTGTTTGTTTGTCACAATATGTCTTGTGCTTGTACTGAAAATAATGATATTTGTTTTTCATAGATAAACAACTAAAAATGATGAATTCAACTTCCTTTTTGCGTACAGAACTCTGCAATTTCTTCCATAGAAACGCATTTTAGCGAAACTGCTTGCAGTGATAAATGCGCGGGAGGATTCTTAAGCGTTCTGGTGCATCTTCTGTACATAGAATAACAATGAATATGCAAGAAATTTTGCTGGAAAATCACTTTTTTTTTGGGTGAAAAAACACATTTAATGTTATAACTCAATGTAACGCATTCAAAACATTGTGCTGATGGATGCATTGAGTAGTAAACAGGTCATGGAGGTATTCGACGTAAAGTTATAACATTAAAAACATATATAAAAAAAAAAACTTGTGGAAAGGTTGAACTTTGACCCCCGATATCTCCATGATCGCAGTGACGAGGAGAACAAGTGCCTTTCGGCTTTGTTAAGAGTCTAAACCCTTTACATTGAACGACCTGCGTCAAAATCCATCAAATAGTATGCAAATACACAGACAGGTAGACACAGTCGGGTGATTTTATATTATAGATTTGGAGATTCTATCTTATCAAAGCCCATTATGAATAATTAAGATATGTATTCGATTAAATATGATTTGAAATATAAATTAAAGAGTTTTTTTATCTGCAGCAGTAACTGTTGCATGTGGTGCAACGAAATGATTCGCGTTGTGTTAATATTATTTATATTCGTGTCTTACGCAGCGAGTGATCATTGTGTGAGGTACACGTTTGAGAAAAATTTCGATGAATGGTTGACACATGAGTGGGGGATTTGTATATCCATGCCGAATTGGATTCTTGATCAGTACAGTAATTGGGGCTTACCTGATCCAAATGAACGCAGTACCTCTTTTATTAGGCCTCAAACAACTTTGAGTTGTGTGTCTTCATTCATTTTTACAATGAACGTATATGGTACGATAGAAGTGAACGTTTATATGGACCCAAAGGAAACTACTGACCAAATCACTATAATGTCCAACCTGATAGAAACTGATGGTGACAGAGTAACAGGAATGGTTACGTATTCGCCCTTGACTGAAGAAAACTTCGTGACCGGATGGCACACAGTGAAGTTAATTGTAACAGGCTCAGAAACATACGACGGCTATGTAAGTATTAACATTGTGTTACTTAGTATCGTAGTAGCTGTTTGTCTTGTCATTGTAAGATTGTTTGTTGATAATTATATACGTCGCGTCCTAAACTATCAAATAAATATCAATAACTTCTATGTACATCGTAACTAAAATCGTTAGCCCCAATAATTATAACTAGCCTGTTTATTTGTCCCTAACAAAATAACTCAATGACCTTTCACGAATATGCTTAAAGACCACGTTTACATTAGGTATTACTTACTATTATTACTACTTATTATATTTAACGAAAATGTCACCAAACAAGACACCAAATTAATTTTGATATTTAGAAGTAAAATTTTTAGAAAATTCCTAAATACACCCTTAACGAAACCGATAGGCACGTGTTCTCCTCGTCATTGCGATCATTTTTTTTGTTCTGGACCATACCTACACCTACTGGTTACGGAGATATCGGAGGTCATAGTACCAACTTTTTCAAAAAGGTACTAGTTTTTAAGGTCATAACTTTACTTTAAATCCCTCCACCATTTTAAACCGTTTACTTTTAAAGGCGTTTTTTTTTTTTTTTTGGATGGGAAATCATCAAATGACTTCTCCCGCTCTGGGCGGAGCAGGAGGGAGTGTCAGACTTTTACTGACTAAAACCCATCCACGTTCCTTCATCGCCCTTTGTGTTCCGGGACCACGGTATCTCTTTCGAACAGTCCCGCAACCCCGGCAGGCATTGGTCCTTGCAGACCCCTTCCTTTTGCTGACTCTCTTTGAGGCGCGCGTGGAACACGAACGCGCCGTCGACGCGGCCTGTCGTCGAGTGCATTACATTGAGTTTTACCGTACAACGTGATTTTTCCCCCAAAACAAAAGTCGTTTGCCAGCAATAATTTTTGCGTAGAGTTACTTTGATGTACAGAATGCTTGGTTGATGGCTTGTGAAGGGTCTATTTACACCCTGTATATTAACCCAATAATAAGAATCAATATTGAAGTGCAAATCAGAAAGTACATTGTTCAAAATAATTTGGGTTACCTATGTGTGTATTCTTTAGTCTACAGAGTGGCAGACCGAAGGCGTTATGTTGCAAAGAGTTATACTTCGTCATGCCAAAATACGAAATTTCATATTTCAATATTGTAACTGAGGCGTACAGTAAATGCAGCATGTGTGTAGACCCGAGTTTGAATATGTGTTCAGGATAACACAGAACTACTGGAACTTTTTAATACTTTGCCGTCACTTGTGACTTTATTATAAGTATATAAAAAAAAATATGTACACCAGTCACCCACACAATGTTTAAAATTAAAAATCCTTACCTTTATCCATTCAATTTTATCTTATCTATGATCTATAAAAAACTGTATTTAAAACCTCAATCGTTTTTCTTGTATATCTGTGTGACGACTACGTTCTGATAAACTTTTGATTTGTTTTTCACTATCATTGAGACTTGAGAGAATTTATACCGGAAGATTAATGTGTCTAAGATTCAATACTAAACAAACTATTCGAAAAAAAAACACTCTTATATAAAATATAACTCTTTCAATTAAAATGTCTATTAGAGTTAATATCATTATATCACTTAAACTTAGGTCTAAGATTCAATACTAAACAAACTAAATTCTTTCAAACTATTGTATGCCGAACATGGTAGAGCAGTGCAAACGCACACACAAGTAACTTGATAACAACTCTGTAACCACTGTCTCACAATAAAGATCTTTGACTTTGACTTTAATGTCCTAATATTGACTGTGTTAAATGTATCTTGATATTTAGTCAAGTCGTGAGATACAAGGGCATATCGCTACTATCTCAGAACTTCGTTAAGGAAATTAGCTATCTGATAATTAATTATAAAGATTGTATATTAGTGATTGCCATATTTTAGGTTTTCCTTGTTTATTTTCACACGAGCGATCTTGATTTTAAATGAATTTAAGGGTTTTTAGAGAGATTTGAGCCCTAAGCTTGACCCTTTTACACATATTTAAAAAAAAAAAAGTTTTCTCGTTGATCTTTTTACATTTTTTATATTCTGGTGTAAATAATTTGAAAAAAAAAGATGTCTTATTATTATTGCGTAATTTGTAATTTTAGATAAATTATACGGCAGTATACAACAAAAGTAACAGTGTTCACTAACTTATGTTGTAGATCGTACATGTGCATCCGACGTCTTTATCTGGTCAACATTAGATCCTTAAAAGACGATCACCCTTTAAATTTAATTTCACAACATAATGTTCTGTTTTCCTGTGTAACCTTACTGTGTTCAGTTAGGTAAATTTCACGTTATACCGGATGATTTTTTATCACTTTCCAAAAAAAATGGGTATATTAGGTGAACGGAGTAGAAGCTTATGGCATACCTCGTTTTTTTTTCTTTTATCCACAGCTTAGAAAAAAATTGATCCATCATCAAAAACCGCTACAAATTTGAAGTAAACTTTTCATATTAGAACAAAGAAAGAGAAATTTTGAAATAAAGTCATTATTTATATTAGGATCTCTTCAGGACGCACAACTCCGTCTTGTTTCTTTTTTAAATATACTCTATGGATAATCTCTCTCGGGGATAATGTAGCTTCCCATTTGTGAAAGTCAGCATTTTTGTCTTCAATTATTTTGATAACACCTTGCATACGTACTACCTACCTAGTGGTTTCCGTTCACAAATTGCCGCTCTCTTAGTGATGATCTGTATGACCCGAGATCTTGAAATAATTATTATGATACAATAAACGTCATGAATGTTGAAGGCGATTATAGTATGTAACAGTTTTTTGATAAGGGCCTACATTAAAAGTGTTCGCATTCAATATTATATGTTATCAAATAACGATATATTATTATCTTTTATTAGGGATTAACAAATAAAATAACAATTTAATTAAAGTTTTTGTTTGTTTGTGTCAGCTTGTGTTCAGTTATTGAAAACTTTCCAATAACATCCCATTTAACTTACTTAATAACTAGATTCAACGTGATCTGACAAAAAATTGTGATATTTAAAAAGAAAATTTAATCATCTAATTATTAATCTAGTACAGGTATATCAAATATGATTATATCTTGATATAATTCAGATCAATTCGTACCCTATACCTTTTCGTATTATTCATCATTCGCTTTAATTGTTTATCATCTACAAGTATATCTAGTTGTCAACGAAACTGTCAACTACTCCCACAGTAAATTAAGTTTTGACTAATTTAGGTTACAATACAAAAAAACAGTAACATACAATTATGACGACAGTATCAGTATAACAGTTAAATTGATCTTGCATGCCAAAATATGTAGATCTTAGAATAAAGATCTAATCAGCTTGCAGTACAAAGCGGTTGTTACGTCAGTCACTGCGGCCGAATAGTGCGAAATGAGTGGTTTTTTGCGATTTACAAAAAAGCTATTGATTGAACTAAACAAATAAAACACATAAGACCTGCTATATAGTTACTTAAGTTAGTATGCAAAGTTTCGTGATCTTTTATTGATACTAACGTATCGTGTCGTGTTTATTGTTCGATTTGGAGGTAACTTTGGATTTTTTTTCTATCGAGAAATGTTTATGGAATCGTGTTTTCGTCACACATTGGACTTAGCATTAATCCTCAACTTTACCATATATTTATTTCAAAATGAATGCTGTAGTATTTTAGGAGTAACGGAGGATCATGCTAAGCCATTTGAGGGATAAATAGCCCTTTAGGGTTGACTGGTAGAAAATGTCTATGGTATTAAGTCCGCCTCTATACTTTGTGCTTGAAGTGTTTAATAAATAAATAAGGTGGTCTACGTTATTTTCTCCAAGCATAAAAATATCATATTGTCACAAACAAAACTGCAGCAGATATTTATATACAGGGTCAATAAATAAGTGCAAGAAAGCAAATAAGATAAACATGCTATGTGCGAAATAATCGTTTTTTAAGCATAGGTACGTGCTATCTTATCCATATCCTTCTAAATAATTCATTTTTTAAGATACAGTGTTCGGAAAAATACGAAACTCTTTAATAGTGTCAACAGTAAAATGATTCGCAAAGTAATAATTTTAATAGTATTGGTGTCTTACGCAGTCAGTGATTATTGTGTGAGGTACACGTTTGAGAAAAATTTCAATATATGGTTGACACATGACAGGGATGTGGGTTGTGAAGCCAGGCCATTTTGGATTGAGAGCAAATACAGTCATATTGACTTGAGTGGTCAAAATGACCAAAGTACTATCTTTATTAAACCCACTGACCTACCCAATGAAGTGAGTTGTGTGTCATCATTCGTTTTCACTATGCACCGTGGTGGTATAATAGAAGTGAACATTTACATGGAAGCATCGGGTCCCTCAAATCAAATCATAGTAATAGCCAGACTGTTAGGAGCACCTGATGAATTTTTGGGAAATACTTGGAATACCGCCGGTCAGCCAGATTTCAAGAGCGGATGGCAAACTCTGACAATGACCCTAGCTCGTGAAGGCACTTACGAAGGCTACGTGAGTATTGGCAATAATTATATATTTATTTAAACTGCGTGTAGGTACAGTAGAGGTACATACGCGGACTTAATGCCACAAGACATTCTTTATCAGTCAACTTTAGGTTTAAATAGGAGTCATTATGACAGTGTACAAAAAGTACTATTTTATTGTCGAAATAAATATACATGCATAAATACGCTACACCGCTACGCTTCACCGCATTAAGGTAGGAAAACGACATAATTTCGAAAATTACTAGGCATGAACAACCACAGGTATAAAAATTAATCCAAATAAGAATATTTGCAAAGTGATCATAGGAAACAAAAATAATTTATTTTTTTCGTAATAATTTGAACAATTGCATAGTCTGTTGGTCTAGTGATCGCAAGCGCGACTGCTGAGCATAAGGATCTAGTTTCGATTCCCAGGTTCCGATTATCCCCTGGTTCCGATTATTTACTATCCTTTTGCAGGTCTGCTGGAAGGAATTTCTTTATAAATAAATCATTCATGTACCTATTTTTCTGTTCCTTTCTGGGTGTGTATTTAGTGTGTACGTAAACTGATAAATACGTAAATAAAATAAATACCAATATTGTTCCACCCTTTCTGGCTGACCTTAATTAAACGCAGTAAATGTTATCACGGTAAGAAATTATAATAAAAATATTACTCCCCCTAATTGAATTGGATTTCGTTAAGAATTCTAAGGGTTTTTCGTACGGAACCTTAACCCATTTATAAAATAAAAGTAGACAAAGGTACTCCTGATAACATCAGCTATCTGCCATCAAGTATCGTCAAAATCGGTCCAGCAAGTTCAGAGATTAGCCGTAACAAACAGACTGATAGTTAAAAATTAAAAAAAAAATGTTTAAAGTACTGTATATACGTACCGTACTGTATTAACCGTGTTATTTTAAAGTTACAAACACTTCAGGCTTACAATTTTATTTATTTGTACGCAAGATTTACAACCATGATGAAACTTTGTAACCAACATCATGCCAGGAAATGTAGAATTACGTTGATCAGTGACTGACTGACTCGTATAAAATGATCTTGTCTGCGAGTTCATGCTTCGTGGTGCTCGGCTTTGCTGCACATGACACGGTAATGTCCTGAGGCGCCTACAGCTACGGCTAGAGCAGGTTGCTGGTTGCCAGATTCCAATTCCGCTCTGATCTTTTCTTCTCGGCTCAAGTGTTCTTCTCGTTCGTTTCAAGTATTTAGTATTCTTTTAAATAATGACTTAAAAGAATCATTAGGATTTAAAAATATGCAGGGTATAAACAGATCCTTCACGAAGCCGTCATCTAAGCATTCTGTACATCAAACTAAGTAAATTATTGCTGGGAAACGGCCTTTTTGGGGTGAAAAATCACGTTTTAAGGTAAAACTCAATGCTATACTATTGAAGTACTCAAAATATTGTGCTTATGGACGCATTTAATAGTAAACGGGTTATGGAAGTATTTCAAGTAAAGCTACTACTAGTTTGTTAGTACTTATTTGAAAAAAAATACTTGTTTAAACGTTGGAACTTTGACCTCCAATATCTCCGTAACTAGAAGGTTCCCAGGTATGGTCCAGAACAAAAACACGATCGCAATTGACGGGGAGAACAAGTGCCTTTCAGCTTCGTTAAGGGTCTATTTACACCCTTTATAAGATTCTCACTTGCACTCATTAATTCACTAATACGTGATTGTTAGTCATTTTATAAATACATATTATGAAAAATAATAATAAAAATTGAGTAATTTTTTTTTTTTTCATTCATTTATTATCGTTGCTGTGTTTATGGTGAATTGTACACTATGTTGTATAGGCATAATAATTGTTTATTTGCCGAGCTATTAAATACAACTGTCAAAGAATGATAGTAGCGACTTGAGTAACTGACAATTTAAATTTCACTAAACTGTTAAACAGTTTAGTGAATGCGAGAGCAGCGGTGGCCCAGTGGTGGCAGCCCCGACTTACGAACAGTAAGTCGTGGGGTCGAACCCAGACAGGCGTATTACTTTGTGTAATTTGTTTCATCACCACTGCCCTCGAAACGGTGAAGGAAAACATCGTGAGGAAATCGGCATGTCCCAGAACCAAAAATTCAAAGACATGTGACATCTACCAATCCGCACTGGGCCCGCGTGGTGGATTGTAGCCCATTCCCTCTCATTGAGAGGAGGCCGTGTCCCAGCAGTGGGAACATTATAGGCCGATGATGATGATGATGTTAAACAGTTGATTTCCAGGAAAATAGATTCTAAAATGATTATGATTTTGTCTGTATTGTAAAATGCAGTGTGACAAGTATACAATTTGCATAGCGGCGCGGTGTTGCTAATCAAGATCAGGAGCCGGAAGCTGTCATCGAGCTATCATGGATTGTAGGAGACTGTCTCTTTGTCTAGCGCCGTCCTCTTGGTACCCCATTACCTCCTTGAACTTAAGTCACGGAACTACCAACAACTTTCTTTGTTCCAGATATCCATCATGGGCATGGCGTCGCCAAATTCCATTGTTTTGGTCGATTCATTCCGCTACATACCACCAAATATGGATGAAAGCTATTGCCGACTCTACGAAGACGAAGCGACCACACCAGAACCTACAACGCTTGAACCAACCACAGTGTCTGAGCCCACTACGGAAGCATCTACCACTGTGACAGATCCAACTACGATAGAATCGACCACTGTGACAGATCCAACCACGATAGAATCAACCACAGTGACTGATGCCACTACGGAAGAATCGACCACTGTGACAGATCCAACCACGATAGAATCAACCACAGTGACTGATGCCACTACGGAAGAATCGACCACTGTGACAGATCCCACTACAATAGAATCGACCACTGTGACGGATCCAACTACGATAGAATCGACCACTGTGACAGATCCAACCACGATAGAATCAACCACAGTGACTGATGCCACTACGGAAGAATCGACCACTGTGACAGATCCAACTACGATGGAATCGACCACTGTGACAGATCCAACCACGATAGAATCAACCACAGTGACTGATGCCACTACGGAAGAATCGACCACTGTGACAGATCCCACAACGATAGAATCGACCACTGTGACGGATCCAACTACGATAGAATCGACCACTGTGACAGATCCAACCACGATAGAATCAACCACAGTGACTGATGCCACTACGGAAGAATCGACCACTGTGACAGATCCAACTACGATAGAATCGACCACTGTGACAGATCCAACTACGATAGAATCGACCACTGTGACAGAGCCAACTACGATAGAATCGACCACTGTGACAGATCCAACCACGATAGAATCAACCGCAGTGACAGATCCTACTACGGAAGAATCGACCACTGTGACAGCTCCAACTACGATAGAATCAACCACAGTGACAGATCCTACTACGATAGAATCAACTACAGTGACAGATCCCACTACGATAGAATCGACCACTGTGACAGATCCCACTACGGTAGAGTCGACCACTGTGACAGATCCAACTACGATAGAATCAACTACAGTGTCAGATCCAACTACGGTAGAATCGACCACATTGACTGATCCCACTACGATAGAATCGACCACTGTGACGGATCCAACTACGATAGAATCGACCACTGTGATAGATCCCACAACGATAGAGTCGACCACTGTGACAGATCCAACTACGTTAGAATCGACTACAGCGTCAGATCCAACTACGGTAGAATCGACCACAGTGACTGATTCCACTACGATAGAATCGACCACTGTGACGGATCCAACTACGATAGAATCGACCACTGTGACAGATCCAACCACGATAGAATCAACCACAGTGACAGATCCCACTACGGAAGAATCGACCACTGTGACAGCTCCAACTACGATAGAATCAACCACAGTGACAGATCCTACTACGATAGAATCGACCACTGTGACGGATCCAACTACGATAGAATCGACCACTGTGACAGATCCAACCACGATAGAATCAACCACAGTGACTGATGCCACTACGGAAGAATCGACCACTGTGACAGATCCAACTACGATAGAATCGACCACTGTGACAGATCCAACCACGATAGAATCAACCACAGTGACAGATCCCACTACGGAAGAATCGACCACTGTGACAGATTCAACTACGATAGAATCGACCACTGTGACAGAGCCAACTACGATAGAATCAACAACAGTGACAGATCCCACTACATTAGAATCAACCACAGTGACAGATCCCACTACGATAGAATCGACCACTGTGACAGATTCCACTACGGTAGAGTCGACCACTGTGACAGATCCAACTACGATAGAATCAACTACAGTGACTGATCCCACTCCGATAGAATCGACCACTGTGACAGATCCCACAACGATAGAGTCGACCACTGTAACAGATCCAACTACGATAGAATCAACTACAGTGTCAGATCCAACTACGGTAGAATCGACCACTGTGACAGATTCAACTACGATAGAATCGACCACTGTGGCAGAGCCAACTACGATAGAATCAACCACAGTGACAGATCCCACTACGATTGAATCGACCACAGTGACTGATGCCACTACGGAAGAATCGACCACTGTGACAGATCCAACTACGATAGAATCGACCACTGTGACAGATCCAACTACGATAGAATCAACCACAGTGACTGATGCCACTACGGAAGCATCGACCACTGTGACAGATCCAACTACGATAGAATCGACCACTGTGACAGATCCAACTACGATAGAATCAACCACAGTGACAGATCCTACTACGATAGAATCAACTACAGTGACAGATCCCACTACGATGGAATCAACCACAGTGACAGATCCCACTACGGAAGAATCGACCACTGTGACAGATCCAACTACGATAGAATCAACCACAGTGACAGATCCTACTACGATAGAATCAACTACAGTGACAGATCCCACTACGATAGAATCAACCACAGTGACAGATCCCACTACGGAAGAATCGACCACTGTGACAGATCCAACTACGATAGAATCAACCACAGTGACAGATCCTACTACGATAGAATCAACTACAGTGACAGATCCCACTACGATAGAATCGACCACTGTGACAGATCCCACTACGGTAGAGTCGACCACTGTGACAGATCCAACTACGATAGAATCAACTACAGTGACTGATCCCACTCCGATAGAATCGACCACTGTGACAGATCCCACAACGATAGAGTCGACCACTGTGACAGATCCAACTACGTTAGAATCGACTACAGTGTCAGATCCAACTACGGTAGAATCGACCACAGTGACTGATCCCACTACGTCAGAATCAATCGCACCAGAGCCGACAACGCCAGAGCCATTAACAACAGAACCGACAACGCCTGAGTCAAACACGTCAGAATCAACCACGCTAGAGCCAAACACATCAGAAACAACCACACCAGAGCCAAACACGTCGGAAACAACCACGCTAGAGCCAACTACCCTAGTACCTATTGGCACCGAAAATAGCAATGGTTTTTGGACACCACTTACCATTACAATGGTGGTTCTTCTATCGCTCATAATATTAGCTTTAATTTGTATGCTATTTTATGAGCTAGGGCGAAGAAAAGCTAAAGCAAAAGCAGCGGCTGTTGCAGCTGTTGATAATGTCGATTTCAAAGATCTTCCTAGCACTTTTAGAGTGCCAAGAGTAAGACATGTTTACTCCGACGTCAACCCCAATCCATTATCAAGAAGTAGTGCATACATACCATAATATCAATCAATCTACATATTAATTACTAAACCTGATTTTTCTAGTAATTGATCCCTGCAAGATCAACTGTTTTTGATATATTTAGATTTACATTTAATTTAAAAAAAAAAGCATTATCAGCATTTTCTAATTTTAACTATGATATTTTTTTATTATTAGGTCACTGTACACTGATTTAAAAATATTTTCACATAACATTATCATTAACACTGAAAACAAGATATTTACCATGTTTACTATTAGTGTCGAGTTCCCGATACTTCGGCCACGATCACGGATAAACTGAAGTTATTGCGGGTGGGTGTTTATGAGCAGACAAATCGGTCTACCCTCTTTTTTATCCGTTTTTGCGCTCGGTACAGCTACCACTGTCACTCACAACTCGATTCTATTCCCAACACACGAAACCCACTGTGTCCGCTCGCGAACTTTTTAGGGCACATTTTAGGTTTTTACACAATTAAATAAATAAATATCGCTGGACATGAACACACAGCGCCATCTAGTGCCACATTAAGCAACGAGGCTTGTGTCGTGGACACCAGATAGTTGATATACTACATAGATACTTTTTTGTTTGTAAATACATACTTATTATACATATAAACATCCATGACTCGGAAACATGTCCATGCTCATCACACAAACATGTGCTCCAACCGGGACTCGAACCCGGGACCCTAAGAACGTAAGGCAGCCTCACCACCGCTACGTCATTCGGGTCGTCTTGAATTGAACTACTGGAGTTCGGAGGAGCTCGTGGCTAAATAATAACAGCCGCTCGGGTCGATCGTTAGGTTAGCCCGTAAGCACGGCCTAACCTAACGATCGACCCGAGCGGCTAGGCAAGCGCTTAGGTTGGTCTGTGGATAGGTGACCACTCATTACATACCAAGTTTCTTCCGTGCCTCTGAACACACGTTAAGCCGTTGGTCCCGGCTGTCATTTGTAGATCTTTGACAGTCGTTAAGTAGTCAGAGGCCCAAAAAGTCTGCCAACCATGCAGTCTTACCAAGGGGTATCGTATTACCCGATACTAACTGGGTTGTGGAGGTCAAATAGGCAGTCGCTCCATGTAAAAGACTGGTATTCAGCTACATCCGGTAAAACTGGAAGCCGACCCCAACATAGTTGGGAAAAGGCTTGGTAGATGATGATGAACTACTGGAGTTCCAGGCTCTCGGCAGTTTCAACTGTCGAGCCCACCCATCCTCCCGGTTAAAGTTCTTATATTTGTTTATCTCGATGGTATCTCTTACCAGTCTAGGTATATAGTGGTGTTCTGTCGAGATGACCCGAGGGTTATGTTCTGCTTATAAACACCCACCCGCAATCATTTCAGTATAGCCGTGATCACGATGCTTGCAACAGCGCCAAAGTATTAGGAACTCTAAACTAATAGTAAACATGGTAAATATCTCGTTTTGAGTGTTAATGATTATTTTGAAGATTGTCCGTGAAAAGCGTTTTAAGAAGAAACATGATATTGCTTCTTCAATAACAAAATTGTATAAATGTAATAACGTACATAGTAACGTTCTGTTTAACAACATTTAAAGCTTTTCCCTGCTTACATTAATTTCTAGTAGTCGTAAAAAGATTTTAATTTAATATTGCCACCGAGTGATGCAATTGTTTTTAATCGTGTAGCCGGAGCTATTGAATTAGTCATACAAAAAGTATAATCATCATCATTGTTAATATTAAGAGACCTACGTCTGTAGGTAAATTTGTGATATTGTACAATTAAGTACCGACTTAAAGTTGCATTGTAAATTTACCCATGTGGAAGTGTATTCTTGATCTTTTATTCTTGCACTTTAAGGATTGTATCCATCGCTGATCTCATATGCTTAGAAATTACTTGAGTTGATAGAGACGTAGTGAAAAGAAGTCGAACCTAGATAACATAAAGAGTCTTTTCTCCTGAAGTCATAATTTCATTTCACACACAAACAAATCCACAGCATTAATCAACGTCAATAAAACAGGAATTTGAAGATAAAGAGTTTACGCTGCATATCGTTCGTAAATATACTAATCTTATCAATTTTATGAATAATTAAGATACATATTTGTTCGATCAACCAATATTATTAAATATATTTTGTGTCAATTAGTTGTAACTATTACATGTCTGGAAAAAAATGATTCGCAGAGTACTTATATTATTATTGTTGGTAGCTCACGCTGTCAGTGATTTTTGTGAGAGGTATACATTTGAGGAAAATTTCCATGAATGGTTGACAAGTGAGTGGGGAATTTGTCAATCCATGCCATTTTGGATTGTTGGTTCATACAGCAATTTGGACTTGACTGGTCAAAATGAACGCAGTGCCTCCTTTATTTCACCTCAACCAGATATAAGTTGTGTGTCATCATACATTTTTCCTATGAATTTTGGTGGTACGATAGAAGTGAACATTTATATGGAAGCATCGCACCCCAATGACCACATCCTTGTTATGGTCAACCAGTTAGACAACACTGGTGACACGATAACAGGAATGTCTGATAATTCAGCTTGGGATTCAAGCTTCGTGACAGGATGGCACACTCTAAGGATGACCTTAAGCGGCTCGGATACATATAAGGGCTACGTGAGTATTTATAATGTTATTCATTGGGTATTAGTTGGTATTATTAATCTGTTCATAGTTATTCCGGTCGGATATCCATATTTGATACCCTGGGGGATTAGTTTTATTTTATCCCTTCGTCTGTGAACCCCAACCGAATCGGTCTGACGCTATTGTTTAACTATCGCCATTGTTTTACTTCACTAACAGTAGAAGGTTTATAATATTTTATATTCCGGTCTGATACACCATGCAGGGTCATCATCAGCCTATAATGTTCCCACTGCTGGGACACGGCCTCCTCTCAATGAGAGGGAAACCATGCCGGGTATCACAAATAAATTAGATGGTTTACTGTCATGAAGGACTGGCCTTTCTGGAAGTCACATACCTATATCCACCTAAACTTTGAAATTAAATTCCGTCGTAACATAAACACTGTGTAACAAAATACATCGTAGTATTTTATAATTCAGAATCGACAACTTAATCGATTTCTGAATGGTAATGGTTTCGGAATGGTATTATTAAAAAAAATGGGAAATACAGAAAAGGCATGGTAGGTAGGGATATAAATTTTGTACAAATTTTTTAGGGTTCCGTACCCAAAGGGTAAAAACGGGACCCTATTACTAAGACGCCACTGTCCGTCTGTCTGTCACCAGGCTGTATCTCATGAACCAGCTATCTCAGTTCGTTAGATACAGCCTGGTGACAGACAGTTGGAATTTTCACAGATGATGTATTTCGCTATAACAACAAATACTAAAAACAGAATAAAATAAATATTTAAGTAGGGCTCCCATACAACCAACGTGATTTTTTGATAATAATGGTACGGAACCCTTCGTGCGCGAGTCTGACTCGCACTTGGCCGGCGAGAAAACTGGGGAATACGCTTGTATAGGCCAAGCGCCGCTAGCTTTTCTTCTCGATAAATGTATTCGATTCGTTTTCAATCTCCGTAATTATGATCATGTATCCACACATCGATCAGTTTCAAAATGGGTTTTTTATACTAAATAGGCTTGCATTTGGCCGCAACTCGCCTGACGATGACGCGACGATCAGTGTGCTGCGCTGTGCTTTAAGACTACCTTTTTTTTCCGATTTTGACAAACCTACTTTCCTTCTGCAGGCCTATTACGTATCTCTGTTGACAGCTCGAAATGATAGTAACTGGGCTCAGTGTTCATCAAATAACTGTCAAAAGGTTAGTTTCGTATTCTATATGGCCACTCGCGATCAAATATGACGTCATCGGTGCCCATCGTGGCTGATATTCACCGTAACTTATTTTGCCCGACGGTTTCGTTTCGATTCTTCTAATATTACGATTATGTAAGCATAGTGGACATCAAATTAATGACAACTGCTTTTGAAGTGGCTTTCGTGAAAGACGTTACACCGTACCCAGGCTGTTAGTCACCGTAAAGTGATATCCACTCTGTGTAATACCAATATTTTGACATTCTCGGTTGTCATCAAAGTTCGGTGTACAACCGAAGCTTGATAGTCACTGGATATCAGAAAGATATGTAATAGACCTGCTGGTCTGACTTTTCAGTTTCAATAATTATCCTCTGATCTAGATCCTGTGGGTAACTTAAGTGTAAGGCCTCCAGCCAGGGTGATGATGGCAACCAGTCGGTTCACATTTAAAGTAAAAGCTCGAGAACACATTCTCAAGAAGTTGACAGAATCGAATTGATTTGTTTTGTCTCTACTAACCAAACTTTCGGAGGAGCTTATGACAACGACGTGAAAACCCAACCATTACTTCAGCAAAACTACGGCAGTCAACAAACCAATTATAAAATTGGAATTTCGATGCTCCAGCACAAGATCAATAGAAAAATCGATTGAGCAAAATCGGGGGTCAAAACTGTTAAATCGGTTCGGAGTTCGGAGAGAACCACCTGACGAAGTTGACCAAATCTAGTGGACATATCGTCGTTTTTCGAAAATCGAAACTTCAACGGCCAGTTGTACACATCGCAAGCATCTTGATCTTTTTTTAAAATAATATCTGCTATCAGCCTCAGCTTTAATCAGATTTGTTGATTTGTTATCTCTTTTGGATTTGGGGAAATCGAGAAGAACGAAAGAAAACGCACGTGTGTCGCTTTTTAGGATTCCATAGTCAAATTGCGAACCAAACCATTTTTTTTTTTTTTATATTGGGTATTTATGATAAAACCGCAGTTATAACTTGGTTTTAATGCTTAAAATGTATTCAAGATTCTTTATTTGCATGAAATATGGTATGGTACATGATGGTCTTAAGAATAAAAGGTTTCACATATTTCGCTGACTTCTTTCAGCATGCAAACTTAAAAAATAAAAATACTTAACACATTATATCCCTCGTATTTTGGTTTAAAAATTTTAAAAAACATTTAAGAAACAATAAATATTAATTATTATACTCTATTTATAAGCTATTTAAATATAATTAATAATAAAAAATATATTATTATAAATATATAATAAATTATTATTATATATTATAATAAAATAATTAATAATTAATGTATTTATAATATAATATAAAAATAATATAATATAATATTTATTTTTTATAAAATAATATATAATATAATATTAAATAATAATAACAATAATAAAAATAATATAATAATAATAAATAATATTAAATAATATTATAATATAATATTTTATATATTTTATAATAATATTTTATGTATTTTATAATATTATATATAATTTTTATAATATTATATATTATAATTATAAGTATATTAATTAATAATTATTAATAATTAATTATTATATATTATTATTTATTATTTACAATATGTTATTTAAACTTATTTATTATTATAATATATTAAATATTAATTATTATACTAAAAATTAACATTTAAATATTAATTATAATACTTCGACAATAATAACATTATTTTAGAATTAAAAATACTCGTGTGTAGAATAAAGTAATAACATTAGAAAAGAAAAATTACAAAGGCAAAAGACTTAAAGGTAACATCAATAAAATAGAAATCTAAGCTCTACTTACAAATGGGTTTATAAGTCAAAAACTCGTTTACTGTATAGAACACGTTTATTACACTTCTTCAGTTTCTTTTTGAAATAATTTATTGGTAGTTCGTTGAATTGAATCAAAGTTGTGCGTGCTTAAATATTTATCCCGACTGAGGAACCCTTCACTGTATGTGAAAAAGTTAAAATAGGCCCCAACAAAGATAAAAATTAAGAAAAATATTAAGATAAAAATAAGGTTGCGACAAATGATGTAGTTTAGATAGACTGAGCCATTGATTTGTAATTTGAGAATAAATTTGGCATCGCTATTTTACAACTACATACCTGTTTGACATTGCGTTGAACCCTACATTCTTTGTTTCAGATTTCCATCATGGGCATGGCGTCTCCAGATTCTATTGTATTAGTCGATTCATTCCGTTACATACCGCCAGGTATAAATGAGAATGAATGTCAACTCTACGAAGAAATTACTACCCCCGACTCCGATGAAACCACTAACCCTGGCTCAGATGAAACCACTACCTCTGGCACAGATGAAACTACTACCCTCAGCTCAGTTGAAACCACTACCCTCGGTTCAGATGAAAACACTACCCCCAACTCAGATGAAACCACTACCCTCAGCTCAGTTGAAACTACTACCCCCAACTCAGATGAAACCACTACCCTCAGCTCAGTTGAAACTACTACCCCCAACTCAGATGAAACCACTACCCTCAGCTCAGATGAAACCACTACCCTCAGCTCAGTTGAAACTACTACCCCCAACTCAGATGAAACCACTACCCTCAGCTCAGTTGAAACTACTACCCCCAACTCAGATGAAACCACTACCCTCAGCTCAGTTGAAACTACTACCCCCAACTCAGATGAAACCACTACCCTCAGCTCAGTTGAAACTACTACCCCCAACTCAGATGAAACCACTACCCTCAGCTCAGTTGAAACTACTACCCCCAACTCAGATGAAACCACTACCCTCAGCTCAGTTGAAACTACTACCCCTAACTCAGATGAAACCACTACCCTCAGCTCAGTTGAAACTACTACCCCCAACTCAGATGAAACCACTACCCTCAGCTCAGTTGAAACTACTACCCCCAACTCAGATGAAACCACTACCCTCAGCTCAGTTGAAACTACTACCCCCAACTCAGATGAAACCACTACCCTCAGCAGCTCAGTTGAAACTACTACCCCCAACTCAGATGAAACCACTACCCTCAGCTCAGTTGAAACTACTACCCCCAACTCAGATGAAACCACTACCCTCAGCTCAGTTGAAACTACTACCCCCAACTCAGATGAAACCACTACCCTCAGCTCAGTTGAAACCACTACCCCCGAGTCAGATGTACCCACTACCCCCGGCTCAGATGAAACCACTACCCCCGACTCAGATGAAACTACTACCCCCGACTCAGATGAAACCACTGCCTCTGGCTCAGATGAAACTACTACCCCCGGCTCAGATGAAAGTAAACCAACCGATACGGAGTCAGATGGCACAGGTACTACACCGTATGCATGTCCGACCCCACCTATTGACAATGAAGATACTCGTACCAATGGTTTTTGGACCCCGCTTACCATCACAATGTTGGCTCTCCTATACCTCATAGTCTTAGTTCTTATATGTTTACTAGTTTACGAGATTGGACGAAGGAGAGGTAAAGGTGCAGCAGAAGCAGCAGATGATTTCGATATTGAAAGCTTTCCGAACTCCTTTAAAGTACCGAGAATAAAAACCGTATACCCTGATGCAAACACTAATCCATACGCACGAAGGAATAGTTGGTAACCGAAGCCTACTAAATGTCCTGATAAACAGTAGTCTCGGTGAAAATGATTAAGAAACCTATCTAATTAATTAGCAACAATGAATCTACATTACACAATGTAAAATGCATACAGTTTTTACTAATGCAATAAGTATTAGTAAAAACTGTATGCATTTTACATTTTCGTGGTGACAGTTATTACGAAGTCACTGCAGGTATAATCCTAACTATAAAAAAAAAACATTTTTGTACCAATTGTTCCATTATCATTCGTTTCTTTGAAAGCCTAGTCCAGAGGCACATTTTCTTTAACTTTTTCTATCTACTCCACTAGTAGTTCTAGAAACTATTGTCATCCATTGTTAATCCATTGTGTGAGCTTGCAAATAAGAAACATCATTCATCGATTTCAGATTGCCTGGCATGTACAATTGTAAAGTCATGTTCATAATGTAGCAGTTTTTAGTCAAAAATTAACCAAGCCATTTGGCGACGACTTCCTCGTCTCACAGATTATGCATAAATAGCTATCTTGCGCAAGTCATAGTGCCTAGTCCAAAAAGTTGGAGTGTAAAATGTATGATATATATTCATAGCTGATCTCAAATGCCTAGTTTGATAGAAATGTAAAGAGATCACAAAAATATGGTAATTAAACAACAGAAAGAAAAGCGATGTGACGACATAGTAGACATGAGTTATTGTCTCGTCAGATTTTTTATAACATATTTTTAAGTATAAGTATAAGATTTGTTTTGTATGTAATACTAAAATATTCAAGGATCAGTAAAAGTAGTGTTGTAACTAAGTCAAAACTTAATTATATAACACTCAAAGTATTTAACTGTCCTAAGATAATGCGAGAAGAAGTATCACATACAGCGTAAGTACCTTACATTGTATGTGGCAAGTTACCTAGATATAAGTACTATATCACTCATCAATACTCATCATGTTATAAATCATCACATAATTTATTACCTACCTATTATTGTAAATATTATAACTTATAAGTTATTATGTCACTAATTTTGTAAGTAAATTATATTAAACCATTATGTACTCGAATACTATCTTTTTGTAAATATTAATAGATACTTATTTGTAAATATAAGCAATTTACGTTTCATAATAAGGACTTTTACTTTTCGCGAGGGTTGAATCAAGAACCAGGTAGAAACCTGTGATCCTAATTATTATGGTAGCATCGGATCTCCGATCTACTTCATCATTTGCCTAGCCTTTTCCCAACTACGTTGGGGTCGGCTTCCAGTCTAACCGGATGCAGCTGAATACCAGTATTTTACATGGAGCGACTGCCTATCTGACCTCCACAACCCAGTTAGTACTGGGTAATACGATACCCCTTGGTAAGACTGGTTGTCAGACTTTTTGGGCCACTGACTACCTGTAACGACTGTCAAAGATCTACAAATGACAGCCGGGACCAACAGCTTAACGTGCTTTCCGAGGCACGGAGGAAACTCGGTATGTAAGGGTGGTCACCCATCCACAGACCAACCTAGGTAAGCACGGTTTAACCTAAAGATCGATCCAAGCGGCTGTTATTATTTAGCCTATCTACTTATATAATATAATATAATACATATTATAAAATATATCTCAACATTTTATGAAAAGGGAAATAGAACGCCAGCCTGGGCGGTCGGTTTGATACTGCATCAGTTCTGTCTTCTGGAAAAACCCTTCAATTTATTGCCTAGTCAAAGAGGCAAATTTCACCGCATGGCTATTACTTTAACGCCAAATAAGCGGTTTTAGGCAAGTACCTGTACTTTAACAGCACTTCCCACAGTTTAAAAACAGGTGGTTTTCAATAAATCATCCAACTAACGAGAACTGCCGCAATTAATAGAGATGCTGGTGTAACAGAGATTTGTCTAAATATTGTATACATATATCTACAAATGTTTTATAGATGAAATACCTAAACACATAGTAAATAGTCCCAAAAGCCAGTAAGATACCGAAGCCTATTTATGTAACACATACATTTATTTTAACAGGCAAAACCCAAGCTAACAAAAGTAGTCATAATAACAGAGTTAGGGTTAGTAGTCTATAGATAAAAACTTAGCTTCAGTTCCCACAAATTCACAAAAGAGACCGGGCAAATCTTGGTGTATGAACCACAGCTCGTTCAACTAAAAAAACCGGCCAAGTGCGTGTTGGGCCACGCGCATTGTAGGGTTCCGTAGTAGCCCGTTATATTTTAGATTTTGTTTTTCAAACCGTTATAAACAAGCAACTACTCCATCTTAGTCACTGTATAGGATTTATTCCAAGAATTTTGTATTTGGTACAAAATAATCCAACACCCAAGTTCAACGACTGTTACTGCTAAACTAATAAAGTTATCTTAACCGCTATAATTTTCCTTTAAAGTTCATGAAATGCACTATCATTGTGAATTTTTCCAGATTTTTCAATCCAACAGTTTAGCTTTTAGAGGGGGGGGGGATCTGGGACCTGGGATCCTGGATCCGGGACTGGATTAAAAATTTGCACTTTAAAGTTTAATTTTTCGTAAATGGAGCATTAAATCGATAAATATAATAGTATTAGCAACCCCTAAGTCATCTTAAAAGACCTATTCAACGATACCCCACACAATGGGGCAGATGAGAAAAAAAAGATCATCCCACTTCACATGTAGGGAAGCTACCCTAAAAAAAATATTTTCCAAAATTTTATTTTACTACTTTGTCGGCGTAATTGATATACACACCCCTACAAAATTACAGCTTTCTAGTACTAACGGTCTCTTAGCAAAACTTCGCAGACGGACATGACGAAACTATAAGGGTTCCTTGTCAGGACTACGGAACCCTAAAAATGAACGCTCGTAATATGCAGACGACGACTGCAGTGCTAAGTATGAGGTCTTGGGTTCGATTCCCAGGCCAAAGAGTCATTGGGTTGTTTCATCAATAAATTCTCAGTAGCAGCCACGAAATCTGGATTTATGCCCGTTTGATGGCAATAAGCTCGCCCCCTTTTACATAGGACTTAAACATAACAGGCAAAATGTAGGTGTACGTACTATTTATTAGATATATAGGCCTATTCGGCTGAAATGATCTCTGTCTTCCTCTGTGGGGATTACATGTGTGATATTACATTATGAACCCATAATAATTAGAGGATTAAGGGCTATATATCCCTCAAATGGCTTAGCATGATCCTCCGTTACTCCTAAAATACTGCAGCATTAATTTTGAAATAAATATATGGTAAAGTTGAAGATTAATGCTAAGTCCTAATGTGTGACGAAAACACGATTCTATAAACTTTTCTCGATAGAAAAAAATTCCAAAGTTACCTCCAAATCGAACAATAAACCGCTGGTATTCAAAAAGTACTTGAAATTAGATCACGCAAAAAAACCACTAATTCGCACTATTCGGCCGCAGTGACTGACGTAACAACCGCTTTGTAGTGTAAGCTGATTAGAACTTTATTCTAACAGAATTTCAAACGAAGTTTGAACCACCACAAATAGAGTTGCTAATTTTAGGGTTAGAAGGGCCTTATGAAACTTGCACACGGCGTTTAAATTGGTCTAATATATTATATGTATAAAGCCTAGAGGTTAAGACCTCGCCTCTCATGCATGAGGTTGTGGGTCTAAATCCGGGCAAATGCCAATGTGATTTTTTCAATTCATATGTACTTTCTACTTTATCTTGGACATCACAGACATCGGTAAAGGAAAACATCGTAAGGAACCCAGAACTTATAATTAATTTAAGTCTGAAATCGCCAACACGTCTTGAGCAAGCGTGCGGACCAATGCTCGTGCCTTCTCTATTGAGAAGAGGCCTTTGCCCAGCAGTGGGACAGTAATAGGTTGGTATTATTACTCGTATAAGTAAAATATAAGTAAAATACATTAAACTAGTGTTATTTTACACTATTAGTCCAGGACTCTGGGTGCCCATGTTAAAAAAACACCCGTCACCGAACCGTTCAGTTTCAAATATACAACCTGTTTTTTTTTGATATCCCATAACTCTAGGGTATAATATGGCCCCTTACTCACAACGCTTCGATTCGATTTTCGATTCGGAAAGTCGTATGTCTATCTTTTTTTGACATTACGAAATCGAGCGAGATAGTCATACGATTTCCGAATCGAAAATCAAATCGAAGCGTTGTGAATAGCTATGATGGTCTCACCATATCAAAGAATCAACTGGCATAAAAAAATATTTTTCAATCATCCTTTTTTTTTTTTCATTTTTCATACAAAATAATTCGGCAAAGTCACGATTATTAACGTAAAACACCCACCCTTACGTTAAATATGACAACGTTGCATTTTCTTAGCTCTAAATATGAATTAAAATGAATTACTCGTATTTATCAATGAAACTTAGATACATATTTTATAATTATGATTGATGATATCTCCGAAACTTTGCATTTTTGGACCACCTATTCTAGGAGTTTTAGTATTATTTTTACCTACAGAATAGAACCCTAGAGTTATGGGATATAAAAAAAATCAGGTTGTATAATGAATTCTCAAAAAACTTTCATAAACATTCAGCAGCTGCAACTGCATCTTCGCTTACCTGGTATTACAGAAGTATTTGGGATACGTACTACACTATGATAACAATGCTATCACTTTATTTCTGACCCGCCTGTCCCACCATTGCTTCTTATCCAAACTAATAATGTGTTATTAGTTTTACTTTAGGTGCCTAAGTAGGTAAGTACTCGAAAATAATAACTTTTTAACACTACGGATTATAAATTTGAATCACAAGTATATAAGAATGAAGTGGACTCTCATCACATGAGTAGGTAAACGGAACAGAGTATAAGCTTCGTAAGAAAGTGCAAAATTGTTACCTATTTTGGTAGGGTTGTCACAATAGGTGAAGACAAATTTAACAGAACATTTGTGAAATAAAATAAGGAAAAAATATTACTTTATTCTATTCAGGGGTTAGTTTCCCAGCTTTCCTAAAAGGTACAGGTTTCGGCCGAAGTCCCGTACAATAATTTCGTTTCCTTTAGCTCAATCAGACATCGGATTGGTTCAAATCTTACTTTCAATATTTGAACGTAACACACATACTTAGTACCTACTACATACCAACCCACCCACATACCTACAAATGTTTAGTATAAGCTTATAATAATAATAAAAATAATAAAAACACACCGTGTAGTACCCACTTCTTATTTAAAAAAAGGATCATACAATAAAATAAAGGTCCTTACTTGAAAAAGTAATAGGAAATCAAATAATTACTTACCTATTACACTTCTTCGGATAGTTAAAGTATGATATATTTTTATTTTTTCTAGTAAGTATTATTCATACAAACAGTACTTACAATGAACAACCATTATTAATAAATACCACGTTTTACATTAAAATATTCAAACTTGTCACAAAACAAACAACGTGTGTTGCCCTGGCGACCCTGAGATTGTCAACTGGTTGTGACAGCGAAAACCGGTTTTTTCCACTCTCGCCGCGTACGCGACAAGCGGCCAGTGGTCACGCACACATGCCCCGCGTGCTTGTAGTAGTGCAACCGATTCGCGCGGTTGTATGAAGCTTATACTCTGTTTCGTTTACTTACTCATGTGTTCTTATGTTTCATTGAACGGAATGGTTAAACGTAATTCTTTGGACACTTTTTATTTATCCCAATACATGACATCAGATGGTAGATGCTTAGAACGGCCCTGCGCACCGATTGGTTCCACGTGTAGAAGTGGACTTCCCCAGGATTATTAGTATGCCTTACACTATGAACAGTTGCTTTCATTGCAGCTGTAAACTTGGACTTCCTGGCAGGGCGGCAGGCCTTAAAATCGAATTCTTTTAATTTACTACGAACAGTGCGCTCAGAAGCATTCACATTAGCATCTTGTAGAGTTGCGATGTTATAAGTTTTGTGGTAGCAAATCTATTTTCCAGACAAATTGTCGTTAAATTTCCAATTTTTTTCAAGAGTTACTAAATACTTTTTACTTTTTTCCATAGTAATGATGTTTTATTTGTGTAAAAAAATTGATAATTTAGTGGATAATTAAAAACCTACATTGTACAATAAAGCTCTATAGTATCACCTGAAATTAACATTTTACACAAAACCTTATAGCGCGTCTAATAATTTGGCCAGGGACTGTAGTTACCGACTCTGGTTTTCAACTAAGAAAACTGGGTTTCCAGTTGAAAACCAGTATCCGGAGAGGTGAAGTGCTGAAGCAACATGAGATGTGACGGACGTAACACAGTTTTGTACTTTGTGTTAATATGTATATGAATAGGTACTTATTAAAATATTTATTTAATTATTAATATAGGTTCACCAACAGCTTCTGTGTACAGCATTTAGGTAAACATAGGTTTTACAGTCTTGGACTTACACAGTCACCAATTACAGGTTAACCAGCACTCACAAAAATAAGTGTCAACATAAGAGAAAAAAAATAAAAAGTGGCTATAGACATGAAATACATAGACCCTACATTTAAGAGATTGCTTAGCTTACTAAACATAACACAAAGAAAAATAATACAATACGCTGTAATTATAGTAACTAATTACAATTAAAATTAAAACAAAAAGACAAATATTTGTGTATATAAAACTACATAATAATAATCATTGTAAAAAGTGCATTCAATGTTGATGTTTTGAATTGATGTCGTCGATGTTGTCGTTTTGCACTAAAAAACACAAGTCGCGCAGCAGGCAAAATAATTCGTTTTAGCCAAATTCTTATAGTGCGTCAACCATGGCCTTAGTGAACTTGACCAAAACAACAATAGCCTCTGCATTCACCCAGTTGTTGGCCTCGGCGCAAAACGATTGACTTTTTGTAAAGTGCAAAAAATATGTCAGTAAATCTTTTTCTAGCATTATATTAGATACTATAGTCACCACTACCTATTATGGAAAAGCCAACAGCACAAGTTAATGTTTTTAGGGTTCCGTACCTCAAAAGGTAAAAAAAGGAACCCTTATAAGATCACTTTCTTGTCCGTCTGTTCGTCTGTCACCACCGATTTTCTCAGGAACGGTCCATCCGTTCCTAGCAAGTTAAAATTTATACCAGATACTGAGGTCTATAGTCCATATTAAGTGTATAAAAATCTAGGTCCTGAGTCAACACGATAAATAAGATAAGAAATGGGCAAATTTAAGATATTCCCGAAAACTTGAAAGTACCAAAATTTACCTTCATTTTCAACTTTTTTTATTTTTCCCTTTACTTGTGCTGTTAGACCTTGCTTTTAACCAAAGATTACAATTCTAGGTCATCCGGAAGTACCCTATAGGTTTTGGGTCGAGAACCTATATTATGGCAGTTCCTGTTGACCTAGAATCACAAAATTTGGCGAGAAGCAATGTCTTACAGCACATATCAAAAGGAAAAAATCTGAAAACCGTAATTATGTTGTTTATTAGCAAAAAAATATGATTTTACTATTACAAACTTATTATTTGCGGTTGGTGCAATAGCCGTTTCTAGGGATCGAACAGCAAAGTTAAATTTGTCCTTTAAAAAATTTGTACGGAACCCTCGGTGCGCGAGTCCGACTCGCTCTTGGCCTGTTTTTTTTTTTAACTACAGTTAGCTGCTGTTAGTATTTTGTAGATTATTCGGCAACAATCTGTTTTTCTGGCAAATTAAATTACGAATACTCGTACTAATATCCCTACTGTTTATTTATTTGTGTAGTGTTAATAAATGTGTGGGTGAAGTTCACAGTCAGACCTTGAGTCATTGAAATTTTTGGTATTCCCTAGAAGTGTCCTTTACTGGCCTTTCAAAATGATACTTTTTAGTATGATAAACTTGAAATGGCTTTAAATAGACAAGCTTGTCAAATTATAAGGATAATTTTATGGAAAATTCGCAAAGTAAGGTCGCGATTCCCATCTGCATACTGCTTATAAATTTAATACAGGCTATGCATAACTATATTGTACAAGCAACCATAACGAGGTTATCAACACCGACCGTGACGATCATAGAAGAAGGACAAGCTACATTTTATCGCTACTTTCCCTCAGGTGTATCTCAGGTTTCCAACATAATGTTCAGCGTATTAGGAGCTTCAAACAGGAAGAAAGCGTAAATAACGTGTTCTAAGTTCGCATTATTGATTACTAGCTGATGCCAGCGGCTTCGCCTGATTGACAAATTATATACTAAAACCTTACTCTTGAATCACTCTATCTATTAAAAAAACTTGCATCAAAATCCGTTGCTTAGTTTTAAAGATCTAAGTACACATAGGGACAGACAGACGCGGCGGGGGACTTTGTTTTATAATATGTAGTTAAGTGATAGTGACGAGGAACATGCTATGCTAAATTGTAACCAAACATTACCAAGGATTAGACGAAAAGTGAAGTCCGATGGGTTTTTGTAACTTGCAGTTAAGCAACTATGCACTACCTGTTAACTATCATGTTTACTATCATGTTTACCTGGCCAGCCTGCACGTCACTTGCATTTACAGTTACGTGGTGCTATTGGAAGTGCTAGCTTTATCGGTTATAAGAATACTAAAAAACCGAAGAAATGTTACGACAGAAGCGATCATAATTGTGACGAATTATAATATTAGGCAGTTTATAAGTAGGGTGGGCCGTCATTTTTTTTTTTTTGATTTTCGTATTTCCGGGAATTCCATTCGGAAAGTTTAATTCCAACATAAAATGATCATTACATCTCATCTTATGCACGTCTATTACCTTCTAACCGACCATGCAATTAAAAACATACAAGCTGTATTTCAGTAACGTACAACCCAATTAGCAATCCCAGATCATGCAAGAACCATGAAGCCAATGCGTCATAATAACCATACAAGAAGCAGTTTAGATGACCAAGTTTATGACGATTTGATGGCCATTACAGCGGAGGCAGAAAAACCCCAATGCCCTGTGTTCTTGACACAAATATTCGTAAGGCATAATAAGACGTAATAGCTGACAAGACAAGGCTCTCGTATGAATTTACAATGGGCTATGACGTTGTTGGGTGTGACAGATGAAAAGAATTGCCAGGGGTGGTCTTTATGGGCGCTTAAAGTAAGTAAAGCAATTATATTTAACAAACAAACCAATGCGGTAAAATGGAGTTATTAAACATCCTTAGGATGGAGACGGAAGTTCTTAGCACGAAACATGTGTCAGGTTTTTGGAACTAAACGACCTAATAAAACTTGTCGATAGCCAAATGTAATGATGTTTAGAGTGTAAACGGACCCTTCACGAACCCATCAACCAAGAATTCTGTATTTCAAACTCTACGTAAAAATTGTTGCTGGGACACAACTTTTTTTTAAGTGAAAAATCACGGTTTACGATGGGACTCAATTTACAAATAGTACAAGGGACATGGAGGTATTTAAAGTAAAGTTATAACATTTTAAATATGTTTGTTAAAAGTTGTAAAAAAGTTGTAACTTTGACCTTCAATATCTCCGTAACTGAAAGGTTCCCAGGTTAGGTCTAGAATTAAAAAAAATCTCAATGACGAGAAGAACAAGTACCTCATGGCTTCGTCTAAGGTGTTGTAACATAAAAAAGTAAAGTTTTTAATTACTTAAAACTTTTATTGAACTCAATAAAAAGTTCATTCGTTAATTTCTTTTACTGAACTTGCGAATCCTATTTTACGCCGAATTAGGTAGATATGTCCATTATATGTAACTTAATAAGAATTTGTAGTGCAGCAGCGGTTGTATACTCTAATGTAAAGCTCATAACTTACACTTAAGAAGGTGCTTAGAACGATGAATACCGGTTAAAACTATGACCGTTATACATCTTACGAAGTTGAGCAAGAATTTAAGAATCATCATCTACCTAGCCTTTTCCCAACTGTGTTGGGGTCGGCTTCCAGTCTAACCGGATGCAGCTGAGTACCAGTATTTTACATGAAGCGACTGCCTATCTAGAAAAGAAAGAAAGAAAGAAAATATTTATTTGACGTTAGTTATTTAAGCACACACACACATATAAAAAAAAAGATACAAAATAAGGAGGAAAACATAGTATGTGCTGTGTGCCTCACGGCTGCGCCAAAAAGGTCCATTTCAGCATTCATACCAGACAGGTGATGCTGCCTGACGCTGGTCTTCCTATGAACCTTGAGGGGGAAGCGATCTGACCTCCATAACCCAGTTAGAAGAATCACACACATCCCAATTACGAACTAATAGATTCTGTAAGTTCAACTATTTACCTAAGACCATCTTCTTGTGAAGAAGTCTCAAGAACCATAAATTCGCTAAACGACACAAGAGCTGTTGGTTATGACTGCATCTCTAGAGGTATAAAAAAAAATGCAGTAAAGAATTAGCAGACATCTTAAATCACCTGATAAATGTATCATCTTTTCAAGGAACTTTCCCTGAGTACCTAAAACTGTCAATAGTAAAGCCGTTCCACAAGAAGAATTCAAAATAAGATATGAATAGGCTCATCACATTGGTCCCGATTTTGTCAATTTTTTTCGAAAAAATCATGCACACACGAATAATAGATTTCTTAAATAAATTTAAAGTCATACAAAAAACCAAAATGGCTTCCAAATTAAATAAATCAACAACACTTGCAACTTTCTCATTATGCCAAAAACTAACAGAAAACAGACAAACGCAATAAAGTTGCTGTCATTTTCTTTGATATGAGCAAGGCTTTTAAATCCGTGGATCAAAATCCTACTAAGAAAATACGAGCTTTATGGAATCCGTGGTAATGCGCTCGATTGGATTAGAAGCTATCTAAAAAACAATGCGTCGAAATAAATCAACTCAATAATCATCTTGTATCTACTCCATCGAGGTCTAGCTGAAAGGTCTGACTCAAAGTCAAACAATTTTGGAGTCCCTCAGGGAAGTGTCTTAAGTCCTGTCTTATTCCTTATATATACATTCAGTCAAAAAAGTATCGGGAATGGATGATTTGTTTATGGTTCCAAATTTTTTTTTGTTTTTTTTTTTGTTGTTGTTAGATTAGCACAACTGTTTTCCATTTTGGCGCGGAGTTTGAGTTACATCTGTTAATTAGATTAAATACAGTACTGATTTTAGTTGTATCATATCTAGTGTGTATTGCGAATTTCTTAATGGACAAAAATATCGGACAAAAAGTTTGTCTTAAATTTTGCATCGCCAATGGAATTTCGAGTTCGGAGTCTCTGAAAATCTTACAGAAGGCTTACAGTGAATCGACTTTATCAAAAACACGCGCTTATGAGTGGTACAAAGCGTTCAAAAGCAGTCAAGGTGTGATGGAAGATTTGCCTCGTTCTGATAGGCCATCAACGTCTGCAACTGAAGTTAACATCGCAAAAGTGAAGGAAATAGTGACTGACAATCTTGCCGGAAGGTCAAACGGTAAATAAAAAATATTATTCGGACGTTATGCAGCGTTTAAGAGACCAATTAGATAAAAGGGCCAGATTTGTGGAAAGAAAATTCTTGGATTTTGCACCACGATAATGCGCCTTCGCACAGTTGTGAACGATTTTTTGACCAAAACTCAACAAATACCATCGAGCGACCTTATTCACCAGATATGGCTCCAGCCGACTTCTTTATTTTTCCTAAACTCAAATTACCACTTCGTGGCACCCGTTTTCATTCAGTAGAAGACATAAAGGAGAATTCGCGGCGAGAACTGAACTCAATTCTGGAATAAGCATTTAAAAAATATTTTTATGATTGGATTATTAGTTGGCGTAAGTGTGTCGGTTCTGAAGGAGCATACTTTGAAGGTGATAAAATAAATTTGGATAAATAACTAATATTTTGTGTTTTATTGATCTTTTCCCGGTACTTTCTTGACAAAGTAGTATAAATTTGATGTCCCTCTAGTAACAAAACATCAGTGTATTCTATTTGCGAACGATATATCTGTTATCGTACCAAATGAGCCAAATATAAAGTACGAAGATGCACTAAAAGCACCATATATACAATAATGAATTGGCTCAAAAGCAAAAACCTTACAGCTAATATTTTTAAAACTAAAATTCTACAATTTTCAAATTATAATAACACATTCATCATACCCTTAGATCTACATTATAACTACATTAAAATTAAAGAAGTCCTGAACACTAAGTTCTTAGGTATATATGTATACCTTAGACAGACACTGTAACTAAATAAATTTGTATTTGCATTTGTGTTTTTGTATTTGCATTAAAAAGGGTCAGGATATTGTCAAGCATAAATACTGCTACGGCTGCGTACCATGGCTACGTGGGTCTATCATCAGGTACGGTCTGCTCACATGGGGTAACTCCTCGTTCGCCTAAAGGGTTTTTATAACCCAAAAAAAAATGTATAAGGAGAAGAATTATGGAAATATGTGTAGTTTGGCCGTTCGAATCATGCAGACCTCTTTTAAAATTGGATTACCCACTCTCACTAGTCTATATATACTAGAAGTGGGAATATTTCTAAGAAAACACCTAGATCTCTATACTAAAGGCTCAGAAAATATAAGATTTATCTCAAGAGATCCCACTCGTCTTGCTGTAACAAGATGCAGAAGCACAGTTTTTCAAAATAACTGCTATAGTATGTCTGTCAAAATCTACAACAAAACACCTAAACAAGTAAGAGAACTTCCATTTAATTATTTTAAGAAAAAACTTAAAAAATGGATGTATAAAAATGTATTTTACACAATTAGTGAGTTTTTATCCTTTAAGCCCAACTGTACCTAATGGTTTCACTGCACGTACTAACCTAATATATTATATTTGGTTTTTCCTTTTTTTTTTGTTTGTATATCATCAAGTGGTAATTGTTCTATTTATGTGAGTTTTTAGCCCTTAATTAAGCCCAGCTATACCTGTTTAGCTTAGTTTTTATTTAACAATATTTACATGCTGAATTATAGTAAGCGGAATATGTAGAACCTATTCATCTGTAACATCTCAATGTACCATATTTCACGTAAATAAAGATTATTCTATCCTATTCTATTCTTTAGTACTGGGTAATACGGTAAATCTGACTACCTGTAACGACTGTCAAAGATCTACAAATGACAGCCGGGACCAACTGCTTAACGTGCTTTCCGAGGGGTCTGGCAACTTTGGTCTACGAACAAGATGTAGGTGGGCTAGATAACAAGAAAGAGACAACAACATCGGAGTAAAAGAGATGAATTACATAATATTGCCACCAAAAGTACTATTTCATGAATACTCTCCAAAATAATGAGCTTATTAATTGATTTTTAAAGTAAACTTCCCTTAAAATTACCCTTTGCTATTATTCTGATGCCAGAAAATGTTTGTTAGGAAATATCATCTGCCTAGCCTTTTCCCAACTACGTAGGGGTCGGCTTCCAGTTTTACCAGATGCAGCTGCATACTAGTATTTTACATGGAGCGACTGCCTATCTGACCTCCACAACCCAGTTAGTACCGGGTAATACGATACCCCTTGGTAAGACTGGTTGTCAGACTTTTTGGGCCTCTGACTACCTAACGACTGTCAAAGATCTAAAAATGACTCTCTTGTTAGGAAATATATCATATTTAATTGATTAATACACAAAACAAAAACAAAAGGGGAAAATATATGACAACACACACGTCCGCACGCCATATTATTTATAATTTTGACGTTAACATTTGATGTCACAAGAAAAATGTCTGCCGTCGCTTGCGCACCATTTTATCTTAATAACACCCAACAAAGTGTTTGTATATGTTTCAAAAAGTAAAAAAAAATACGTTTATATTATTATTATTATTAATAATAGGATTATATTATAATTATATTATATATACACACATCAACACGGTCTAGGGATATTTTTAAAAATCGAATTACTATCAATGTGTTAATTATTTATATGACATGTATATATTTAAAAGATACGTTATTTAATATTCTACCATTTTTTAATAATGGTTAAGGTATAGATTAAAATTTCAGGATTTTATGGAAAAAAAATGAAGCATAGACGGAAACCGTATATGAATGAACTTTTAATTTGTGAGTAAAAACTGAAAAAAATAGAAAAATCATTTAATTTGTGTTTATAAACTTGAAGTTAGTAGTCTGAGAAAGCGCCCATGATGTTCATAACACATCGGCAACGATTCGGCATGCTCAGAACAAGGTTGTCAATGTCTTGCTGCGGAATATTGTCCCATGTCCTTCTGAGGTGCGCAAAAAGTTGATCTTCTGTAGCCAGATTTTCAGGAACTTCCTTCAGAGCTCTTCTTTGCAGCATATCCCACGCATGCTCAATGGGATTTAGTTCTGGCGATTGAGCAGGCCAGTCTAAGGCCCTAACATTATGTGTATGTAACCAAGCTGCTACCGTTCTCGCCGTGTGTGCCCGGGCATTGTCGTGCATGAGCAGGAAATCTTGCCCCATTTGTGTTCTGTGGGGCAAGATTACGGGCCCCAGCACCTGTTGGACGTATCGTTCTGCAGTCATATTGCCCCGCACCCAAACGAGATCCGTCCGTCCTCCAAGACGAATTCCTGCCCAAACCATAATTGTTCCTCCTTGGTATGGGTGAACTTCCTGAGGGTTCTGAAGACGGCTCCATCGTCCAGGAACTCGCCAAACAAGCGTCCTTCGTGAATCTGGATGGAAGCCGAACCTGGATTCATCCGTGAACAGCACATTGGACCATTGGTCACGGCCCCAGTCCACGTGGTTCCGAACCCATTCTAATCGTCGTCCACGATTGCCTCTCCGTAAAGGTGGGACCCGGAGTGGTCTACGCGAGCGTAGATTGCTTTCATGCAGTCGCCTTCTTACAGTTTGGTCACTCACAAGCACTTGGTGTTCCACTCGCAGCCTTTGGACCAATTGAGTCGCCGTTGCATTTGGTTGTGCTCGCGCAGTAATTTGCAAAAATCGGTCTTGTCTGGGGGTAGTGATGCGACTTGGCCCCCGGTGCCTCCCCGCTACTTCACCTGTGGCACGATAGCGTGTCCACAATCTTGAAATTACATTTTGATGGGTCCCTATGGCCTCAGCAACATTACGCTGAACAGATCCAGCTTCCAGCATTCCCACAGCTCGTAACATCTCCGCCCTCGTCAAATGTCGGCGTTGCATGGCTACAATACCTCAATTTTAACTTTATCTTTCGTTTAAAAATGAAAAAAAACTGTAACTAAACGTAATTCGTATTGTTTTCTAAATTTCGCACAAATGAAAATTCCCTCTCCTATACATCAAGACATTTTTATGCCACCGAAACAAAAGAATTTTCAAAAATTTGAATTTGGAATTAGTCTGAGATAAATTACAAACAAATCGGTGTATAAAAGATTCCAATGCGGCCAGTACTTTTCGAGTTATTTAATTGAGTATGAAATATCCCTAGACCGTGTTGATGTGTGTATTTTCAATTTGACTTCATTTTCATTATCAGCGACGATTTTGGGATGTATGAAGAAGCCTCCTCGTGTAGCGCAGTTTGTTCCGCCAGTTACTCAACTGAACCGAGCGGCATCCTAGACAGTCACACCTACTACCTTATCTGACTGGCCAATTCTTCCCTTGCGGTGGTAGGGCTAGCGCCCGCCTGGTTTAACGACCACCCTCCCACCGGAGTCCGGCGTCAAACAGCCTGCTGTGTTTCGTCGATGCGTGGGAGTTCCAGTGCCTTAAGGAATTCGACAGTTGGTAGTTGCGTTGTCCAATGTTAGTCTCAGCCCAGGGGTGAACCTTGTCATGGCAACTCACTTTGGAGGACAAAGTGGGCGGGATGTAGCGGGATCCGAAGCACGGTTTTTCCGCTAGCCGACCGCAGGAAGTTGGGGGGCCAACTACCAGGCCAGCCAAGTGTGAAAGGCTGCCCCGTGCCAGTCGGCGACTGGAAGGGACGACCCGGCGGGCATCTTCGGGGGGGTTCGGGCGTCCCCGCAGTCTCCAAGTGAATTTCCTTATTGTCGAACTTTGCCCGTGGGAGCTGTTTAAACCGGACTCGCCTCGCTTTCTGTAGAATTCCTTTAAAAAACTCTCTAAACCCATGAAGCGCAAAAACAAAATGAATAAGATTAAACAACGGCGGCATTTCCTCCCGCTAAAAGTACAATTCTCTAACATCCGTGGATTGCACTCAAATATCAATCCGGTCCATCACCACCTTGAGACCGAGAAGCCGCACTTGTTCTTTTTGACGGAGACTAAGTTAGCGACCCCGTTAGACGTAGCGTACCTTAACTACCCGGGTTACTCACTTGAACATAAGTTTATGAAGTGGGATCTGTGTGTACGTTCGCGATGACATATGCTGTCAACGTCTCCGCTGCTGAGGTGTGATGAGGTCGCGGGTTTTCCATTCTGTGGCTACTGGTGGACACCGGCTCTCTTAAAACTATTTATGTCGGTGAATACAGGTCGCACAGCGGTGATCTGGAGACAATTAGACTCTTTTACCATCTTACAGAGGCAGCTGAATTGGCCCAACACAAGTATCCGACAGCGGAGCTAGTCTTTCTGTGGGATTTTAATGCCCACCATAAGGATTGGTTGTTCCCGTACCAGAAAACTGACCATGCTGGAAGAGAGGCGCGCAAGTTTGCGATATCGCTTGATCTCCACCAGCTGGTTGGTCAAGCTACCCGTGTTCCGCATGTTGATAGCCACACATCCAACTGCTTAGGCCTTCTGCTGACAACAGATCCAGACAGGCACTCTGTATCGGTCTGGGCTCCGCTCGGATCGTCAGACCACTGTCTGGTGAAATGCGTGTCTTCCTGCTCTCCCCCAGATTCAAGCCCTAGAGGCACGAGGCGAGTTTGGAAGTACGGATCAGTAGACTGGGACGAGATGCGGCATTTCTTTGCTTCTTACCCGTGGCGGCAGACAGCTTCTCTTCGCACAACCCTTCCGACTGCGCTAACTCAATTGCTGACGTGATTCGCCAGGGAATGGAATATTTTATCCCATTCTCTGACGTCTTACTTGGCTGCAAAGCTCAACCCTGGTACAACGCGTCTTGTGCGCAAGCCGATATGCTCCAAGAGCAGGGATACCAGGCCTGAGCTTCGGCGTGCAGCGACAGGTGCAATAGTCAGGGTGAACGCGTATTGAAAAGAGCGTACAAATGCGTTTGCATTCTTTGGCGGCAGAATTGTACACTCTTTGCTTTCGTGTGTTACGAAAGGCGCGTTTCGACCATGTTGGACGAATTGGGGCCAAACTGGCGTCCTACCCTTCGGGTAGCAAGAAGTTCTGGTCCCTGTCTAAATCGGTCGAGACGAACTTCTGCCGTCCTACGCTGCCTCCTATGCTGAAGTCTGATGGAACACTGGCTCATACCGCGCAAGAGAAGGCAAATCTGTTTGCCTTCATCTTTGCCGAAAATTCGCGTACAGATACGGCGTCTAACATTCCGCCCAACATACCTCAATGTAGCACCGCAATGCCGGAAATCTCAATCCACATAAAAGAGGTCCGTAAGGCCCTGTGCAGTCTAGATGTGAACAAAGCCAGCGGTCCTGACGGTATACCCGCAAAAGTCCTGAAGAGTTGTGCTCCAGAATTGTCTCCTATCTTAACGCGCTTGTTTCGCCTCTCTCTAAAAACTGGAGTGGTGCCGGAGTCCTGGAAGCGGGCTAATGTGCAGCCAGTGCCCAAAAAGGGTAACCGTGCCGATCCTGCCAATTATAGACCAATCGCCATTACCTCCATACTGTGCAAAGTGATGAAAAAGGTACTTAACAATAAGCTGCTAGCATACCTCTAAGACAATGTGCTCCTCAGAGACCAGTATGGCTTCCGTCGTGTTCGTTCAACTGGGATCTTCTTGTGTATGCTACGCATTGCTGGAGCGAGGCTATCGAGAAACATGGCGAAACCCTTGCTGTGTCGCTTGACATCTCGAAGGCCTTTGACAGGGTCTGGCACGCCAGTCTGTTGGGTAAGCTTCCTGCATTCGGCATCTCTGCTGACTTTTGCAACTGGATTTCCGACTTCTTGAGTGACAGATCTATCAGAGTGGCCATAGATGGCTGCTCATCGGATCATAAGGCCATTGATGCTGGAGTTCCTCAGGGGTCTGTTCTTTCTGCGACATTATTTCTGCTGCACATCAACGACCTACTACAGCTTGATGCAATCGGATACGCAGATGACAGCACAGTCGCAGAAAGATACCTGTCCAGTGCAAGAGCCAGCAGAGAGGATACTGCTACTCTTAGAGAGGCCATGGTGGAGCGAATTAATTTGACCCTAAATCTCGTCTCCCAGTGGGGTGACGTCAATCTGGTCGAATTCAATGCTCTGAAAACACAGGCGTGTCTCTTTACTGCAAAAAGGAGCCAGTTCCAGTTACTGACCGCCTACAGCTTTTGGGCATGGAGTTGACTTCTGAACTCAACTTTGGCGCAACCATCGAGTCAAAAGCTCAGACCGCAGCTAAGAAGCTGGGCGTTGAATAAAGTGAGGCGATACTTCACATCTGGATAGCTTTAAAGTTTGTACAAAGCACAAGTCCGGTCCTGTATGGAGTATTGCAGTCACTTGTGGGATGGCTCAGCAAAATACCAGCTTGCTGCACTTGACTCGGTGGAACGCAGAGCCAAAAGGCTTATAGGCGACGAGACGTTTGTAGCTTCGCTTCACAGCCTAGCTCATCGGCGTAATGTTTCCTGCCTGTCGGTCTTCTACAGACTGTACTTCGGAGAGTGTGGCAGGAGCTCCACGACCTATTACCACCATCACCCTTTTACCACCGGACTAGCAGACGTACTGCGGCGGACCATCCGCTCTTGGTTGATATCCCGACGTGTCGTACTAAGCGCTTCTCCTCCAGTTTTATTATGCGCACATCCAAGCCCAGTGTGGAACTCTCTACCTGCGTCTGTGTTCCCACCCACATTTAACCCGCCTGCCTTCAAAGCAAGAGTGAACGGGCATCTTCTGGGCACGCTCGTTCCATCATAGATCTCATCCATCACTTTTTATCAGGCGTGATCGAGGTCAAGAGCAGACCCATATTGTAATAAAAAAAATGAAAAAAATATGACCCCAAACCCCACGAAATCGACACCCATGAAGATTAAACTGAATATTTTGGCGCCATCTTGGATTTTCATTTTGACCTCATTTTCGTTATTAGTGACCCTAAAAACCATAAAAAGACACCCATGAAGAAAAAACCGAGAATTTTCGTCGGCGCCATCTTGGATTTTCATAAACTTATGTGGTGCTACGCCGTAGAGGATCGCACGTGACGTTACGTGACGTAACGTGACCGCACGTTACGTGACGATGAATTCAATGTTTTTCCTTCACCCATAAAGTGCTCAACGTGCCTAAAGAAGTTTTCACTTCAAAAATGTTTCGGTAATGACAGGTTGTATTGAAAAGCATTTTGAAGCTTTAAGATTTTTTTCAGTTTTTTTTCAGAAAAAAAAGTTTGGGAACCTCTAATACATATTTAATCTTATAGCTTTGCATAATTTGCGATTTACGGAGAACCACATGTGGAACCACTTCGAATTTTCGATGACGACTGTCACTAATTTAATTCTTAGATATTTTTCAATACGCAAACAATTAAATACTTTTTATGGTAAAACATTCCAAAACTAAATTAAATTTTGATTAAGAAAAAGTGGAAATATCGCAGACTTTTTTCATATTCCTTCGTCACTTAATTAACGCTTAGAACGCCAAGTATTAAGAAAATTTCTTCCGCAAAGTTTTTTTTACGGTAAACGTAACTTGGGACAAAGGGAAATTAGAAGCACTGGGGAACAAAGCGAAAAGGCCGACCACAAAATAAGGGAAGAGATTCTACCACTGGAATCTGATATATCGAGTGAGTTATTTATTTATTGGAGAAAAATGTATTAACAATCTTCAAAATATTAAAACGTTCTTTTAAAACTAATCTTATTGTTTTACAACAAATAAAATAAGGTGTCGTATTAACTTGAACAGATTTTGATTTTGATTTTTTTTTTATTCTAGTATAACACAACCTGGTGAGACCGTTAAATTTACGTACGAGTATCCTTCCGTCTCCATATATACTTATTTGGATTTCACAGAGGTTCACGGTCAAAAATCTTACTAATATGACATATCCGACCATTAAAGCGACTTATTTAGACCTGCTCAGGTATAACCACTTTTATAGAACAAGTAGACCTTGATAACTCCTTATTTTAAAAATATTCACTTTGAACGTTAATGATTCTGTCGGCAACGGACATCCGTCCGTCTAAAACAATGTTAAGACTATACGTAAGTCTTGAATCCGCCTGCTAAGAGTGTGGAATATTCATCTTCATCATCCACTGACTTCGCCCACTGGTAGGTATAGGCCTCTCTTTGTTTGTTGTTTGTGTGGACTTTACTTAGCACAGAGCACCCTTAACTCATATTCGTTGTAGCACTCCATGTGAAAACCACGAGTGTCATCCTGAATTTCGGCAGTTAATATTTTTTTATTATTTCGACACGGTTTCGAAAAACAATAGTTTCATTGCTTCAACAGAACATAATATTCGACTAGCATTAGTCCGACAGAACATACTTCGACAACACACACCTTCGAAAACCACTACTTCGACAGAAGCCTTCATCGATATGCACTTGTTCGGTGGATGAGTAGTCGAACTATTGTTTTTCTAAATTGGAACCGTCTCGAAATAATTAGACGTCGAAATTCAGGATGACACTCGGAAACCACATGTTGCCCAGAGAACATCGAAGGCGTATTGGAGTAATATATGTTATGATACTTTGTGTGTACCATGCAATAATACTTTGTGTGTTTCAATAATTATAAGCAATACACGAATGATTCATTTGGTATGAAGTAAGAAATAAACTCTTGTACAAAACAGTTGAGACACAAGACATTGATTGTTTCTCAGAATCAATATGAAACGTCAGATTCGAGTTCTTAAATACATAGTAATTAGGAATGTTGATCGCAGAGCGAAATATAATTGGGGCAAGCGAATAAAATTAAAACTCCCAACGAAGACTCCCCAGGAACTGGCCAAGATAATTGGTCGCGAAAGCAGAAAAACAAGATAAAATTAATGTGCCACCATCAAAACACTTCAGCATTTCTTAATTAAGCACCCACTTAGGACGCTTTGTTTGTTATACAGAGTTGGGGATGCGTTTCACTTTAATATATTTAGAGGGTGGTGAGACTGACAAAGGTTTTGTTTCTAAAAACAATGGAATGGGTACATCCATAATAAAAGAACATATTATGTTCTTTACTCACGCAGGCAGAAAAAAAAAGCACTTCTCAGAAGTCCAACCAAGTGTTAATAAAATAGTCCTTAAAGTAAGTTTCATATCAAAGCTAGTATTAAGTAAGCTATAAAATGAGTTAAATAGATTAAAAACCATATTTTAATAGAAGAATAGATTTATGAGTCAGTGAGCGACTTTCGTCCACGATTGATGTAGATCACGCTTTCAAAGAAGTTATGAATTATAGAAATAATCATTTTCGTATCTATGTAAAAGATGCATTCCTGCATGGAAAGGTGGCATTCTAACGAAAACCATGACCAATCGAATCAATCCTGTCAATCCTGTTGGTAGTCGTTATAGTAATACGAAACTCTTTAAAGTGATGGCCACCGTTCTTGTCTTGCCTGTTTGCCCTCAAGCCCAGTAACCTAATAAATTGAACTACTCCCGGGCCTCCATGGCTTTTCAAATAGATTTTAGAAATAAACGAATATTAATCCTAATAAAAACAATACTCATATTAAGTACGTACTGCATTATTAAAATGCTCATTTATGTACCAAACAAAAAGGAATCCAGCATGTGAAAAGTATTCCTTTAAGTTACACTGTGGTCTTCACGACTAGGTTCTCTAAAATAAATGAGGACATTCCTATTCAGAGAAAAAACCGTCTCCCAAAGCCTAATATCTTTCTTTTAAATATTTAATTAGGCGACGCATTAATCTAACGTCTCAAAAGAATTAACGCTACTTAAAACTTTTGACAGTGGCTGCCATTAAACGCGGATACTTATTAAACTGGCTCTTTACAGGCTTATAAAGTCCTGGGCTCTTGTAAGAATTATACAGCTTTAGGGTGTTTTTATAGCTATTGGTTTTATTCACAATTAGGGAGGAGGGGTGTAATATGCGTAATAGAATAGAAACAATATTTTGATTTAATGCAGTGCGCGATTGTCCATGTCATTCCACTATCTTCAAGCAAACATTCTGATAGATTTAAGAAAAAAAATGAAAACAAATAATTAATATAAAATGGGTAGGTACTAAAGGAGTGACTTTTCTTTTCAGTTGATGTGATAAGTTTAGGTATATCCGGATAATCTACATAATTAAATATGCACTTCTTTGTAAATCTGGGGATAAGACGATTAAAGCAACTTTTTACTCAGAAAATCGATAAATCTTTAATACGTAAATGACCATAATTAATCCTGATTGATACAAATAGGTGTGCAGAAACGCTTTTATTTGTTAAACTTAAAAGTAGCTATGAAAAAGGTAAATTATTTAATCAGATGTTAGCTTACTTACTATGTACAAACAAATGACGCAGATGTTCGCACAATGTAATTGCCGTATCGAGAGCGACATCAATATCGAATAATGTTAGCTATTTCTCTGTTTATTATTATTTTCCACCTCTTTGTTCTAGGATTCTGTTCATTTCTCGTATGAGCTATATTTAATATCTAACCGGAAGCTTCGTAATAATAAGTAAGTATTTATTTATTTGGTTCAATGGAGAGTTTTAGCGACATCGTTTACGGTAGAAATGCCAACTGTAACTAGACTATTTTCACAGTATTATTATAAATCGATATATAATCGTAACATCAGTGCGTTTTTTCAACTTTCCTACAATATGAGCTAGTATAAGCGATCTAAGTAGGTTTATGGACAATCCAATTGTTTAAATGATACCTACGATTCTGTATTCTGCCTCATTAGCTGTAGGATTATTGCAATAACATCAACCAACACGAATTTCGAGAACGACTAGCTCATAAAACAGAACAATACGTAATAACGTACAGAATTATATACCGGGTTTTTTGCTTTACTTATCCGGGAGCGCCCGGATGAAACTAAATGTGTCTTTTGTCTACCCGGACCTAGACTGGCAAGCGTGTGACCATGCAGAAAGTGGCTTAGGAAAAGTCTCGGAAAATTATACAGACACGATTTCAAGATGATTGGAATACTAATAACTTTATCCATCACTAGCTTCTGCCAGCGGCTTCGCCCGCGTGAAGTTTGATAATTGTCCCATGGAATCTTACTACCGGGATAAAAAGTATCCTATGTGTTAATCCAGGTTATTAACTATCTGTGTTCAAAATTTTATCCATATCCGTTCAGTAGTTTTTGCGTGAAAGAATAACAAACATCCTTAGTCACAAAAGGGTTTTAATTATCGCTTTTTGGATATGAGATGTCCTAAGTACCTATATTTCTCGAAGGTAACAAATTAATCATTGAACCATCTGCTTCTTAAATATTTTTACTAAAACAAGGTCATTAAAAAAGCAGAATGTTTTATTGCGGCGCATTTAAATTATATCCCCTAACAGAATATTGCACTTTTATGAACATAAAGAGATAACAACATTAAAAAAAAATAGAAAAAAAACGTTATCCCTTAAAATATCCACGTAGTTCTTGTTAACCCTACCATGGAGTGTCCCGGACAAAAATCACGGGAGCAAACGAACAATGGGCTCGTAGATGGCGCATTTCCTCCGCGGGAACTAATTAAGTGGATTCTATTCAGGTAATAGTTCCGTTTCTATAGTATCTCTACGTACGTATTCACCAATTCATTCAACTTTGTTACTTGTTCCTAAGGCAAATCAGTCGTAAATGTAATTGTTCGGTGAACGTATTGTCTCGATTACCGTAGGTAAAGTTACCATGCGTGCATGGTTTACCGGGTAAGTTGCCAACAATTATTGTGGAGAACTTCTCAGACGTTTACATGTAGAGCATAGCTTGGCGCCCCACACGCTGTGTATAATTGCAGAAATCTGCATACAATTACCACAAGGATTATGAAAAGAGAATGAGTATTTAACACATTTGGAGAGCAAGCATGCTCTCCAAATGTATTAAATACTCATTCTCTTTTCTCGTTATTAAGTAATCCACCCTAGTAGCAAACATAATTCAGTGTTTTGTTAGCTGTTTGCTAGCTGTTGGACTCTATTCGCTATAAAGAATCAAATAGATAAATCGAGATATTCCCATGAATAATACGCAGTTTGAACAACCAGCCAACTACTTCTAATTTTTCTAAGACTTCCAACAGAAATGACCTCTAAATATAGGGGATTTCCTTTACTCGTCATAACAATTATTTTATTATTACGTAAACGGCGCGTTAGAAGTACTTTATTGATGCAATAATGTTAGCAATAGTACCTACCTATTAAATCAATAAACTGTTAATCAATATCATCGATCAAAAATCGATTTAATCCAGATTATCTTAGAAGATAACGATCTACTATCAAAACTGTTGTTTTACCTACATGCAAATTGCGCAAGACAACGTCATAGCTATGTGGACTCTGTCATGTGCTAGGTAATTTTGTTAATTGTTAGTCATGTTTGTTACTTAATACCTAGATATATTGAACAGGTCATAATGACTTATGTACTGCTCATCTATGAGATGTGTAATACAACGATAGTTTCATTAATTTCACTTGTTTCAGCATAGTTCAGTTTTAATTTAGTTTCGTACCTACCTACAATGATAAATAATTTTACTCAAAATATTAGCAGTAATTGATTGGCACTTATAATGAATATTATCATTTATATTAGCCAAAAGACAGATCCTAGCTTTTCAGATTAAGACAACCCAGTCTGAAAAACACACAAACCGCGCGATTCACCTCAGGGGATTACAAATTAATTTATTATACGTAATTTAAATAAACGTATGAAGTATTTATTATCACATTTTTAGTACCAATAAAGATATCTGCTAAGGTCCGGATACCCGAAGGACCGCAGTACCCACACCTACACTTTACCATTCTGCAGTAAGGTCTCGTAGAGCCGGTTACGGCATGTTATTATGTCAATGCTGTTAAACTACTTTATTAAAGCTTTTAGAAGCTCCAAAAATAACTAACAATTAAGCAATACGTGTGGAATATTAGAAACATGTGAGTATTCAAGTGGGTAAGGCTTGCATGCCTAAGAAAAGTTTACCATCTAAGAAATCTAATGCTGTAAAGATGTATTTTATTTACGAATTATCGTCACAAAACTGATAGGTACTTTATTTTCTTTAGGTATTTTTCCATCTCAACAACAATCAGCCGATATAAAACTGGACAGGTATTATTTTCGTAGATCCGATGAAATAAAAATACATAACGGCTGAATAGCTCACCTAACTGCTTTGACATACGAATATTTTGTAAGTCAAAACAGTATTTACGGTCGACCAAGTTATTTGGTTTACATTTAACAATGTAATTTGCATTTTAAAATGTAAACCAAATAGCTTGGTCGACCTTATGATAACAAAACTATTTATAATAAGGTTTTAATTCAATGATTAAACAATCAGTGTGATTGGCGGGCCCAAAAAAAAACATTTCCTCCTATAAATCTAATCCAATTTTCCAGGAATTTTCGTTGTTTGTACGTGAATATCTAAGCGTATCTATAAACGTATTACGATATTGTTGTGTCAGTTCAGAATTGATGTGGCTACTTATATACCTATTATTTTAAAGAACAAGGACATAATGTTCAACACGTTATTAAAAATTCCAAGGGATCATAATATTATTTATATTGGGGACTTCTACAAAATCTCTAAACATTTTCGTAGCTATACCAAATCGTAACAATTCTCAAGATCCTGTGATCTTGAAATGGTTTTCCTACTACCGGTTTTAGTCAATAATAATGTCGACTTTGAAACGTTCAACCATTCATATTAAATCATAATGGCTAATGCCAGTTGTCAACTTGTCACGTACTTTTCAATACAAACAATCTGCGGTAGGTGGCGCACGCACAACCAATCTTTAAATACTTACAGGGCCATAACAAACGTTCGATTTTTATTGGGTCCTTTCTTTCATAATGGTTCCTTGTGTTGAAACCCTACATATGTCACAATCTAAACAGGTAATCAGTCAAAACTACTTTTGACCGGTGAAAACTATTTTAACAATAACTAACATTTACTTAGAAACTAGGTTAGGTTTTTTTTTGTGACCCTTTGAAAAACATCATGTAATTCTAGCACTAGGTAATTACAACTAAGGCGTTCTAAAACAACATATTTTTAACGCAGAAAACGCATTTTAACTTCTTAAGGATTTTGACTTACACCAGCCAAAAGTGGTTTTGACCGATTAACAGTTTTGACTGTAACATATATTTTTTTAATGTCAATTGAACATGTTGTGTTTGAATATATTTATGCAATGTTTTATATTGCTAAAATCACATTGACTCTATTTTTACGGCGCATCAACTCTTCATGTTATTATAAGTAGTTGTGATAAAGAGGAGCTCGTGGCTAAATAATAACAGCCGCTCGTTGGTATTGGTCTGTGGATGGGTGACCACCCATTACATACGGAGTTTCCTCCGTGCCTCGGAAAGCACGTTAAGCAGTTGGTCCCGGCTGTCAATTGAAGATCTTTGACAGTTCGTTACAGGTAGTCAGTGACCCAAAAAGTCTGACAACCAGTCTTACCAAGGGGTATCGTATAACCCAGTACTAACTGGGTTGTGGAGGTCAGATAGGCAGTCGCTCCATGTAAAAATACTGGTATTCTGCTGCTATCCGGTTAGACTAGAAGCCGACCCCAAAATAGTTGGGAAAAGTCTAGGCAGATGAAGATATGTTAAAGACACCTACACTTTATAACATACAAACTACCAGGGTGAAGGGCTTCATAACAGTTACAGATCATGTAACTTTTTAGTGAATTAGGTTGCAAATATAACCCGCCTTGTATGTAACAACACGTAGTGATTGGCCTTTAGACGAATTTGGCAGTATCAAATAGGCTAATAAATATAAAGGTGAATCAGAAAGGTACCTAGCCATATTTTCTTGACTCACATAATATACGAATCTTGATTGCGTGATTATTAGATTCGAATGCAATAGCGAAATACCAGCTGATAAAACCAAATGACGTTAGATTTTCGTATTAGGTATCTATCTATCATAGATTAGATATTAGGTCCATAAATAAAAAAAACTGCCCAGAAAAACTATTTTTTTTTAATAGCATTCTGAGTTGTCTATGAAGATATGCCTATGATGATTCATATGTATATCCAATAATTTGTTAAAAATTATTTTAACAAATTATTGGATGTATACTTATGTAAAGGTACAGTAAGTATCTGTAGAGAACTATTCGTGAAATATAGGATATTAGAAAAATTATACTGTGTTACAATTTGTTTATCAAAACAAACGCAACAGTATTTCCAAGGTTGTATGATCATTTAAACATTTTCGACGTATAGAAGCATAAGTTACATTTAAATAATTAAGTAATGAAAATTCAAAGTAATCGTAACTTCATCATATATTAATCTCGTAGCAGGCCTTAACCTTAAGGGTATATGTATGGGTAATGCGGGTAATGACCATCCAAATCTAAGTAATTTATACGAGGAAGCAATGCGCAAAGTTTTGAAATGAGACCGGTATCAGCGTCAAGTATTTTTAATATCTATATTTTATAATAGCTTGTAAAATTAGTATTTTGGAGTGTACACTACTAGATTTTACAGTCCTGTGACCAATGTTATCTTGATAGGTAATTGTAATCGCGATATCCGTTACCAGCTTACTGACAATTCCTAGAAACAGAGCTAATGCGAATAATCCCACTTAACGTCGTAAATACGAACGTTTTTTGTATATTATTGTTATTTAATTATGGCCTAGCGTATTAGAGATCCGTAAGTATAAGAAAACCGTAATATTCTTATTTATTTTTAAGAAAATCTTTTACAGCTACTCTAAGAACGTCATAAAAAGCGTTTCACGCATACTTCAATCCGGATATAAGTGTAATTTAAAAAATACATATTAAAATTTGCATTTCCTTTGCGTTACACGCATATATTGACATTATTAAATTCTACTTAGTTTCAACAGTATAAACGTATGAACCGTCATACTAAAAACAAGCTGATTATGCACCAAGGGACGTTGTAATAAAACTCTCTTTAAATAGTGGCAATATTGTGTTGGATATTGGTAGACGATATACGACTTATAAGTAGAACACAGAGGAAATATTTTTTCACATCTGAAGATTAAGAAAACTCTCTTAGTAATAAATTATTGTAAAGGGTTAAGAATAGGCGCAGATTGCACTAACAATAAAATAGCACACGCTGAAAAAGCTATTACAGAGGATATTTTTTACACGATGTCGTTAAAATGAAAATCTACTCTGTTTTTCGTTGTAAGGATCATAGCTAATCGCCTAAATATCGCTTGCTTGCTCGCATAGTTAGCGTTAGTAATCCCTTATTTTCATCTGAAACATTACCCCTATAATTGCAATGTTCGCTATGAAAAATTGAATGAATTTTCTTTATTCTCAAGTAAAGGCCCAGTTATTTATGTCAGTTAAGACTTAAAAACCATTCATAAACGCTGCTTAAACTTAAGTAATTAACTAATTAACGTGTGCTAAACATAAATTATCGACATTTAAATGTCTCTCAACCTAATTCAGCGTTTATGAATAAACCCCTTAGTAATAAAACATGGTGTTTGTAATGACTATGAATATTGAATAGGTACACATTACCAGATAAGAACTAAGCTGCTAATTGCGCTAACTAATCCGGTGGCCGGAGCCCGGCCTGCTTTAGCCAATAACAAGCGTCTACAATACGTCACGATACGCTGGATTGGCTATCCGGTCCGTTATCGGATTTTAGTTAATCACCTCCTTAGTTTTCTGTGATATACAGATGTTTTATGTGTTTCAGAAACATCTCCGTTGTAAGTTCATGGATGAAAGTCAATGGATCAGCGAGTCTTCTTGACGGGATGTAAAGCCCAGTCAGAGGCCCATGAACGCCATAAAAGCTCTGACACCAGGTTAGCCACTAACCACACGATAAAGAAGAAAGCAAGTCTTACAATAAAAGTAATTAAATAATTGATCGATACGAATATTTTAGATTCGGCATTTATGAGCCATATCATTTCTTATAAATAACGAGAGATAGAGAGGGAAATTATGATTTCATTCACAATGCTATAATCAATGTTATCGAACATAATTATAACGAAAGAGCATTGAATAGAGCATCTCCTATTGATATGAAAGCGGAAATTGAGATTAAAAGTATTACTCGAGTCAATAAAAGTATGTCAGACGATCGTTAGGCGAAAATAGCATTCGAATAGATGATATAAAATAGAAATTACGTCGTGAAAAGCCTTTCGGAAGATGGCATCGCTAAGAAGAATCCTTTACACAGAAATATTGGTTCACAATAAAGAAGATATTCAAAGAAAATCACGGACTATTGGCCAGCTTAGTACAGAATATAATAATACGAAATTGAAATAAGTTATATTTGGAAGAAGTCTGAAAATGATCGACACGAGTAAAGATTTTTAATCATCGATCAGAATTCAAGTCTGAAATTAAAAATTGGTATTGACCAGATCTGTGGTAGATAGTGTTATCGTTTTTCTTCCTAAAGAGTTTACCCTCGAGGTCGTCTATAATATAACTGACATTAATTATTATGATGATATATAAATGAATGAAGCGATTACCAGCTGTTTAGATGAAAGGTTCAAATGGAGGAATATGAGCCTTCAGCGTTCCAACTGCTGGTGGCCTACCATGACGTCTTAAAGCAGGATCGTTTTAATCTTGTTCCAGTGTGGGAAAGAGATGGCGCTAGACGTCCTCTATAGCTCCGTCTATTACCCACACTGGAACAAAATTAAAACGATCCTGCTTTAAGACGTCATGGTAGGCCACCTGGGCCTCCATTCTTTGAGTTGCCAAAATCCACGACGCAGATCCAATGTGGGTTGCTGTATTTCGATGTCTACGAAATTTTTGGTTGTAGGACTTGCCTCATTAAGGTGAAAATAACCTAAGCATCATATGGTTACTACATGTGTTTGCTGTGGTAATTGAAAGAGAGTTGAAATTAATTTTGTCTTCCGAATCCTTTACAATTATTATTTAGTTATTAGTGGAATTCCAATCCCTTTATTCATAATTAGGTACCTAATTACGAATAACAAACAAGCTTATCGATATCCGCAAACTAATAAAGAAAAACAACCTGCATGATTGTAATAAATCTGATCACGTGTAGGTAAAGTCCAAGTTTATGATGAAGCCAAATATCTACTATGGATTAGCAATTTAATATTTATGAAGGTATTTGTAATAATGTACCTACTATTTAAGGTTGATTTGACCAATATACCTACATCTTTGAATGTATGGTTTCAATAATTAGTAACAGACTAGTTTTTCATTCAAATGAGTTTGGTACAAATCATTTATTGTGAAGTATTTTAAAACTTTAGAAATTTTATCTTTACACTTATTTCTATGAATTAGGTATATTCTAAATAACACCATATTGCTTATTAATTGAATATCGTGTCGTACAGACACATTAAAGTGTCAACGCTTGTTATATCATACGTATTAATAAATCACCCTTTGTTACACTGTTGCTTTGTTTGTGTTCCAAATAAAGTATTCTATGCAAATGAATAAAACAAAAATAAATTTAATCTATTCGTCCGATGAACAAGAGCTATTTATAATTCTTTTATAGCAGCGAATTCAAAATCGCAGCAAAGGGTCTCTATTTTTTCCTATGCATGCCTAATTAAATAAGTAGTCAGTAAACAATTCCATAAGTACACGTACATGTATACAACACATGATAAATATATAGTAAAGCCTCTCCTTGGAATATGAGAAGCAAATATACCTAATCATTTATACCCATAGTCTATTTGGGGCCGCACTAAACATAATTATACACTACCCAAAACGAAAACCTTGGTTCTCTACAAGACTTCCTACAATTTGTAGCCATAGGAAGTAAAACTATAGGAACATAACTGACCAAACCATTACAAAACCTATAGACGGAAACTGGAGTCTGCCCACCACACTGTACTATACCATGACCGTGCTATGAACATAACGATAAACAGAACGGCCTCGTGAAAGCCGAGAAAGAGAAGCAAATCAAGTATTTTGACTTGGCTTGCGAGGTTGTCGACATGTGGCATGTAGACTTAGCGATCATTGTGCCGATAGTCGTCAGCTCATGGCTTAATAGCTAAGAGCCTCGATCAATTCCTGAGGTGGCTCTCGTTAGGCAGCTGGGTTTGGGCTTGATTCATAAAGCGGTACTTCTGGACACGGCTCGTATTGTTAGGAGGTTCCTCTCTCTAGAGCCCTGAGCTTGGACCCTGTTCCCGATACCGGTGGGCTACAATTTTTATATTTTAAATTATTTTTACATTTTCTTTAAAGATAAATAAAGGTAAAAATAACGTAAAGGAAATAAACATAACACGGACGACTATTAATCATGATACGTGATTACGTGTGCATGACCCGCGACGTTGTTGGTCAATGACGGAACGGTCTAGTCGGCATAGTCTCTTACTTTTAAATCCGAAGTTTGTGGGAAGTGGGCAGACTCCTTTATCATAGCCAAACCATCACTTAACTATGCCATTTCTCATCTTTACCGTGTTCTATTGTCGAGTGTCTATTCTAACCGAATCATTACAAAGTTCCTTGTCTAGTAGACTTTTAATTGCTACATGTATACAAATGAATTATCCGGAAGCCAGCGTTAGGACATAACAAAAATGACTCAACAATACTATGACGTTTAAGGCAGAATGAATAGCTGTCTATAGTATAGTGACCATAACGTCCAAGGATAATTTGTGGCGCAAGGATCGAATAATATATTCAAATTTTATTATGTCATTGTTGCTGATGCATTATTATAATGGCATAATAATATTGAATACGTTTGTGGGGTAAGTAGACTTGTAGGGATTTCCAACTAGGCTAATGTGAATAGTCTGGACGTGGACTCGTGTTCGACTAAATATAGATTAATCGATAAGAGCCGCACGGGTCGATCTTCAGGTTAAGCCGCACTTGCTAAGGTCGGTCCGTTGATGGGTGACCACCCATAACATACCGCACGCTTAGTCGTTGGTCTCGGCTGTCATTTGTAGAACTTTGTCAGTCGGTACAGATAGTCAGTGGCCCGAAAGTCGGTGAAGCATTCTTACCAATGGGTATCGTATTACTCAGTACTAACTGGGTTGTGGAGGTCAGATAGATAGTCGTTCCATGTCATCTGCTTAACCTTTTCCCAACTATTTTGGGATCGGCCTCTAGTCTAACCGGATGTAGAGTGTAGCGTGTACCGGGTGTAGAGTACCAGTAACAGGCGAGACGACAAAAAAAAAAAAATTAGTCCGTCAGTTAGATTATCAAAAAATATTTGACCCGTGTTTTTTCTTTTGTTACGTAAACCAAGATTGACGAAGATATGACGCTTTTAAAATTCTCAATACTTCACGCCTAGGTATAATTTTTAGCTAGTTCTGACGTCACGAGCCTCCACTCCCGAGTTTTGATGCGTTTTATCTTTGTCAATATTCATTGATTTACAAAAACAAAAAATACGTGTCCATTAATTTCCAATACTCTAACTGACGGTCTAAATAGATTTGCAATTTTTTGATATTGTGGTCATGCCTATTTACATGAAGCGACTGCCTATCTAACCTTCACAACTCAGTGTTGGGTTATACGATATCCTTGATAAGACAGCAGTCGCTCCATATAAAATACTAATATTCAGCTTCATCCGGTTCCACTGGAATCTGACCACAAAACATAGTTGGGAAAAAGGCTAGGTTGGTAATCAAACAATAATGTAAGTATCTTAAAGCAAGCATCATTTGGGTACACACGATCTCTGGTAAATGGAAAAAAAACCTATCTGCATAAATGGAATTCAAGAGGAAGAGGTACGTTTCTATAGCCAATTGGTTAACAGAAATATGGCAATTAGATACAATAATTAGTCGGCGACTATAAGAACGCCACATTACCCAACTTAATTTATAAACGTGATCGTAATGATCTCCACTTTTCGTATCCCGAGGTTTAAGTATAGGCACCGTTATATCATATAATACTTAAAATCACTTCGTGGTGAGTAGTGACATCTGTTATATTAAATACGGAACGAATTGCTTATCTCAGTAATTATTATGTGTGTTGACAGATAATAATTTACTATTCGTTAAAACTAGTAGGTACACATCATCATCAGCCTATATAATGTTCCCACTGCTGGGACACGGCCTCCTCTCAATAAGAGATTGGCTATAGTCCACCACAAGGGCCCAGTGCGGATTGGTAGATGTCACATATCTTCGAATTTTTGGTTCTAGGACATGCCGGTTTCCTTACGATGTTTTCCTTCACCGTTTTGAGAGCAATGGTGATGAAATAAATTACACAAAGTAATGCGCCTGTCTGGGTTCGAACCCATGACTTACTGTTCGTAAGTCGGGGCCCCCACCACTGGGCCACCGCTGCTCCTACTAATACACATACTAATGTAAAAGCCAGTCTTCGTAGGTAGCTAATTTAGTTTGATCATAAAAGTATCTGACAGTCTTTAGAAAAGACTGTCCGAAAGGGTCTGCGCCCCTATATGTATGACGACCTCACCAAATTGGCAAGTAAGACGTCGCTAAAACTCTCGATTAATCTGAAAACGATCCATGAATGCACATACAATATAATAAACTCACTCACCTAATAATTCTGCTATCCCCGAATGAGTGTGGTCGTGAAGAAACTTAATAACAGCAGGTTCTCCGTTTGTATTCCTTGAGGCCCGTAACTCCCAACTTTCTTTAATCTTCTACCATAATCGCCGATGCAATAGGTACTTCCTTACCTACAAATACGTTTTAAGGTTAAAATGTGTCGTGTACACAATGGCCCATGTTGGGCAATTACGTAGTCAATTGATTATCTACGATAATATGCCTATGATATAAATCTATGTGATTAGGATAATAATATGCTTATGGCCAATGATAATATAGATACTTGTCTTTTTAAGGAACGTACGTATATGTATAAATTACAGACACGCCTGTAAAACTTCCACTGTTAGCATGGAGACCTTTACGAGATCCATTGCCGTGAAAACCAGACTTGGTTAAAGGATTGGCGATTGCCGCTTCCCTCAATTAATGGATCAAAGATATTAGTCACCAAGTCAATGCGAAAAGTTGTACGAACCTTGTAGGTAGGTACTTGAATAATAAATAAACACTTACCAAGCGACTTCTTTTAATTCACGCAACTATAATAAAAATCAAACTTTCATTATTTTTAACACAAAAACAAATGAATTTGCGGACAGAACACCGGCAATTTTTATTATCTGTCAAAATTTCAAATTACGTTGTTTTTTTTTTATGGTTGCCAGGCTAGTGCTGTTTTTCTTTTCTATCAGAATAATGCTTAATTCTAAAATATAAATAAAATATATTTTCACACAAGAAAGATAATCACATGACTACACTTAGGCACCATTTATCTCTTTTTTACTTAGGTTGGCTATTACCTATATCGTAATCATGATCTAAATCTTATCTGTTCATGAAAAAATAAACTGGTTAAAAATATACCCACTCACTCACAACTAGGTATTTACTAGTAGATAATTAATACCAGTAACTAAGAACATAACTTCCGATGATAATTATAAAAGCACTTCCTAACTTTTTTATTTATTTCCTCCATTCGTTCTTCTAATAATGATTTCAAGTGACAAGACATCGTCAACAAACACGCATGAAATCCGAAAGTTACAAAGATCGCGATCAAATGTAAACTGTAGGCATTATCTATTTAGGTTTACTATCATTCCACATTATACATCACATTACCTAATAATTATCTATTTATAACTGTATCATGATATCAGTATGTCGGTAAACATATTATAAACCCATAGTTACTTTTATCAGCAATAATCCTGAAATTCTTAAAATTGAAGAAGGTGATTTTTATTGCAGTCTCTTTCACAGAATTTGAGTCGGTCAAGGGATTCTGATTCCAGTGAAAAATGATACAATTTTGTCGAATAAAGTCTTGATATAGATACTTATTCTATGTTGTAAGGTGTTATCGTTTATCGGATTAAATTGTCAAATTATTAAACGTGCACACTAAGGTACTAATATACCTTATAATTATGATACAGAGCTTTTTAAGTCCAGGTAACATTTAAAAAGTTAATTTCTTTTCTACGACATTATTGTGTCTGGTGTGTGTAGACGCGCCACTAATCCATCATCAATTTGCACGTAACACCGTTAGATCAATCCTAAACAATGTCTACAAAAATTTTACAACCGCATTAATTAAATCTGACTATCCGTCTTTGTTTATGACAAAAAACCACACACAGAAGTGAGAATATAAATGCTGAGATCAACAGATCATGATCATTGTTATAGAGATCACAGTGTAGTGCGGATCGCAGTGATCATGAATATCTTGGTGAGCGTTCTTTTTTTAAATAGTGCAGTGAATTCATTCTCATTTTTTAAATGAATTGTTTTCCAATTCTTAATAGTTTCGTGTAACAAGTGTTTTTTTTATAGCATTTTACATTTTATGTTGCCATGGACATTTAAGAAAAAAAAAGAAATTTAAAAATAGAAACTTGGTTAAACTTCGCTTTGCTTAATTGCAAAGATACTTTGAATGGCACTCTTCCAAGCTTTGTGGGAAAGAAAGTTTTAAGCTAATAATCATTAACTAAGCATATCGACATACATAATTATTATTTTAAACCACATGATTTGCTAAAAACAATCACCTTGTTGGAGATTCGGAAAATTTATCCCAAAACTCTCTAATTATTTTGTTATAATTATTTTAAAACAAGGAAAATGTATTGCCTGAAACAAACAGGAATACGAGAATTAAAAACGAACAATCTGAAATCTTAGATAGTCACCGCGGTTTCTATTTTAGTTATTATTGTGGTATCAAAAGATTAGATTTTAGAGATAGCTTATTTAGCTATCTGATGGATTGTCAAGATTTTATCCATTACCGAATTGGGTATTCAATCTTGATATGATTATCTTATTTGAATATCTAGTATTTCAATTGTAATACATTATAGTTCGGGCCCGGCGTATAACTGTGACTATAACGCCGACAGTTGTTTTCTTTTTTTGTAAGAACTCGTAATCATTCTGACATACCTAATGTATATCAAACGTCACTGTAGGTACCTAAAGTATCTGTTAAATTCCTCGAAATAGTGTACTGTCCCAGATATCTAGGTAAACCCATGTAAACTTATCTTTACTTATGTATGGCGCTTGCCTATCACATGTTGCGGCGCCAAACGTATTCTTACAAATTCCAAGATAAGTAGCCATTATCCAAAATTATAAAATTCTAATAGAAAAGTTATGTTTGATTGTATCTTTCTATCACTAGTTTTAATTTTAAACCAAAGCAAGAGAATAACCTTCAAACGGGTCAAGTTTGTTTAAATTTACCATCGATTATTGGCCGAAGAAATTTACGATAAAATGACAAAATAAGACAGGGTCCAACTGTAGTATCTTACGGGTTTGTTTTATGTGATACTTATTCAATTTCTACAATCAAATAAATTAGACTCATCACACAAAATCGGTACAAAAGTTACAAAAGTTTACCTTATACCAACCCATAAGGTAAACTTCGATTATGAGATCTCTCAAAAGCATGTTGCAACGAGAGCAAGAATAAAGCACGCTGTAGACCGTAAGTAAATTTGATATAGGTACTTACCTGTTGACCCATTGTACTTGTATTGTACCTTAATCAGGCAATTACAAAAAGGCTAGTTTTCGATAATAAAAAAAAACTGATTTACCGAGTCTTTATGGCAGGAACTTACCTAACTACTAATAGGTTTCTACCTAACGTAGTATCTCCAGATTAATAACTCTCTGAAACATGGCTATTTCAATAATTATCACGTTTAATTAACTAGTTTTCTTCTCAGTCCCGTTTTACTTTATTTATTATCTTAGGTTGTTACCTACTTATCTATTATTTACAAACTACACTTAGTATGTCAATAAGTGGTGTCGCCACACATTTTCACTAGTTAGGCACGTGAACATACCTAAGCATACATATAAAGGCAGAAAAGTACTTTGTCTTCGCAATTTCAGAGTTGTTGCAAAAGTTGTCCACAATGGTTGAGTAGGTACAATGATCCCGTTTCAGGTTTTCAAAGTCAAAGACAAAGACAATGATATTTATTCGTTGGATATGGTAGGCACAGAGTTGTTAAATAAAAATTGCAGGACAGGACATATCCGCCGCTAGACGCGGCATACGAATATTTACATAGTTACACTTAATAATACTAAAATACATTAAAAAGCACTTAAATGTAATAATTCTTCAGTTATGTCATTTTCATCATGCCGGTAGCATTAGGCACGGTACAATAGGTCAGTCTGTGGATGGGTGACCATCATAACATACCGAGTTACCTCCGTGCTTCGGAACGCACGTTACCTATGCCGTTAGTTACGGCTGTCATTTGTAGATCTTTGACAGTCGTTAGGTACAGGTAGTCAGTGCCCCGAATGTTTGACAACCAGTCTTACCAATGGGTTCTATATTACCCAGTACTAACAGGGTTGTGGAGCTAAGATAGGCAGGCGCTCAATGTAAAATACTGGTATTCAGCTGCATCCGGTAAGACTGGAAGGCGACCTCAATAAAGTTGAGAAAAGGCTTAGGCAGACGATGACGATAGGCACGATACGTAACTATCCTTAAGTCACTAATTTACAAATAATAATGCTTACGGCGACGTATCACACGATAAATATTTATGTAAATATCGGTAAAAAAACTGGTACTTATATCGTTATATCTGAGGAAGATGATCTGATAGGTATCCATATTAATTGTGTCGGTAAATAAAAATCTTAAAAGCGTCATTGGCCGGTAAAATTATTTGCTTCGCGCAGTTCGTGCCTTGCATGTTCTAATATATCGAGACACGACACTGAACCCCCATGCGTCTCACCTACCTACCTATATTCATAATATGTCACGCAAAATCATTTTTTTTTTTTAAATCTGCAACGTGGCAAAAGTCAACCAGACAATGCTATACAGGAAACAAAGAACATCTCTGTAAACGAAGTTAGCCAAAACTTAAGGAAGAGGAGTGTGAGGACAAGCATTGTTAAGTTCAGTTGAATTTGCTTGGTACATTGAGCAATGCGCCTTTGTTCTCAGTTACGAATGAATTAACTGGTGTAGCAATGTGTTTTGGAAACGATATTACAGATGAGGAAAGAAGTCAAAATAAAAATATAATCAAATATCATCAAACCAGTTTAGCATTAGTTTTGACTTATGTAGGTGAGGTGTACTTCTACATAATAACAAAATAACGCCCTGAAATATTACTTAAGTATATTATTTACAATTACACACTAGACGAAAAATGCTGAATGTCGCTTTCAAAATATGTGAATAAGCCTGACTGTGGTGTGTTGATGGTGGCGAATCACATCATAATTTCTTGAATTTTAACTTGAATTCCCACTATCTTAAACTCATCAATAATCCCAAGTATCATCTCGATCATTTTATAAACGTATCTAATTAAATCAAGGTGTTTAAACGCAACGATCGTTAATTATGTTTTTATTCTCTTTTCAGAACATAATTTTGCTGTCATGTTCTGTGGCCGTGACCGTCGCTCAAAAAGTAGCGGACACAAAGAATGACATCATAGATCCACGGCGGAATACTGGAGGCTACGGGTTGTTAAGGCCCGGCTCGCAGGGTGGTTATAACCAAGGGGGCTTTAATCGGCCTGGCTATGGCGGTTACACCGGAGGTGTTACACCAGGAGGCTATGGGCAAGGATACGGCGGTAGCCAAGGCTATGGGCAAGGATACGGCGGCAGCCAAGGCTATGGACAAGGATACGGCGGCAGCCAAGGCTATGGTCAAGGATACGGCGGCAGCCAAGGCTATGGTCAAGGATACGGCGGCAACCAAGGCTATGAACAAGGCTATGGTGGCAATCAAGGCTATGGACAAGGGTACGGTGGCAATCAAGGCTTCGGACAAGGCTACGGTGGCAATCAAGGCTTTGGACAAGGCTACGGTAGCAATCAAGGCTTCGGACAAGGCTACGGTGGCCGCCCAGGCTTCGGACAAGGCTACGGTGGCCGTCCAGGCTACGGTGGTAGTCCAGGCTACGGCGGTGGTCGTCCCGGATTAGGGTCATATCCGGGACTGAGTAATTACCCTGGTGGATACGGAGGTTAGTATATTGACATCACTGATACACAGAGATTATTATCATTCGGCAAGAACGCTGGAACGCTTGCTAAATGTAGGTACCAACAACCTTTAAAAGGGAATTGGGAGGCACTGGATGCAAAAGGTGAAGGAAAGGATGTTTGGTTGTGATGCACCTTGGAAGAGATCTATGTAAGCAGTGGACTACAACTAATTGATATGTTTCAAAATAAAGAGTATAAGTACTTAAATGTAACATTTCCTCTAAATAAAAACTTTTTTTCAGAAATTAAAACCGACTTCAAAAACACAAAAATCGTAAAAATAACTTTAGCTTTAGAAGAGGGTGACTTTTGTTTGTTTTATTCAGTTTTGTTTTGACATCGACTTCTAAAGCTAGCGAAGATATCGCTGAACATACATGCAAAAAAAAGCAGATGAATCGATAACCTCTTTTTGGAACGACGCGCGACGGCGGTTAAAAAGACAATCGATTATGAAACCTGTCCCCAAACTCTACTCGCTGAAAGTCATCAATATTAATTCATCTCTTTTTAAATCGTAACAAAGCAAATGACCCCAATGAATTAGTCTTAAAGCAATTAATCACAAATGAATTCTACATATTATAGGTACAGGGGGCTACGGCAGCAGCGGCGTCGGTGGCCGTCCCAACGGCTTTGGACAAGGATTACATTCTCAATATCCGGCGGGTACGCATGCTTTGCTAAATAACAGATAGTGTAGGTAGGTACAGTACAGACAATATTATAAATAACCGTACCTACCCTTTTATTTTGTTTTCGGGGGAAAGCTACATAAGGCGACCGGTGTTTGGGGATAAGACCGGGGACACATTTTTTAATAAAAGACCGGGGTGTCTTTTATTATAAAATCAGCACTCGGCCTTTAAGAAAAAAAAAAAAATATTTTTAAGCAACTTTAGCACCAGATATCTAAAAATTGTCCGTCGGCACAAGTTAGCAGGTATGCATACGTTCACAGTACATACTAACACTACTTGATGCCACACATTTTGTTCATGAGAAAATAAGTAAGGTCTGGCGACCCTGGGATCTTGCTCTACTAAGTATCGATGTCGCAGCCAATTCGTATAACACGCCGTTTTACATAATGGCGCGCCGGATTGAAAAACGGCGCCGTTATGTAATACGGCGTCCTCACGTTCAGCCCCTTCGAATCGTACAGGGTTCTTTTTAACATATTGTAAACATCGTATACGGCCACAGCCCTACCTACTTTTCGAAACTAATAAAAGTTGATTATTACATCCAGTATCGAAGGGTCATACTATCTAAATATCCAGTTTAGACATACTGGATATTTGGATAGTATGACCCTGACCCTGAGACAGACGTCTGTTACAATAATACGCCCTAAACGCTGAATGGATTTGGATGGAATGAGGCTCACAGGTAGAATACATTAAATAGTAGATTATTAACCAAGGGGATAAAGCAGTGTGTTTTGTCGCGGGTGACGATTTAAATCGCGAGCGTAACGAAGGACTCGAGGTTTACTCCCGAGCGTAGCGAGGGTGTTAAAAACTTAAATCACGAGCGAAGCGAGGGATTTAAGACGAGTCCTGAGTATAGCGAGGGATTTAAGTTCACCCAAGACTAAGACAGCTTTATCACCGAGGAAAATACTCTACTTTTCGTACCATTTGCGAAAAAATTAACACAATAATAATATGAGATAAGCATTTATTAAAAATAATGACACTTAAAATAAACTTAACGTTTATGTACTTATTTGAAGAAAACAAAAACGCAGCAAATTCCTAGACTAATATTTTTTTGTCGGAAAAGCAAAGGCATCAAGCTCATACGGCCTCGTCGGTTTTCGTAATTTTATTTAATAATCATAACTGCATAATAAATGCGTATTCCTTTTTCAAAAAGATGTATAATGCTTTATATAAAAACTCAATGGTGTAAACACAGATGTAGTTCAGTATAAATTTCGGTAAGTATTCCAAATTTAAATCACATTCTCCCCCTAGAGGATGAATGAAATTCAGTACAATTTTCTTTCCCTGTTCTAACAGATTAAAAATGACTATTGTTATGTTCGCTTTTTGTAGCATAGAATGTCACTTTTTTGAGCAAGTGGTAGGTACGAAAATATACTTTTCAATACACTTCCTCGAAAACGGGTCCATAACGCACTACGATTAGGTTCCTACAACATGCAATGTATTTCACACACGTGCGATTTTTTTCATTTTCCAATACGTGTGTGGGAATGAAAATTGCCACAGATAACTATACCTATACTTAGTCCAAATTGGTTCAATGCCTATAGTCTGACGTGTTTTTTTTTTAATTTCGGCAAAGCACTAATCGTCTTGGCGTAAATATTTTTTGAATATTCAAATTGTGTTTATAAATACAAAATCATAGATAAACATGATTATTTAAAACTAGTAGTTACTTTTATAAACAAATTAACATTTATTTGTGTTCTAAATTCAAAAATATTAGAAAAAAAAATTGGCTGTTTAGCGGCTTCATACCTTTGCTTCTTCTTCAACCTGGCGAAAGCAAAGCGCAGAAAAAAAACAAAATTAAAATCATAGTTTATTCATAACAAAAATATTTTTCGTTCTTATAATTTATTTCTTCAAAAGTGTATTGAAAAAAGGTCGTTTGTTACACGTGGACATTTTGTTAAATTATTGCAGTTCTCGGCTCAAAAACACCCTCGCCTGCGGCTCGGGAGTTAATTCCGCCTCGGGTACAATAACAAACTTTCTCCACTTGTATCAAAACGTAGTTACTATTATTGTACACCAAAATTTAAACACATCTGTTTTATAATGCTCATTGCTAATGCTATGGTTACAATGGCGGTCTAATCGCTGATAGCGATATTTTCCAAGCAACGTTTGGATGGACTGTACGGCTGTAGACATGGGTTAGGTTGGGACGTAGAATATTCTTAATCCTGGTAATGCCTACGTTCCCTAATTTCCGACATAATAGCGGGTAAAGCCGCACACAAAAACTAGTAATACCTACTAAAGTAATGGGTCTATTTAAAAACACGAATATCATTTAAATACTGACATTCGTATAGAAAAAGTTGAGGTGTAAAGCGATCACGTTCTAGGAGTCAGTGGCCGCGACGGCCATCGCACTTTATACTTAGGTAGGTTACACGTAGGATATTATAATCATTTACTTTGTATTTCTTGTAAAAACTAAATTATACCTGTGCACGCCAAATCTTAGCGGTTTTAGGTAATTTTTGACATCACCAGAAGAGATTCAGATTTTTACCTAACTAAGTAAATAAAGGAAATGATAGATTTTGTCCGGTTTAATAACAAACCTCCATAGCGTGTAGCTGTACTTTGATTATGAAGTGGTTAAGTCCAGTTAGTAAGTAACATTAAGTTTTACAAACAAATCGGTAGACATACTGACATAGGTACCCTACATGGTAATTAAAAAATGATGTAATTCTTCTATTAGACAGTCTAATAGTTGAAGAGAATGAAGATAATTATACTATGTTATTACCTATAGGTATTATAGAGTATTGGTAAATCAACATCAGTCTGTAGATATCTATAAGTATCTATTAGTTTATATTTTTATAAAATACTTAATAGGATTAGGTACAGACAACGGATTCCAATTCAATCGCCAGCTTATATTGCACCGCTTTTTAAATGTCCGTCCCCTTTCAAGAAGGAACAAACAGTTACTTTTGATGAATACCTTTATTAAAATACTTACTTTGACGATCTGCGTCGAATACCTACCTAGGTACCTCCTACTATAATCATCTGGGACGAGGCAAAAACATCCTCACGGACCGATCTTCAATGTTAACCCGTACTTGCCTAGGTTGGTCCGTGGTTGGGTGATCATCCATCAAATACCGAGTTTGTTCGGAAAGTACGTTGAGTCGTTGATCCTGGCTGTCATTTGTAGATCTTTGACAGTCGTAACAGATAGTAAGTGGCCCGAAGTCTGACAACCATTCTCGCCAAGGGGTACCAGTACTATTTGGGTTGTGGAAGTAAATAGGCAGTCGCTCGATGTAAAATACTGGTATTCAGTTGCATCCGGTTAGACTGTAAGCCGACCCCAACACAGTTGAGAGAAGGCTAGGCAGATGATGATGAAATTTTCACAATTAATTGGGCATGTTAGCCCAGAACTCTCACAAACCAAGATACCAAGTTATGGGCACCGAAAGAGTATTGTACTTATTGCGGGAATGCGGGGCGTTAGTGCACCCCCTGACTTTTATAAAATAATATACAAAAACATTAAAAAAGTAAACAATATTAAAACAGAGAACCGAAATTCTAACCTATCCGAGGCGAAATCCTTGAATTATCGAATGTTCATCACCTTTTGTCTCCTAGGTTACCGCCCCAGACCCGACGTTGATCCCGATTTCCCGGAACTCGGCGCCTTACCATCAGGCGCGCCCAACCACTATTACAATGGACTGGACCGGCCTATTGGAACAACTTTTAATCAACATACTGGTCATTACTACGGAGGTATCAATGATGGTTATAAATTAAGTAACCACCTCAGAAGGCAAATAGGCGAAGAAAGTAAAGCTGGAAAAATCTTCGGGGACGATAAAAAGTCATAGTTACTTATTTAGTTATTACCTATAATAATTTAGTACATATTTAATATTTAAAATCTGATTTTACTGTTGCACTGATTTATATTATTAAAAATAATTGATAATTGAATTTGGTATTTACTTACGAAAACCTACCCTTTATTATGTAATTTGAAGAGAAAAGTATAACAACTGGGATTGGTAATTTCTATAATGGCATTGTTTAGACAGTAGATGACCTAATGATAATGGACATTAAATTACTCGCAAGTTTTCTAGAGAATTTTAAGAACAGGGAGTTCACAAAATACCTCCCACCCAATTACTGGTTTGAACTTTTGAAGATAAGTTATCGCTCCATGTAAACTACTGGTATGCAGCTGCATCCAGTTAACTAGGAGCCAACCCCAACATAGCTGAAATAAGGCAGATAATGACGATTCATCGTCATCTGCTAAGCCTTTTCCGACGCAGCTGAATATCTGTATTTTACATAGAGCGACTGCCTATCTAACCTCCACAGCCCAGCTAGTACCGAGTAATACGATACCACTTGGTAAGGCTGGTTGTCAGACTTTCGGGCCACTGACTACCTGTAACGACTGTCAATGATCTACAAATGACAGCCAGGACCAACGGCTTAACGTGTGTTCCGAGGCACGGAGGAAACTCGGTATGTAGGTAATGATTATGACGAACCAAATGTCAAAATCTCCATGTCGCCTTTTTGTTACACTTAACGGAAGGGATGTGGGTATTTTTTCCCAGGCAGTCATACACCTGTTTATAATTCTATACCACCTTGTTACCTGATATCAATCAGACATACATTAGACTCTTCGCGTTATTACATTATAAACAAGTTCGGCGATTCGCCTCGTTGAACCTATTTCAATCGTTTCGAATCACAATGCTTCATTCTGGCACAAATAAAACTACGGTATGAATAACTTATTTGATTATATTACATCATAAAGAAATAATCATTTAAATACATTTAATATTTTGATAACGTATTGGTGGTTAAAAATTACTTGGGATGCAGGTTAAACAGCTATCTAAGATATAGTTCGGTTCAAACTTAAAGGCGGCTCGGAAGTTAGCTGCGAGTGACGGTCTGCGCAGGAATAACGCTTTAAATTTTATGGAAGAGAAAGTTTGTGAAAGACTGGTCAGAAAAAAACGCACGGAGAGAAGAGTGGAAGGCAATGAGGGAGGCCTTTGCCCAGCTACACTACAACACTAAGGACAATACTAAGTAAAAAATAATGATCTTCGAATAATTTGCTTTCTTTTCCTCACTATACTTATAGTGAGGAAAAGAAAGCAAATTATTCCTTTACAAACATTTTCCTTCTGACAGCAGCAACCTTATTCCAAGAAACATAAAGATCAAAATCACTAAATAAAATAATGATTGTGAAAGCACTACTGACGAAGCCTAAACTAAAATCCTATTCCTTCAATAGCTACTGCTCCAAGCCATTTGACCACCATTAAAATGAACAAGAAAAAATATGCATAAATAACAATAATAATTACACTACGAGCCACTAAACCAATCAGATGAGATAGAGTTGAAGAACGAAGCTGCGCCGGAGCGTGCGTTAGCGAAGTTGATGGGCAAGGAGCTCGTCATCAGATCTGATATGTCAGACCTCGACTTGTTGGGGCTCGATGATACGGGCTTTTTCTTCACCTGCAAAAAGTTAGTCTTATTAGGGAACTAGGGAATGTGAGTTTTAAAATTGATTGTAGTTTAAAGTGATTTTGATATCATAGGTAGATAAAATTTCTACTGAGGAAATTTTAAATCCCGTAAAAGGACTTGAGAGCTAATTTGAAACGTGCGCTTCAGCACCAAAAGTACAAAATCCAACAACAAGCTTAATGCTTACGAAATTTCAAATATCTACCAACGCTTTGTAAGTATGTGATTTTAGATGCTCTTGACTAGTTTCAGTGTCTTGAATGTTTAATGTTTATTTTTTTATTCATCCGTTTACGTATAGTGCATGAATTCGATATTTCACAATATACAGAATATGTTTATGAAACAAATTATGTTTGTTTGACACAGTATTAAGCTATAATAAAAAAAACAAACACTCAATCTCTCTTGAAAACAGTTATTATGAGTAATTATTATGTTTATCGTGTTTGCATACCACCGTTTATAAACACATGTTAGATCATGTATTAATCACACATTAACAAAGAAAACCAGTGTACATAACATTGTGACCATCACAAACAAAAACTGATTTAATGCTATTAGCACGTGTTTCACAAGAGAAAAAAACTAGGAAGTTAAGAACAATGGTTAACGGATTGTTGTCAAATATTAGAATATTAAGTGCAAATAAACTTAAATCACTCATACCAGTTCACAGTATGAAGAAATCTTCATTCTGAACAATAAATTAAGATAGTTCAATTCCTAAAGCAATATTAAAAGAAAAATGCGGTCTCTTGGCAAAAGACTTTCCTAATCCCCCAACCCTACATCTATATTTTACTTCTGGTATTTTTGCGTGTTACTGTTGCAAACTTTTGTCGGTCTGTCAGCACATAATGGTTATGTTGCCGAATTCCCTATTCGAGTATGCACTGAACGCATAGTCAACCTCGTATTATTGCTTTACCATCTTAAGTTTGAAAGTCATTTGCATTATCGTTACTAAATGAACCAATGTGATTCTTAAAATTCAACCTGAAAAAATCTCCCAGTAAAGTGAAGGTTTTCAAACAATTACGAAGTCAACTATACGTAGGAACTCTTAAGGTGACACTAGTAGCGGGCTCGAACTCATTGGTGGGCGTGGCCAAAAAGCACGCTGTCTCACCTGGCATCGTGCCCGACAGAGAGAGTTCAGTGAGATGCACGATAGTTCATAATAAAAAGCTCGCGTAAAAAATACGCAAAGGCCTTTGGAAAATCGAGTTTTATGAAAAAAACACTGCATAAATCAATTACAAATAAAATTTATTGAATTCTTCGATAGTTGTGCTTTATCAGTACTTACACTGGTTTGGAAATTTTACACTTCTTTTATTACTAATTTACGCCCAAAGTTGCGTTAAAATTGGCAATAAAAACGAATCTTTGGTAGCTCGTAACTTTTTAATGGCTTTTCATTTTACTATTCTGTTTCCGGATAAACAAAATTAATAATGAGACAAAACGATATCATGTTTAACTTTGGATGAACAGTGTCAAATAGTGGAGTATAATACCTTTTCGTAATTTGTATGGAAAAATGACGACTAGTGTCACCTTAAGTATCGCTTCTCGTACACCCAATTTTATACCCATAGAGTTCTACACTTTGGAATGAGCAACTACAATACTTTCACAAGTTATACCTTGTGACTAGGACTGTAGCTTCATCTTCTTGTTTTTGACAAGTTCAAAAGAGCCTGTAATAGTCTAATTATAATAAATCCTATGAGTTTGAGTTTAATACACCCCAATATTTAATCAAACTCAAATAACTAACAAAATAAACATTCACAGGTTTTTTATCAAAAATACTCACAGGCTTATCCTGCTTCTTGAGATGGCTAGGTGGGGCAGCTACTGGCAGTAAAGAGAACCAGTGGGAGTCTCCAGAAGCCAGGAGAGCTGATGCCTTGTCTCCAGTTCCTCCTGATAGGACAGGCTTCGTACCGATGAGGGCCGTCAGTTGACCGTGGTGAAGGATCAAGCTGCCTAGGAGAGTCTGTGGGGAAAGATTGAATATCATGATCTGGGCAAGTACCATCTACATTTAAACTGAGACAAAGTCATTGAACTTAAAGGTAGGGCAAGTTAAGGTACACAATCAGAATCAGAATCAGAATCAGAATCAGAATGCTTTATTTGTAAACATAGGTCAGATTACAATAGTGGTGTTACAGATAGGTAGGTCCTCTATGTTTTGCCCAGAGGCGCACAAATATATTTAATTACATTGTCTTTATTTAGAACAACAATTTAACTTTTAAAATAATTATCATAAAATTTCACATTGGTAATAAAATCAATTAATAGGTAGGTACATGCATATTTCAATATAAATAGAGAATATAATCAATTTCAATAAAAATGTCAAATAGATTAATCAGTATAAATGGAGAATATAATCGATTTCAATAAATGTCAAATATATTAGGTTACATGTCTTAATATTAATGCTAATGTCAATAAGATTCTAAATCGTCAAAATAGGTGAGGTGATGTACAATTTTCTGAAGCAGAAATTATAGAATTATCGTCCAAATATTCCTGTAGTGAGTAATAGCATTTATTTATCAATATTCTTAATAATTGTGTTTTGAAATTGTCCAGATTTAACGTTTTTATTTTTTCAGGTAGTTTGTTAAATATTTTTTTGGCCATACAGAAGGTACTTTTATTCATTAGCGCAGTTTTGCCATAAGTCACTTCGAGTTCCAACTTATTTCTATCGCGCAACTTTCTGTAGTAACTTTTAGTAGCTATTTTATATAGTAAAATGTTAGATTTGACGAACACATTTGTTTCGTATATGTACAGCGATGGCAAGGTAAGTATTTTTAGACGTATAAAGAATGGTTGACAACTGTCTGTGCTTTTAAGGCCACACATAGCTCTGACACATCTTTTTTGGGCTCTAAATACGCGTTCTCTATCAACTGAATTCCCCCAGTATATTACTCCATATCTGAGTGTTGATGCAACATAGCCGTGGTAGGCTGTTAGTACGGATTCTAGGCTCACTATTTTTGATAGTTTATAGAGAGCATAGGTAAATTTATTAAGTTTTTTACATATTTCGTCTGTCTGGGGTCTCCAAGTCAAATTGTTGTCTATCTAATCGCACGACACTTTATGTATTGTCATATATTGACTGGGCAGAGAATTTCTAGCTGGCGTCATGTGGCTGTTGTAAGACTACGACTGTCGACTACGAGGTCAGGGTTGTCAAAAAGATCAATCTAAAATTTCATTTCAATAAAATGAGGTGCTGTGACTGCTGTGAGGTGGTTTTTATTAAAGAACGGTTTGGTAATTCCGCACCGCTAGCGCCATCTCGTTGCTTGACGTAGAACAAATGTATGATTAATAACTTTCATGATCGATTTATTACTTATTAAACCTAAGATGTTGAAAAATCTGTAAAAAACTGAAAAGCATGACTCGACAAAATCGTTTTCTATACTAATATTATAAAGAGGAAAGATTTGTATTTTTGTATGTAACGAATAAACTTAAAACGACTGGACCGATTTGAAAAATTCTTTCAACAATGGATAGCTACATTATCAGCGAGTAACATAGGCTATATTATTTTTATCCTCGTACTCCCACGGGAACGGGAACTACGCGGGTGAAACCGCGTGACGTTAGCTAGCAAAAAAAAAAAAATATACTAACCTGAACTCTCTGCACTGATCTCTTCAAGCTGGTTTGTATATACTTATAGAACACATCATAATCAAACGGATCGATCTTCTGTCTCAAAAAGTCGCAGATCTTTATCGACTGCTCCGTAAATACCTTGTTCTCTCTAGGAACTAACAACAGCGTCAAATGCCGAACATCCATAAGTAGTTGAAGCGCACACCTCTGATTTATGTCTGTCTCGTTCTCTTGTATGACTTTGTCGTAGTGTGCGAAAGTGATAGCAGTAACTCTTTCGATGAAGAGTGTGTGAGTGTCTATTGGCAAGGTGTGTGGGGCCACTTCGTCTAGTATTCGGCTGGCGGCGTAAAGGTACTCTTGCAGTTTGAGAGAGGGTCCTGCTGGCACCTTTATTGTAGACTCTATTGGATTACCTTCTTCATCTTTTTCTGTGATTTTGATGACGTCCCATTGCTAAAGAAAACAATAAGCTTAGATTTTAAGTAAAAAAGGTATTTATCATTAGCGTTAGTGACTAACTTAGTTTAAGACGTAATTATAAACCGGTCAAGTACGAGTCGGAATCGCGCATAAAGGGTCCATTACCATCGCAGTAGTTGTAATTAAAATTAAAAGGGGCTCCCCCGTCAATTATAATTCATTCTTATTATTTGATGATATAGCTGCAACAGAAATACACATTCTGTGAAAAGGGCTTGGAAGATTTTTGTATGAAGCGTGGCCAGATTTTTTCCGCCATTTTGATTTTTTATCAAAGTAGCGGCCACGCCATAAGACCTATATAAATGGATAGCTGGTAACAATATAAACAAGTTTTGTATGAAGCAAAATGTTTTAAAGTGTCACGTTTCCGAGATAAATGTGAGCTATCTTCAGCACTACTTCGATTTGATCAGACACGCATAAAAAGTGTATCAATCGATAGCTGGCATCAATACAAACGTTCTAAAGTGTCAATCCGGCCAAAAAATTCAAACCCCTTTCAACTGTCTACCTATATGACAGCTCATGACATACAGCCCGCTGACAGACAGACAGACGGACGGACGGACAGCGGAGGCTTAGTAATAGGGTCCCGTTGGTCCCTTTGGACGGAATCCTAATAAAAAAGGGATTTTTTATCATTTCATTGCATAATTAGTGTTTATGAGCGCATAGATCCTAAGTTATTAGTAATCCAGACTGGTCAAAAGTAACTTACCATCATCAAATAATCAATATTCGCTTCCAGAGTAAAAGCTTGCGGCAAACCTTTGGTCAAGTCCTCAACCTTGGCCACCGCGATATCCACCCACTTGCCCCAACAGAACTGACAGTTTTCCTTCAACACCACACATAAGTCATTCCACCTCTTCAAGGCATTATCATCTATATTGATAACTCCTAAACTGTCGCGCTCTTCAGGAATATAGCACTTGCGTAAATGTGGCATAAGAGTGGAAATCGCTTGCGTAAAACGCGCGCTGTATATGGCAGTTGTCTTCTTTTGTATTTCAGTGGATTGTAAGGTGGATTCTTCGAAGCATGCCTTGATGTATTGTAGCATGCTGGGGAGAAGGATATTGATTGTATACAGGTTAAGACTTTGATTAAAATCAAGAATATTTGCTTAAAGATTAGACCAAGTAACATGAAAAAAATAGGTAAGTGTAATTGACTTTGAAAATCTAAATCTTCTTTGCGAAATCCAAATATGTCAAGGAACAATTGCACCTTAATTTTATTTTATCAAGTCACCTCATAATTACACGTGCAATAATCGACGTACCTCTGTATATTGCTATCAGAGACATCTCTCAAATACATCTCGATCAGATGTTTATCGCTATAGATCTGATCGATATCGTCCTCGTCTTCGTACGCAAACAGGAGCTTATCTTTACCGGACGAACTTTTCTTATCTTTGTACAGGTACACCCTCAGGTCTTCTAGAAGTTTCTGTAGTTCGTCGTCTAAGCTTTGGCATAGCTTTTCTAAGGTAGGTGTGTATCCGCGGTCTTGGCGGGCCATACCTATAAGGAACAAATAGTGTTAAGTCCGTTTTCAAAATGTCTGTCCCTATGTATGCTTAGATCTTTAAAACTACGCAACGGATTATGATGCGGGTTTTTTTAATAGATAGAGTGATTCAAGATTCAAGGTTTTAGTATTTAATTTGCGGGCGAGCGAAGCCGCGGGCATCAGCGTGTTTTAAATAAATTGGTGTGGATGAATACTATTGATTGATACTATTTACAGGTAAGCATGCGTAGCTTGAGACACGTCCCAGCTAGATGGTCTGATTTTTAAAGACGACGGGAACATTCTGGCTAAAGATGGTGTAAACCGGGTGTTGTGGTACTACTTGGTGGAGCATAAGGGCAGCAGTGGATAAGCTGATTGGTTTAGACGAAATCGCAGTTAGATAGACAGGATTACAATTTCCTATAAACCCGCTTTAAACTCCGACAGACGAAGTCGTATATCCCTTTGTACATGTTTTTATCTTTGACTAGACGCAGGAGTTTCACCAACACTTTTGTCTTGCATAATACCTGTAATATGATTGTATACAACCAACTCGAATTCCAATCAACAACAACAACAACAGCCCATAACGTCCACTGCTGGACATAAGCCTCTCCCATGATGGGAGGAATTTGCCGTAATCTCCACGCTTGGCAGGCGGATTGGAGATCGCTGCAGTGATGAAAGACTAACAGAAAACGCTGCTGCCCATTCTCTGGTCTACGGAGGCGCAAGGTGTTCTGCCTCAGACATATGTCGCCTTATACGACACCCGTGAGTGTAATGGGTTGATTCTATTCTACTCTGCCGGATACTACACGGCTGACCAACCATTTGAATTCCAATCATTTGAACGCTATTCTGGGACTGGCCTTGCGCTGTCACCGTTACACCCAATCAATAATTGCATATCAACTCAGAACGATTGCACAAGCATTCATTGAAAACGTACATTCCTGCATAATCAAGTTTATCTTCGAAGATGAAAGATATAAGTTAAGCTATACAGATGGCGCCGATCAGAGATCTTTGTCATAATGAATGGAGCGCAGCGTATCTATTGATGGCGATTAGACACTGATACGTGAGAGATATCATCTTTATAATAATATCATCAGGTTTACATCAGAATCGGTGATTAATAATCACCAACGCTGCTATCGTAATCACTGATTGTTGCTTGCAGTTATTGATTATCATAATCACTGATTATGATCGCTTTTCCATAGTCTTTGGTTTATGGGTTTTTTGGGGATTAGTTGGAAATACCGATAGTTTTAGCAGTTATCATGATTTGAAGGGACGTTTACGGACTGGGTGACACATGTGGTCAAAAATATAATCGAGCCATTACGCCAATTCACTCGTGCGACTATCACCCATTCCAGATTTTGCTCAGAAAAGGTCAATTTAGAACATACCTATACGCGCGTACAGACATTTGAATTTGGCACGTGGTTCCGTCCAGTACAAGTGTATATCGATAATTATGCACGAAATCCGAGCTTTCAGGATTAAGTCTAATCCTTAAGAATGCGGGAAATTCCCGCAGTTAATTTTTTTTGTGTTTTATTGTTTGCGCCACACTACTAACTGATGCTTCCTCACTAACGGTTAGCGGTAAGTGTGTTGGCGAATTACCATACCTAGCCTGCCCCACAAATTGTACCAACCTAAAGTCTGTTTTTTAATCTCGTAGACTAAATTGACACATGCAAATGTCAAATTTACAAATAATGTTGCCAGCTCTTTTGTGCAGTGTTGTACCTACGATACCGGTTCGTTGAATCGTAACTTTTTGTCTATAATAGACAGATTTAATTTTCATTCAAAGTTTTATATTTAAAATTCACGTACGTACACACGGCTGCACGACGTGCTACAAACTGCCAGGGAAATCTGACCACGCAACGCCATGCGTAATCCGACCATGGCCTGCAGTCTCGACATAAGATAGCGATTCGATCGCAAACTGACAGTCGCTAAATATTAATGAACAAAATTGCTTACCAAAACGATGAAAACGACAAATGCAAGGCTTCATCTTATATTTTGTTATATTTTATAATTTTTACATTGTTCTTCAATAAGTACCTACACATTATTTCAGGATAACTTATTGTAAAAAAACGATACTTGATTTTATTAACGCTAAGTTTCGGTTGTGCCACATCACTATTTAAGAATTGCAATAAACTGACAACACTCGTAATGTCAGTTTAGTCTACGAGATTAAAAAACAGACTTTAATCATATGATTTTTCGCAACAGGCAATGACCTTTAAAGCGCCACCTTACAAGTACGTGACCAAGCACTGAAGGTTCTGGACCCTGAGCGCCGCTTACCAGACGTGATAAAGAAAATCATATCATTCGAATATTGTTGTTTATAACATAACTATCGATAATTTCCATTTCCGAGAAATCGTGCCCATAATCAAAAAGTAAGGCCTTAAAATATGTAGAACAAATTTTGATAATTTTTGACAAATAATTAATAGACTACTGTGTTACCCGTATCATAGACAAGATAAAGTTGAATGTCATAATACCTACTCATAATCGATCAGTGTCGCATGCACAGCTTACTTGCGGCACTGAACTTATCAATACTAAGAAATGAATAATGGTTATCACATATTTGTTCAGTGGACATTCTTTAACTGCATGTAGGTAATTAAAATTAGTTGATAACGTAAAAATGATAAATGAATTTAAAAAAAATGAATTCCTTTGAAACCTCTGGTGCAAGAGCTAACTTGTCTATGGAAATTATTATTCCAAATGAAAAAATGTATTAAAAAGAACAGTGAAAAATCAAAACATCGCAATTAACCACTAATAAGTCAAATTAATCCGTAATTACCAAAATATCTAAACAGAAAAATCTCTAAGAATGATCAATGATGAATTATGAAAAACACGTATATTCGTGTATTGATGAGTAATTGAAACTAATTGCATTCCACCGCCACAATCTCTATCGACAATTACAACAATCGACATCATATCTTAATGTTATATAGCCAATTCAGATAGAAGATTAATTTTTATTGTATTCGTTAATTGCATTAAATATTAATTTCGACATATTTTCCCTATTCCCTTTTAGTTTAGTAAAGCAATGATGCTGAAGGTTTAATTCCTAACACGATTAGGGATTAAACAATTTAAGGGCAAAGCCGCCCAAACCAGTTGTATTGCTGCGGTTTGCCATTAAGGTTGGCGGCTTTCTCGCGGTCTGCGGACGCCTCCGGAAACGTATCTTCTCGAGTAACTGTAAACTACCTCGCGATCTTAGATTTCGAAAAATATGATTGCAGTGGATTTTACCTTTAGAGCGAATCAAATCTGCCTTATTTTTACAACTTAAAATTACAGTACAATCACAAAGGACCGTGGGCATTTTTCTAGGAACTCGAGGCGTAAGACTAAAATAAATGAAATATATCTCAAATAATAGCTTATGATTGGGACTTCACTTCATTCTAAAACAACAAATACCTGAGTCACCGGAAAACAGAAATAAAGCCACTTGAAATATGTTGTCTTTTTCAAAATTTCGCTTTACATTTGACCTATTATTCAAACTATTAATTGAGTTTAGCAAGGGAGTTTCGTAACGCAGCGTCTACAGTCCTTCCTAAGTCAATTCTAAGACATCCCCGGCCTTGCTCGGGTTTATTACTGTGGGCTTAATTCTAGCTTCATGCTTTATGTTTTCAAAATGATCTACATTAGAAATTACTGTTGTAGTCCAATTTTCGACAAAATACAGGCAATTGCAGCATTTTAAATTGGCCGTATCTCTGGTCTCCGGCGAGTTCGGTACTTGTCGCAATAGTATGAATTGGATTGGAGAAATTATTGTGAGCTATCATTTAAGATATATTTCGATTCTGTTGGACTTACGCTCATTTTGCCCAAGACCCTTTATAACTTTAAAATAAAACTTACCCTTCATCAACGAATTCATGACTTTAATAACGTCAGCCCTGGACTCGATCACCGTCTCTCCAATGAGATCTCTCCACACAAACCAGTTGATATCAGCCTCCTTCTCCATGTCATTGTCTGAGGATCCCTTGGTCAAGTCTATGAGGAGTTGCGTCTTGAACGCGTCGTAGACTTTGACCCATCGGCTGTCGATGATTGCTTGGACGCGAGAGGTCAAAAGAGGTTGGTAGTAGTGGCACCATACGTGGACTTCGGGTATGTCTAGTGATGTGCATATTGTTGACCAGTTTTCAGGTGTTTCTGTAAAAGAAATCAGAGAATGGAGTCGTGGAAAATAAGGCGGATTTATTAAGTGAAGTCCAGAGTATGTATCACCACTTCTTATAGGAAGTATTACTTTTACGTCACTTCAGTGTGTGAAAGAGATGAAGCTACACAGGACATCTAGCTCCGTCCCTTTCTCACACTTAAGTAGGATTAAAAAAATACTGCTATAACATCACGGTTGACAAGCAGGTTGGTGAATTAAATTACTTTTTAATATGTTTTTGGGGGCGAGGCTTTATAGTCAAGTGTCAAAAGCATCACAGTTCTGGTGAGAAAAAGAGATGCAGCTATACAGAGCGAACAGCCCCATCCTTTTCACCCATACTTGTCCAATGGTAACTTTCGGGTAGTTTTATGACTGGACTGGATCGCACTAAACTAAGCTAACAGACACACACATACAGATATATTTAAAACTAATGAGTGTTTGTGGCCACAGAATACGAAAGAGAAATAAAGTAATTAATGATTATAGGGACTATTTTCCAGTTGAGAAGAACAATTTAAAACTATTATAACCAAAATAAAACTATTTATACCACACTAACCAATCTTAAAAGCCTCTTCCCGAATCTCGTGAAGTACTTTCACCCTGGTAATATTCTGCAGCAAAATCTGCACATTCGTTTCTATGTAGGACTTGACCCATACATTCCAATCCTGAACACTCTTCGTTATCTCCGTCTTGGCTAGCGGTTGGACTTCTTTGTTTGATGATAGCCTGGTAATTCATTAAAAAATGTGGTTTTAACTTTTGTTTTTTTATTGTAGAGTGAGATATGTACTAAAGGTTTGACCTTTGCATACACGGAAGTATTTAAATAATAGCAAGTTTGGAGCTGGCGCAGTCCTGTACAGCATTTTCACTGCTAAACTAATATCAACTTTGTGAATATCATAATAAGGTCTAGGCTGAGTTGATTCTGGCGAACTAGTAGAAATGAACTGGGTTTCCTTTTATACATTTTCTACATTACTAAATAAATAAATATCGCTGGACATTACACACAGCGCCATCTAGTGCCACACTAAGCAACGTGTCGTGGACACCAGATAGTTGATATACTACATAGATACTTTTTTTTGTAAATACATACTTATTATACATTTAAAGTCATGGAGACTCGAAACAAATGTCCATCACTTGCTCTTACCGGGATTCAAACCCGGGACCCTAAGAACGTAAGGCAGCCTCGCTACCGCTGCGCCTTCCGGGTCGTCAAATTACTGTCGCTTGTGTTATAGTCGATTGTGTTATTTTATCGACGAAGGGAAAGTCTTTATGATATTAAACACATGGGACCAAGACCAATTTTAAATTGTGAAGTACATTACCTGTATATTTAGCAATTGTTGACTGCAACCATACCTACCTATAGTTACAGATGGCCGGAGGCAGTAGTTTCAAACACGACGGGTCACTGAACTTCACTAATTCTATTAATGGCTGCGAATCTCTTTTGAATAAGTCTTGTAACTTCGCTAGGACAGCGCCACCGTCATTATCTGTAGAAGAATAATAATATTATGTAAAAATGATATTATTTTATACAGTGGAACAAGCTGGATAGAACCAACGACCAGTGGGCCACATTGGCCCTGGATTGAATGATTTGGAGGTTGGAGGCCATGGTCTTTGCCCAGCAGTGGGATAACACAGGCTATTATTTTTCATTTTGCCTAGCCTTTTCCCAACTATGTTGGGGTCGACTTTACCGGATGTAGTTGAATACCAGTATTTTACATGGAGCGACTGCCTATCTGACCTCCACAACCCAGTTAGTACCGGGTAATACGATACCCCTTGGTAAGACTGGTTGTCAGACTTTTTGGGCCTCTGACTACCTAACGACTGTCAAAGATCTACAAATGACAGCCGAGACCAATGGCTTAACGTGCTTTCCGAGGCACGAAGGAAACTCGGTAGGTAATGGGCGGTCACCCATCCACAGACCAACCTAGGCAAGCATGGCTGAACCTAACGATCGACCCGAGCGGCTGTTATTATATAGCCACGAGCTCCTCGTGGGATAACACAGGCTAACAGTATTTTAAATACGACTAATATATTACAAAGATTCCTGCCTATAGTTTTTAGCATTTATGGTTAGTGCTTAGATAACTGCTAAGAATAAATTTACTACATTAACAGTTGTGGCATAACTAAAAAGCTGAACTATTAGCCTTTGTAGTTTAATTTACATGAACCTTATTCTTATGTCATTAGGTTCAGATTCGTATAAGCGAAAGTTTTATGAGCAAGTGTTGTATGACGTACAGAGATAATTTAACATTCTACAAGTATAATGTTCGACTGTCTACAAAATTAGTACACGACTTCTTTTAGAATTCACTGGAATCTGTAGTTTAGAATCTACCGAAACTGGCTTTAAAAATATCAGCCGTGTGAAAAACGTAGATTGAGAGGGGAGAATAATTATGTACTTGCTAATCTCTAGTCTAATTCTCGTTACTACATATTATATATATAAAGGGTGTAAAAAACCTCTTAACGGAGCCGAAAGGCAATTGTTCTACCCGTCATTGCGATCATTCTTTTGTTAGACCATACCTGGGAACCTTCTAGTTACGGAGATATTGGGGGACTAAGTTCCGACTTTTTGACAAGTTTTTTTTAATTCAAGTTTTTAATGGAAGAGTTTTACTTTAAACACCTCCACGACCCCCGTACTATTCAATCAATTCATCAGCACAATGTTTTGAGTGCGTTACATTGAGTTCTAACACAAAACGATATTTCACCCCAAAAAAAAAGTTGGTCCCAGCAATAATTTTTGCGTGAAGTTACTTAGGTTGATGTACAGAATGCTTGGTTAACGGCTTTGTGATGAGGTTGTTTACAGCCTGTATGCTTACTGATTAGGTTCGTACTCCTATGATCCGTTAACTTGGCTTAGTAAAGTCTCGAAAATACTAGCCTAAACTTTCATTGATTAATTTACATTTAACTTACCAGCAAAACAAGAATACACCAGCACAACAGTCTTCAACACAATTTTGACTCCATTCACGATTTTATCTTTAATCTGTGCTTTGACATCTCCTTCTAATATTTGTGCCAGGTCAAACTGCAGTGTGGACTTCAGACTACTGTTACTGTGGAGACCTATCAATGTGTTGAGGAGTTCCACCATGGACTGAGAGTCTAAGAGGTATAGGCTGACGAGGCAGGAACAGGCCACCTGAAATAGATAGTAATCGTTTTAGTCAGTTTAAAACAATCAATTTAGGAGCTATGTATGTATGTTTGTACTTAGTCCTTGACAACAGTTTAACCTCAAATTATTTACAAGTCATTTATAAAACAAAATGTCGAGATGACTTTTTTTTTTAAACTTTGGCCACATGGAATTTCTCCTGTATTGTGACCTGCGTTTACAAACATTTAAACTCACTTAGACAAACAGCCAGACCCGGTAAAACTACCTGTACGCCATACAAATTAATACACTGTGAGCTAAATCAAATTGAACTACCTGATGCCTGCGGCTTCGCCCGCTTTACAATTTATATACTAAAACCTTCCTCTTGAATCACTCTATCTAGTAAAAAACCCGCATCAAAATCCGTTGCGTAGTTTTAAAGATCTAAGCATACATAGGGACAGACAGACGCGGCGGGGGACTTTGTTTTATAATATGTAGTGATTGGAAATCAATCAATTCAGCCTATAGCACTCCACAGCTAGACATTTCACGAGCTGAGGCAATCTCGTAATATCCTGACTTCCGCATCCAGTCAGTAAAATACAACTGGGCTGATAAAAACGCTGCAACATCATACCTCAACACTAATCTCGACGTCCTGCAGCTTCTGTCGGCACACATCTATAATGGTCTGGTTGAAGTTAGCGATGGAGTTCCACTGCTGCTGCACCAGTCTCTGAAGGGACTGCAACCCAGGCTTTACGTTCTTGCCTCCTATTTGCAGTTGCAGACCTGTCAATAAAAATTGTTGAATTAATCTGGTGCAATGAAGAGATACAACTTAGTCTAGTGGGGAGTATTTCAAAGACAAAGAGTGACTGTGTAGCCTCATCCCATATGATGGCTTGGCTCCTGCTCTGCTCTTAATGCAACTGCACCTGCACTTTGAGGGACCTGCCCAAAGTGGCTGAGTTCTTCTGCCTGTGTAGTGGATTATGGCCCTCACTGTCTCTGAGATAGGAGGCCGGTGATGCTCAAAATTAATGATAATGTTAAAATGTAATAATTAGTGACTAATAAGTAAGTAAGTAAGTAAGTAATCATTTATTCGTAAACATAGGTAATAATTACAAAAAGATCTTAAAAAATTAGGTAGTGCGCTATGTTTTGCCAATTGGCATACAAATTATTTTAACAAAAAAAAAAACAATGATTATTATGATATTCTAAATTATTACATTAAATTAAACTAAAATAAAATTATGAAAGTATTATAGTACCATAATATGATTGTATTAACACATGCAAAATTAAGTAAAATTTCATTATTCATAATCAATTCCTTTTCATGTCAAGATTTAAAGTCAATTCAATTCTATTAGAGATAAATTTAAGATTAATTATTATATAAATGTAAAATATTAAAATTCATGTCATACAGTTACAGAGATTCGTCATTAAGAAACTCGTCTAAAGTGTAATAACATTTTTCAAGCAGTAAAGCGTTAAGCGTTTTTTTAAACTTTTGCAACGGCATACATTTTATTTCATTGGGTATTTTATTATATATTTGGGGTGCAATACCAAAGAAGCTTTTTTTCATTAGAGCTGTTTTACATTTCACTAGGCACAGTTCATTAATATATTGTGTACGCATCGGAGTTTTCTTAACTGAACATAGTTTTCTGAATAAATGTGGATTTATTTTTACAAACAGTGCAGTTTCAAGGATGTATAGAGCCGGTAGAGGTAATATTTTTAACTTTTTAAAATATGGAATGCAACTATCAGTTGTTTTTAAACCACACATACATCGCAAACATCTTTTCTGCATTCTGAAAACAAGTTCTCTATTTGTTGATTGTCCCCAAAAAATAACACCATACCGCAGAATTGAGGCGACTAGTCCATGATATGCCATTAAAAGTGTATCAGTATTTACTTTTTTTGAAAGTTGATATAACAAATATGCTGATTTACTTAATCGCTTGCAAATTTCCTCCAAATGACGTTTCCAATTCAGTTTTTCATCTACAGTTATACCTAAGAACTTTGCAGTACTGACTTCTCCTATTTCATGACTATCATAAGCCACATTAACTAGTGGTTTCTCAAGCCGTTGGTGAAAGTGCATTACTTTTGTTTTATTTAAATTAATTATAAGATTATTATTATAAAGCCAATTTATTATTTTATTTAAAGTATTATTAATGTCATTTTGATAATTGTTTAGATTATTACATTCTATAATAGCTGTGCTATCGTCTGCAAAGAGTACCATTTTTTGCCCTATGAATTTTGGGAGGTCATTTATATATATCAGGGAAAGCGGTGGTCCCAGAACGCTACCTTGAGGCACGCCATATTTTATGTACCTTGGTTCAGAGGTATATGTGGTTTCTAATTTAGTTTTAGGACATATTCTAGAGATTTCCGTACATTGTAATCTGTCACTTAGGTATGATTCTAGAAGCTTAAGAATGTTCCCTCTAATGCCATAACCATGTAGTTTTTGCAGTAAAATTTTGTGATCGACAAAATCGAACGCCTTCGTCATGTCTGTATATATCGCACAAACATGCTTCTTTTTGTCGACCGATGTCAAGACGCTTGATAGTAGGTCAAACAGTGCCATATTAATATTGACATTTTTTCTGAATCCCTTTTGTTCATTGCAAAATAATTTAAATTTTTCGAAATAGGCATAAATGGAATTATAAATCACTTTCTCAAATATTTTTGAAAATACCGGAATTTTTGCAATTGGTCTATAATTTTTAACATCAGTTCTGTCATTTCTTTTAAAAAGGGGTTTTATGATTACTTTTTTTAAACTATTTGGGAATATACCATCAGCTATACAGTGATTGATTACATGTGACAGTGGTGGCGCTATAATTTCCTTGACATATTTTATCACTTTGGTTGATATACCATCGTGTCCGACAGTATTAGTATTTTTCAAGCTGTTAATTATTTTAACTATGTCATCATCTGCAACAGGCAACATAAATAATGAATGCGATGTCACATTTTCACTAGATACTTTTTTTGCTGACGTACATTTCGTTTGTTGATTGTTTTCAACAGCCTCAATAAAATATTTATTAAATTCATTTGCTATATCCATTGGGTGCGTAAAAATTAAGTTATCTTTACATAGAGATGATATTGATTCTTGGGGCAGGCAAAATTTTGATTTGTTAATTATTTGCCAGGCCGCCCTTGATTTGTTTCGTGAGACATTTATAAAATGGTTGTTTTGGGCTTTTTGGGTTAATTTTATTATTTTCCTGTAAAGTGTGGAGTATTTTTTAAAAACAAGTTTATTTTTCGGGTTAGGATTCAATCTATACGCCCAAAGTAGCTGTCTCTGTTTTTTACTACATAGTTTAATTCACCAAGTAGTTAGTGATTATTGTACTGTGTAGTTAATTTTCTCATATCTCTATAAGGATTGCAAAGAACACTCATACACTTTAAAGCTGCCACAATGTATTTATAAATTGTTTAATTTAATTTAAATTATTATATTGCTTTAAGGTGAATGCTCCAGGGTAGCCCGCGAAATTCAAATTTTCTTACGTTTTTTGCAATTTGCAGCCCAGTGCTAGGTTGTATTGTATATAATAATATAATATTGTATAACGGGCTGGTGTCCGCAACTCCACGTCAAGCGCGTATTTTGCGTATGGGCTATAATCCACCACGCGGGGCCCAGTGCGGATTGGTAGATGTCACATGTCTTCGAATTTTTGGTTCTAGGACATGCCGGTTTCCTCACGTTTTCCTTCACCGTTTTTGAGAGCAGTGGTGATGAAATAAATTACACAAAGTAATGCGCCTGTCTGCGTTCGAACCCACGACTTATCGTAAGTCTGGGCCGCCACCACTGGGCCACCGCTGCTCCAACAGTGCTAGGTTGTATGTTGATTAAAATATTATTCGCGGCTTTAAGACGTATGTAATTAGGGAATTATATTCATCAAAATTATCAATACAACCTTCCAAGTTCATAAAGGTGGAAAAATGACTTTTTCAGGGTCAAAGTCATTCCTGCATCTTTATTAATAATTGTGCGGGCTGGTTGGAGCATTCACCTTAAAACAAAATCTACCTGACCTGTATTAACATGCCTGGCCATAATGAACAACTGTGTGGCTTTCACATAGTCTTCCTTCTCAATACTGATCCATATCTTCTCAGGGATTTCCATCAACAGCTTCACTTGGATGGATAAACTGTGCACGGGATTTGTGTTGAACTGAAATCTACAAACAAAAAGTAGTAGAATATTATCTTAAATGATTTATACTTCAAATGTCACTTACAGGATTTCTTATGTGATTATTGTTAATGTATGTAGTATGTTCCCAGCCGTTCCCGAAATGGAACAGAACATTGTTATTTTAATTGTGTCTGTAATTGCGGGTAACAACAGATTAAAATGTCACTTACGTGATTATTATTTATTTTTGAGCTTCCTATATTAACGATTTTATTATATTGTGCCTGAATTGTCTTTCTGCACAGCAAAGGCCTGTTTTATATAAGTCCGCACAAGCTCAGGTCATAGATTGAGCTTTTCACTACGAAATTGGTTCAAACCTTTCTTTTCAGTGAGAGTCAAGCTAACTCTTACGAGTATGTTGTTACCAATTCATGTTACTTTAGATGAAATTAGCATTTTTTAAGATGACTGGTATGATAGCAGATGAGAACAAACAAAAAAAAACTTTAGATGAATAATACCTCTGAGCTTTTGCTGGTTTGTCATCAATCTTGAAGCCCACCAAATGCGTATTGTGTAAGTTTTTGCAAGCAGCCATCATATCACCAATGTGATTCAGGGTACTGCCAGTGGTCTCCTTCATTTCTTCAATTGTGTCTGCTGCATGTATCAGGTCTCTGTATCGCTCACTGAAATATTTTAAATGGCTTTCTGTCAACAACACTATTGGATAGCCAACTACTATTATGAATAAACAGATTTTTATTTCTAATCTCAGTTAGTTTACAAACAAACCTTCATCACTACTTATTAATAAGTAAGTGTTAGCTGTGTTAGTTTTCAGTTTTTATTAAGGGTTGGAGATGTAGCCCCGTAATGGGTAAAAACATCCTTCATCTTTTCCCACTTTTCAAGTTCCTCGGCAAGATTTAGCCATACTGTGATTTGGACAAACTATTGAATAAGGAAAAGCAAAATAACTGATAACAAAACTATGCTATGATAATCATAGTTTACAATGGTTTTATAATAATATTGCCACTTACCCAACCATAGCCCGCAGTTCCTCCCTTTTCCTTTCGATTTCATATTGCAATTTTTTCTGTACCTGGTCTATATCACTAATGTAATGGGCTTGAAACAGTTGATCAGGAACTATGTCCAATAGGTTAGGTTGAGACATCTTCGCTTCGTTTGATTTACGTTTATCCTACTAACTTAGAAACGATTACACATAGCGACACGGCTTTTGCCGTTCACGCAGAACTAGAACGCTAGAGTATTTACCACTTTTTAAGGAACAAAGCAATTATTAGAATGTAAACAAATCAGGATTAATTTGTTTTCGCCGATTTGTGTTGCCAATTGCCAACACATCGGCTGTCAAAATTTTCTCTCTGTCACCAATTTGTCAAAGAAATGACAGCAAAATCCGTTCTGAAATCGTTGTATTTTTTGTTATAAAAATAGTTGTAATAAAAACAGCCCTGCTTTCAGAATTTTCCTCTATAAGAATCAGAAAAAAAAATGTTATAAGTCTCTTTGTTTCCGAGCTACGATAGGAAGGGGGAGGAAGGGGGACGAAAAGGGGAGGTTTGGCACTTTTCCCCTACTCGCGAGAGTTACTTGTTTACGAATCTATCAAAATATACCCCCCTCCCCATCCACCATCTGGGAGAACAACTAAGTCAGTGAGTCAGTCAGTGGTAATCGAGCTTTATATAGTATAACTAGCTGCCCGTCCCGGCTTCGCACGGGTGGACTTTTTATTTTTTGCTATTCTATCCTACGAGTATCTCTCAAGTTGGATCGAACTGCACATGGTGTGCGAATTTTATTATAATCGGTTAAGTGGTTTAGGAGTCCATTGAGGACAAACATTGTGACACGAGATTTATACATATTAAGATAATTTTATAAATTCAATACCTACTTATAAATGTAAAGGAAAAGTCAACCACGAGCGGGTTGCATACCATTAAATCGGACTCGAACGTGAGTTCGAGTCCGATTTAATGGTATGCAGACTTTCCAGATTTTTTTTACGTCACACGTAAATTTAAAAGCATAAAATTAGATTTCTAACAAAAAAAAAAAACGAATTGGAACAACACAAGATTCTCAACCCCACTAGTCTGGCCCACTGGTACTACGATACTCTAGCGATTTAAGCAAAGTATCGCTTATCGGTCGCTATACGATCGCGCGCAGGCTCTTGTAGTAGCTTGAGGGCGCTCCGACTACCGCGTGCGAATTTATTCTTATATTGACCGTATATCAAGGTTGTTAAGGTTTATATTAAATTGTTGTCTTGAAATGCGCTCCGCTGCGCCTCAAGCAGTGCGCGCTGGGCCTATTACGATCTTAGCTGGCACCAACTAAAGTATGTAGTGATAGTAATTTGTCAAGCGGGTGAAGCCGCAGGCATCACCTAGTGAAAATATATACGTCATCTCCGAAATGGCTCGACAGATTTTGACGGGACTTTTACTGACAGATAGCTGATGTTATAAGAAATAACTTGGGCTATTTTTATTTCCAGAAAAATAATTAGGATTACGTGGAAAAAAAATCCTTTGAAATGGTTTACAAAATCGGTTCCAAAAAGAGAAACAATATTTTTTTGTAAAAAATTCACGCGAACGAAGCTCGCAGGCAACAGCAACAGCTATTACATAATAAAACCAAAACATAATTATGTACGTACCTACATAATTTAGCCCACTGCTCAGTCGGTCACAAGTTGTTGTAGTTTGTTTATATAGTTCTGGAAAACGGAAATAATCAAGGATACAAGAGGACAAAGAAATAAAAGAAGAAAGTTTTATCGAAATAATAAATATAATCAAAGTACATAATACGATTCAATTTTGCAATAAAATAACAATTAGATGTTTGTAGTCAATCCAGTGTCGCATACTCGGTATACTTAAATGTCATTGAAGAAATAATATCACAATTTGCAGATCATTATATTAATGAAATTCATATTTTAAAGATTCAATTTGTATAAACTTTAAGTACAATAAAATATACTTTGATATAAAAATTTCAGTCAGATAGAAAACAAACTCCTTAATACATTATTGCAAGAATTTCAAAGGAAATAATTTTAAGTATGTATTTTTTTTTTCATATAAACAGTCTGAACTCTGAATTTTTAACATAATATTCCCCAATTTCCCAGTTCATGTTCGCAGAGAAACTACAATAAAATAAGGAAATATCCTTGAACTCGTCCAACTAACTATAGCATAGACACATTTAAAAAAATACTTCCAAATACCGCTCATATCCCACCACTTCTTAAATTGTCAACAATTTATTAAAGAAACTTCATTTGTTTTTGATAATTAAAATCTTGTTCACCTAAAATTGTAAAGCACGATTTTCTACTCAATATGAAATGTTTGAACAGGCACTATCTTTTTATCTATATTTTACACAAACACTCCGTTTTGGAGCCAATGTTAGAGCCTTCAATATTTGTACATTGTTCGTACTCAAAACGAGTTGTCGCCCTTAACTATCATACATTAGGAACATGAGTGGGGCCAACATTGGCCCCGCATAGAGACAAAATGCAAAGCCAAAGTGTGCGTATATTGACGCTTTCTCAACAAATCAAAATAGGACGAAAATTGACAATACGATTCGCATGATGATCAACTCGCCACATTACTCAAATATCAGTCTGAAAGAACTTAAAACTCGGAATAATAAAATAAATACTCGTAATAAATGGACCATTCACGAAACCAAATTCAAATTTGAATTGGAAAATTAATAAAAATGATTTTCTTATTTCATTATAAAAATATATAATAACACTAAAAATATCCATGTTTAACGGTGCAACATTGATCTATTTGTTACATTAAAATTACACTTAATTCAACCACCTTCAGTTGGTTGCACACATTGTTACTTACTATAACACAATAAAATGCTTGGAAGTCTCGTTATTGCTGAATTTAATACTAATTTATAACTTTGCAACACTAAAATATAATACAAGTAAATTTTGAGATCGCCATGACTGTTCTGGGCCACACTAGATGGTTTTGATCGAAAAATAAGTTTAAAAATGCCACAATATTGTGATAACCTTTAAATTGTGTGGTAAACCTTTATGTAAGCCTTATGGAAAGAAATAATAAACTTAAGGAAAGCAAAATATTTTTGTATAATTTTCATAAACATTCCACCAAAAGGGAAACTACACACAATTTATTGCGGGGCATACAATTATATAGCCGTGTGTTATAAAAAGGAACATTTATTTAGCAAGGAACTCACGATAACAGTCTGATTGATATGAAACCGTCACTACTGGACTAGTAAACTGGTTATATTGTCCAGATCGTCACAGGCACAACACCTGGGCACCTCGCCCAACGGTCACTACTCTAACCTAACATTATATAGAGAGACTGTGAGTTCGTTTTTAAGCCTTACTATAATTTGACCAAGAAGTTTATAGGCAAAGGATTCCTACAATATCTTACCAAAAAGAAATTAAGTCCTAGACGTAAGTCCTCTCACACTGCTGTCAATTTTTCTTTTTATCTAAATTAAGCTCTAAGAAAGTGGTTCACAAGAGATTGAGAGAACCTTATTTAATTTTTAGTTTAGTATTTACTGTTCTGTTTGTTGCTAAGGATTGTATCCTGCGGCAACCGTCCTATCTTTGCCTATAAACCTTTTGATAATGGCTATCTTACCCCATAAAGCCACTCATCCCGCCGACGTATATCGTACAATAATTTTAATATTTCCTTAATAAAAAATAGTAACAATGTATACAGCCAACTGAACCTCGATATAAAACCGCTCTCACTTCTCACTGGACCTCGATCAACGTACGTTTATTGCCTATGACTTATGAGATTACTGACACTGACACTTCAGTACATCACTTCGTAGACAGTCGCCTTCTTGTCACCAGAACCCGTCACAATGAACTTATCGTCCGCTGATATATCACAACTGAGCACCGATGACGACTCCTTAGACTGTAAATAAAATAATAACATTACAGACATGGAAACAAGAAGGCAGGGGCGAAAAGGGGCTTAAAGTCGTCGTTTTAATTACTTTAATTAATTTACTTTATTGGCCGCGTAACTCGAAAAAATGTAGGCAGCTGCTGATATTTTATCCGAGATTTCATAGTCGGCCCCATATAAAAGTTGTTCATTTTCATGAGTACTCGACGCCCTTAAAGTAATTAAAACGACAAAAAAATAGTGTAGTAGTGTGTAAATTGCATAAAGTTGTAAAAAACACTTTGAATTTTAATTTTAAAAACACTCACACATCCTACTAATATTATAAATGCGAAATTTTGTGAGTGTGGATGTATATATGTTTGTTACTCTTTCACGTAAAAACTACTGAACGGATTTGAATGAAATTTTGCACACAGATAGTTTATAACCTGGATTAACACATAGGATACGTTTTATCCCGGTAGTAAGATTCCATGGGACATATATCAAACTTCTCGCGGACGAAGCCGCTGGCAGAAGCTAGTAAAAAATAAATCACGTTTTAAAGCAGAATGAGGTAGGTCATCTTTATCAACAATCATACTCCATTTAGTTCTAAGGGTAACTATTAGTACTAGTGGTCGTCAGTGGTCGAAATTCGACCATAATTAATCTAAAAAGGGGTACAAAGTTTTTGCTTGACGTATTAATAAGTTGTCAAACGTCAACAAAGTCGTTGCCATGACGACCAAGTCTTTTAATATACGAAACGTCCGCCGCACGTATGCGTGTGTGTCAAATACATGGTAGTGCGTGTAATGTTTTATTTATTGATTTAATGTATTCTTTTATGCATAATTAAAAAAAAATATTAGCATTCTGCACTCCTTATGATTAAAAAATGATGAATACCTGGAATATACTAGCTCCATAAGGCGTGCGCCACGCATTAAGCAGGTTATCCTTCCCCGTGGACACGAACCACTTGCCGGCGGCCGCGAACTTCAGCGACAGCACGCACGACTCGTGCAGCAGCAGCTGGTAGCGGTCCGGCTTGCCGGCGTGCAGCACCTCCACGTGAGAGTTCTCCATGCCTACTGCCAGCCATGAACCTGGGGAACAAAAATTACAGATAAAGGAATTTAGTTCAGCGGGTCGGTCTACTCGACAAGCGTTGAAAGAAGACCAACAACTTAGGAGGAGGGGTTCTTTGAATGAGTTTCAAGTATTTATGGAAATTTTCTATACTAATATTAATCTGAAGAGTTTGTTTGTTTGTTTGGTTGAACGCGCTAATCTCAGGAACTACTGGTTGGAATTGGAAGGAAAAAAAATATTTTTGTGTTGGATAGTCCATTTATTGGGGAAGGTTATAGGCTACATAACATCACGCTACGGCCAATAAGAGCGAAATGAAATGAAAAATGTTGCAAAAACGGGGAAAATTTATTCCTTTTGTGACATTTTTCTCTCTTATGTGACGCAGACGAAGTTGCGTGGGTCAGTTAGTTTCAAGATAAAATAAGACGTCTTCCAGCATCAACTGTCTTTAAAGGTCTAAAAAGTCACCTGGTGTTTCGTTCGTTTCCGTTTCCATCGTAGGTTCAACTTTAGGTTCACTACCGATTTTTGAATTTGTCTGATGATATACTGTTTAATATAACTGACCAGTGGGACAGTATCCGAGCGAAAAGATCTGGCTGGAGAAGTCGTGCTGGTGCAGCTGGCGGCCCTCGCGCAGGTCCCAGGAGCGCACCGTGTTGTCCAGCCCGCCCGTCCACAGCCGCGTGCCGTCGCCGCTGATGTCTATGCACGACGCGCCGTCCGTGTGACCTGACCATTACACATACAATAGGCTAGTTTCCACCATCAATAAATTGCAAATCTATTTAGTCCGTCAGTTAGAGTATTGGAAAATAATGGACACGTATTTTTTGTTTTTGTAAATCAATGAATATTGACAAAGATAAAACGCATCAAAACTCGGGAGTGGGGGCTCGTGACGTCAGAACGCACTAAAAATTGTATCACGGCGTGATGTATTGAGAATTTTAAAAGCGTCGTATCTTCGTCAATTTTGGTTTACGTAACAAAAGAAAAAATAGGGGTCAAATACTTTTTGATAATCTACTAATTAATTTTTTTCAGTTGACAAGCCTATTACGCACTATTCTACATAAGGTTAGGTAGTGCACTCATATTGCGCAGAAGACTAGGAGAAATCCTTTAATTATGGTTCTTGTGTAAACTATCGCATTAGGTAACCCTGTTATGACAGTCGTAACGATGGAAAAAATAAATAAATACATACCTTGGAATTGCCTAACTAATGTTTGGTTCTGGAGATCCCATACCGCTATGTTTCCGTCTGAACAACAACTGAAGCACACCTGTTGAATAAAAAATACTTTCTTTAATAAAATACGACATATTTGATTTTATAATTGCCTGCAACTGAACAATAGTACATTATGGTACAAGTGTGTAATGTTGGTGATTACCGTTGAGGCGCAATTGAGACCCGAGCCGTTAGGTGAGGGTCTTAAGAGAGCCGAGGACACACGTGTTTCATATGACGTTTTTCAACACACTTGTGAAGAAAATAATACTAAAAAATAATTTTAATATCGAAACTTTTTTTAAGAACAAAGCAACTTACCAATAAAATAAAAAAACCCAATAACTCACTTGTGAATAATAGCAATGAAAAAGTCAGTTTGATTATAGGTGTCATTATGTGCCTAATTGCGGTGAAATTTGAGCCATTTTAGACCAAGTGTGTTGAAAAGATTATTTTATCCGATTGCGAAATTAATCTCCTTTCTTTTTTTTTAACTTTTTTTCTTTCTTTGTATTTTTTTTCTTTGTAGGTACATTTAGCATGATATCTTTTAGTAGAGCTGAAGCTCACTGTTACCTTGGAGTCGGGGCTGATGGCGAGCGCGTAGCAGGCGGGCGCGGAGGAGGTGAGCTCGGCGCGCATGCGCGGCGTGGGCGCGGCCAGGTCCCAGATGGACAGGTTGGACGCCTCGCCGCCCACGATCAGCGTGCGCCCGTCCGGCAGCAGCTTCACTGAGCGGATGTAGTTGTCTCTTTGCTGGATAGTATCACTTATTTTATTTTCTGCAGTCTTTTTATGGCTGCAATCGAGAGAGCATCTTCCACAAAACACGGGTCAGTGGCTTGCTGAAGTATGTTGTATGTCATAGTAGGATAAAACAATAGTGCGTCTCTTTCAAAGTCGTGACAGAATTAGGCGTTGTCGTTTTAGAATTTTCTCTATTAAATATTTAAGTTTTTTGGAATTTCAAATTGGTTCCCTTTTTTAGGAACGGCAGCAGCAAAATCTGGCCGAACAACATCACACCCAAATATTTGTAGAACAACAGAATCATCATAAACATGTTTAAAACTCACCAAACAATCCAGCTGCGACAGCGGTTCCAACGCAGCCGGTGACCCCGGGTTGCTTATGTCCCATAACTTAACACACCCTTTCCCACCCGTGTAGGCATGCCTGGAGCTCCCCGACAGCGACAGCGCGACGGCACAGACCACCTCGCCGTGCGGCAGCGCGGCCACAGCGCGGGCCCCGCGGGGGACCCCGGGCCCGCCCAGTGCGTCCGCCGGGAAGCCCACGGGCTGCAGGGGCCCACCGCACGAGTGGTACGAGTAGGCCCTGTCGGTTGGAACATGCTGTAGTTGACTGATGGGAAAAGAAATGCAACATTAACAAAAGCATAACAGTAGTTTAAAGTGTTAATATAAGTCTCACTTGCATCACAAATCACTGTAAAGGGTGTTAATAGATCTTTAACGAAGCGGAATGGCACTTGTTTGCTATATCAATGCGATATTTTTATTGTTCTGGACCATACCTGGGAACCACTTACGGAGGTATTGAAAGTCAAAGTTCAAACTTTAAGTTACAAGTACTTGCAAGTTTTTTTTTTATACTACTTTTTAAGTTAATAACTTTAGGTACTTTAAATAATTCTATGACCCGTTTACTATTCAATGCATCCATCAGCACAATGTTTTGAGTGCGTGACATTGAGTTTTATCGCAAAACGTGATTTTTCACTCCAAAAAAAAGTTGGTCCCAGTAATATTTTTGCTATAGTTACTTAGTTTGATGTACAGAATGCTATGGTTGACGGCTTCGGGAAGGATCCGTTTACACCTTGTATAGTTAACAGAGACTGAATATCGTTTTAAATGTAACAAATGTACTGACGGCTTGGCGGGCGCGATGCCGTTGGCCCGGTGGTGCGGGTCGTAGTGCAGCGCGTGCGGCGCGGGCGCGGCGGCGCGGTAGGCGGCGTACGCGGGGAAGCCGTAGCCCAGCTTGCCGCCCGGCGTGACCGGCTTCTCCTGGGGGGAGGGGGGGAGAATAGGCTTGTATACTGAAAATATCTAAGTTTAGTCCGTCAGTTAGATTATAAAAAAATATTTGACCCGTATTTTTTCTTTTGTTACGTAAACCAAAATTGACGAAGATACGACACTTTTGAAATTCTCAATACGTCACGTCGTGATATATATAATTTTTAGTGCGTCTGCCCTCTGAAGGGCTAATTCACGTAATTTTATGACACGCCGATGAAGTTGTAGTGCAGTTGCAGTTAAGTTCAAGTTCGAGTGATAAACGGTATTCTTGTAATCTTTGAACTGCGCGTAAGCTGCGCGTAACTGCACGTCAACTGTAGGTCAACCACACTCTACCAAACTTACTTATGGTATGGCCATATGAGAGAAAAAAAATTACTCACTAAATAATCGATTACATTTTAATGAATATGACTTTATTAAAATAATACCCCAGCACAGATTTTAGTGCTTTTTCTGACTTAGTAGAATACCGATCATGTTGCGTTCCGAAGCACGCACCAAAGACGCGCAACAGTAGAATGCCGTTATTGCGCTCGCGTGACGCGAACTTGACGCGAGCGTGTCTGACAGCGGTAGAGAATACGAAAAGCGTTGTTTTGGTCGAAACTTAACTGCAACTGCACTGCAACAGCACTTCTTTAGTTACGTGAATTAGCCTACAGATGTCAATCTTTGTTAATATTCATTGATTTACAAAAACAAAAAATACTTGATTTGAGATTTGTCTGCTCATAATAAATAATTTTCGCCCTACCCGCACACCTCTTCAGTATTCCCGCAATCATGATGCTTGCAACAGCGTCGAAATATCGAGACCTCATAGAAAAAGCAAATCACGGATATTATCCCGTAATTACTTTAAGTGTAGTGAAAAACCGTGAAAGTCTAAAACACTTACCTACTGGTATTATTCCTGTAAGCACTAGAAGTCTTCAAAATAGTTAAAAAGAATCCGAAAGTAACCAACTCACGTCTTTGGAACTCTTGGGCGTGGACCGACTAGACGAGGAGCCAGATCTCGAGGGGGGGCGCGGACCGTTCTCTGTTCGCTCGCCGCCGTCCGTGCGCACACTGGGTGACCCTCTCTCCTCCTGCAATTATTGATTTTTAGCATGTATTATGTTGTACAATCAAATGGAAAATGGAAGGCATGTTAATATGCAAACATCTTTTTTTTTCAGATGGGAAATCATCAAATGTCTTCTCCCGCTCTGGGCGGAGCAGGAGGGAGTGTCAGACTTTTACTGACTTAAACCCATCCATGTTCCTTCATCGCCCTTTGTGTTCCGGGGCCACGGTATCTCTTTCGAATAGTCCCGCAACCCCGGCAGGCATCGGTCCTTGCAAAAGGGGTCCTTTTGCATAGACAACTTCAATCAATGCAGGAGATAATCGCGGTTGAATATTAATTTTGTATACCAGTACTATATTTACTACCTCCTTGAGTACACACACAGTTCCGGTTTACATTATGTTGAGTTCCTTTTTTTTTTGACAACATACAAATGCCCATAAATACATAAATGTAATGTCCATTAAAAATGTAAAAGTGTACATTTTACAAAAACGAAATTTAATCTACGCAGTAGTGCGATGTTCTATAACAGTAAAGCTGAATCACTTGTCTCTAAACTGTGGTCAGTATTACTCTAGTCATTCACAGCGTTCAACACAAGTCATAATCTCAAAGACGTGCAGTGTTAAAATAACTACCGATTAAACACAATGCACTGCAAACAAAAACAGGAAAAAGATCTCAAAATTATACAATTCACAGCCTTGAAATCCTCTGTACACTACAGAATACACAATCGTTACCATCTTACCTCATTAGCTACATCAACTACAAGATCTTGGTCACTTTTTTCAGCGTCACTGTCCTAGAAATGTAATCAAACAATTAATAAAGGCATTGGTGACATTTTCTCTTAAGGAACCAGCAATAATATTAATTGACAAGTATAAGAGCCATCATTATCAGCAATGTATTTTATGATCAAGCTGTATAAACAAGCGGTTGGAACAGACGGTTTTTGCTGGGTTTTCTGACCATTTGTGTTTGTTTTTTATTTTTTAAGTCACGAGTATTTCTTTTTACCGGACGGCGAAGCCAAAAGGAAGGGGTATATTTTTAGCAGTCTATGTATATGTATGTTTGTATTTACGTATGTTCCATTGTAGCGCCTAAACTATTCATCCGATTTTGATGAGTAAGGTGTCAATAGATTCGTTATTATGGCCCGGGTAACATAGGCTACATTTTATTCAGTAGACGGGTTTTTAGTAGTCCACACAAATTCTTGTTACGCATTATTATCACTGTTTGTTTTCTGTTTTTCTTGATACCGAGGTACGGGCATTGAATCTTAGTGGCATTGACTAAGCCACTTCTTCAGTTTCCATAGAAAAAATCAGACAAAGAGGCCCATTTTTCTGACGATTGAATATTCTAAAATTATAATCTTAACCGAGCAACAACCGCCTAAATCGAAGATAAGGAGACAAAAAGAACACAAAAAGCAACATGAATATTTTGGAAGCCGACACATACACTACATAGACTCACATGGCCGAGTACCTTCTCCTCCTTCCGTCGCTTCACGTCCAGGGCTTCGGGCTCCACCGGCGAGCGCGGCCGGTATTTCTGCTCGCGCTCGTGAGGGGATACTGAGCGCCTTTGCTGAAGTAACAGACGACTTTATCTAATTATATCTACGTAAATTCAACAAAATCGAAAGATGTGAGTCCATCAGGAATTACGGAATTTTAAAAGGAAACCAACTAATCGTGATGTTCTTTTCTTTGTATAACTACACTTTATTTGAAACAGCTGGAAAACACGCAATAAGTGCTGACTCGGATTCTCAATTTGTGCCTTCAATCTATCTTGCTTGCTCTTGCACATATGAATGTCTCATCGAGCATTTGCATCGTGCTGACTCGGACAGCATAAATCGCGACATCTAAACTTAATTGTAGAAGAAAACATAGCAAGATAAAGTTAGTTTAGCTAAGTATAGCTCGGAGCAGTATAAGTCAGCGCCAGCGCAGCGTACGACCTACCTGTTGTAGTCCCCTAGAGCCGTGTCGGTCGTCGTCCCTGGGCGGAGGCTGGCCGGGCTGCGAGGCAGGCACCGGGCCGCCCGGGAGGACGGCCGGCTTTATGTCTGCGGGAGGAGGGAGCTCCACCTGATCAATAAATATACTATTAAAACTAACTATTATACCAATGGCCCGTAAGCTAGAGCACGGTCTGTGGACGTCAATCTATACTAATATTATGAAAGAGGAAAGACTTGTATTTTTGTGTGTATGTTTGTAATGAATAAACTCAAAAACTACTGCGCCGATTTCAAAAATTCTTTCACCATTAGAAAGCCACGTCTTTACTGAGTCACATACGCTATATATATTTTATCCCCGTACTCCCACGGGAACTGGAACTACGCAGATGAAACCGCGTGACGTCCTCTAGTAATAAATAAATAAATATCGCTGGACACTACACACAGCGCCATCTAGTGCCACACTAAGCGACGAGGCTTGTGTCGCCGACACCAGATAGTTGATATACTACATAGATATTTTTTGTTTGTAATTACATACTTATTATACATATAAACATCCATGACTCGGAAACAAATGACCATGCTCATCATCATACAAACATTTGCTCCTACCGGGATTCGAACCCGGGACCCTAAGAACGTAAGGCAGCCTCACTATCACTGCGCCATTCGGGTCGTCAATAATCGATGGTCGATGGATGTATGTAGGTAGACTGCCATGCACCACACTATCTCTTTGAACGTTCGCTGAATGATCGCTGAATTTACACCCCAAATGCCGCAAACATGGGCCAGGTCCATACCTAACTTCTTAATTATTATTTTTTCGAAATACCCATCATGTGATACTGAAAATCAACGGTATATTTGACCTACTACAACTATGTGATGAGTCATTATCATTGTCATTTTTGTCCTAGAACCAAAAAAATCGAAGACATATATCAACCTGCATTGGAGCCGCGTGGTGGATTGTAGCCCATTCCCTCTCATAGAGAGAAGGCCGTGGTCCCAACAGTGGGAACATTATAGGCTGAATATGCTATGCAGTGATGACTGTGTTGAGAATGGAATCAAACTATGAAGATATTCATACATGTCTCACCTTGTGCGCGGGCGGCGGCAGGTGCGGCGGGGGCGGCGGGCCGGCGCCGGGCGCGAATAGCAGGCCGCCCGCGCCCAGCAGCCCGCCCGCGGCCCCCACGCCGTGCGACAGGCCCGCGCTCGCATGGATTTGCTGCTACAAAAAACATTTATATTGTAACAAGTAAAGGTATTCTGTCGGGTATATTAGTAAGGTGGATTCATGTACTGATTATGTAATACCAGTTAGGGATGACCTAAGAATATGTGGACCAATTTTAGTAATTTGATCTGTTGTCAAATCTCTTATAGGGATTCGCGATTAGTCCTTTCAGTTATTTAACATCTGATTTTGCATCACAGTCAACCTTATTACAATAAGATGGCTATTGGGTTGACTGACACTTCTGTCAAAATCACAGTGATGTTTTTTCCCGTTATAATAAAGGTGATGTTGGGTTGCAGCTCTCAGAGCTAAAATAACTGAAAACAAACAAACTTGAGATATGAAAACTGATGTACTGATGAGGGTTCTAATGAAGATTGCAGAAACCAGTGGGGATTTATGAAAGTCCTAGCATGTCATGGTTGCTGATAGTTTGATTATGCTAGGACTAAGAGCACTAAGAAATAATGATCCAAGTTCATGTTTTTGTGACTCCCAGACTGTTACTAAAATGTTTAGAGTCCAAGTGAAGTTCCAAGTCCCATCAATTAAAATAGTCCCCATAACATATCATGCAGATCCATGTACATGTATACTATGATCAACACCGGCTGATACATCTTCCTCTGATGTAGCCCAAAACTTAGTTAAAGTTGCTGCCAGTTAAGATGACAATAGCGGTCATTGACCTACCTCTACATTTATTAAAGTTCTTCACTTTGAAAACCAAAAATAAACCTGTTCAAGTCTTGAATCGTCATCTATCGTGATCTTCAACATGTTTTCTAATGAAAAACGATACATGGTTCATTTGTTTTGGTTCGTACAAAGAGATATTAGGGAAAGGGCAACGACCGCTATTGTCATCTTAACTGGCAGCAACTGTAGAATTTTCTGTTCTTGACCTGGCTGTGAAGCCAAGCCAAGAAGCCTTAAAGCCCTAAGAAGGCTTAAAATTTGCTTATAGGGTACATGTTTATTTAAAGTCATCACTCCAGAATCTAGCTTTAGTGAGTTAGAATTCCCTATTTTGTGAGATATCTACACATTCATTTTCTAATTTGCAGCTACTTCTATAATACTATGAAAACAAATGACTGTGAAATAATAACCATATAAATATAGAGTAATAAAATAGATGTGTTAATACAAAATGAAGCAAGGATCTATAAGAACACACTATTTAAAATTTACATAAACACAAGAAATATGTTTCCAATTAATGATACAAGCGTGCGCATGAAATTAATTAAAAACTCAGTAAAAACTATTCATAAATTATTTAATGCTAGCTAATTGATTAATCTATTAACAAAGTAATTACACTTATACGCTAATGTTCAATAACAAACTCTTTCAGGGGTATAATTTTATATTCAAACTATATATATTAGATATTCTAATTAAGAATATATACAATCAGAAATAGCAAAAAGTAATGTTACCAGCATGTTGAACACAGATTTGTTCAATCATGTTGATAGCAAAACAACGAAACAAACTGATTTACTAGCGGCTATGCGTAAATCTCATTCATCATATAATGAGAAATTAAAAAACTAATGCAGGTTTAATATGAATATGGCGTACACATCATAAGCACTAATTATTGCATGTTAGATGCAAAATCTATGCGTTGTGCTTGCATACAATGAAAACGTGAAGTTAGGAAGTGTGATTAAAAAACATTGAAATCCAATTAGTTTTTCCAATTACTGTGACATAACTTATGTTAAACATCCGCTTGTGTTTATGTTAGCTTGTGCATTCTCTTGATTGGTACCGCTTTATTGCTATTAATTTTTGCATTTGATGGCATTACAGCAATCATAGTGTATGACGACTAAGATCATTTGACTTTAGTTGTATATTGTGTTGTGTGTGTAACAATTGTGGCACAACTTGTGCCACAATTGTTAGACAATATTCTCGATTGTTATGAATATGTTGCAAGTTGAACTATGAAGATCTATTTTACCTTTTTAAAATATTCATAATTTCGAACAAGTAAATCCATCATGCAATGGGCACCATCAATATTAGCTTACTCTTGTATTAGTATGTTTCCATGGACCCTTACTGATTATTTTCACCTTGAATATTCTATTTTCAAATGTAGTAAAAATTGTTGCCACATTGCCATTGTAAAATATTACTAATTTGTTTGGAAATAAACTATTATTATTATATTATGATAATTTTCTCCCCTCCATTCCTCAAATTATTGATCAAAAGTACTGGATGTGTGTTTATTTATAGATTAATGAATACTTCAGTATAATGAGATGAGAATGCAAAAGCTTACATGAGAAATTTTGTGATGGTAATTTAAAAAGAAATCAAAGTGGCAACATAAAATAATGCAAAATGTTAATCACAACAAATATCAATGTACCAAGCACTGTATATCTTGACTTACAAGCAGTTGCTGCAGGCCCTGCTGTTGTTGTTGCTGCGGACAACGTTAACAATATATATGCTGTTGTTAATAGCCTACCCTACTCTCACATGTTAACTGCCTTGTGGGTGTATCTCTATGCTTCTTTGTTACTATATACAATACTTATTAAATATACAGATCTACGGCTATCGAAATATTACAGGAGGCATGGTCAGCTTCGAAGATTAGGTAACTATTTGGGCAATCATTTTGCTTGTCCTTACCAGATGTACTGTATGTGGCTTAAAAAAATAAACTTTTTTAAGCTCTTACTTGAATTTCAATTGTATTGATTAGCAGTATAGACTTTGGACTATTCTCAGTAATAATGTGTTCTGGACTAAGTAGGATTCTAGGGCATTACCTACATAATGGGTGTTCACTAAATTACCGTTTACAATACATTATAATCTGCATGACAACTGCAATTGAAACAAAAGTGCAGGTAACTTCTTAGATATAATCTTATAGACCACTTTGCAGTTGAATGCAGGACATAACATTAACTGAATTGGAAAGTAGGGAACTTTTTGCTTAACAAACCTAGTATTGCAGGTGTTGTTTAAGTAAAGAGCAATAATTATCATAACTGGTTTAATCTACATCTACAAGAACGGACTCATGTGATAAAAAGTAATCATTCAGCAGCAGATGCCTATTCTATTATTATGACTTGTATCAAAGTACATAATTATTATTAAATTTGTAACCAATCAGTATTTTTTGCCATTTGACTAGAAGGAAAAATCATGGTTAATTAGATAATTTGCATAAATATAAAATTCAATTTTTAAACAAATCCATAGCATTTTTAGATTGATACATATGTATATTTTTATGTGTGGATAACAACTTATCCGGATTTTCTATATACTAAATAAAATAAATAAGCAAAATAATGAATGGTCTAAATAATGATATTATTCATAACACTATACAAGCTTTTTAAGATGAATAAATATTTTTTCATGATTAATTGCATTATTTTTAAGTTATAGCATGTTATCTACTACAGCATGTCAGGTAGCTTACCCCAATGATAGCATTTAGTTCGGACATGGTAACTTGTTTAGCTCTTTCCACTGCTGATGCTACCTGTTGCTGATGCTCCTGCGCTAAGAACGGAAGCATTTGTGCTATAATAGCACTTAGTCTCTTCGCTATTTCTGTCTGTAAATGCAAAAGATACATGTATTAGCATATTGATTTAAATTTAAATACAGTGATATTCTTTAAAATAGATATTTACCTGTTTATGCATCTCCACATTGAGACCATAAGACATTTCATAATACTGAAAAACAAAAATAATTATTTACATTATTCCTTTCATGACTTTAATTAATTGGTAAAGTCTATTTAGTCTATAGAGTCATAAGATGTATAATGCATCTGATAGCATTGGAATACAATGTGCCTTTCATTTCTTCACAGCAGTCATCAAACCAGGAGTTATAGTTTACATATTAAATAACCTATTAGCTTTACTATTGTACAACAATTGGCACATAATTATAACCTTTATTAATTACTATTAGTTTAGTTAATTTTCCCAAAAAATAACTTACTTATTTTGTATTGTATTGTAAATTCCAATTTCTCATACATGGCAAACAATTTAGGTCAGTCTAGGTAACATTATTTAGATTAAATTTATAGTGGGCAATTAGGTTTCATAAAATAATTGTTAATTTTTAAGACTGTGACACCAATGTGCTAAATAGAGTTTAGCAACCATTTAACATATTATTGGAAAGTGTGTTTGTTGTGTTTGGCTGTCTAAATAAATTTTGCTCAATCGCAATATGAAATATTTAAAAAAAAAACAAGATAAGAAAACAAGAGAAAAAGTTTCTTTAATGACATAATTTCACAACGTTTTCAATAATTACTGTTTGAGAACAACTAAGCTTAGCCTACATCATTATCTAGCCCAAACATTCAATATTTACATAATAATTATCTTAGTTTCTCTCTTATCCTTATTTATTTCTGACTTAACAGTGATATTTGTTCTCAAATAAACTTTCTTTATCTTTGGATACATAAAAGTTTAATTACCATAACATAATGCCTCTGCATTTCTGTCTTTTCGCTGGCCAGTTTCTCACATTCCAATTTCAAACTGTAAACAATGAATTGTAACTTAATCTGAAGATAAGATAATGATTAAGAATAAAACAAATCAAATTAGATTATGTTAGCAATGTAAATAAGAACTCAGTATGTACTTACGTATGGTATTGAGCTTGTAGAAAGTTAAATTCCTCTTTTATACGCTCTAGTGTGTCTGCTATTGTAAATTTGATAGGTCCTGCTGGCGGCTGAGGTCCCTGAACAAACAGAAACAAACAATAATAGGGTCCAAGCAGAATCTACTTCAACAAGCAACTTTGAAGAGTAAATTTTCTGCTTTAACAGAATCATATGAATTTGAAAGCCAGTGGAAGTTAGAAAAACAACACAAACCCTTACCGCGGCCGCCGGGTGCCGCGTAGCTGTTGGATACATCTTAACAAAAATCTACTGCAATATCTCCAGTATACACAATCAAATATAGTTCTCTTTTGATCCGTTTGCTAACACCATCGGCACCATCTCCTATAACACCGTCCACCACTGCTATAACACACCAAACACCGGAGAGCCCGACTTACGCGCTAACGACAATGATATGCACAAACTTTGCTTCGAAACTTTTGAATTATCGGTCATTATATTGACATTTACAACTTTTATATAGAATTATCAATCACCATGCAAATAACGCGGTTATTTGTAATTTAACATGTATTTCGAGCAACAGTCAACAGATTTTCGCAAATTTTTTAACCATAAATCCACGCCGTAATTTTTGTTCGGCTGTCATGTCATCCATCATCATTCATCACAAGAATGGCATTCTCGAAATTGTTATACATCGTCATATTTGTACGCAATACATTGCTGGTTTGTCAGTCATGGACTTTTTTGGCTTCTTTCAGTAAACCGAGAATATCAGTTCAAGTTTTAACATTAAATAGTTGGTAGTTGGTAGCACGGGTGGCACCGACCTCCACCGTAATTTCCGCGTCGTGTTTCCGCTTAAGGCTGATGCTCCAGGGTAGTCCGCGAAATTCAAATTTTCTTACGTTTTTTGCAATTTACAGGCCAGTGCTAGATTGTATGTTGATTAAAATATTGTTCGCGATTGTAAGACGTATGTAGTTACAGAATTATAATCATCAAAATCATCAATACAACCCTCCAAGAGCATGCGTGCGACTGCTCCAGTCGCCGCCATGCTGCTCTGCGCTCCGCCGCGCTCTGCCGCACTACGAGAGTGAGTTGTCTGTACAAAGTATCGTACAGCTCTAAGGTGGATGCTCCAGAGTAGCCCACGAAAATCAAATTTTCTTACGTTTTTTGCAATTTGCAGGCCAGTGCTAAGTTGTATGTTGATCATCAATCATCAAAATTATCAATACGGGTTGTATTGATGATTTTGATGATTATAATTCTATAACTACATACGTCTTATAGTCGCGAGCAATATTTTAAGTTTCCAAGTTCATGCTCTTACATAGCTTTTATTAATTTCTCTACAAAATAATTTATAGTTTTGGTTTGATTTGGATTTCTTTCTATTAATTTTATTAATGGAAAATTTTGAAAACATTTCATTTCGTGATTTTCAAATGTTAAGTAATGCAAACAGTTGTACAGGTTCACTCAGCTTCAATGGGAGGGTTTTAAAATCCTTCTGTAGGAATGAGCGTAAAGGCCACTCTACATCACATGCGAATCGCTCACGAAACCGCAAACCAGAATAGTTTGAACAATACGCATTATTTTGCGTGAGCGGAAGTGACGCGATCCACACTGCGGCGTATACTTTTCTATTTATAATCTCCCAGAAATAGAGCATTGCAAAACACAGCAGTTTTATAAAATATTTTTTTCAAACCTCGTTTAATCGTGTTCGAAATAAGAGGTTTTCTTGTTGAGGCATTAAAAAAAAACAAAGTTTCCAAGAACTCTGTAGATGGCGTTGAACTGACTACGTTACTTGGTGCCAAAGCCAAAACGCTTGGAAAAAAAACACAAACGCTCGTTGACTGACACTTTCGTTTGTGAATATAACATAATTTTCTCGCGCTTTGAATCAGTTTTTTTACGTTCCGTTCCTAGCAGTAACTAACCAAGTTCAGCGCCATCTATCCAGCGACTAGGGAAGAGCTAAAAAGAAAATCCCTCATTGGTTTGATACGTTTTTTTTTATATTTGATGCACAGGGCACAGCGAAGCAGCAGCCAAAGGCGGCGTTGTCAAGATCTATGTATCAAGGTAAACCATGCATGCCACCGCTGTAATTCTAAAAATTATAACTCTATAAAAAGGACACGATAGATAATAGTTAGAGAAACGTTGACTTTGAACGGTGCATCACTTATGAAAAGCAGTAAATGATGGCGTGATGGTTGGCAGAGATGAATGGAACAAAAAAACGTGTTGCGCGGACCACAAGTAACATGAGACAAGGGCAGGAAGGTGATGTAAAGATTGTGTTAAACTGTTCGTGTATTTCGGGGGCCTTTTAGACATCGCTAAATGATTTGCCGTTGATGAGCGTCGCTGTGTGTGGCCGACTTTATAATGACTAAACAAAAAGACTCGTAGTCCAAGCTCATTCAGCATTTTTAAAAGCAAAGCTTGGAACTAATTTGTCTGTGGTTGTTTTTAAAATAATGGCAGAATTGTGGACATTTTGACATTAATTTGTGGCAGAATTGGCAGATCGTCGCCGCGCTGCAGCTGTTTGTTGAGCGACTGAGTTTGCAGTGTCGAAGTGTTTTGAAATAAACTGACTGGTTGCTTTGTTTTATCGTGATACAGTGTATTTTCAATGATTATATTCAGAAGAAAGTGCTGTTCCTGAAGTGATAATCTGTTTTTGTGATTTTTTTTTACGAAGCAAAGAGAACCATCATGGATTTCAAAACAGTCGTTTTCAACGCTGCACGAGATGGAAATCTTACGCGACTAAAAGTAAGTATTTTATAATTATAATTCACGGGCATTTATCTTGTCAAAAGACTTTAGGTAATACGAAACCCTGGTATATTGCAGTTGATGGACTACGTTTTCTGCTTTTATCTGTAGAAATAACAGTTACAGTTCCACATTTATAATTATTGCCAATTCGATGCACTGTGATTACAGGTTGAACAACAGAACAGTCATGGCACTTGCGAATTGTTTATTTTAAGTGATATTTCTTATTTTATCTTATCGGCGTTACGCATTGGAATAAAAAATATCCACGTAATTGGTGCTGTCGTAACGTAAAACGAAGTTTTCGACTTACTATTTTGGGAATGCTTATTTTGTTCGACAACGCCTGACATTGACAATTGTGAAACTTTAATCTTGAAATCCTCATTTGGCAATCAATTAGCAAACAGATTATGAAGTGGGTATTTTAATGCTATCCATATCTATGTCGGCAATGGCCTGTACAATTTGTTAACCATGTACAATGTGAAGTGCTGTTAATTATTTGTTGTTTTTGTGAGCTGCTGTTAGAATTTGTTAATACTCGTAATGTCTTCCAAAAACTACATTCAAAATCAGTATGGTGTCAGAAATTACAGTCTTATCAATAAAAGCTATTAAATCAATATATAAAATTAACCCTCTCCTTACCTAGATTGTTTTGATGTATTTAGATAACACAGACCAATTATTATATAAATTATTTACACACTATAACTCTTTATTAGTAATAAAAATATGTACAAGTATCAAAAAGGGTTACAGGGCATCGAAAAATTTGTCCACATCACTGTCAACAGGAAAACTGCCCAGAAGGCTGGCGGCATTGCCACAATAGTGATAGTGTACATCGATAATAAACAATATAATTATCAGTTGTAAAGTTTTGCTTACAATGATAACTAAGCATATTTCTCCATAAAAACCACAAAATTCATGGTAATGTAATTGCAATACAAATGAATGAATATCTGCTGTATTTTACTTTAGGCCTGATTTACTTTGGTATAGGACAGTGGAGAGTAGCAACAAGTATAGTGGCAAATCGTGAAAACTTAGACAGTGACTGTTCACTCGCTACTGTCTGATGGGCTTAAGCCACTGTAGTTATCTACTCTGCTAAACACTTGACCAATGTATAGCTCGAAAGTTGAGTTTTATATCCATTATACTACTAACAACTACACAATCCTTACAATGCCTATCCCTTTTATGATGTGCATTCATTGACTTAATGCCATCTTACTGATTAAGAGGAGAAAACTAAGTTCAATTTGAATATTTCATTATTTCGTGCTTTCTCTACTGTTGCATGTGGTGTTAACGCAACTGTATTCCTGTAGCTACCAGAGAAAACTACTTTCTGACAGAATGTTTGTTTTGTTATGAATATTCACTAAAGACAAAGATAAGAATACACTTTATTGAACACAAAAATTGTAATATTAACTGTTTCACAATATTGCTAATTCTATAGTTACAATGGAGGTCTTACCGCTGATAGCAATTCTTCCAGACAACCCTATTCCTTGCCAATGCACCCCAATTCTGTGTATGTGGTGTCTGGTTTTACATCCAAGTCAATAACAAAACAACTGACAATAGGCATAATGCTGGTGATTTTTTTACATAATTGGCATAAATGTAGTATTGTATTGTATAACAGGCTGGTGTCCGCAACTCCATGTCAAGGCGCGTATTTTGCGTATGGATAAAGGTAGTATTAGTAATACCACATTTAGGCCTCTTAGTCTGGTTTCGAGCTTTGAAAATCCTTCACAGTGCTTTAAATTGGGCATTATTATAATTAGGCCCTGAAATTTCTAACGTAGTAAACCACCTCCCACATCTACTTTTTCTATTCTAATTTAAAATTCCACTGCTTTTTACTTGCAATATGTTGCAAGCAAAAAGAAAAGCTAAGAAGAAAAAAAAGCTAATTTAAGAAACTATAAAATGTTTTTGTATAATATCATTGGCACAATTATTATCAAATGTCAGATCTCTGTTTGTTGACTTCATATCATTATTGTTGTCAATAATATTTAATATTTTAATGAGTTGTTTGTATAAAATTGAATCAGACATACTTACATTTATATTTCTTTTATCATAAAACTTATCTAAAGTTTTGTCGAAGAGTTCAAAATGCTTGGAAGACATTCTGGTCCATGGAGGTGGGCAAAGATCGTCACTCACTGGACGCCAGAGGGTGGAGATTGCCGATGAGGTTGACCACGGCAAAAGTGGTGTGACAATCTGATCATGTTCGCAGGGCAAACATGTCCTCCCACAATAAAAAATGTTCTTCAAGTACCTTCAATTATTATTGACGTTTTTCATAAACATAAATAACTGCATGAGGTTCCATACTTAATAAAGTCCTCAAATAGATTTTTTAGTTTTGTTGTTTTCCCTATGACGTCAAGACTGCATTGGATATTTTTTTCCTTTATCTGCTTGTCTCTGTCTGTCTGTAATACTATGAATATAGTATCTATTCAATTAATTTATACTTGTACAGAGATGCTGTATAAGTGTTCTCTAGAATGTTCCACTAATTAATTGTACATAACTTTACAGACTTCCCAAGCCTCAAGTCTAACCTTTGTACCTAGGTACCAACTTAATGATCTAATTGAAAGTTCGAATGTTCTGGAATCTTCAATTAACCATGTACAACTGGACAGTTCCCAACATTGCCTTAACAATCACAATTAATAGGTAGTACAACACTAGCCTTTTCCTAAGGGTCTTCTTTCATCTTCACGCGGCATCAGTCGTATCAACCACATCACGTGACTCCGAAAAACAATATTCAAATAAACATCAAAATTAATGATCTTTCAGAGAGAATGCTGGCAATCAATTTATTCTTATTTCGGTTGTGGAATCATTTGTTATCCCGTAATGAGGCAGTGTCACTCGCAACTTCCTACATTATCTAAACGACGAGGAAGTGAAACCACTTCCTTTGTGCAACGAAAGTAAAGGAGACTTTCCACTCTGCCAGTGCACACTGCGTCACTTTGCCAGTTCGTCTGGAAATATTACGTTTAGTATTTTTGATATCGTGCTATATTTGTGTTTTGACACGTTTCACTCTACTGGTTACAAGTTTGTAATAGGTAATGGCGTAAATAACATACATGACATAAGTTAATGTCAAACAAGGCCGCTGAAGTAAACATTAAGACATATCGATGGTCATAGGTTGACAACTCGTAGCCCACATTTTTTCACAAAATGAGTTATGTACATCAAAAATTTTAAAATTAACCGCCGAATCTTTCTATTGATAACTCGTAATTCACAAAAAATGTCGCTTGAACAATTTATGCCAGAGTTGACAACTCACAACGAACGAGTATCAACTTGAACTCACTATTGCGCGAGTTACGAGGTGTCAACGCAAAATGCAGTTCGCAAAATTCACTGACAGAGTAAAATTACGGCGTGGGTTTTAATTGTTTAAAAATAGTTTTACGTTTAATTACAACTTTAAATACGTCTATTTATTTCCGAAAAGTGTCCTTGAAGTTATATTGGTAAGTTTTCATTTTTATTTTACGTAGAACGCTCAATAAAAGCTCACTATTTAAATTTTAAGCCATCTTATCATCGATAACTTAATAATTATGTAAAACTAATTAATGAGAAGTATTGAGTTATTTTATGTAATAATCGTAATAAAGTAGCGATTTATTCTTTATCATCTAAGATCTATGCGATAAAGTTTCAACATGGATTATTTAAGCAGGCAATGGAATAATTAGGTAGGTACTTATCTCGACGTCTTTTTTTTTAGTGTTATCATGGAGAAAAACAGTGAAGAAGAGCTTTTTAATGATGTTGTAACGGGCTTGAAGGAACAAGGACTAGTTTCTGTTAACGTGTATCGTAATAAGAGGAGTGAGTTTGTCTACGAAAGTCAATCACAAGAATCATTACAAAAGTCATCGAGCTCTTCCGAGTTACAGTTGTACAACTACGAGGTAAATGGAAACGGAGAAATGATACTTTTGAACACATCAGATCGACTTGAGAATGTTCTCCTGGAACATTCCCAAGTCTGTACTCCTGTATTTAGCGCCGAACAGAGCTGTCAAGATAATGGCGGGACAGATACAGGTTCATCAATTACTGTTTTGAACGATATTACCACTTCGTCATTTATAAACCAGCATCAGATACCTTCCAGCCCAAGTCATAACTCGGAAAACATTGTCGAGAGTATTGTAGAAGTTATACCTGATGCAGAATCTCCTACAATTTTGAACTCATATGATTTTGAAATTGGAAATTTTCATGTTGTTGAGGAAACACGAACTGATACAGACTCTCCTACTATTTTGAACTCGTATGATTTTAACTTAGAACCTGGATTATCAACTTCTCTTGTAGTAGCCACGAGTAGTAGAACGAAGGATGATGATAACTATGACCCGGATCAGACGTCCTGCTCTTCTGAAGATGATGACAGTGGTATGATCGAGGGGAATAGTACTGGAAGGAAGACAAAGAAAAGAAAAGGCTTAGCTGATGCAGAGCATTGGAAAGCCCGCATGAATAAAAAGTTAAGAGAACAGGGAAAAGACTACATAGGGTGGAGAAGAAATGAAAATTCATGTAATACGCATAATGCACCACGATTAGCAAAAACATTGAAAGAGACTTGCAGTTCTGCTTTCTGTCGCGCGTCCAAAGAACGCCACTGCCACGAATTTACATCAGAATGTAGACAGCGATTGTTTGATCTATTTTGGAGTAATACCTTCTGATTATCATTCTTTTTACGATAATTTGCCGCACATGTAATTTGGTTTAATCTAATATAATAATGTTTTTTTAAAAATTTACAGCTCGTAAGTAAATGTTGACTACTTGTAACACGTTAGTAGTGAGGTATTTTTAATATTGATAACTCATAACTGTTTGTTTATTGATTATTTAATGAAAAACCTATGGGGACAGTTTATTGTTTTAAGCTATATCAATAAATAATTTGATTACCTACCAACTACTTTTTTGTTTTATTTTTATTTAATTTTTTTTCGAAATTAAGCTTTTTTTTTCCCCTCCTGTAAAATTTGACACATTGCAGTTACGTGTTGTCAACCTTTGACCATCGATATTGTAAGCGTGCTGAATATTCGCAACAATCTATACTAATATTTTACAGAGGGAAGATTTGTATTTTTGTATGTAACGAATAAACTTAAAAACTAAAGGCCCCATTTGAAAAATTCTTTCAGCAATGGATAGCTACATTATCAGTAAATAACATAGGCTATATTTATTTTATCCCCGTACTCCCACGGGAACTATGCGGGTGAAACCGCGTGACGTCTGCTAGTGCTCAATAAGAAGATTGACATACGTACAGTCTACGTTCATAAAAAAATATTGCGTCTTTGACTTTGTTCGCCATGACTAGAAACATTGTGAAATAACAATGCTAAGTTTTATTAAAACATGACCACGACGTCGTCGTCTGCGACTTCGTAATTGCCTTGAACCAGCCGCGCGATATGCTTATCTACATAACTATGTGCGCTGATTATTCCACTGTGTGATGGACAATAATAGTTATCTGTAGGGAAAGTAGGTGGCAGAGCGTTGACCCCTTTCAACTTGTATTTACACACAGGCTCTACTGTGGGCGTACGTACTCAGAATTCATGATCGAACCAAGAAAATTCAGTGTTAGAATATTCCAAAAGTGAATGGCGCAAGAGAAATCACAGATTTGTTTGCTCCCAAGTTTCTATTTTCGGATGATTGAGTAGCTTGAAGCGATGTTACTTTTTTTAAGCGGATTGCACGAAGGAGCTCAGTTTGAGCTCTATAAAACGTGTATGTAAACTTTCGTTGCTCGTGTGTTTTTGTGCTCTGATTTATATCAAGAAAACGTGGCACGGTTAAAGAGTAGCACCAGCTGTCGTATAGGACATGAACAACTCGCGGATTTTGGATTCGGCGAGTGCCAAACCTCAATCAGCGTAGCAGAATACGACGATGACTGATGATCTCATACGTTTCACCCCGCTACGGATATAAATGTGTTGAAATATTAATTGTATAGCTCCAATACCGAGAAAAGAATCGACTCCAATATCGAGAGAAGTAATACTACGCAGATTTGAATAAGTCACTCAGTCCTCAGACGACCTCATTAACAAAAAGCAATTTCGGTAATGAAGGCACACAAAAGTCAATCTTACCTCGTTTAGAAATCATCTAACTCAATTTTCTGGCAAAATTTTCATCAAAGAAGTAATTTGACGGTTAATTATGTTTAATATCCTTGTGCTTAAATTCTGAAGGAGCATCGACCTAAGTGGGAGTTCGCTGTTTGACAATAATATATACTTTGAGATTGCATTATATTCAGGGACGGGTTAGCTATAAGATTCCATATACACTTGCAGAACAGAACGTTGCTCTCCAACTCCAACGCATCTGGTGGTTCGATACCAACTGTATCCCACCACGTGTTCCCTTTACGAGATCTAAAATAAGTATCGCGAACGGATTTAGAGTATTGCTTACTCATCCCGCATGCGCGAATGCAACTTGCAAGTCTTGGTTAACTCACAAAACGACGCGGTAAAATTAAACCACAGTTATAGTCCAATTGAAACGGCCAAGCGATTAATGGGCCAAGTTAAGGAGACCAATTAATTTTGATGAGTTTGGCTCAAGTTCTCAACAATGCAAAGGTTTCTTTTCGTTCTTCAAGTTCTATTCTGAGGTTAAAAGCGAGTTACAAAAGTTAAATTAATTATAAAAGTTTAAGATTTTCTTGCTGAATAGCTTTTCAAGCCTCCTTGTGTTCTCTGAGCCGGACTAAGACGTAGGGAAACGACTGATGATCTTTTCTCAAAACTTCTGGCCAAAATTGATGTAAAAGTGTAACGAAGCCGAAAGGCACTGTTGTTCTCGTCATTCAAATTTTTATTTTATTTTGGACCTTCTAGTTACGGAGGTATGGGTGGTCAGTTTTTATTTTAAATACAAGTTTTAATTATTGATAATATGTAAGGAACTTTAAATACTTTCATGACCCCTAAAATACAGCACAATGTTTTTAGTGTGACATTGAGTCCTCCCGTAAAACGTGATTTTTCACCTCAAAAAAATGGTTTCCCAGCAATATTTTTTGCGTAGAGTTACTTAGATTGATGTACAGAATAATAAATCAATATCCCTGGACATTACACACAGCGCCATCTAGTGATACACTAAGCAACGAGGCTTGTGTCGTAGACACCAGATAGTTGATATAAAAATATCAACTATAGATACTTTTTGTTTGTAAATACATACTTATTATATAAACCATGACTCGGAAACAAATCTCCATGCTCATCACACAAACATTTGCGCTCCTACCGGGATTCGAACTCGGGACCCTAAGAACGTAAGGCAGCCTCACTACCGCTGCGCCATTCGGATCGTCGAATGCTTGGTTGACGGCTTCGCGAAGGGTCCGTTTACATCTTGTATTTCGCCACATTTGCATCTTTGGCCTGTAAAAACTGCTACCGCCTGCTGCTACACTATACGTGTTCTCGGATGAAGCGCAGACACGCTGCGCGCTGCTCGGGTGTATACTTCGTATAGCGCTGAATTTACAACTATCAACTCTTTCAAAGTACAAAGATATAAAAGAATATATTTTTGCGCCACCGTAAATTACGTTTATTTCAGGAAATGTAGACAGTGACAAAATTCAGCAACAATGATTCAGATAACTTGGTTCCGGGATATACGACGTTTTATTTTATTCACGTGAAATATATAAATGTTTTAGGCATAAAATTAGACCACACGCGCATTCACAGCTTTTCCTCTATTTCGTTTTGTCGCCGGTCATTGCCGGCTCTTTGTGCCGATGTGACTCACTCGCCTCACTCGGTCACTCGCACTCAACCTCCTATTTACCACGAAGATGGAATGAGGAAGGACAAAGTTTTTGTTGCCCCTCAATATGTTTCCTAATAGGCCTTTGTTGATCTCAAACATTGAGACTGATTTTTTTTGTTCGCTTTATTTGGCCCACTGCCAAAACAATGCATAAAGGTATGGACTGTTCCAAACAATTCCGGCACAAATAAGTTTATTAGGTTAAACACTGATACGGGTATTTATTTACATTATTAATATGCGTTCTGTAAACGTTTTCAATATGACATGTATTGACGTTGTTCTTTGTGCGGCTTGAATGTGTCGTATTCGAGAAAATATGTCGCAAACGCACGCTTCATTATCATTGGTGTTCTTTGCATTGTATTCATCAGTTTCTTTAGAATTAGAATGTTACGAGAATTTTCTCCTAATCATGATTTGCCTAGCCTTTTCCCAACTATGTTGGGGTCGGCTGTCAGTTTTACCGGATGCAGCTGAATACCAGTATTTTACATGGAGCGACTGCCTATCTGACCTCCACAACCCATTTAGTACCGAATAATACGATACCCCTTGGTAAGACTGGTTGTCAGACTTTTTGGGCCTCTGACTACCTAGCGACTGTCAAAGATCTACAAATGATAGCCGGGACCAACGCTTAACGTGCTTTCCGAGGCACGGAGGAAACTCTGTATGTAATGGGTGGTCACCCATCCACAGACCAACCTAGGCAAGCACGGCTTAACCTAACGATCGACCCGAGCGGCTGTTATTATTTAACCATGAGCTCCTCCCCCCTTACCCCTTGCCCCTCCTCCCTTTAGCTACGAGAATTTTCTCCTAATGATTAAGTTATAATATTTTCAGTAATGGTAAGAAAGGCATGCTTCGTTTGGAGAGAGTCAAATGAAGGAAAATCTGTGTTGGCGCTAGTGCAGCTCTTCAGCCAAGTTTTGATTCGAAGCGTACGACTTTCCGTTAGTAAATCTGGCTTCTCGGAAACTGCCATTCTTTGAGCACGTATACTTCGGATCCATTGTCAGAGCTTTCTTGGCCAACAAGTACGTGACTCACAAATGTTCTAAAAAAATCTGTCTGTTGCTGTACCACCTTCAAGAAGTTGTCATCCTCTTCCTCAAGTTTTTAAAACGTCTTTTGAATCGTTTTGTTTGTGGCGTTAGTGTTTAGGTAATTGGAATTTTAAATTCACTTCGTACTTAAAATTTCAAATGATGTTTTGATGCGCTGAGGATAGAGGTGTGGCCAATTTTAGGTCAGTTTGTCTAATCTAAATGATCTAACGCAATATGTACATTCAATTGTTATAGCAACAAAGAATCACGAATAGCGAGATTATTTTGTATGTGGCTTGTGGCTCCGTTACAAAACCTTACCGTTAGTTCTATGTTGAGCGGTATTGCTGCTCCGTGTTGCAATTTAGCTCTTGGCTGAATTCCGTTAATAATGATGTACTTACATACATTTGTGTTTATAGGTGTAAAAACACGATGCAATTTCGTTTTAAATCCGTCTAGTGATTTAGTTGTTTGTCATAAAAGTTTGGCACGCATTGTAACCATAGCGTTTAATGTCAGTTGCCAAGTATGATGAAAATTCACTTTTTTTATGCCCATGTTTTTCTTTTAGCATTTTCCTACTAAAGCTTTTACAATAGTCACGCAGTAATTTACATGGGTGGAGAAAATAAATCCATTTGTATTCTTGTCTGCATAAATCTCAGTCGACTGAAATGGCAACACAATTAGTAATCTTCGCGTCGCTGATGCCATTTGTATATTTCACTGCAATTAGAGTTAGGTAACATTCGTTTAGTTTGGAAATCTAATTGACCGTAAGAGGATTACGAGTGATGGTAAACTATTGGTCCACTCTTGTTAGCTGATTGAATAAGCGCACCAAAATAATGATGTTTAGTTGCTATGTCATTAATGTCAGAGGTCCCTTAAACTAAAAAAAATAAAAATGAAAATTCGGGAAATTTTAATTTTGGTCGATGCTTTGATTTAAAGTTTTTGAACTGGTATCAATGTGTCCAAAGAGTTACCAAATCACTACGAATTAAAAACGGACGCCGAAATATTTACAGTGATAAAACTATCTACGCATTGTTCTGTTTTTACTTGTTATGCATTGGGCTATCTATTGTGCAATAAAAACAAAACGATTCAGCTGGTGACACATATATACGGATGTAAGTGACGATAATTTATGTAAATCAGACTGCCACCGTTTAATTCTATTTACACGTAATGTTCTACCTACAGAATTTATTTTTGAGAATGGAGCTGATTGAATTAAAAGTATTGCGTTTTTAGTGTGCGCAGGTGCGAGTGAAGTGAGGAAAATGGGACGATGTGCTTGTGCACCACTTTGATTTATAGACAGTAGCACAGAGTAGCGCAGTACAAAACTACGACACGTGGCCTCAAGTGCTTGCCTAGCTCTCAACGGAGCCGGTGTACATCATACATAACGTGACAAGATAAAGAACATGAGGCACGCTTTGCAGTTGCACCTTTTAGGGCTACCGCACACTATAGACAAGACTGTCTTTAGACAGACAATTACCCTACTAGTGCGAGCGGCAATTCATAGTGTTCGGCCAGACTGCAAACGCGGGCGCGGTGCGACGAGCTCAAACGTTAACTTCATTGGAGTGTCCATAGTGGGCACGCGGGCGCGGGCTAGTCGGCGCGGTCCGCACGCGAATCACGCGCGGGCAGCTCAAGCCATAGCTCGTTCATACAAGTGGCCGCAATGAGGGCGCGGGCGGCAAGTGCGGGAGCCAGGGTTACAACTCCCAAAAATATTTACCCCTTATGCTAAGTCAAAATTCCCACAATTATTTGAAAATCCCCCCTTTTTTTCGGATGGAAAATCATCAAACACCCCCCCCACTCTGGCTTTTACGGACTAAATCCCATCCATGTTCCTTCTTTGCCTTTTGTGTTCCAGAACCGCGGTAACTCTTGCGAACAACCCGTCAATTATTATTATTATTAAATAATAATAATCCCGTCCATTACTCATTCGTCTATGCGCTTTCTGAAAAGTCATATATTTGAGTATGCCACACCGCGCCCGCGTTTGCAGTCTAGCCCAGCACTAAAAGTACCCCTAAAAAATAACATCCCTCTTATTTACCCCTAAATTTGGGGGGAAAACCACTAAGTTGGTAAACCTGGCGGAAGCGGGGATCTCCAATCCCGCGCCGCTCACCGCACCGCGCTGCCATCAGTCTGGCCGCACACTAAGTCTGTCTCGCTCGCACTAGTAAGGAAATAAGCATCACCTTTGTACCTATTTTTCCATTCCTTTCTTCTTTTCTGTATTTAATGTGTACATAAATCGTTAAATAAATAAATAAGGTAATAGGCGAGACGACAAAAAAAAAACAAATTAGTCCGTCAGTTAGATTAACAGAAAATATTTGACCCGTGTTTTTTCTTTTGTTACGTAAAACAAAATTGACGAAGATATGACGCTTATAAAATTCTCAATACGTCACGCCTAGGCATCATTTTTAGCTAGTTCTGACGTCACGAGCCCCCCTCTCCCGAGTTCTGATGCGTTTTATCTTTGTCAATATTCATTGATTTACAAAAAACAAAAAATACGTGTCCATTAATTTTCAATACTCTAACTGACGGACTAAATAGATTTGCAATTTTTTGATACTGTCGTCATGCCTATTGACTGTCTAAAGACAGTCTTGTATATAGTGTGCGGTAGCCCTTATAGAATGGGAACTACTCGCAGAGGTGCTACGTACGAAATAGGTTAAAGACTGTGCTTATGATTATAAAGAATAAGGACTTTAGTAGTTTGGTACTGAGCAGGTTAGAAAGAAATAAATGCTGCCTCAAACAATGTCATAACTTCTTTCGTATCAGCATGAACTACGCGAAAATAGCCCGTCTTGGTAGAGGTTGTATTGTATGCCCAAGCCCCATATCCAAAATAAATTCTTTATAAATATTTGATAATTTTTTGAGTACCTACTAGAAATAAATAAGACATTTTACCATATCAATGCATTGATCATAACATAACACTTAAAACGGTGACAAAACAAATAACAAATATTTACCATGTTTGTTATTGTTATGAGTTCCCGATATTTCTTTTAGCACTCAGCACTGTTGCAAGCGGTATGCTCACGGATCACGGATGTTTATCCGTGATCATGGCTGTAAAAATCCTGTTTTAATGACAGATAGTGTTAGTGACCATATCAGTTTAAAAACTTATATTAAATCAATGCATTTTCCATTGTGTCGTTGCCATTTGCCATCACTGTGTGTGTCAGTCAGCCTGTCAACTCCCTATATTGTTTAAAAGTGTGGACGTTTATGAGGTGCTGTTGGGTCTCACAGACGGAATTAAACGATCGGGCGTATTACCATAGTCACCAAGCTTGATAACAGGAATGGTGATCGCTTATAGCGTCTCTTGTTATTAGCCCAATGAGGTATTTGTGGTTGCCTTTCTCATATGACTCTAGTATTTATCTACGAAGGACTTATTTCTATGATAATGGGATGGGTGATGCTCGTAGCTAACACAGCTTTATAAAATTCAAGAGTCGGTAGTAAGTAGTTTGTCTATGAAATTATACTATTGTAATGTGAGTCAAAACGATGCGGTGTAGTTGGTGTTTTCCTGTTTACAAACTGTAAATATTGAGATCGTTGACTTAATAACAGCCTGTTGCCTGTTTTAATGTAGGATAATTATAGTTTCTGTTGCCTCTTTAAACAGGATCTCAATAATGAGGATCTAGTGCTTTTAACAAAAAGTATACTTTGTTTATGCCATAATATTTTTTTTATGAAGGTCGTTGGTAAATTGATAACGATTGCCAGGGCAAGATAGGAATTTGTTAACAGATTAGATATTTTTATGCAGTTTTAGTAAAGGTAAGAAATGGCGTCGAGTGGAATATTTTTTGTTCGCTTTTGGTTTACCTTGGGTTTTTTTTTATTTATTGGGGAAAAAAAACAGTGGCACGTTACATTAATATAAATAAAAACAAGTATGAGTAAATGTGTTACCAATAAATTTTCCACGGAATACATTTAAAAAATACAAGCTTTACAGACCATGCAAGTTTAGATCTACAAACTAAAATAAGTTATAAAATATTTGTGTTTTTTTTTTAATTTATAATTTAGGTTGTCTTGCGGATATGATGATATGATAATAAATGATGATCATGTCCTGCGGAATCCTAACTAGGTCTAGCTGTCTACTGTCTAGTCCTTCTATCGACTTATTTATTATGGTGGATGGTCCATGGTAGCCCGCGAAATTCAAATTTTCTTACGTTTTTTTGCAATTTGCAGGCCAGTGCTAGGTTGCATGTTGATTAAAATATTTTTCGCGACTGTAAGACGTATGTACTTATGTAGTTACAGTCGCGAACAATATTTAAATCAACATAGCCTGCAAATAGCAAAAAACGTAAGAAAATTTTAAATTCGCGGGCTACCCTGGAGCTTCCACCTTAAGGACTTCCTTTTATAACTAGGTATTAGATTTCTAGAAAATCTTGACTGTCATCATTACAATGTTTTGAATTAAGTACTTATAAAATTTAAATAGGTGGCCATCACATAACAGATTGAAATCAAAAATGACGAAAATAAATTGATAACTACTCAAAAATGTTGGCAAATATTACAACAGTTTACGCAATTATGCTTCTACGTTACGTTATTCAATATTAAAAGAAGATACCTAATACAACGAAAAAAGTTTGAAGTGTGCTCATATTTTAGCTGTAGCAAAACTTGATCGATTGCGTCTAACATTGCGCTAAAAGTGTCGAAAATGTAAAGCAATTTTAAATTTTGTAAGAGTAAGTATATAAAATTTGTTATATAATTCGTCTGACAACTACTTCGCCAATTATTTTCTTTCGTACTTACTTTTTGCCTTGCATTATATTCGTGATTCATAAATTACTTTTGCGAAGCTTTGTTTACGTCAAATACTGCGAAACTATAATTTGGGATGTTGGCATGACTCATCATTCATCGTTTACGCTGGACTGGATGGAACATTCAAGACCTGTTCTCAAACTTGTTTTTGGTACCAATAAAAGAAATCCTACGACTCGACGCATAATGGGAAGTTTCCCACTAAATATCCTTTTAGAATATTAATAAAAACTGCATTACATAACAGGTAATCTATACTTTGTCACCAACCATTTGTACAACTTTACATTCGCTTTATCGCGTCAATGCATACATTGATAAAATGGCAAATACTGATAACCCTCCGACTGGCTGGCCAATAACAGCTTTCGCGATACAACTACGTCAGTAACATTTGTCTAACTAAGAGAATCGATAAATTAAATGATTTTCATAATTCTGTAGTAACCATCATAACATAATATTAAAGCAAATGAACAGTCTCTTTCATTTTTCAAGTCCTTTTCGATCTAGCTAGTCATTACGTCAAGGGATAATGGCCATTCACAAAAAATTGCCAGCTTCGTGGCCAGATAAATAATAATAATAATAATAAATCGTTTATTTATAAAAAGGGGCACATATACAATTAAGTATCTTAACAAATAAAATAGAGCACTGTTGCTTATTGCCTGAACTAGGTGGAACCTGTGTTTCAGGCTAGGAGGTGCATAAATACCTACTTAAAATAAATAAATTAACATTAAAAGAAAATTCAATTACTAAAATTGCAACTTACATAGAAAATAAACAAACAAATGTCAGCAGTTTATTTGCAGACAACAAGTAAATCTTCTGTCTGTGCATAAGATATGGGTTGTAAAAAAGTATTAATAGACTTCTTACAGCTAAAATAGTTTAACTTATATATACTTAGTTTTCTATTTAATCTATTGTACAGAAATGGGCCTAAAAATGAAAAGTATTTTTCCACAAAGGCATGTTTGGAGGTTGCATTAGAAAAGCATACTATATCTTTCCGTCTCTTGTTAGTATTGTCAGCATTGTACTTGAGCATGGTGTGCTGTTTTAATACTAAGTGCATAATGAATAGCTGGCGCACAGTCAGCACATTGCAGGATTTATACAGCTGATCTGTGGGAAAGTAAAAGGGATGGAAATTTGCTACCTTTAAAATTGCTCTTTGAGCCCTTTCAAGGGGAAGCAGGATAGTTTTTGATGCGCCACCCCATGAAATGATACAGTAGTGAATTATAGATTGACATAGGGCGAAATAAACTTGTCTGATTAATTTGGAATCTGCAAAAGTTCGTATTTTTTTAAATACAAATATTAATTTGCGCACTCTTTTAACCAGACTTTCAATATGATACCTAAAAGAGAGTGTGTCGTCTAATATAACTCCTAAGTATTTAATATTACTGGTTTTGAGGATAGAAGGACAATTGCACATGCTGGCTGACCGATTATCACATTGATGGGCATATACATGGAAGTTAGCAGTGTTCAGTTGAGGTTTTCGCATGGAGAAGTGAATGTATTTTGTCTTGTCAGCATTTAATGTTAGTAAATTGTTTTGAAGCCAATTAGTCACAGTATTAAAGCCAAGTTGAGCGTTTTCAAACAGTTCACTGCTGTTTTCAGCAGAAAATATTAGCGCCGTGTCGTCAGCATATGATATGATTTTGCCGTGCTTGATATTTAGGTTACACAAGTCGTTAATATAAACCAGGAATAGGGTAGGGCCCAAAATACTCCCCTGGGGAACACCAAATCCAGTATTTTTCTGCTCATCGCTCGTAAAATTGTCAATCCTAACACATTGGTATCGGTCGTTTAAGTAGTCAGCAAGCAATGTCAGCGGCGTACCCCTTATTCCTATGGCCTCTAATTTTCTTAGAAGCACAGAAACAAAGACAGTGTCAAAGGCTTTCGCTAAATCAAGGAAGACTCCCATGACCTGGTTTCCTTTGCCCAGCAGATGGTATCTGTTCGAAACATTTGCGCAAGGTCAGAACAAGGACAAATAGCTTACTGAAATTGAAGGACTGAAAGGAATCAGCAATCGAGAAAATCGATATTTTAGATAAAAAATATATTGTATAACGTAATGAATGAATAAATGTACGCATTCAGAATTTATGTTTCAATTTGTATGAAGCCTGAGGGAGAACTGAATGACAACAAACAAATAAAATCTGGAGACATAATATTTGTTGAACGAGTAAGAACAGTCTTGATTGTTTGTTATCTATAATTAGATACTTTTTATTAGCACGTTACACGGTACGGTATCATACGCTGTTGAATACTTTCTAGGAGGCATAGTAGACCATGTCATGTTTCTTTTCGTGTCTCATACATTACTTTCATAGCACGGTCATGGTATAGTACGGTGTAGTAGGCAGACTCCTTTATGCTGTAAAACATGCCGAATACTTACTTAATTAAGATGATGAGTGAGATACCCACATGCTCCTTTAAAAAAACCTTATTCAAATCAGCAACTTACTTGTTTATAGAATTCATATTCGTAATATGAATTCTATAAACAAGTAAGTAGCTGATTACTTGATGTCGTCAAGATATGGAGGAATCTGTAAAATGAAATTGAACAGATAACAAACGTAGGTGTAAATATTATGCTCGTGTCTCGCTTCTTGTATTGGGGAGCGAAAGAGACGACACACGTGAACAGGCGCGAAGATACAGGATCCTGGTAGGTAGACCATAATTTCGGACGTAAATGCCGTCTTTGAAATTTACTTGACACGAATGTAGCCCTTAAGGTAAACCACGCAGAGCGTGTTATGGCTTGATGGAATATTTTATGGTAATGTAATTACAGTTCCGTCCGACCTTTAAATGCTACTTGCTCAATTGAATGCATTGCCCTATGTTTGACTTTGTGATGGGCCCATAAAAGATTTTTATTAGAAAATTAATAATGCCGATAATAATGTTCTAAAATTTAAGGTACTTAGGTATTTCTCGACATTAATACGACACGATTACAACATATTGCGTGAGATCAAGCAACTAATAAATCATGTTGATTAAATTACATCTACTGAGTATAAGAACTCTATAAAGTCAAATTCACCCACAAAAATGTAAGTCACAGATTTAAAAACATGAGTTTGTCTCCAAAATAACCAACTTGCGCTAAAACGACTTAAAAAAAAAAAAAATATATCTCTCATCTTTCTTACAAGAATAAACTGAGTCTTCGAGACAATGGAAAAGGTCAAACGTGTTTTCAATGCCAAGGACTCGCATCGATCGATATAAAATGTATAATTTATATAAGCGCAGCCTATATGCTACCTCATGAAATATCGCGTGACGTGCCGAGCAACGACGCAAAATATTTTTTCAAAAAGAATTTCAGGCGAGGATTCCTTCAGACATTTTTTCTGACGTTCCACGTTACTGAAACAAACACGAAACATATTTGTGTTATACTGTGTACTTGACCTTGTTTAGAGGAAACTATAAAGTTTATAAGATCAATTACTGAAAAATAAAGTCTAGAGACGAGTAAACATAAAAAAATATCTTCACAGTAATGTTCAGCATTGTTATCGTATCAAGGAAGTAAAAACCTGAGTGATGAGTGCTTTGTGCTAAGAACACTGAGGAGGCACCGCACTATTCATCACCACTAGACCGTAATGTTCATCGCTGAAAATGGGCAAAGACTCAAGAGGCGCATTATCATGTACTTGGCGGCTACAAGCCAAACTGTGAGTTACATTTTGACCTAGTTTCCACACTACCTAAAAATTTACAATTTCTGCTAAAGGAAATCGAACATTTCACCTTTGGAGCATGTCCTCGATTATAATATTGGCTTTATGAGAACCTCCGATATCCAATATGTCCAGAATTTTCGTCTAAACTGTACATCGATCCCGCGTCTCTGGCGACCTCTAACTCCAACTCAAATATATACATTTACCGCGAATTTCATGAATACGGTGGGGGGAAAGGTCGACCTTCGTCTGAAATTGAGCAAAACTTGCCGAATTGGGTTACGTCCTGAACAAGATTAACTGTACGTGAGCCTCGGTTAGTAGAAATAGAAATTATACCAGCTATATTTACCTTGTTTGTAAGTTTAGCAACGAAACAACAGAATGCTAAGACTGGTTTCTCGCAGCTAGAGATTTTTTCTGTGCCAAAACGTTGAATATTTTAAGTATAAATCTAGTCTACTTGATATTTAGTGTCATCTGGTCAATAGAACTTGGCTGGTGACCTTGTTGACATTGGTTGGTGACAAAAACCTGCGAATACGTAGCACTACACGGTTTCAATCTTGTCTGATGTCTTTTTCTGGGCCAATTTTGATTTAATTTAAGCAACATTTGAATATTGATTGAGAAAATAAAAAGCAAATTCATTAAAATTGCAAATCGCTTTATTCAAGCGATTTTCAATTTTAATGAATTTGCTTTGCGCATTATTGAATTTCATCAAAACGAATGAATGGAAAGAGGAACCTATGTTATAAGGATTGTTTATTTGCTTCTCTGTCTTTTCGAAAACAGAATTTGATGTTTTGTTAAGAATGTTATTTTCCATAAAACTGCAATTTTAACTGACTTGTTTTTTACGTTGAAGTTTAATTTGTGTATTCCTTTTGTTGCAGGTAAGTTGAGACCGGCCATGTCTGTTTACATTTTATAAGGTATTGTATTAATTTTGTTTCTGGAACTCTCAAATCTGTCTATTTATCATAATTGTGAACTTTGTTTTCAACATTGATAATGTCAAATTGTGTTATTGCTTGTCATGTTTGATAAATTAATTACTTAACCAAAACAACTAGCGACGGATTATATCATAATATTTTTGTAGAAAATAAAGGACAGTTGATAAAATGCATGCTGTTTACCATATATACTTACTAAAAGAGTGAAGTGAAGTTATAAGCGGATATACATAATAGTAGTTCTAGTACACATGTAACCATCGCGGGTCAATGATCCTAATTACGTTCTACCTACTTACCTGAACTAGTTCATGTAAGCTTAGGTAATATCTGCTTACTAATCTATCACCTATGTACCATGTAACTACATGCTGTTTTGTGTAACGTTAAAAAATGCACGAAATTAGAATTGGGTAACCTACTAATTTTGAGCAAACTTCTCGAAAAACTTAATTATTATTTTTTATTAGATAACATAACCAAAAACGTGTCTAACATAAATAACTTGAAAATGAAAATGGTTATTCTTTTACTTCATTTTTATCATCTAACTAAAACAAAAGTCAAAAGAACCATCTGAGTCATCACCAACTGCAGAGATTGTTCTAATCTTATATGAAATCAAAACAAAAAGTAGAGTCGACCACTACACTATGAGGCGCACACGCACAGTGCAATGCTCAGTGAGAAATAAACCGGCTCGGTCACAGAGGTCACCGAGCTATGTGTGGGCCGCGGAAGCACCTGCGAGCGCGTGCCATGACCGAATTGGGAGACTCCACTCTTCACGATATGGACACGAACTCGATGTATGCCGAACGATATCGTTCGGTAACCTTCTTGGAATGGGATAAATTAAATCAATATACAACAGAGCTTGGAGATCGACTTACATACAACACGTAACAAGCGAGTGTGACGCAGACTGTCTAGTCTCTAGTAGTTTTAATTTTATTGTTGTATCATTTATCTGTAAGAAGCTCGTGGCTAAATAAAAACAGCCGCATAGGTCGATCTTTAGGTAGGAGGAAACTCGGTATGTAAGGGTTTACATACCGAGTTTTCTCCGTGCCTCGAAAAGCACGTTAAGCTGCAAGCTGGTCCCGACTGTCATTTGTAGATATTTCACAGTCGTTACAGGTAGTCAGTGGCCCAAAAAGTCTGACAACCAGTCTTACCAAGGGGTATCGTATTATTCGGTACTAACTGGGTTGTGGAGGTCAGATAGGCAGTCGCTCCATGTATACTGGTCTTCAGATGCATCCGGTTAGACTGGAAGCCGACCTCAACATAGTTGGGAAAAGGCTAGACAGATGATGATAATTATCATTTTTATCTATAAAGTAATTAAAACGAATATATTTCAACAATCTTTTTTCCCACAATCTCGTGTTTTTTTATGCATTAAACTGGTAATTTTGGTAATTATTATTAAAATTAACCAAAACGATAGAAGTATTATTAGTACAGGTGAAACTATTGCCTCACCAGTCACAACAAACCGTTTGACGTAAAAACTGGTTTCCTAGTCGAATGCCGCACGTTACAAACACAATAACTCACTGACATAAATGGTAGGCCACGTAATTAAATTTTCCTTTAAAGGAGTACTAATGTGTCTAGTTTTCTAATGTTCTCACACACTATTGGCCTTTCACTCGCACGTGTGATAATGCATGGAGAGTAAGGGAGACCGGGAACATCATCGCGGAAGAGTTTATTTATCGATTGGACCTTGACAACCTCGATTAATGCTCATGTGTCCTAATAGTTACTGTCTGTGCCTATGGTACGGATCATGTTACTAGACTATTGTTCTGTCAGTCTTTGTTGTTGATTGACTTTCTTACATCGAGTTCTTCATTACCCAACACTGCAGTGGGGCCCTGATTTTATTATATTATTTCTAGACATAATTCTGTTGAAAAGGGAGTGGGAAGCATTTACCCTTTTTTTTTTAATGGTTAAAACGTTTAACGCATTTCGCACCGTCCGGGGAGACGGTTTGGTTATGTGGGGCTTGCCCACTGCCCACTAAAAATTACCGCCGTGTGCCTACTGTCGCCTTTGTGGATGGGCCGCGAAAACTACGCATGACGTTCGCGACCCATCCAGCGCATCCCGCTTTCGGGGACCAAACTCCTATGGTGATGTCCGGGCTCACCTGAGACATCGCCACAAATCATGAGGGCCGTGCAATGCGATGACGATAGACTCCCCGATCTATCGCCCGCTGACACCTCCTAGGACGGCCATCAGGTCCTGAGGCCCTACTCTCTAACGCTTCGTCCGTATATTCGGATCTATCCGTCTCTCTCACTCGCACTCATCTGCAGACGTGCGCGAGAGAGACGGATAGCCCCTGTTCTCCTGCGACGAATCGCGTCAGCGAGGGAGTCCTCCTCCCTGACGCGCTCCTCCGTCTCCCGCGAGATGGCGTCCTCGCAGAAGGGGAAGCATTTGCCCTGCAGTGGGGCAATACAGGCTAGTTAGTCGATAATTTATAACTACAGTAGCAATTGGTACGAATTTTGTCCACAATTTAAACTACTACACGATGTTAGGCAGCTGATAATTATGACCCTTTGTTTTCCTTTTTTAACCGACTTCAAAAAAGGAGGTTATATGTTCGTGTGTATGTATTTTTTTCTCCCCCATTTGTGGACCGATTCTCATTTTTTTTTAATTTAAAACAGTATACTCCTTTTTTTTTTTTTTTCGGATGGGAAATCATCAAATGACTTCTCCCGCTCTGGGCGGAGCAGGAGGGAGTGTCAGACTTTTACTGACTAAAACCCATCCATGTTCCTTCATCGCCCTTTGTGTTCCGGGGTCACGGTATCTCTTTCGAACAGTCCCGCAACCCCGGCAGGCATCGCTCCTTGCGGACCCCTTCCTATTGCTGACTCTCGACACGGCCTGTCGTCATGAGACGGACGGACGGCGAGCTAGCCCATAGCCCACCGTCCACAGGCCCGCGCCTACGGTGGCCGGGAGCCACGTGGTGGCCCCCGACGCCCGGGGCGTCTCCCGCGGCGGCCGGGACGCTGTGAGGTTCTCTCCCTCTCACGTTCCGCCACCTCCTTCTCTAGCATTACTGCTTCGCAGAAGGAGGTGACGGCGTCCCATTCCGTCTCGCTCCGGACCATGGCTTGCACCAGGGCCGGACGCGAGAGGTCGCCGCCGCCAATCGCCGCTTCGAGGACACGGCGGTGCTCCGCCCACGCGGGGCACACCTCCACCGTGTGCTCCACCGTGTCCTCCGGTCGATCCTCGCAGTGGAAACACCCGGGCGTTTCCTCCCGCCCGATTCGGTGCAGGAACCTCCCGAAAACACCGTGTCCGGTGAGGACCTGCGTCAGGCGGAAGGTGAGGACGCCGTGGCGTCTCTCCAGCCACTCCTCAAAGAGGGGACTTATCGCCACTATCGTGGCGTGCCCTGCACGGGGTTGCGACAGTCGCTGTCTCCATGTCGCCATGAGATCCCGCCGGAAGTCTGTCCGCTGAGCGACAATTTGTCGCGGCAGCGGAGTTTCCCCCCGGCGAAGCGCCTCTGCGCGCCATTCATGCAGGCGCGCGAGGACTATCGCCTCCAGATCCCATGGCGGCAATCCGGCAAGGAGGCACGCCGCCTCGCGGGCGATCGTGCGGTACCCACGGGCCAGCCTTACGGCTACCACCTTTTGGAACGCGTTCAGGTAGTGGGCTGCACGCAGCCTCAAGGAACGCGCCCACACCGGGGCCCCGTAAAGGGCCATGGACCGCACGACCCCCGCGTAGAGCCTCCGGCAGGAGGCGTTCGGCCCCCCCAGGTTGGGCAGGAGCCGCCTGAAGGCAGCCCCAGTCCGTTCCAGTTTGAGGGCCAAACGTCGGAAGTGCTCCACGAAGTTCCACCGGCTGTCGAGGACGAGTCCTAGGTACTTCAAAGTCGACTCGACACCGATGGATACCCCTCCTACCGTGAGTAAGGATCCCGGAGGTGGCGCATTCCGAGGCCCATGAAAGCACATGGCCTCGGACTTGTGCAATGCCACCTCGAGACCCAGTTGCCGGATCCTCTCAACGACTATCGCAACCCCGCGTGTCATAGCTTCGGCCGCCGCCTCGTGCGACCCCCCCTGTGCCAGCACTAGCGTGTCGTCTGCATAGCAGACCACGCTGACGCCGCTAGGGAGGTCGGCGCGCAGCACCCAGTCGTACCCGATGTTCCACAAGGACGGCCCTAGGACCGATCCCTGCGGAACACCGCACGACATCTCTCGCCGGTTCCATTCTCCGCTGCGACCGGGGTAGATGACGGCTCTATCCGTCAGGTAGTCCCCGACCACACGACGAAGGTAGGTCGGCACCCGGTGATACCGGAGTGCCTCCCTAATGCAGCTCCAGGGCATGGAGTTGAAGGCATTGGCGATGTCTAGAGACACCGCCAAGACAACCCCACCCCGGGACACTGCATCCCCCGTCGTGAGGGCTCTCACGCGCATGATGGCGTCCACCGTAGAGCGCCCGAGCGGGGCCGGATCTTGCGGAAACCAAACTGGTGTTCCGCAAGATCCGGCCCCGTCCCCGCAAGGTGCTCGGCGAGGCGGTTTGCAATGACTCTTTCGAAGAGCTTGCCCACCTCGTCGAGCAACACTATGGGCCGGTATGCGGACGGAGAGTCCGCAGGGCGCCCTGGCTTCCGAATGAGGACCAGCTTCTCCGTCTTCCAACGAAGCGGGAACTGGCCTCTCTCCAAACATGCGCTTAAGAGCCCCTCCAGTCGGGGCCCGAGAGCCTCCGAGGCCAGGACCCAGGCTTTGTCAGGCAAGCCGTCAGGTCCCGGGGCGGTATTTTTGGCACTGAGCCTGCGTACCGCCACTCTCAGGTCTACCCCAGTCACTTCCGGAGTGTCGTCGTCGTCGTCCTGGTGGTCCGCTTCAAGCACCGCAGGTAGCGGAGCCATAGGCGGGGGGGGATGTTCTCCCCGCGTAGGGAACAGAGTGGTCACCACGTCCTCCACGAGCTCAGGCCGGAGACTCTGCGTCAGTGGGGGGGCCCAGGTGCGGAGTTTATCCCGCACCATCTTGTAAGGCCGCCCCCACGGATCTCTGTCGAGAGTCCCCAGCAACTCCTCGCGGGCCAGGTCCCTGGCCCGCAGGACAGCCTCGCGGAGGGCGGTCTTCGCCGCTCTGTACCCCTCATAAAGCTCCGCCTCGATGGCTGCCGCATTCGGTGGGCGGATGCGGAGCCTGCGATGCCTGGCGTACAGGTGTCGCGCAGCCACGCACGCCTCGCGCAGAGACGTCAGCTCTCGCGACCACCAGTACACCTGACGTCGGGCGCTTCCTGGCCGGACTCGGGGCATTGCCACGTCGCATATATCGGACATGGCCTCCTGGAACCACCCTGCCTCATTGTTAATGTCGGCAGGCCTGTCTGGTGATGTCACCCAGGCCTGCACGATCGAGGCTTCCAGGAGGAGCTCCCGGTCCAGCTGCTTCAGCGCCCAACGCGGACCACTCGGGGCCTGTTGGACCGGCGCGCTTGAGGTCTGGGTGGAGACGTCAAACCGGATGTACCGGTGGTCGGAATAGGTCTCCACCCCCTCCATGACACGCCAGTCAACGACACGCGGCGACAGAGCGGGGCTAGCGAACGAAATGTCCACTACCGACTCGCCCCGCATCCGCACACACGTGGGAACAGAACCCCGATTTAGGACGACCAGGCCCTTCTCCAGAGCCCAGTCCTCCACCATTCTTCCCCGCACGTCTGTGCAACGGGAACCCCAAGCCAAGTTCTTGGCGTTGAAGTCCCCGAGGACAAGTACGGGGAGGGAATGGTTTCCGACGACGACACTCAACTCCGCAAGGGAGTTGTGGAACTCGGCGAGAGTTCGGCTCGGGGAGAAGTAGACTCCCACCACGACAATCTCCCCGAACCGTGCTGCTACGCACCCCCGACCCCTCCTGACACTTTCAAGGGTCGGGGTGCCGGCGGCGGCCGACGACACAATGGTCACTGAGCCGCTAAGGTCCGCCACCCAGTCTTCCCTGGGCAGGACAAAATACGGCTCAGCGACCACAGCGATGTTTATCGACCACTGCGCCATGCTCTGGAGCAACAGATCCTGAGCGCAGGCGCAGTGGTTGATATTCGCTTGGAGGAAGCGTAATGGAGCCGTTATTGGCATTCCATTACCGCTTCCTCCACTCGGGCCCCCTGTGAGGGCCCCGCTGCACGTGCAACTGTCGCGACGGCGGTGGCGGCAACAGCGGTAGCGGCGGCGGTTGCGGCTGCGGCGGTGGCGACGGTGACGGTGGTGGTGGCGGTGGAGGGCCCTCCCCTGCCTCTAGCCTTGGCCTTGGCGGGTGCAGCGCAGGCCTTGCTGCCAGCCCGGTGATCAGCCGGCTTGCCAGACGCCGCGCATGCAGCGCAGTGCGGCGTGGCGCAGCAAGTCGCGGATGTGTGACCGGGCTGACTGCAACGGAAGCAGAGGCCGCTGCGGTCGACCTCCGAGGCGCATTGCACCGACACATGGTGTCCCACATGGCAGCGGTAGCACCTCAGAGGTCTGGGCTCCAGCAGCTTCACCTGCGCTGACACCCAGCCCACCAGTAGCCTACGGCCCTCCACAATTGCCTTGGCCGCCGTCACAGGGCAGCTTACCGTAACGGTTCGCATGCCCGTGGAGTCCGGACGAAGAGCGCCTGCCCTGACCTGATCGGCAGGGCACCCTCCGGACCTGGCAACGGCGGCCACCACCTCCTCCTCGGTCACTGAGTCGTCCAGACCCAGGACGCGCAGGTCTGCGCACCTAACGGGCCTGGAAACTCGGGCGTCGTCCGCGTTTAGGGACGCTCTTAGCTTTTCAGCCAGAGCGTCAGCGGACGAGACTCTGGTTTCACCGGGGATCTCCAGCAACCGAGCTCCCGTCGCGGTTACTTTAAGCCGGAGGCCCCCGGTGATCCCGAGCTCCCCGAGATCCACCGTCTCCTTTGCCTTCGCCAGCAGGTCGCGGTAGGACACGCCCCTCTTTTCCGCGTCCGGCTGTAGTGTAATCACTACAGCTGCGGTCTTCGGGGCGCGGAGCCTAGCCGCGATCTTTCGCGCCCTGTGCTGGCGCTGCCGCTCCTCATTTCGGGCCTTTTTGGCCGCCTTTCGCCCCTTCCGCTTCTCCCCGACCACCTGCCATCCGGCTTCAGCCGCGGGAGGGGTAGGGGGCTGGGGGGGCGGTGGCGGTGGCGGCAGCTGCTGTGCCGCAGGTGCTGGCCCACTCGCCGCTGGCACTGTCACCGGCACAGTCACCGGCTGTGGGGCTGCCTTGCCCTTCCTCCTCCTGGACGCCTTCTTAGCCGGCGCCGGTGTCGCCGGAGCCGGCTTTCCAGGGGAGGGCGCCATTGCCCTACCGGAGGACTGGCTCGACGGCCCAGGTCCGGGCGCGGCAGCCACAGCAGCCGCGTACGACACCGTGGTCGGCATCGTGCTCGGGCCCGCGGCAGACTTGTTTGAACCCAGGGCGGGGCGCAGAACAATTCCCTCCAGGACGGAAAACCGCGCCTGGAAGGAAGCCAGCTCCCGCCGCACCAGGTTCAAAACCTGATTTTCAGCCGGCACCGGCTTGGCTTGTCGCTGCTGCTGGTGGCCCCCATTTGGAGGCGCCACGCGGGTGCCAGCCTCACGCAGACTAGCCAGGTCTGCGTGGAGCTTGGCGTTCTCCCTTTGGAGAGCCTCCATCGCAGCCGTCAGGCGGGCCAACTCCGCCCGCAATTTGGCCACCTCATCTCCACGTATCGGAGGGGGAGGGGAAGGCCCCGCAAAGTTGGCCTCCACTGCCGCCATGATGGAGGCGGAAGCCGCGGGTATGGCCTTGAGTTTGGACGATGCCTTTATCTTCAAGGCCACGCCCCTTATCGCGGCTTCCACCTCTTTTGCGAACCTGGCCTTACGCTCCACCTCAAAGCCGCCAGGTGCACCCGCCTCGTCGCCAGACCCGCGAGCAGTTATGCCTGGGAGGCGCCCCTCTTCGGCCAGTCTGGCCGACCTCTCGGAGGCAGCAAGCCCCCCCCTTTTGCCTCGGATCCCACCTCGCTTACTGGTGGGGATCTTTCGGGCCGAGGCCATCTCTTCTTCGGATGACGACCCTCGGTCGCCATCCTTCCTGGACCGCTTGCGGAAAAACTTGCTGTTCTCCGCAGCAGTCCCGGCCCTCACGCGGTGGGAGCTCTCTGAGCCTCCCGCACTAATCTCGCTGGATGCGACGTCGGACTCCGACTCCGCATCCCTCCTCTCCTCTCCTATGCCGTTACCGGCGGTGTTTTTGGTTTTGTTTTTTGAAATATCCATATTTGAACCCACGAGTATGGGGGAAATAAAAGTCAATCTGGGCAGAGACCCCTGTACCCAAGATAAGCAGATTTTAGCATTTATTACTCGCCAGAGGGTCTGCAGGTACCCTGGCGAGGGTGATCACTAGCGACTGATTCGTTCCATGGGAACACCCGTCAGCCATACATCCCCTCGCGGTGCGCCGCCGCTTGGGATTTGGGGTAACTTTTTATAGAGGTTTTCTACCTCGCAGTCCGGGCGGTTAAGCCAAGACCCTCGGTCCCTATCGAAGCCGCGAGACGTGATCCACAGCACTTCGACAATGGGATTACGAGACTGACGGTGACAAAGAAGGACGCATCCTACTCTGTCTGCTCGGAGGCAGGGTGAGTGCACACCGAGCCCGCCCTCACTCCTCTGCTATGCCCTCTGCTGTACAGAGGGTCACGCAGAGGAACGCACCGGTGGTCCTGGCAGGACCCCACCCATGTCAGAATAATTAGCCGCGGCAGTAACTCTCCCCGAGGGATAAAAGGAAATTCTCATTTCCTCTCATTCCCCGGGGAAGGATACTGCCGCGCCCAGGGTGCACCGGCCCAGCAGCTGCTCTTCCCTCCAGACGTATCGAGAGGGACCAGCAACCGCCAGACACACGTGGAGGACTTCTGACATCGCACCCCAACAGTATACTCCTGAGGTGATGGTCCCATTTAAATTTGGTGAAGATCTGATGCTGGTCTTCGGAGTCAATTGAACTCTTCAAAAACAGACAGCAAATCTGTCGACATTGCTGCAATCGCTTGGATGTTTATTGTTTATACAACAGCATGACGTAACATCACGCGTGTATGCTCTGAGGGGGCACGCAGATGTGTATAATACACCCAGATTATGAAAATTAGGTATGCGGATTGATGGACAAAGATTTTATTAGCCTGTCAGAAGTATTGCGAGAAGAATTTATGAATGTGGGAACCTCTACTTTGTTATTTTGTATATTTTAAGTTATCTCTTGCTCTTTTTTATTTCCAGTTTTAGATACAGTAATTAGTTTAATTAAATACAAAATAAATGGTTAGTTCCATTCATTGGACATAAGACATAAGCCTATTACCATGACATGTGTTGTTAATAATGTAAAATAAATTAATGGCGTCTTGTTTGGGAACAACTAATAATGGAAAAATAAATAAAAAACTATTTTGCAAAAAATAAAAACCGACTTAAAAAAAAAACAAACAAAAAAAACACAAAAAGTAAAAAATAACTTAGCTAGCTGGCTAGCTAGCTAGTTTGCTAGCTTAGCTTCAGAAGCCGGTGACAAAAATACCCAATCAATCAAACAAAGGTCAAGCTTCAGAAGTCGGTGATAAAACACTAAATCAATCAAACAAAGGTTGAAGTCGGTTATATTTTTTGCAAAAAAATTTTTTGTTTATTTTTCCATTTTTCTTCTTTTGCATTGTTTTGTTTATGAGTGGGCCGCAATAGGTAGTGTTTGTTTTTTCATAATCATTAATTGCTACCAATGTGTCATTAACTTTTTTTAAATTTATTTGACACACAAAATAGTAGGTTACGAATGTTACGATTAAAATTAGCATAAACGAGTTATCAATTTATCAAGTATCAAGCTGCTATAGTCTGTGCCAGATAAGTAGGAATTAAAGGTCATTGCTCTTTCCTTAATTTATCTGCGTAGGTACCCCGACAATACGTTATGAATCGTTTTTTATTATTAGAAAAAGTCAAGGATCATGATAAAGGTCGTTTCGGGACAAGTTTATGTCATTATTTCTGTTTTCGCAATTATGTGTTTGAATAAATGTATGCGGGTTAATGACCTTTAATTCCTACTTATCTGGCGCAGACTATAGAATATTCTCGGATCTTAATTTCTAGTAGATCGAGCATTTCAGTTGTAGCAGTTTTGACTAGGGAATTTCATTTCTTGAACTAGTTTTTCATAAACGAATTACCTGTACCTGTGTGTGGGCAGAGGTAGTAATGATCATTCATTACTACCTCTGCCCCAAAACAATGTATTTGGGATCGGCACAGCATTCTTCAACCATAAGTCTCTATTAGCGGAATTAGCTGCCATCCACATCTTCGCTCCCCTTTGTAACCATTTCATCTTTAAACAATCCATCCATCTTTTTGGTCCTTAGCTTCTCATGATTTTGATTTTTTTTTGTGTCAGATTTAGAAATTTTATATTCATTCAATTTGGGAAAAGGCTACTTAGATGATTATGATGATATTCATTCAAGTCATTAATAGCATACGGATACGATGATTTGACGTTAATTGGCAATTAATTTTTTGTTTAAAACTCCTTAAATATTTTAATGTAAAATAGTCCAGTCGTAAAATAGCTTTTAAGTGTTAGAGTGATTACTTTATTAAAATTTGTTCTCGCAAGCCATGTGGCCTAAATGAAGATTATTATTGGCTTTCGTATTAATGCGCATTTTAGTACTTATACTATTGAGAAACTTCAGCCAGTCGATTAGTATGGCTAGTCGTTTACTTTTATGATGAGTGTGGAGGTACTGTCACGCACGAATGTCTACTGGTACCAGGAGAGCAGATCTGCAAGTAGGACGCCGTGTGTTGTGCCAGTTGCGTGCTTTAAATATAGCAGCAATCAAGATAAAGGTTACAAAAACTGTGCCACCAAAAAGCATCTCGTTATTTTAATAAACCTCTAGTAATGCGAATGATTTATAACTGTGTGCTGTGGTACCGGTTTTATCACTTCCATTCTATGGTTTCTTTAATTAAATGGATTCTAGTCCACCTTCCATCGTTACACTTCCGACAAGATTCTTTTCATAAACTTCGGACAAAAAGGTCGTCTCTAGCTTCTTTGATCCACCGTTTAGTACCGAACTAACGGTTTTATTGAAAACTTTATCGGTAAACTGGCTTACGTTTAAATAGAATCATCGAGACGTAAAATGAAACTTGAACGAATACTGAGTGAATCAATTTGACGCGGCTCCAACGCTTCCGCGGTTCTCGAATCTCGATAGGTGAAAGTGGTTTAGAACGATATGATTAGGTGAGCTGCGAGCTTAGCGCTGCTTCTAATAGCACAGAAATAGTACGGCTCGGAATATCTGTGAAAACAAGAAAATGTTCATAGTTTCTAATCTAATATTACTAATCGTCTTTGCTGTGCAGTGGAAAGAAAGTTTAATTCGATTAAAGAGAAATCAGTAAGGTGTGTGACAGGGTAGATAAAGATAAATTGTTTGGCACTTACGAATATTTACAGATTTGTTTTAGTCCCGAAATCTTATGAAGTTATACGACGCATGTAAATTGAATGTCTAAAGATGATGAAAATATTACAAATAAGTAAAATTATAAATGTCGTGCGTTCAAAGTAAATGAAATGTAATTCTGTTACCCTTGGACGTCTTTTGAATTTTGTATATTTTGGTCACATCGTCCGTTTCGAAGGTCTTGAATAGACTTGAACTTTATGATGTTAGTAGGTACTACGAAATCCTCCATCTTATTAGTAAAGGTGAACAATCATTTACATGAGAATATAAAGCTTATGCTTATATCACTATCACTACATAGTATAAAACAAAGTCAATCTGGCTGTCTGTCTGTCCCTATGTATGCTTAGATCTTTGAAACTACGCAACAGATTTTAATGCGGGTTTTTTTAATAGATAGAGTGATTCAAGAGGAAGTTTTATATGTATATAAGATGCATAATATAGTAGAGAAACACTGATAATTTTAGAGGTTTCTAATGTGATGTAGTAAATAAACACATTTTTTGCGCTTACATTGCAAACGCTGGCTGAACCCTACGAGATAGATCAAAATAATGTACTACAGAATTGTACACCTTAAAAAGGTCTACAAAAAAGTCCGCGATGGTAAATGTCTATCTTTTAGGGATAACATACAGTAACCATTTAAAAAATGGCTTTTTACGAAGCGATTTGAAGCAATACAGCATTGATCCTTATCTAATTCAGTACCTTAAATACATTGTGCATTTAATATAGATCAATATGGCCCTTTACAGTATATCATTTAAATGAATAATTTAGAAGAAATCACAGAATTAAAATTACGCGCGACTGAAAATATCATTCTCAGCGAAACAAATGGGGTCGCAGTGTAACAGTCTGTTGGTCACTCTATCCATTTTTCATCTTTTACGTTTTGCGTAAAAAGTAATGCATTATTTTAGAAGCTTATTTATGGTGTATGGTGTAAATCTATATAGATTATTTTCAATATCGATTTTAAAACGAATTTACCCTAAATACTATTCAATTTAAATGAATATCTTAGGAGTTATCGCAACTGCCGGGGTCGCGGAACTGTCTAAAACGGGTACCGGGGCCCTGGAACGCAAAGGGCAACCGAAAGAACATGGTGTCTTAGTCAGTAAGTCTGACAGTCCCTTCCGCTCCATCCAGGGCGGGAGGACTCATTTAATGAGTTTACCACCCAAAAACAATACAATTATTGGAAAATAAAGGCACCCACCCGCATTACAAAATAGGGGCGGGTCGCTAGTTATTTTAATATAACTCTGAAAAATGACTTCATAATGACTTAAACATCCGTTCGTTTAGCGGTTTCTCGACCAAATTCAGAATATCTCGACCTTCTTCACACGAATCTTCACGTGAAGTTCATTTAGTTTGATGTCAAGTGTTATGTTTGAGCGTGCTCCATCGACCTTGGTCTACTGAACAGCAAAATTTAAATCAATAAAGCTCTAATCTTCTGAACGATTAACCTTTCAATCGATGGGTTCAATTCATCGGGAATCGTCATTGTGCTTCTTGTTCTATTCAATTCGGATCAAAGCAATCGCATAATCGTGCAAATATAATCGAGGAAAATATAAATATTAACTTAACTATAAACAGAGGTAAATTACCGAAACCTAAGAGTTAAAAGATCAAGAATCTAGACGAGTTCAGTCAGTATTTATAGCTTATTTGCTTTTGCGCATAATGAAAAGACGTAATGAAAATGAACCGATCTAAATGCAACGAATATCGTCAGATTTGTGTTGCTAACAGATATCAAAGTAACTAGTATAATATGTGAAGGTGTATAGCATCATTGTTTGCCTTCAGCATAATTACAATAGTGACAGAAGTGAGCAGTTTCCAGAACGTTTCAGAACTTTGGAGTATACTTGCATTAATTGACTTAAAAGTTTGTCCAAAAGACAAGCTGAAGTTGCAAGTTCTTCCGTCAACATGGAGTGTTACGAGATTGCAAATTGTAATCAAGACTGAGTGCGTTCAATTTACTTTCAGATCTGTTTATTCTAGTCCTGGAGTTTTTACAGCAGTTCTTGCGGTTGCCTAGTCAACAAATGGTGCTAATTAGCAAATACAAAAATAGTATTCTAATTACACAGTGACCGTATTAAATTCTTGAAGTCGTTTCAAATAACTGACATTGGCGTTATTAATTTATACTTGTACTATAAATCAGATTATCGAGTTAGCAATCACACGGAGATAATATCGCAGATCTATGTGTTACGGAATATTCTCGTTTTTTTTTTTCTGGTTTTTCTAATTGGTTATTTTTGACGTCAATAAATAACCAGTTGGGACTAGGAAAAAATTAACTGATAATCGATTTATATGTAAGTATACATAAATACTTCCTACTCTGTATTTATTTCCAAGTTCAGATGAATTTTTTTTAATCTAGCGAGAACTCTTTGGACTCGAAACTTTTCAGAAACATTTATTGATGATAATAATTGATAACTTACTTACTAACCTACGAACTTATATTTTCACCATGGACAGATCTTTCGCGAAATGTCAGTGCATGACACAAGTAATTTAATTGCTTCGACCTATTATGTAACGACTTCACATTCATAAGTATGTATCTTGATTATAAAATTTCATAGTTCACGCATTTATTTAACCTTTTGGAAACGTCCTTGAATGAAATCATTAGACAAATGACTCACTAAGTGCAGTGCGTTTACATGCGCTGAGGTTGGTAACATATTGTATCTCCTAATATTTGTATGAAAAAAAAAAACTGCAGTTGGCTTCGGACAGTTTTGTGAAGCGATACAAACATTTAGATCTTGTAAAAAAGGGCCTGAAATTAGTTAAAACTTTATTCGTTCCCTTTAAAAAGCGAAGTTCGAAAGTGCGATATGGATCCCAACAAAAGCCATGCGGTGCAATGTTCATTATGAACCACAATGGTAAGGTCGTCAGTTAACGATCTTCCGCAATCCAGGTATGGTTAAAAGTAAAACACGTTTCGTGAAATTCTCCACTCTGGGGACTCTGGGGGGGGGGGGGGGGGGGGGGTCGAAGTGGCCATCAGCCGGCATCATCCGGGTTCCACGTGAATTTCTTAATTGGTAGCTTTGTTCATTTAACGCTTTCCATATTATGGAGTTGTTATTTAAAAAAAAAACGCTTTTGGACTTCGGAGTCGGTTACCTCATTACCTGTTAAAAACTCCTTAAAAAGGCGCTTTCTCAAGGGCTCTGCTGAATATTATTTAAACTTCTGATTTGGACGTTTTCGACGTTATCCCTGTAATTTCTCTTTAAAATAACCTTAAATATTAATCTCCTCGAGCTCCTAAGCGCCCGCGCAGTATGCTCGTGGCGCGGGCGCTTAGAAAGCGGCTTACACGTGGGTGGGTAGGAAACTACAGCACAGAATATAGATAATAGTACTAGCTACAGTATTTATTACTAACGTGAAAGTTGACAATGTTTAGTCCACTATTTACGAGCTTATACAGATTATCTCTACTCATACTATAATTCATTGGTATTTTAGTTTAAAAACAGATAATTTTCGCAAGGTTTTGACCCAAGGTGATGCATGTTTCTAGACGAGGGTTCTGTACGAACATAATCTCATATACGAGAGTGTGAATTTAGACAAGAGGTTGATTAATAATGAATGGCCAAACTATACAGAAAACAGTACCAACCATTTTGTTGTTCCATTAACAAACTAGGCGTATGTAGGTATAACGTTGTTTGTTTGGATATAATAATATTTAGTTACCGCGTGCAATACGCGGTAACTAAATATTATTAGCTTTGATAATGTACACAGTAGGCCATTTTCTGTTCCAGTTTAGTTTTGCGAATTATACAAAAAATTTAATAATTCTAATTTTAGTTATTCTTACTGCTAGAAAGAGCCTAACAGTACTTAAGTCAATAACTAATGGTATTCAATGGTTTCCCGACGAATAGTCATTGGTTTTGAACCTCCGTTTTGTAAAAAAGCTTTAGGTGTGATTTTGAACATCCTTTCCAAAGGCAAAAACTGCTAATGGGTCCATTCGATATTTCTCAGTAGTAGCCCGGATTCTGGAAATTGGCGGAAACAGAGAGTGCACTTGTGCCTGCGCACACACTTGTGCACTACAATATCTCCCGCGCTGATCGCTAATATCCGCTGAGATTGGCCGCCGTGACCAGGCCGTGACCGAAAACGGTCCGGAGGCTATTGACACCGCTTGGAGCTTATTTACGAAACGAATTACGGATTGCTCGATTCCCAATTACTTTATTTCGTTGTGTCATTCTGGTTGCCTCGGTCACTGTCCTTATACAAAAAGGTATCTATTACACGCGCCGTCGCTCGCCAGCTGTATCTTCGCCTGGGTAACTTTGAGGCAGTTCAATCAGACGATCAATCGGTTTGGTTTCATTGCCCAAATTACTTTGACCGGGCATTATTTTCGCAACACTAGAACAGACATGCTACTCTAGAGTTCTAGACGTCTAAAATACGTATTAGCTAGCTGACAACAGCTAACTAATACGTATTTTAGACTAGACGAGACGAGTTCACAAGAACTCTCAAAAAGTGTGTTAGGTACACTATCAATCGTCTCAGTTTCTCTTACTTTAAATCTAAAGTCTTTTCAACCGACTTTCAAAAAGAGGAGGTTCACAATTAAACGGTATTTTTTTAAATTTTTGTTTTGTGTTTGTTACCTCAGAACTTTCGACTGGGTTAACCGATTTGAATGATTCCTTATTATTTGAAAGCTGGTGCTTCCCGTGTGGTCCCATTTAAATTTGGTGAAGATCTGATGCTGATCTTCGGGGATATACAATGGAACTCTTCAAAAATAGACGGCAATTCTGCAGTGATTGCTGGAATCGCTTGGACGTTTATTGTTTATACAACATCATGACGTAACATCACGCCTGTATGCTCTGAGGGGTACGCAGATGTGTACAGTACAACCAGATTTTGACAGTTATATTAGTTTCCATTTGATTGGAGATAAGCCTATTACCATGATTGTATTGTTAACAATGTAAAATAAATGTATAGCAAATATTTGTATAGGATATTACTATTAAAAATGGAAAAATAAAAAACTTTTTTGCAAAAAATAAAACCGACTTTAAAAACAAGAAGTCGGTTAAAAAAGTAAAAAATAACTTTAGCTTCAGAAGTCTGTGGCAAAAAAAACTGAATCAAACAAACAAGTCACCGACTTCTGAAGCTAAAGTTATTTTTGTTTTTTTTTTTGTTTTTGAAGTCGGTTTTGTTTTTTGCAAAAAAGTTTTTTATTTTATTCACTTTTCGTCTTTTTTTTAAGTACTTTTTTTATCGACAAGCTGACACCATAAAATTGATAATAATGATATGTTTGTTACGACACTACAAACTATAGACTTCTACGATATAATCATATAGTAATTGGCAGCAATCATCGCATCAAACGCATTCATAGAAAATATACCAAAACACGTGAATGATGGTGGCGATTCACATGCTAAGTATAACATTGGTTAATGGCGGCAGACAACACTGGCCACGCGAAATCATAATTAAAGTAAATTGGACACGACTTGCTAATAAAAGACTTTCCTGAAGATATTTTGGAGCTTTTTTGATGCACCTTTTTTGTAATCTGTGCATTTGACACGGTTCTGGTGTACGATTCGTGTTCGGTCACGACTTACAATTGAAGATTTTGTTGGTAAAAAATGTATAGGTATGAGATTGAAAGAAGTGAATAACACTGTCTTTCTAAGTAGTATCATGATTAGGTGACTACCTGGCTGACAGGACAGATGATCCGCAGTTTTCAGTTTTTCACCAAAGATGCTGGTAGAACATGGAATTTTGAAGGCTACGTTATGTAGCTGGTGAAAAGGGGAATACAAATCATAGTGTATCGACTTTGTGGTCGAAGACGCAGGAAAAACTATTTAGAATTCCTGATGGATGTGGTTTGTTGTTGATTGTACTTCATCATCATCATTTCAGCCGAAAGACGTCCACTGCTGGACATAGGCCTCCCCCAAGTGTCGCCACATTGACCGGTCCAAGGGATTCTCGCAACCTTCACCAGGTCATCGGTCCACCTAGCGGACTGGGAGGTCTTCCAAAGCAACGTCTTCTGGTTCGCGGTCGCTACTCCAGAACTTTTCGGCCCCATCGGCCATCCGTTCTGCGAGCAATGTGCCCTGCCCACTGCCTTGCTTGTACTTACGTCAACAGAATACAATAAATGTTATTATACATTAAATTGCTTTATTTAATTCGATTAGCAAGTTGTCAATACGTGTTTTCATTGCCGTAGTCTATTAAGTCAATTTAATCACAAACGGAGTCGTTTACTTATAATTATGTAAAGCTCATACGGTAAATATACACTTCAATTAAAAACTTGTTTGCAATTAATTAATACCAATGTGATGACAGCGTTATTTTTATATTTTCATGAGAATAAAATCCATAGGTACATTGAGGTATTATGTTGTGAAGTGTTGCAAATTTTCCAAACAAGTTTGGTTATGGGTAGGGACAGTTTACAAGGCCGGTTTTTTTTTTACAACGATAAGACCTTTTTATGCCTCGTGTATTTTTTATGTCTAAATACCTGTTAGGCTGTGATAAATTCGTCTACTTGTGCCCAATTAGCTGATAACGACCATTGTTTATGGTATCCATACAGCTGAAAACACCTGCTAATCATCTTACACTAATTTATTATCCCTGTACTATTTATGAAACGCAAATCATTGTGACTGAATATTGGAAACACCAACGCAACACAATATGCAACGTCAGCTAAAATATTGACGTATTTGATTGGACGTGTGATTACTGATTACGTAACGATTACGAAAAGTAAGATTTTAATAATACTCAGGTATTACTTTAGTAAAAAACATTTAAGCTTTCAACATTTCAAAGCAAATACTATTTGCTTTGAAATGTTGAAAATGTTAGCCATTGTATAAGTATTGCTACAATTTTTAAAGATAGATTGAAAATGATTTGATGAAAATGACATGATTTTAACCTTCGCTAAGTATGTTGTAATAAGACATAATGACCAGATTTGTATGAGCTCTGAAGTACCTCTTTTTAATTTAACGTGGTACCTTTTATAACGACTTCTAAGTAATTAAAGGCATTATTGAATATCCAATGGGTAGTCATCATTCATACGTGACAGTCGTCGTTATACTAGTTTGGATACTACAAAAAATATTGACGCAGATTATGTGTTGATGTAACCGCAACATAGAGGTTGGACATTTCAATTTGGTTCCATAGAAAGCTAAACATTGAGATCACAGATACACGGTAGACGGAGACATAGGTAAGTACACGGTTATCAATTTGAATGACATTTTTTTTTTGTTTGTAAATAGTGGCCTATCGACACCTAACCCGCTTATTTCACGTCAAAAAATATCAATAAACATCCATTTAATTAAATACAGTTTAAGTCCTGCAACCAGGTCACTAGTGACACGGTGTACTTGTTGCACCGAGTTCCGGGTGCAGGGGAAAGGGATGCAAGATGACCTATTTTGTGAAGGTCCAGCGACACAGACCCGTGTCTGGGATGACCTACTGAACTAGGATATCGGGTTTTTTTCACGGTCAACAAGTTTGTGAAAAGAAATGCTTGCATCTGCATAAAAGAAGAGAGGACAAGCAAGTAATCATTACACTTTCAGTAATGCTACCTGACAGATACTCTAGATCAGTGGTTCCCGACCTTTATTGGACCAGAGATTCTTTATTCAGAGGTCCTAGATAAACACACAAACGGACACCGACAGGATTATAACTAGGGGGAGAATCTTTATAAAAATCTTTAGAAAATAGGACGAAAACCTTTAGAATTAAGTAAAGTTAGTAGATTCTCAAAAAAAATTAGCACCTCGCCTCTGATAGGTTCAATAAGGTTGGGTTGAGCTTGCATCTTCTGTGCAAGTTAAGAAGTACCGTACGATTAACATTAAAACCTTTTTCGAGGCTTCTGCGCGTGAACCATAGATTGGGAACCACTGCTCTAGGTAATAAAATGCTTTGAACGGCCTTGTATACAGGAGATGAAACATGCACATAAAACCTGCTCTTCACTTAAAGGACGTAAGCAGTTTGCCTACATTTCCTTTGCGACGTGCTTAAAGAGTGCTGCAATTAAGAAACGGGTCGAGCCAGTACCCACCCTACTTTTATATAGGAGAGCGAAACCAGCACCAATTAACATAACGACAAGTACGAGACGAACATATATGATATGGTGTGAACAACTCACACTAAGAACACTTGAGAGCCTAGTACAAAGTGACATTGGAAAAGTGAAAAATGTATGGGAGTAGTGAAAAATTTAGGTTTGATATATTATAATGTCAAATCTAAATTAACCGAATTTCTTTGTAGAATATATTGTAGATACGAAACTCACAGTGCGATTGCCACCTATTGGCCCTCTGAATAATTATAATAATGTAACATGCATAATTATGGGATTTCAGTGATTTCACATAGGATTGTCCATAGATATAATAAAGGATGTGTCGCTTTTCCACTTAAAAAAAGTTGAGTTTTAAACACTGACTACTGTTGTCTTCGTCCGACATTTACAATTTACAGCCCTTCAAAGTATATGGCAAGATTACAATTTAGCGCTGTTCTTGATACATATTGATCGAAGTTGATACTTATTGTTATTGAGAGCGCATAGTTACTAACCACAACAGCAGTAGTATGCGTCGTGGTAACGGCAAATAAAAATTCTACCGGTGTCGTTTTTGCGAGGATGAGTGCACTCATGTAAATTGAAACGTCTCGACAAAATTAAACCGTATTGCCTTCATTTTAAGTTCCAGTATTGATATATCCTCTCCCGTTTAATGCAAGAAACATGTCATTGATGTGGTAAAATGTTTAAAAAATAAATTAAGATAAAACAATGAACATGTATGTAAGTAAACGCATCTTGCGGAGTTTTCCTCGTTCTGGTTTTCCACAATGACATAAAGAATTGCTTTTGTTCGTAATAGCGTATGTCCAGTGAAATTAATACAAAAGCGTGACACATAATTTATCGTGGACTTGGTTATAAGTGGCGCCTTCATTCCACGAGATATCAGTGTAAACAGCGCAGAAATATAATTCAATGCAATCATACGTCATTACTTTATTTGGAAGTTCACACAACACAGTGTTGCTGTCAAATTCCTAAAAACGTAATAAGCAAATAAATGGCGTTTTGTTTTTATTATTTGTATTTTCAAACAAGGAAGGAAAAATTATGTGGGATTATTTATTTGTAAACTATACAGTTTACAAATAAATAATCCCACATAATTTTGTGAATATGTTTTATTTATAAATGATGAATGGAATGTACTATTAGTAAAGTTCCTTGTCGACTGGCTTCTGGATTCGAACTATTTTCTCTCAAACCACAAAAGATTTTTGTGGTTTTGAAAATAGGTCTGCTGTTCTAGCTGTTTACAAATTAAACACCGCGCAATCGTCATTAGGTATCCTTAATTTTACGATTATTGATGTTTGTTTTGGAAACCTTTAATGGTTTTATGTGTGAAAAAGACAAGAATAGCTTGGATTTTCTCAAACAATTAACATTTATTTTTAGGTACACTTTATGTTCGTTGTAAACACATTTTCTTACTGAATAATGCATGCTATAATGTGGTAAATAATTGATAAATGGTACACAGCATATACCGCAAATATTTGACAAACTTAACCTGAAAAGCTTGAGGGTAAATCAATAATGTAGAGTTTATTTTTGCGCGTTGTCGAGACACGGTGTTTTTATCAGAAATTGAGAACTTGGCGAATGGTGTCAGTTCTCAAAGAATAAACTAGCAATTTGGATGTTTTCAATTTGATTCCACCAGTAAGTATTTTGACGCTGTTATAACAAATCATTGAAATTTTGAGACTAAGCAAATTTATGAATGAGCAAGGTTTTGCTAAGTCTTGGTTCAAAAAAGTAAAACACATAAGACCGCTTTATAGTTAGTTCAGTTAGTAAGCAAAGTTTCATGATCTAATTGGAAGTACTTTTTGAATACCAGCGGTTTATTGTTCGATTTGGAGGTAACTTTGGAATTTTTTTCTATCGAGAAAAGTTTATGGAATCGTGTTTTCGTCACACATAGTACTTAGCATTAATCCTCAACTTTACCATATATTTATTTCAAAATTAATGCTGCACTATTTTAGGCGTAACGGAGGATCATGCTAAGCCATTAAAGGGGGTATAGGCCCTTAATACTATAAGCAGTTATTCGTGCTGAATATTTTTAAGTCAGTAATGTTTGTGTTTTTATAATATTTTTAATGATGTTTTAGTCACGACATATTTGCTCATAAGTTCCGCGGTTCAGGTGCATTTTTTGCCACCCGACTCACTTGCTGATTTGTCTATTAGATAAAATCTTGGAGTTCGGAGTATTGTAACATAAATATTTATGAGTTCAAAACCAGAAGTGTTAGATTTGAACAATAAACACGTATGGTTGCTATGGGCAAGTAACTTGTGTAGACTGTCTCTACAGTCCGTATGGTTGGTTAGCTTTGCTTTTCAGTATTTGACAACTACCTGTAAAAAACGTTGTAAATGTAACTTCGATTGATTGATTTACATAGATATTTGTAGTTTTATTTGCTCACTGATCTGTGAAAATTACAACCTGCTCTGCAAAAAATTGATGTTCGCCTGATAGTGTTAAAAAATAAATCAGCACGCTTTTATAATTTGCAGATGCCAAATTCAAAATGGTTATCGATCATGTTACTCGAAAGTTTATTATTGTTACTTGTGACGCGTGTTTCTAGCCTTTTGTTTTAATATAGTCAACAAATGTTTGCCAATAACTTGGTCGTATTGGGCATCTTACCTTTGTTCACGAAGCAATGCCTTCAAATAGTCTGTGCTCCCATTATCCTCGTATACACGTATTTGATATCTTCAAGGCATTTGCCAGGCCATTGTGAATCGCCTAATCGATTTGAATATTCTAAACGACTAATCGACTTTTTATTGACTTACTTAAGATGATAAAGAGCATTGGCAATGTTTGTTTAGTATTACATCATATACATAATTGGTAGTTAACGAGAAACAGTTAAGAGAATGAATGATCTTGATCTGAGGTAAAGTACCCGTTTTATCGTATAAGTGGTATCACGTCGAGTGAATATTGATGGTGTTTGATATTAGATTGTTGTTACAAATTCTCCAACTGTCAATCGCAAATTGTGGTTGCGTGGAACTTCAAAGGAATCGATTGCTATCCTCGGAAACATGCAATTCATAATTCATAAATGTTCGTGAGCATGATTGCATGAGTCAAAGGACTTTGATGACATTTGCACGAGTGAGTGTGGAAGTCGTTACGATCATGCGATTGCCACAACCGTTTCCTTCGTATAATTCCATTTTGTATTATCTAATATCCGTTCTGTAGTTGCTTGTGGAAAAGTAGCAATATTTATTATTAAACATGTTGCTTCATAAGTTTGGTTAAAACAATTGTCACTTTAGCAACTATTATGAAAATAACTCAACCTGATAAACCTTATCAGGGGTTGACTTTAAATTGCAGTTAGAAACTGTAATATAAGACTGAACTCTTCTAGTTTAACTTTCGACGTAGCTTATAATGGTCTAGTGTGTTTTGAAATGTTAGTTAAATGACCTGTTTTTAACAAGTTTAGTTTATCGTGTCCATTTGTCTCACGACTAAACGGTAAATTTCTGTGAGATTTTCACATTTTTCTTAAAAGTAATTTGCAACATTTGACTTCAATCTGTTTTCAGAAAGGAAATATTGCTATTATTATCACCGTCTATGTGCTAGGCTGATTTGCTGATCTGATTATGTAGGTACCTACAAAAAAACTTATGTATTCACCGTTGTCTTACGGCGCACGGTAGCACATATCCAGTGCAAATATTGAACCAGTAACATACAATCTACTTACTATAAAATTACTAGTACCGTCTTATGTACCGGTATACATATAGCGACCAATAAACACTGCCAAGTCCGTTTTATCACTGAGCTGATGTAGACAAGCAGTCTTTGTATTATTTTATTCGTAACGTTTTTGATAATCTGTAAATCTAGACTAAGCCACTGTTTAGCATTCTGTTCAAGTTCAGTAACTTATGAATTGACGGAAATGAGTAATAAATTGTGTTAACCTGTAAGTGGCCAGTATAAGCTATACGTATCCTGCGCTTAAATTGTAAGTGCTCGGCCAGACTGCAAACGCGGGTGCGGTGCGGGCGCGGTGCGACGAGCTCAAAAATATGAACTTCATTGGAGTGTCCATAGTGGGCACGCGGGTGCGGGCTAGTTGGCGCGGGCCGCACGCGAATCGCGCGCGGGCAGCTCAAGCCATAGCTCGTTCATACAAGTGGCCGCAGTGAGGGCGCGGTCGGCAAGTGCGGGAGCCAGGGTTACCAACTCCCAAAAATATTAACCCCTCACTGCAACCCGCACCGCGCTGCCAGTCAGGCCGAGCACTAACATTTGTAAGAAACTTTGTTGGGTTTTTACAGTTTACAAGATATTCATGTGACTTGCCTACCTTTATAATGTGTTTTCTTGGTCACCGTTATACGTGATCCCACATTAACGTGTGAATTCGAACCCATTACAAAACTGCTCCAAACAATGCTGTGTACATTGTGGCTCGCGATTCTACAAAAGATAAATTATAATAGAGGTCAATGTCGGCTCCCACGTGCGGACGGTAACGGCCCAATTTGCGTAAAACTGTACGCGAATATGGCACTTCAATGCTATGGGACTTGTAAATTAGGTTAAGTGACAGATAAAACTATGTACAGCGTGTTCTAAACTTCTTTTGTGAAAATGTCCCGGATTTTACGACTCACTGATTAAATCAGAATTCCTGATAACCTTAAATCCTAGTAGATGGTTTGTATTTTGTATGTGTGTACTGCAACTCGTTGTATCTTTAAATGTTTCAAGTATTATACAATTCGCTAATCTGTCCTTTGGCACAAACCTTTTGAGTCCGTTGGTCCGCCCGTCCTTTTGAGTGTGTTGTTTTTTTTTGTCCATAAATATGTATACCCTACCCTATTTACATGTGCGTCACATTTGTTGTCGATATTGGTAAGTCTTTATTTATCTGTCCTTCGATAGCATATATTCGTCACTGATAATGACTCAGTCAGTTCATTCTGAACCAAGAGGGGCGAACCTTTTTTTTTTTTTTTTTTCGGATGGGAAATCATCAAATGACTTCTCTGGGCGGAGCAGGAGGGAGTGTCAGACTTTTACTGACTAGAACCCATCCATGTTCCTTCATCGCCCTTTGTGTTCCGGGGCCACGGTATCTCTTTCAAACAGTCCCGCAACCCCGGCAGGCATCGGTCCTTGCGGACCCCTTCCTTTTTGCTGACTCTTTTTGAGGCGCGCGTGGAACACGAACGCGCCGTCGACACGGCCTGTCGTCATGAGACGGACGGACGGCGAGCTAGCCCACCGTCCACAGGCCCGCGTCTACGGTGGCCGGGGGCCACGTGGTGACCCCCGACGCCCGGGGCGTCTCCCGCGGCGGCCGGGACGCTGTGAGGTTCTCTCCCTCTCACGTTCCGCCACCTCCTTCAATTCTGATAAATAATCAAAATAATTCGAGTGTGGAGCATGCCGGTCCCATCATCATCATCATTATAAAACAAAGTCCCCCGCTGCGTCTGTCTGTCTGTCCCTATGTATGCTTAGATCTTTAAAACTACGCAACGGTTTTTGATGCGGGTTTTTTAATAGACAGTGATTCAAGAGGAGGGCGAAGCCGCGGGTATCAGCTAGTATTTAATAAAATGACTCTTCCAAATACACAATCCAATATTAGAAAACGTGCACCATGTGCAACTATAAAATGATCTACTGTAAGATATTGTTGTACATAACTAGCACGAACACTCTTAACTAGAAAGGATATGCAAAGAAAATTCTACACCAGTTTTACTCTACAGTTGACTCACAAACTTAAGGGGCACCCCCATGCACACTAGCGCCACTTTAGTAAAAAAATCAGAACTGATTTTGACTGATTTTGTCAATCAGATTTTATATGAATTGTGTATTTAACGAGTTCTGATTTTTTTTACTAAAGTGGCGCTAGTGTGCATGGGGGAGCCCCTTAATTAAGGGGCCACTGATTTATTTAATAGGCTTGTTTCCACCATCAATGATTTGCAAATCTATTTAGTCCGTCAGTTAGATTATTGGAAAATAATGGACACGTATTTTTTGTTTTTGTAAATCAATCCATATTGACAAAGATAAAACGCATCAAAACTCGGGAGTGGGGGCTCGTGACGTCACAACGCACTAAAAATGCTAGCACGGCGTGACGTATTGAGAATTTTTAAGCGTCGTATCTTCGTCATTTTTGGTTTACATAACAAAAAAAAATATACGTGTCAAATTTTTTTTTGATAATCTAACTGACAGACTAATTAGATTTTTTCAGGACACAAGCCTATTTCACTAACTACGTTAGCATTTGCGTAGAGTAGAGACAGGAGCTATGAAGGATAGGACCCAATTCTGGAGCAAGTAAGTGGGTAATTTGTCTAGCCTACTACTTCTTGCCTTTGTATACCTAGAGAATCTAGTTTCTGATATACTTAATTCGACAAAATAATTACGTTTCTAGAATTATTATAAAATTAACCTAGTTTAATTACAAAGCCTTGATTTTCCTTTCGAGATCTTGTCGTTTGATATTATGATAAAAAACACCGGCCATGTGCGAGTTGAACTCGCGTGGAAAGGGTTCCGTACAATGCCAAAGTCAAATTTTCCGTAAGTGAACGTGTTATATTGAGTTTATCACTTTATTTTCAATTGATAGAATTCTTATAGGTTTTCCTGAAATCTACAAGCAATGAACTATATTTTCAAAAAATTTGGCTCAGTAATTACGGAGATGGGGGGAGGAAATGGTCAATTTTCGTCTTCTTTCATGAATAAAATCAAAACTATTTATTTTACAATAATAACAAAACTATATTTGAGATCCTCATAACTCCTTTCATTTGATATATGACACAGTAAGGCTTGCAAAACTTTTTTTTTTAAATTTCTTCCTAATTTATATGTATAATAAGTATGTATTGATGGCGCTGTGTGTAATGTCCAGCGATATTAATTTATTTATTTATTAATTTCTACCCCGAAAATGACACAGCCTTATTTAAAAAAAAAAAAAAAAAAATCTTTGCACATCTGTGTTTGGGTCATAGGATTACACCATCGTAGGTACCAAATTTCACCTGATTTGGTCGTGTAGATTCGGAGCAAATTGGCTGTGGCAGACAGACGTACAGACAGACAGACGCACGAGTGATCCTCTAAGGGTTCCGTTTTTTTTTATTTTTTTTACGGAACCCTAATAATAGAAGATTCTAACGTTGAACACGATCCTTGAAACTTGTTCTAAAGTTTTAATTAATGCTGATGCTAAAACATAGAACTCCATTGTTTAGTTGAAACAAAATAGTAAAAACCTTCTAATGATACTCTTGTTTTAAGTTTGATAACAACTGGATCTCTCCACACAGATCTTTTCTTTAGGAATGTTTTCATATCGATCGCAGGGTTTCACTTTCATCTGACTCTATTTATCTTTAAATGAACTAATTTGTAATTCAAGGTAGACGGCTAATTACACCGGTATTGTTCGGAAAACATTTAGCACTTTCACTATGAATAACTTGGAGTGAAATCGTATTACAATAGGCAAAGTTCTTCCGAGTGGGCTGTGCTGTGCTAGTCTAACATGACCTAAGCGACGCGACATCTAGAACAATAAAAACGCATTTTAGTGCATTCAGCTGTAATATTTTAGCTGGTAATAGTACCTACGTTGTGAGGCTAGCATGTAAACGGAGCTTCAACATGAAAACAGACATTCTAATTGGTGACAGACGGGTTTGCCAGTTTATCTACGTACTACCTACTATTTTACATAAACCGTCTAGCTTACTAGACGATGAAAGTACATGAATCATCATTTGAGGTATCATTGATTTGGGCGTTGTCTGTATAGTCAATAACAGGGTTATTGATTCCGGTCATGAGTTCATGACTCCACTCGTGCATAGAAAGTTATAAGCTGTCCTACAAATATTGCTATAAATATTGCTGAGGCAATTTTTAAACTTTATGACATTTTTACTTATGCTGAAAGTGCCATTAATAATTAAATTATTGGTAGACAAGGATAAACTAACATTTTCAAAGATCATGCAGAATTTTAAGCAGTACCGGAATTTGCATCTAATTCGCGTTTAATTCTGTCACAGACAAAGCAAAATATACAATTATTCAAACCTAAATACCGGATGGCTTTTTTATCACTTAAAAAAAAAAATGGTATATTAGGTGAACGGAGTAGAAGCTTAGCATACCTAGTTTTTTTTTCTTTTTTCCAGTTTAGAAAAAAACCAGCCAAAGAGCGAGTCGGACTCGCACACCGGTTTAATCGTAATCCCTAGAAACGACATTTTCGCAAAAACAAAAAAATCTAAGTATGCCATTTGCTTCTACTCCGTTCACCTATTATACCCATTTTTTGGAAAGTGATAAAAAAGTCTAAAGTTAACCGGATTACCGGATAAGTTAAATGCTTTTTTTCATGCTAACAGTTTTTATCGAAATGATTAAGCGCCAAATAAAGTCAACTGGACTACACACACACTACATAAGACATTATTACATTACCACAATAACTACCTACAAAATAGTTAACTGAATAACCGTAGGGGGTCATCCTGTTTTTGTATATAAACTTCGTTTTATTTTGGAGTCAGTCTTTTAAGTTTAAGGTGGATGCTCCAGGATAGCCCGCGAAATTCAAACTTTCTTACGTTTTTTGCTTTTTGCAGGCCAGTGCTAGGTTGTATGTTGATTAAAATATATGATTGAATGCCTTTTTTATGAAATAGTTAATCAATCGAGTTACATGAACTTGGAGGGTTGTATTGATGATTTTGATGATTATACTACTCTGTCAAGAAAGTACCGGGAAAAGATCAATAATACACAAAATGTCTGTTATTCATCCAAATTTATTTTATCACCTTCAAAGTATGCTCCTTTAGAAACGATACACTTGCGCCAACGAATAATCCATTCATCAAAACATTTTTTAAACGCTGCTTCTGGAATTGAGTTCAGTTCTCGCCGCGAATTCTCCTTTATGTCTTCTATCGATTGAAAACGGGTGCCACGAAGTGGTAATTTGAGTTTAGGAAAAAGAAAAAAGTCAGCAGGAGCCATATCTGGTGAATATGGTGGTTGCTGGATGGTATTTGTTGAGTGTTTGGTCAAAAATTCGTTCACAATGATAGCCTTGTGCGAAGGCGCATTGTCGTGGTGCAAAATCCAAGAATTTTCTTTCCACAAATCTGGCCTTTTTCGTCGAATTTGCTCTCTTAAACGCCGCATAACGCTCAAATAATATTCTTTATTTACCGTTAGACCTTCCGGTAAGAATTCAGAGTGCACAACACCGCGATAGTCAAAGAAAACAGTCAACATGACTTTGACTTTTGATCGACTTTGGCGTGGTTTTTTCGGTTTCGGTTCAGTTGGAAGGCGCCACTCCGAAGCTTGTGACTAGTTTGCATGTCAAACTCGTAAACCCACGTCTCGTCACCAGTAACAATGCGTTTCATGAATGTTGGGTCCGAACTGACTCGTTCTAGCATGTCCTCAGCGACTTTCATGCGATTGAGTTTTTGGAGAAAATTCAGATCTTTTGGGACTAGCCGAGCAGCAACATGTTTCATACCCAAATGATTAGTTAAAATGGTACGGATCGACTCGTGAGATACAGAAAGTTCGGCGGCTATCTCTCTCAGAGTTGAATGGGGATTTTCAGTCACTATTTTCTTCACTTTTGCGATGTTAACTTCAGTTGCAGACGTTGACGGCCTACCAGAGCGAGGCAAATCTTCCATCACATCTCGACCGCTTTTGAACGCTTTGAACCACTCATAAGCACGAGTTTTTGATAAAGTCGATTCACCGTAAGCCTTCTGTAACATTTTCAGTGACTCCGAACACGAAATTCCATTGGCGATGCAAAATTTAAGACAAACTCTTTGTTCGATATTTTTGTCCATTATGAAATTCGCAATACACACTATATATGATATTACTAAAACCAGCACTGTATTTAATATAAATAACAGATGCAACTCAAACTCCGCGCCAAAATGGAAAACAGTTGTGCCAATCTAACAACTACAAAAAAAACAAAAATTTGAATTTGGAACCATAAACAAATCATCCATTCCCGATACTTTTTTGACTGAATGTAATTCTGTAACTACAAACGTCTTAGGGTTCTTAAAAACGAGCGGCACAGTTGTGGTGTCGGCGGCTGCCGTCGGCGCGTCGACGGCAGCCGACACACATTTACGCGGCATGCCACAACTGCAAGCGTCGACGGCAGTCGTCGGCGCTTCGGTGGCTGCCGCCCGGCGCGTCGACGGCAGCCGTCGACAGGTGGCGACGGCTGCAGTTTATGTGCAGTTGGCACCGTGCCGCTCGTCTGTAAGAACCCTTACAGCCGCGAATCATATTTTAATCAACAGACAACCTAGCACTGGCCTGCAAAAAGCAAATAACGTAAGAAAATTTGAATTTCGCGGGCTACCCTGGAGCATCAACCTTAACGTAGTCTTGAAGATTGCCCTTTTCTAAATTCAGTTTTCGAACTTTTAGTTGACTAACAAGTTCTCTTTACTCAAAACTTCATTCGTTCAGATTTTATGACATGTTGCTTTGGATCTTATTTTTATCTTTTATTTGACTTTCATGACAAAGAACTAAGTTTACCGGCCAGTGACACGTGGCCATCGACTTCTAATACCGCTGAATCATGATTAGAAACAGTTTTTTTTGCAGGTTTGATAAAAAGAAACGGCTTTGTTCGATACTTGAACCGATAATGCCTTCAGGTGTTACATGTATCTTGTTACGGTTCTTTATAATAAGGGGAACTGTTAATACGTTGTTTTTTAAGGGCTGCCCCATATTACATGTTGCTGCATTGTCATGTAACGATTTCGGAAATATGTTGATTACTTTCTTCTTTCTCAGTTGATTGCTCATGATTGGGAATGGGTACTTTCCCGCTAGCCTAAAACTCTATTCTTTCTGCAATAATGTCAACGCAACTTCACCAAGCTTTATGTTCTTGAAAAATGATTGCTTACATTATGAATTTATGATGTAATATTTGCAATAGGGTCTTGTCCTACATTTGCATTTATTGCATTAGGTATGTGATGAAATTGTTTAAGATAACCAACACTCTGATTTCGTAGATGTTATATGACGATAATTGTGGTCTAGTAGCATAAGTCGAGCAACCAAATATGGCTCGTTGCAAATTCTCGTCCATTGACAAAATCAATGCTTGAGAGTTCTAGATTATTAACGTCTATTTAATTCATTAAAATATACTTCACTGTAGTTACAGTTAGAAAAATTGCTAAAAGCGGCCGTTTTTTTTCCATTTTGTATCTGTAACGACAGCGAGCTATGTTTCAATGAGTTAAGCAGACGTAAATAATTTAGAAGACCAAAAGATTGATTTTGTCAATCAGATTTTAATTAATTGTGTATTTAACGAGTTCTGATTTTTTTACTAAAGTGGCGCTAGTGTGCACGCCAAAAATTCGGGGAGCCCCTTAAACGATGAGATAACACACCAGTAGTACATACTTACCAAAATTACTATTCCAATAATATAACTGCTACAAATCATGTAATACTCCACAGCCCTTACCGCTGTGACAGACTGCAGGCGAGGTGAAATCGTGGCGAAAGCGTTTACGCAACCAGCACTGTTCCTAAGCAGGAACTCTCACTGGCTAGATCTCAAATCTGGCCCTGTCAACATGCGCCAGCAACATTTCTGGGTTAACACCAGCCTCCTGTAATTTAGATAAGGTTAACAACAAGAAAGTAATTAAGATTAGGAAAATGGAAATGTCTACCTTTTAGGAAAGATTTGATGATGAATCGCAAAAAGCGATTTCATAATATCAGTTCAGTCTATAAAATCTGCGTCTGTTAACGCCTGGTTTATTAGAAGCCATCCTCTGACACCAATGTTGTTTGTTCATAAAGTTTATCCTTGTTTTTACGCCAATTTCCAACAACAAACGGGATCTTACTACTACGTTGAAAATATAAACCAGCTCGCAAAAAGAAAAAAAGTAATGATATTTAAGTAGAAGACGATTTGCTTTGATTGACTAATTGCCGTCCAGCAATAGATAACTGATAGTTTTTTGTCGCATCTTTGAGTAACTGTCGATTGTGATGGTATCACCAATTAATTGCACAATTTGTAACGATTTGGTTGGTCCACGGTCTATGTACCTAATGTCGTTAAGTTGCTATGCTGTAATTCAATTTGATACCTTTGATTTGATCTTTAAATAGGGTAGATGACTAAAAAAATCGAATTAGTCCGTCAGATAGATTTCCAAAAAATATTGGATCCGTATTTTTTCTTTTGTTAGATACGACGCTTTTAAAATTCTCAATACGTCACGCCGTGGTATAATTTTTAGTGCATTGTGACGTCACGAGCCCCCACTCGCGAGTTTTGTTGCGTTTTATCTTTGTCAATATTCATTGATTTACAAAAACAAAAAATACTTGTCCATTATTTTCTAATACTCTGACGGACTAAATAGATTTGCAATTTATTGATGATGGAAACAAGCCTATTAATATTAGACTGAGATATTTAGAAATCAAAATAAATTTTACTAATTGCCTCTGATTCAAACTGCAGTTATACAAGCTCCAAGAATTGTACCGACTCACTGTCCTCTTTTCGGTGGTGAGCTGTAGAAAAGTTAATTCTGATAGAACGGTGATTCGATCTGTCTATAATTTCCACGCCATTGCAACAATCTAACTACAGTTCAGTGGTTCTGTTTTTCTATAAAATTAGATTGTTTATTGGTAGGCTTTTCATAAACTGTAACACTGCAGTCGGAAAAATATAATGAAAAGTATATAATTATTATTTGTTTGTCTGCATCTAAGTGTCTACCAAAGCAGACCGCCCGCGTACATAAAATGAGTGCCACTTTCCATTGACGGCTCTGATGACAATACAAAACACATAATATGTAACAGCACTGTATGACAATGATTGTTCAACGATGTTTTGGTAGTTAATTTTATTTCGACATTGTCGTTTTTTACGAACGCCATTAGAATTATGAGAGATTGTGGAGGTATTGCCGAACAACGCAATCTGCAAAATTGGCTGAAGTTGTCAGTCGAAGGAAGTAAACTTGTCGTGGAAAATTCACTTCAATAGTAGAAATAAATAAAACACACAGCTTGTTGGTAAACTTTTAGTTGCACGAAAAACTTTGTTATTGATGTAAGACCATCAAAAAAACTCTATTTGGGCAATCTACCATTTTGGTAGGGTTACCAAAAATGTAGTAGGTTCAGCAACACCGATGGAAAGTAGCGCGCGGAAGTTGATAACTGGGCCACTGGGTAAGGGAATGTCCATCTGCGTAAACGTGTGTATGGACCGATTACCTAATTAAAAAGCTGTTTAAAAACCAAACTCATACAGGTTATTATAAAACGATATACTTAATTAAATCACTCGTTTACTCTGCGCTCGGTGGATGTCTGAGTGACTCATCGATTTTTAGAATCGATTCATAATGTGGAAGGATGCCGATTTGCATATTTTAGTGCTTGGCTGAATTGATATTTTACTTACCCAAGTAGTATAGATTCCACTGATACTGATACTAGTGGTTATAGAAATGTAAAATGCTTTGCGAAGCTGTTCAGCCCTTCTAAAAGAACTACCAAGAAGTAGATTTGAATTATTAGTTTTCTGAAACACTGAAATGTTTACCCTACTTTAAATAGCACTTTTCAAATCCCTCAGAGAAACATTTACTCTACAACCAAATTGCTCATGTTATGAAAATAGTGCAGTTTATTTTGAGAAGATGGATAGATTGACGTATCTTGCTCGATATAGGACAGGTAGCGGTTGATCATGAATCCGTAATACATGCTTAATTTATGCCTTGTATATAGTCTTTGTTAAAAGTAAAACGGGTCAGGTTATGTAAAACACCAGAGATTACGTCTTCCTCACGGTATTGATTTACTTTCTGCTCTGACGTATGTCGAGTGATTTGCATTTTTATTGAGGATTTACACTTGAAGCAAAACGAATTTGTAAATCATAAACATCAAGCGATTAATTACTATTCATGTATGTAAAACAAATTCTTCGTTAGAATGCACTTTATTTCATGTCAGGTGTGAAATTAAGTGTTCTTCGCACCATGCATAATTAAAGTAGACACAATCTAGTGTGTGTGTGTGTGTGTATTTCTGGTGTTCCTGTGTATTTCCTATTATTGCTACCGATCAATACTGCTGTCTTTGTAAACAGTATCGTTCCCTAGCTATACACATAGAATTTGATAGTTGCCTGGACTTTGGTCATAAGAGGCGAAATGCAAGGAGCAATAGAAATGAAAGAAAGGTTAGTTATGAACGAATAGGTAGTTTATAATTTTAAACATACCCGTGTTAATGTTAATTTCCCTAGTGTTTTCACAAATGAACTCGAGCGTAATTTTGTTATCACATGAGTAATGTTCCGTAGCACTTGTCGGTTTCGTTGCGTTTGCACTACATCCGCTGCAATAGTCGTTTAATTAATAACGAAACTTTTAAACGGGCTCGTGTTAGGCATGCCATTTCTAAACTAAATGCTAGTGTCTCTTAAAATAAACTAAATTATTTTTCAACGTTCTATTCCTCATAGAAAATAATAAATGACCGTATTGTCTTACAAGGAGATATTAATTGTATGATCGGCCTGTAAAATATAGGTACATCATTTTATTGCATATTATACAGCCAAAGCATCTACCCGTGCCAAACGTAGTACGCTTTGGCATTAATTGTTTGGGAGTTAGAATTGATAAAAACGATTTTAAATTCTCGATTGCATGCATCTGATTCGGGCTATCACCAAATGATTTTTTTTTAAACTCAGTAAAAGTTAATAATTTTTCCTGCTGATAAACTGCCTGCTCACCAAAATTGACAATAAAACACTTAATTCGTTTCCTAATGACGTCCGCATAATTAGCTTAATTGCATGTGTTTTGCATCGTAAGTCGTAACCTGATTGATGCAGTTCGAAAACGCGACACGATTATTTCATCGCTCGATCGGTACATTGCCGCAATTTCGGTTGCTCAAACGAATTACGATTATTTGTGCCATCCGAATAGTCGCATTTAAGAGAGAAGAGGCGAGCGAATCCGTTTAGAGCTAGTACAAAGTTACGTTAGTCATGTGGTGTGGTTTTATAATGTTAGAAGATGAAGCGTATTCATGTTATACGAGTTATTTCCTCATTCTAAGACTGGCAGATAATCATCTACTTAACTATTCGTTTAAGTTGTAAGAACCCACTTAAGCGATTAATGCTGTCGGAAGACCGTTTACAAGTAATTGACTGTGTTACAGTTGAGATTTAAGCATCCTGTTTTCTTTATGATATTTTCCTTGATACGCGAGCGGCTCAAAAGAAAACTTACTAGTTCAAAACCACTAACCGCATAACTTATAGGATAGAACGTTTTCTTCTATGATATGATCTTATGGTTACCCATTGATAAAACATTTTACATTATTATAGGCACCCTTTAAAATTGTTGCAATTAAGGTATGTTCAAAGCCTAGCTAGACTGAGGATCCTCAACAACACATCATCATGTAGTGCACTGCACTCGGAAAAATATTGTAAATGTACTTACCGATAATAAGCATCATAACTAGATCTTAGGTAAAATATCATATTACTGCTGAGGATGGCTTAAATATGCAAATGCACATGCAAATATGGAAATGCATATAAACCGGTCCCTGATAATCAAAACAAAAACGCTACAGCTTGTGTCCTGTCCCGCTACGTGACTGGTACCACTGCACTCCGCTCGTTGTAATCACATTGTGATATCGCCAACTATTTTTAATAAGGCATTCTTTTTGTGGCATATTAATCAAGTGTTACGTACTGCTGTGTACTCTATTTTTGTTTTGCAAGCCATAGCATGGTCACGAACTAGATGTAATCGATATTTAATGATATAATCGCCATCGGACCTTCGCAATCAACGCTGAATTATTTCTGTTTTTCTCATTTGGGCCAATGTTTTGTTCGCAACATCGTTTTCGCGTCATGTTGTGACACACATATTTGTCTGGTCCTTCTGACCCTTTTGATATGGAACCCTTTACTTGTTGCTTAAATAAACACAAATATTTTCTTCTCCAGAGACATGTAAGTCAATAAATTATTGGTTACTTTATTTAAGTACAAATATAATCAGAAACATATTCCACAATCTTATTCATAAAACAATATTAGTTTTGGTTCGTCGCAGTCTGTTATACATAACATTCCATTTCGAAAATATGACGATATAACAAATACATCATAATGAGATTGAGATTGAGATATGAAGACAACGCCCACACAATTTATTGTCAGCTTCCATTAAAAGTTTCCATCAGACTGGTGCTTATGATATTAACAAATCTAAACATAAACAAGCTCGGTTTCTTGTTTTCGGTAAACAAAGCTTTCATGTAGTTAATTAAGCAACAAGATTAATTCTACATATTTTTCCTTTCATTACAGTTTTGGTATGTTTTGTCTCTTTAACAAACAAAGCTATCCATCTTTACTATTTATGATCTGTTTTGTTTTCCAAAGTTCAGCTCCAATATTTCAACCGACCGTATTCGTTATCTAAAGAAACCTCCATAACTTTCTCCCAAGAATTTATCAGGGATTCAAGGAAGTTACATTAATTTAGACAATTGGCTTTATGAAGACGGTTAAGTGGTAGTTAGTTTATGGGATTCTTATACTACACATAAACCACGCGCGTGTAAGACGCTCAAGATATTTCTGGAGTTTTAAGTTTTATTGATTGAGTGATTAAGACTGCTCTTGAACTCCCAATCTAACTGAGAATCTGTCTAGCCTCTTATAAGTAAACAGACGAAGTTGATTCACTATAAGTCTTGGAATAAAAAGCTCTAAAACCCACAATATTTCACCTCCGACCACACATAAACACGCAAATAGATATCTTTCCACAACACAAGCCACTTTTATATTTTATCTTCGCCGACGCCGATACGCAATTTCATCCACTTTACCCAATTACATACATTCCCACATCGTCGGAACCTATAGTTAGTGGAACAAGCTTTCCAACATTAATTTACTTAAGTTCTATTTGCTGCTGTATAGTGCATTAACACAACCTAGTAATTACAAATCTGTGTTGGACCTGCTTTTAGAGCTGTATGTTCTTTTGCCAGTCTTTTATGGCAGGAACTTCATGCTTGTTAACAGTAGTAGGTATACATTCCTGTGAATATATTCATTACCTTGAATGTAGGTGATATACAACCAATTTTCCTTCCTTCACTTGGATAATATCATTTCCATATTGACGTCACTGCCCTATTTTGTAAATTGTTTTGTTAATATAAGAGAACGCCCTGGATATTTTATTTTCCTTTTAGAACACCTTTTATTAGCTATCGGAGTACGTTGCTATGCCAAGTTACTAAGTTCTGGGCGCCTGATCATTTAAGTATAGCTATTAACGCAGAGGCGTTTCTTGGCGCGAGTAACTTCAGGCGTTTATATTGACTACGTAACAACAATTTCTACAATTCGATTGTTTTGTGTAAGTTATGCAGTATTGTTTGTAAACATTTACAAATAACCTGAAAAGGGTGTGGCATATATAAAAACATCACATTTACTACAAGTAAGTAAAATGTTTGTGTAAACCTCGGTACCTTGGTATTCTGATGAGCAAACATTTGCATGCGCGATAAATGAAAAGTTGAAAAATTTGTTCAAAAACACACTTCCATTTTCTAAGAACAAAAAGATGTTCATAAAGAACTTTAGTGTACGCGTAGGATTACAGAGAAACTAAAGTGTTAAGTAAGACTAATACTGGTCTAGTTTTTAGTAAGTCTACCCACGTTCGAAGCGTGGGCCCAATTTGTACGTGAAAGTAGAACTGTAAATAAGATCTAATGGGCGCTTTAAGAATCATTAGTATGTGTCTTCATTGTCAATAACGTAATGCCGGAATTGGGCTGATATTGTTTGTGCAAAGTTTTAGCAATTTAGAAATTGTTTTTTGTTATTAGTTTCGGAAACTTTAAACTTAAGTTATTTCAGCAGCAAAAATTTCAACTTTGTTTTTGGCAGAAAGAGTGAAGAGTTTGGAAAAGAGTTAGATAAACCGCAAAAATAATAATATAACAAAATACCTTAGTACTTATGTTTTGGAAAACTCAAAGAATATTTTTATTTACCTCATATTGTAAACGAAAAACATCTACAAAGATGAAAGGCGAAATCAGTTGAAATTTTTTTCCTTTGGATTTTCTCATTGCCCTTTGAAGTTGCCACAACATTTTACGAATACTTAATGATAATGAACCTACTTCACGAGAATATCATCAACTTTATCAGTAACATTTAAAGGTTGGCACCTATAGGGAATGACATAACATCGAGAGTGAGCTCTCTTTTGTATCCGTGGCTTATTTCGTAAGTATTTACACAATTCTTTGTGTGAAGCCTTTAGGCTTTACATAAGCTGCTTATACTCCCTGTACATGCGGCGTAATGATGATGAGCTCAAGTATTTTTAAGGACATAGATGGATGAGAGATGCTTTTCAATGCCTTTTAATCTTGTTTTGTGTCTTTAGAATGGAGGACCATACAAATTAAATATTGATCATCTTTGTTCAAGTAGACTTCAATATTAGGGATAGACTTGTCTTCATATGATGGCAAAGTACGTATTGTTTGTAAAGACTTATCAGGCTAAGGAAGAGCTCAAAGTTAAGAAAATGGCACCACCAGCAAAAAATCGTTAATCCAGAGGAATGCACAGTGAAAATAATGTCGATGACGTAATGTAACGAACTAATTTCAACGCACTTTGACAGATAACTAGAAACATCAGTATGAGGAAGAATCTAGAAGTCAACAAGCTGTATTAGCACGATCGTGCAAATTTACACTAATTAGTGTGACAACATGTAAGACCGCACAGTTGATAAATAATATTTACATCGGATGACAAGACTCAAGTGCCACAAGAGTCGAGTTCGAGATATGATACTTTTATTAAATTCTGATTCGTGCGTAATAGTGGCTGTGGAATTATCCTACTGTAAACTTGTGCTGTAAGACTGAAAGCAGACCAGCATATTGTAATCATTGACGTCATCTTGCGAGTTAACCCGTGGTTCAATTAGATATTAATTTGTTTTATGCTGATGCGCTGTGTCTGGTGCGAGTCAAACATTAAGACCGAGATATTGCATAAATTTCACTTGGCAGTGACACGTGTTTTCTTTCTACTTCTATTAGACATATTTAGGTCTATGTGGCGCTTGTAGTTTGACAGTGACACCAATAATAAGGCTTAGCTAAAGTATTTACGTGCTTAGTAACGTTTACAGATGTCGGCGTTAGTGTTGTCGTCTTGTCTTTCACTACACATTAGTATCACTTTCAAAGCTAGTTTGCCCTTAAATTTGGTTTTGTGGTCCTTTGATACGATATATGTATTGTTTTTGCAACCATGGTTTATTCATTTAATTATTAATTATATAAAGATAACAGCAATTATTTGTTAAGCTTATCAAATTAAGAAAATTGTTGAGTAATTTGTCTTGTCTTTCAGGTTTGTTTTCGGTTAAGTTTATTAATTATTGTGTGTTAAACAATAGATTTTCTGAACTCAAACTCAAAGCATTTATTTCAATTAGACCATTATTTAAAAAAATACATTTTTTTGGTGGATTTACTTATGTTAAATTAACCTTCTTCTGACTGCTTCATCTGCCGAAAACAAACATTGATATCTTTGATCCCATGTTTTCTGTTCGTCAATAGAACAGATTTTCGTTTTACCTCGATCTCGTAATAACGTTTCTCTGGCCCTGAAACCATTTCTAAACTTCCTCATTAACTGGTGTATACAGCCTTGGCCCTGACTTATGAATCCACGGCCAATTATCCAAACTTAATAAGATTTCCTTCGAAGCCACCACAGCTCTTGATGAGGTATGTTTAGAAATGGTGTTTGTCCGGAAATGTAATCTAGTTTATACATTACAACGATGATACTAGACTTCTACATGATTAATCGTAGGAGCGTGATTATTGTATGGAGATGTATCTTACATATTTAAATCATGTATTGCCTTATATCATGTACTAGCTGTTGCCGGCGACCTTCGTCCGCGTGAAATTATTATAAAAATACAATTTGCCCGTTTTTGCAACATTTTTCATTGGTGCTCCGCTCCTTTTGGTCTTAGCGTGATGTTATACAGCCTATAGCCTTCCTTGATAAATAGGCTATCCAACACTAAAATATTTTTTCAATACGGACCAGTAGTTCGCGATATTAGCGCGCACCAAACAAACTCTTCAGGTTTATAAAATTATTAGTATAGATTTATTTAAACTTCTAAAGCAACCCACGGTCCATACCACCACCTCTAGAGCAGTATTACTTTAATGTCACATCAGTGGGAAAGAAACACACACAGGACGTCTAGCTCTATCCCTTTCTCACTCTAAACTCAAATCAAAGATACGCTGACTTTTTTTATGCTTCTCGTTCTAAAACTAGTGCTAAGAGGTGCATCGTCGCATCAGCTGTCAAGGTTGCAGTCTTTCTTAAGAGGTCACATGGTGTTAAACATAAACATCTCAGTTCATTACATAAGGCGCAAACTGGCAGAATGAAATGTTGACACACCATTACGTGGTTTTAATGTCGAATGTTAAGTAACGATACTGTATGTGTTTGTTAGTGCCGATAATCCAGTCAGGTAGCGAAGGTGTATCCGTTTTATTGGACTGTTCGGTAATAAGGTGTTTCAGTTTGATGCTGAACTAAACTGGTGGGGTGCTCATTAAAACCAGTATCGTCGATCATGACGTAAAGTCCATACGGTGCTGAAAGAACTATACAATTGTGTCTTGAAAATGCATAAGTAATTATACAAGAGCATTGTTTTACACTGAAGACGATAAATTAAGTTTAAAATCGCTGTTATAAAATGGTTGCGTGATTCAAATTGCATACCTCTGCAGTGTTCAGTTTTCATCATTAAGTGTCTTTCTTTTATCTTATCATCAACATCTGTAAACACATAGCTAACAGTCTCTTTGCAATAGATAGCGCAATTTTCTTATTTGCTAATTTGAAAATAATTTAGGTCGAGTGCAAAACTTTGTTAGTGTTCATTCATATCTATCTTCACGTTTTTGTCTTAAAAGTGAAAGGGGGACATGCTATCGCTGATTGGATTTTAAACATCGTTAAAACAATTTTACCACGTTCTATGTACATATTACACTGTACATTGTTTGACATGTTTGTGTGTACACATAAATCATTAGTTTGTTTTGACATTTTGCGGTAAGGTGAGTCATAGTTATAGTTCACAAATACGTCGTGTTTTCAGAACTGCTTATTCTAAAACTAGTGAAATAGACTAAACATCTAGCAAATAGCGATCAATAGTTTATTATGAGCGTTCTAGGAAGGAAATGGAGACAAGACCTCGAAGACAAAAATATAACACGATACAATAGAAATCTAGACTGTTACATGACCTTACAGCAATATGCAATTACCTGACAAACGACTTCGGCCTGATACGATAATTTCCTACTTGAGTCTGCAATGAGATAGCTCTTCATTGAGAGTCAAAGAAAAGCAAACAGCAAACCTTTCATGTTGTTGCTCCACTTTACAAAGCAGCTGAACCAGTAACGAAAATTATAAGACTGTAACTATCCGTAATAGTCCTTAGCAAACAAGGTGCTGACCTAGCCGAACTTGGCAAATAAGCCATCGCATTTATATTTGTGACGACAGCAAGAAACCGAAGAAATGCGCAATCTGGATTATCGGAACTAGGTATCGCTGAGATACTTTGGCAGTCACATACATGCAACGTCACACACATAAATCAGATTTATGTGCGCAAAACAACATTTTTCTTTTCAAAAGAAAACAACATCAGGTCTTCGGTGGAAAGTGTATGGCCCAGAAACTCTGCCATAAATAGATGGGGGAATCCGGAAGTATCACTCGCCTACACGGGCTGGGTTCAAGTTCCTTTCTTTTTAGAAACGGACAAGTGCAGCTGGTTCTTTAATTGGTTGTGCTCGAGAAAATAAAAGCAATGAACGGAAAACTGCGTTTAAGTGTGTCAGAGACCGAGTATCAACTCTGCTCGAGTTGTCGACGACCGGTTAACCAATTTGGTTTATCATCGTTGCTTCCTCCTGCCTGAGTCCCGCGACTCCCGTTTATATCGTTCGATGATATAAAGGGTGTAAAAACCTCTTAACGAAGGCACTTGTTCTCCTCGTCATTGCGATCATTTTTTTGTTCTACGCCATACCTAGGAAGGAACCTTCTAGTAACGGAGATACTGGGGGTCAAAGTTCCAACTTTTTGACAAGTTTTTTTTTTTTTAATAAGTATAAGTTTTAGTTAAAAGATTTTTTTTACTTTAAACACCTCCACGACCCCCGTACTATTCAATCCATCCATCAGCACAATGTTTTGAGTGTGTTACATTGAGTTCTACCACAAAACATAATTTTTCACCCATAAAAAAAAGTCCTTTCCCAGCAATATTTTTTGCGTAAAGTTACTTAGTTTGATGTACAGAATGCTTGGTTGACGGCTTCGTGATGAGGTTGTTTACACCCTGTACATATGTACACTTTGCATTTGCATATTAACCGATTATTACTTATGGCAGTTTAGAATGATGGCAAACACTTAGACGTCGGTCGATAAATTAGAAAATTGCATTTGCAGAGCCAATTTAATTTCGTATTATTTTATTGTTCCTGATAACGGACGTCACTGACTCACTGCTGAATAGTGATCAATAATATCTGCGACAAACATTAGCAACAATACTCTGACGTTTTACCATTTCCAAACTTGAACTGATAACCGTCTTCTGCTAAACCGGTTTTCTAGTTTAATATATTCTAACAATGAGCTACGCATCGGATTTGCATATCGATTTAAGGCTCCGATCATCCGAAAAAAACAATTGCTACACGCGTCGTTGCAGCATTGGAAAGGCAAAAGTTGGTTACGTAACCTTTTTATTGTGTAAGCGTTCGGTGAAAGAAGTTGTCCCACCACTAGCTGCTGCAGTATTGCATACGGCATGACAACGGACGGTCGACTCTGCGTCCATTCGCACCGCGAACTCCGTTCCGAGTGTAAACGAGTAATCGCTGATCAAACTAAAGTTTAATACGGTTGTGCAACCCGTCTATTTGGATCTGTTGTTTGTGTGTGCGAATGACTTTATGTATGACGATTGTTTTTTTTTTAGTTCAGATTTTATTTCTGTTTTAAACTTTACACAGTTTGAAGTTTTCAAGTGTTTGAGTTTTCTAAATGGTCATTTACTTGACGCGTAGTATCCAAACTGATGATGTTGTGATTACTATCGCAGTTTTTGTTATTGTTACTAACATTGGTCGATTTTGTCGAGTTAATATTTGTAACCCGATCTCATGTTGCACCATATCAAATGTACACAGCAAACGATTGCATTATAACTTGCCTGCAAAAATTAACACATCGACCACTGGAGTTAGTGAAAATATTTTCGCAAAGAAAACATCAGACGGTCTAATATTTGTTCATTAGGCAAGGCTATTCGTCTTAATAACAGGATTGTACTTGATTAAGAACAACAAATATAGCAGTGTCGTAATAAACAACGTTATATCGCTAAAGTTAAGTAAGCTTGTTGCGGTAACGGTAAAGTAAATTAGAAAGCATGAGGCGTTACTGTGTCCAGTACGATGCGGTTCTAAGACAGCGAATAGCAACGGGACCTGCGGCTGCGGTAGTTACGGTGCCATTTTATGAGTTCATGGTGCAACCTGCACCTTCCTTCACTTATTTATTCACCATAATACCAAACACGAGTTGTACACAAAGGCTACTTGGTTCATGGTTCATGCTACTTTTGTTTCTACTTAGTAAAACTAAAAAAAGGGCCGGTTTCACCACCTTCGATTAAGTTCCCATTATTTTACTTGCCAGATAATTCCAAACAAAGTTTGTTCCATTTTTTAATGTATTCGGTAAGTAGTGTCTATTCGGAAATCGTGAAATAGGCCAGTCTGTTTTGCTGAAAAAGACTTGAAAAACATACACAAATTCGTGTCATAGAGTATGTATGTAGAAATTATTGTGGATACCTATTTGTTAATACTGTAAATTGCAATGTTCGAATTGCTAAATAGTTACGAACTTTATTCTCAAGTCTTTGGTAATTATTTTTCCTAGTCACTTATGTCGGCTAGTCGAAACTATGACACAAAATGAGTAATTTGTGACATCCGTGATGCAACTGATTTTGCGCACACTCTCCAAAAGCATAAGACTCACTCTCGTTAACTCAAGGTAACATCTACCACAGATTATAAGAAATAAGTAGTGTCTGACCGAATGTCGATTTCTGACCGAACTTCGACTCATTTTGGCTGAAAATGATTCTTTTGGCCGAAGGTGGCCGAAGCATCGGTCGGATATACTGGGAAGAAAATCAATGACTTCGTTCAGTGCTCAGTTCGAGTGTTAGGCCCGGTTTCCACTAAAGCGGAGACGAGCGGAGCGGAGAGGTGATGTGCAAGATTCGACCAATCACAGGAGAGACGAGAAACGCGATGTAGATTTCAACCAATGTGATTGGTCGGTTTTCACACTTCTCCTCCCCGCTCCGCTCGTCTCCGCTTTGGTGGAAACCGGGCCTAAGTCAGTAGAGGCCACCATCATCGTCTGCGATCACTACAAACATCCGCTGTTTACTTACTTTGTTTACATAATATACAAAACACACTCGGCTTTATACATTACTATGTAGATTAGAATTAAACAAGATTCGGCGTAAACAATTCATTGTGTTACGATCATTATGGGCTATTTTTGTTTGGTACGAAATGTTTACCAACCCGGCCCTCTCGTTCCAGAAATGTTTGTATTAACGTAACCTCTGTTTTAAGTAACATAAGGTCGAGTTTGTCTTGAGTTGTTTCCTAGTATTGCCTGAAGGTGAAGCCGTTCGTGTGGTTTAGAACTTAAAATGTAATAAGTACTCAGCAATTATACCTGCCAATGGCCTCCGCAATGAATACTTGCCTAGTAGATTATTACTTCTTTAGCAATACTGCTGGACAGTTTATTGAAATTCAAATGAAAAACTACATTGTAAATAGATAAAATGGCATACCTAAATACCACATAAAGATTTACGATTGTTTTGTCCTTTATGTAAAAATCCTACATAAAAATGCAAAGTGGTAAATGAAAATCAACCGTGAGTAAAGTAGGTACTTCAATCTTTTATTCAGTCTACTGTCTAGTACTGTGGTCTAGAGCAAAAGTAGGTTGTGGGGTTTTGAACCGGACGGCGGACGCGTGAATCATTTTCAAAACCTACTCATGGCCACATAGTAACATTTTTGCGACTGACACATATTCTAAACACCAGCTCGATCAACCGATTATTATCCTTATCGTGATAGTAATAAGAAACATAGTTTGATTTCATGAGATATTAGCTCTGCCTCTGAATAATTCTTTACTGATTAGCCTGGTAACAATCACGTTTTATAGTTAATTAATATTCGAATAAACGCATTGTTTATGTCTAATTGGAACACAATTATTCTAGTAATTTATCTAAATTAATGGAAGTTTTTGTCGATCAGAATCAGTTGTTATACGTCAGAATGTCCTAAGATGTGGTTTATTAATTGGATTATGAACTATTATAAAAGCATTAGGTATTCTTGGATTCTGATATAAATAAGTAAAATCTGAAGTAACAATTATTAAATTTAAAAGTCAATGACCTAATGTTTTTAGTGAAAAATAACGAAGGCAATGATCATTGTGCTTACATGATGGGTCTCTGACAATATGAAGTTAATAAACTGTGAACAGATGATATTAAGATGTATTGTGCAAGACGAATGGACTACCTCGTTTGTTAGTGGCTGCAAGCGCGACTGCCGAGCAGCAGGTTCTGGCTTCGCTGGCAGCTGGTAGTGATATTGGGTTTTTCTATCAGGAAATTCTCAGTAGCGGCCACGGAGTCTGGATTTGTGCCATCTGCCTAACCCTTTGGGGATTACAGGCGTGATGTTATGTGAATGGCACTTAGTCTGAGTAGGTACATTAAATCGACATAATTATGTATAATATAACCTGTTATAAAATGTATTTATTAGATATAAATAAACACGTGAACTCAAGCCTTTTTCCTACGGCAGAAACTATAGAACTGACTATTTTTTATAATAATAATGAGAAAACTAGGATAGAAAGCGCACAATTAACGCAATTCATTTAGAAAAAAGTGAAGGGACATCCTGCTCAATAAGAGATTGTCGAATAATATTTATATCCTCCATTCTACAAATGCTGGAAGATTTTGCCAGAATAAATGAAATAAAAAATATTAAACCTGTCAAACGAGAAAGACAAGAACAAGATCAAGAGAGATCAAGTCAAGATCATGTAGCGATATTTAATGGTTTTCATTCTAAAATAACCTTTTAAAAAATAGCAGCATAAGAAACCAGTACCTATGCAGGTTTAAAAACTTTAAACAGCAGACCTTCATACGGAACGGAAGTAAAAATAAACCGGTAAACAGAAGCCAAACATGGATATGGAAGACGCATTTCCTCATTTAAGCACAGAAGCATTTAAAAATGCAAAATTACGAGAATGATCAGACGCCCAATTATCTTTAAAATTCATCCTTCCCTTGAAGGCAGGTGTAAATGACCTGAGAGGCTGAGATCTGATGACAGTAATCACGCATGTTTGTGTTTTACGCATGTGATGACGTAACCAATGAAAGATCATTATTTTCACACAATACATTGAGAATTTCTTTCCGCAATCGTACGTGCAAACCAGATGCGTCACACATACCAGCTTCCTTTGATTTCTATAGAAATTACGCAACAAAAATGTATGTAACAGGCACGTGAGAATGTTATTGTTGAAACGTGAGTTCTATTCCATCAATCTCATTCAATTAAACAATCAAACGCATTTTATTGCCGCTGTAAATTTATGGAACGTCTCTTATTTTGTCTCGATTATCAAAATATTTATTGATTGAAGAAATACAAACATTCCCAGTGCATTCTTTTCATGTTGGGCTGAGGCCAAACAAGCGTAATTTTTTGAGCTGTGTGTGAGTCGCGTAAAATGAGTCGCGAGTTTACGTTGCATTCGGTTTCATACTAAAGTTCTGTTTGTACCACACGTCGACGCAAAATGAGTTGTACGTCGATGGCAAATTTTCATCAAGTAAGTACCTTTATTTGGTTCAAAATCCAGCTATGCTAATTTCCCTCGCTGATGCAGTCATAAGATCTTCAAGGGCGCAGTTGTCGGGGTATGCGGCGCAAGATGGAAAGTGGGCCATTGTCTGTGGAGAACTGGAGACACGCTGCAAACAAACTTGATATCTGAGCCGTCCATGAGCCTCTGTCTGTATAGATTGTCTTTGCTACGGCCATGATTTATACTTTCTAGAATTCTTTGGAAAAACTGGCAAAAGAATAGTGAGTAACAAAATATAAGGTCCAAATTGGATAAACAGGATGACTCACCCAATGGCAGAAAAACCCGAAAGCATTCGTTCTGATTTTTTGTTTCTTGTCTCGATACCTTCATTATAACAAGAGAGGTCATCGGACCAGTTTTCCCTAAAGTCAAAGTAAAAAACAAGACGTTTCATGTAAAGAACATAAATTATGTCGGGTTAATTTGTTAAAGTAGGTGTAAAACGTAAATAATTAAATTAAATATGTCCAGGAATTCAATTTTTGTGATTATCTGTCTTGAATGTGAATCCGTTATTTGATCAAGAACATCATATATCTAGACGAGTCTATGTCACCGTATCTCAAAATATTTGTTTTACGTAAGCTATACAAGTAATTTGTATCTCACAGTGTAAACAGTAGAAACATGTCGTGGTAATGAAAAGACATTAAATCTTACTCTGTAATAAAAATGTCATCATGAAACGGCATTGGTGCCAACATAACTTAGTTCGTTTTCCTGCTTTTCCGGAAGCTAGAGATTTTATTACAATGTTTGACGTCTGTTTCAGCGTCTGCATCATAAACACTAATTGCTCGTTGAGAATATAAATTCATGATTACTCGGCTAGTATCTTGTCTTGTCGTAGCTGCTGTAACTAACTTTTCTTCAAATTATCTTCTTTTTTTTTTAACTTTTGTAAAAGATTGGGGTAACCCATATCCGGTAATCTTTGTAGACTACTAATACTCGATGTTTGTGTTTAAAATCACTACCACTATCATCACTACATATTATAAAACAAAGTCCTTCGCCCCGTCTGTCCCTATGTATGCTTAGATCTTTAAAACTACGTAACGGTTTTTAATGCGGGTTTGTTAATAGACTAGAGTGATTCAAGAGGCAGGTTATAGCACATAATTTGGGGCGGGCGAAGCCGCGGTCATCACTAGTCTTCCATAACGTAACGGCACACTCATAAAAATCTACATGTAGTACGTATGTATAACAATAATCACAACAGTATCCCCTCAGGGTCGGTGTTATCGCGTATCTTTCCATGGAGAAACCCCGAATAATCAGTAATCTGTGTATACAGATTTAACAGAAAATGCACAGTTTACTCAGAAGTTACGCCTTTCTGCGGTTGCTTACCATACCTATATATATTTATCCGTGAGTTGTAGATGGTGTCATTTATGGACAAGTTGTTGAGACGTTGCCACGATATTGTTAATTAGGCCGCAAGATCAAATAAATATTTAGGCACACAGTGTTTTAAATATACGACGTTTTGAAAACTCAGACAACTTGTAACCTTGAAATAAAATCTGAAAATATAATAGTAAATAATCAAACTTGAACTATTGACATCTTATAAATATTTACAGTGTTTCTTTTCAAATATTTCTTCAAAGAATACTAAGAATGTGAACGTCGTGAACAAAGTGTGTCGTGATATAAAAACTGTTAAGAGATACTGTGATGTGTTGATACAAAATGTCTGCTGGTGTGTGGGATCTGATGCCGTCGAGGTGTCGGTGGATCGAGACGCTGCGCCACTGCGGCAAGACGCTGCTGCGCAGGCAGAGGCGGCTGCTCAGGAGGTTGAAAAAGGTAAACTTCGGAATATAGCAGAGCTGTATTTACGTGATATGAAGGGTTTAATCGTGGAACCTTACCAATCTTATAAACAGAAACACGGGTACTATCTTTGCCTATATCCTAAAATTCTTACTAGGTTGCCTCGGATACAACTCGCTAGAGGCAAGGGAGCGAGTTCGAGATCAGCTCACAATACAACCCTGGAGCAACCCTGGAGCCTGTACGCTCCAGCGTACAGGCTCCAGGGTAGCCCGCGAAATTCAAATTTTCTTACGTTTTTTTTGCAATTTGCAGGCCAGTGGTAGGTTGTATGTTGATTAAAATATTATTCGCGGCTGTAAGACGTATGTAGATACAGAATTATATTCATCAAAATCATCAATTCAACCCTCCAAGTTCATAAAGGTGGAAAAATGACTTTTTCAGGGTCAAAGTCATTCCTGCACCTTTATGAATTAATATAAATATGAATTTTATGTTATAACTCTTTTAGTTCTAGTTTTAGTTACCTACTGTAATTGGTTTAGAAAAACAACCGTTGTAATTAAATAAATAAATAAATCTTCTGGTTCCGACTGTAGACACTGCTGATATCAGCAACAGTGTGTTAAATGACTATTTACATATTAAAGCACTGCGTTTGCCTGATAAGACGTTCAGAACACATTTACGAGGGAGGTAAACGATGCAGTATATACAAAGCGACGCCCAGTTTAACTTTCATATTTAATGGGGTAAATAGAACTAGGCGATAACAGCAAGATCACGTTCGTCAGTGTATCGAATTTTAAATATAAGACATTCTGCTCATAACTAAACCCTTGTGAAAGCAAGCCTGGAGCAATTTTCATAGGCATTTACAATCTTTTCAGTAATAACGCGCTTGCACTAATTACTTTATTGACTTTAACTAATCGTTGGCCAACAGCCAGGCTGTAAATGAATAGGTTTCGTTATGGTCGACTTTAAATCAATAGTTGACTAGCAATTTAACTGTTTTTTTAGCAAGTTCCATACTACTGGTTACCGATTAGTTTAGTTTTCATTTGATATCTGTGCCTATAAGTTTGAATCGAGTTAAAAAAATCATGATTTATGCTCTGATTACTAAAGCGCTAGAAGAAAAGATAAAGAAAAAAAGATTGCACCTGTAACTACACTGGCCTGCAAAACTAAGTACTTACTACACTTTAAAAATTAAAAAAAACTAAACTAAGTATAGAAGTTAGAGATTTAAAATAAAAATAAAAAACGTTTTATAGCAATTTTTATCAGCTTTATTAGTTTTTACGTACAAAATTAAACTCTTGTTCGAGTCTTTTTTGTTTCGAAATATATCTTGTGTACTTAAAAAGTTATTGCAATTTTAAAAGTGTCATACTTAGTTTTGCAGGCCAGTGTATGAAAATGATTTTCGCACAGTTATTATTTTTATGGTTAAAAATGACGGTGCAAACATTTTAAATCTATCTTTATCCTTTCTTTCACTTCATTGTTAATTTTATGATGGTTATCTTTTAAATTATTATTTTATGGCAAAGCAAGTTATTTAAATTTCAGTTCTCATTAATGTTTAAAGTGTCACCAAAGGACAGTGACTTCATATTGTTCTTTTATTTTTTACTTTACGAAAACTGAATATTGATGTTTACTTGTAGCATTGTTATTAAATTTTAACATATTTTTAATAAAATAAAATGTGAAAATGCAAGTTTCAACATTAATGAAGTATCCATCTTCAGTGTTAGTCACCGTTGATCTGTTCGCGCAACAGTCACGGCCGCCAGCGTCAGTACAATACCAAATTGTGAAATATTTTGTTACTTTATTTTCATTTGTTCATTGTCTTTACACTATTTAATTAGCTCCGTTGTCTTATTGATGAGGCAGTATCGTTCCTGATCAGTGCTCAGATTAACATCTGTGGAATTTGTTATGGTGCTCAGTACTTTAAATAGTCTATTGTTTTACTAATTGATTCTGTGAACCGTTGTAAACACTTAAGTCATAAAACACGTAAGTCATAAAATATTTTAATTACTTATGATAAGTCTAATCATAATAATTCTTTCGCAAGGTTTTCGTCTTATTTTGTAAGGAAAGACATCTTATCTTTGTCCTTTGGACGCGTTTTATCTTAGTGGAAAATATATATTTTCATTATATTAGGGGTTAAAGTATGAAATTGCCGATTTGTACTGAAAAATTGAAACTCGTTTTTTTCTAAGATAATAATAACATATTTATTTAATCAAAATATTTACCCTCATTATCTATATATTGCTGCCATCTAAACGAAAATTCATTTATGCCTTTACGATAGAACTCTGAGGATCTAGATTCGACAAACTGTGTCAAAGCATTTTGTACTGCCTCCTGAGAAGAATTTTTTTTATCACGTAGAAAATTGTCCAAATCACGAAACAAATGGTAGTCCGTTGGAGCAAGGTCTGGCAAGTACGAAGGATGACGTATAGTTTATAACTGCATCTCCACTAGAGTTACAACGGTTTCTCGTGCAGTGTGAGGTCTTGCGTTATCATGGAGCAATAACGGTGAAGATCGATTCACGAGTCGGGGCTGTTTCACTGCCATTTTCACCATCATTGTTCGAAGTTCGGCACAGTAAACATCTGCTGTTATTGCCTGACAAGACCTGAGAAAGCTAAAGTAAATAACACCATGAAGAGATCACCAAACAGTTACCATTACCTTTTTATTGGTAAGCTTTGCTTTAGGGTACTGTTGCGGCGTTTGACCTGGGATCAGCCATTGCATTTTTCGCTTACGGTTATCGTAAACAAACCACTTTTCGTCACATGACACAATTCAATCCAATATTCCTTCATTTCTGTACCAATTCAAGAACGCAACACAAGTTCCAACACGCAATTCTTTCTGCAGATCAGTCAAGTCATGAGGCACCCATTTTTAATTTTTTTTTTAACTTATTGCTTTGATGCAAATGAGTCAATGTTGTAGGTAGGGTAACGTTAAACCATGCCGCAAATTCCTGGGTAGTTTGACTTGGATCGGCATCTACCATCTCCTTCAATTCAGCGTTATTCACCTGTGTGGTCTACCACGTGGTTCGTTATTCAAGTCGAAGTTTCCATTACGAAAGCGTTTAAACAAAAAACGCACGCTGCGTTCATTAGCAGTCTCCTCTCCAAACGCAACGTTAATATTGCGAGCCGTTTCTGCCGCGTTAGTTCCGTTTCTGAACTCGTATTCAAAAATAACTCGGATTTTCGAAGTATCCAACTTTACGTCTAAGCTGAATAAAAATAACAATTGAAAGTCGAAAATCGAATGTTGCACATTTTTTTAAAAGAAGAACCTCATATCATACCACGAAAATCTCACACCATGAAGATTTTAGGTAAATTCGAAGTGTCTATTACTATACAACGGCAATTACATACTTTAACCCCTCTTATTAAAACTTTAACATTAATCTAAATTAGTTACAGCTCTATTGCCAAAACCATAAAAACATTCGTCATCAAAATATTAAAAATAATCGTAACCATCGGTTACATCGATGTACATGTAACCACTTGAGCTTTACATGTTCTTGTAATAATCCCGAATCCAGATTCAGTACGTTCAATAAAAATTACCATTTCACATTACACTGCCTGCCTAGAGTATACTGCTGCACACAGCTTAAAGTGGATTCAACACCGCGAGTTTACCACTCAGAGTATCGTTGACCTATTTCGATTTCGTCTGCACACTACTTGTGCCACAAGGTGAACATCTGTGTTGATACTCTTAAACTGTACCAATAGACTATGTTTGTCCCTGGTACCGTATTCACAAGTGGCCCATAACGTCAACTGCTCGTCGTAATATACGATTTAAGCGATAATTTTACGACTAGTGTAAGTTCTGTAGCAGAACTTGGAAGTTCTGTAGAAGTACTTGAGATTGTTTGCTAGGAATCAAGAAAGTAAGCCACAGACCGAGATTGTTAGAAGGATTGCAGGACTATGTTTTATCATCATCATCATTATCTTGCCCTAATCCGAATTTATTTGGGGCCGGCACAGCATGTCTTCTTCTCCCATATTTCTCTATTACCTACTCGTTATCTCAGCAGTCACCTCCTTTCTAGCCATGTCATCTTTCACACAGTCCATCCATCGTTTCTTTGGTCTTCCTCTACTCATATAGCCATCTACATTTATACTCAACATTTTCCTCATTCCTCCTCATCACATGTCCATACCACGACAACCGATTACCACACAACTTTTCAGTCAGCGGCGCCTCTTTCAGACTTTCTGTTTTATTTGAATATAAAACATAAGAGAAAGTCTGAAAGAGGAAGAAATGAATGAACAAACAGACATTTTGATCCGAAGTTTTATTAACAATGTTCACGAAATGATGATGACATTCTAATGTCCGACCCAGAGATTTTTGGGTTTGTGAAAACCCCAAAGAAACGTTAACGTTTATTGTTTCTTCTTGCGTCATTGAGGCTTACGTTTTACCTTCCGTTTTACCCTTCCCATAATTCAAAGGCGAATTAATTGGAAGGTCCCGCCCTTTAGTAATATTCGTTGAAGCATTGACCTGCCTCTCCTGTATTAGGCGAAAACCTTCATTTGCTTGGCTTCTAACTTCACAAAGGTCGTTCCGGTCAAGGTTAGGTTCATAATAAATTTCAGCCGGAGCTCTAAATCCTTCAGGGAATCTTGGCTGTGCGTGAAATGAAAGCTGGGGATGAAAGTCGAATTTACGAAGATGTTAGTCGTGTGTCTGTAATTATTTTACATTTATGTCTTAAGCTAGCAATTACGAAAATATGGACGACGATGACGATGACTATAATGAGGTATCGTATACGATACGCCACAATCAACTTTTGTAAACGTGAATTTATACTGACGACGAAGTGATTGTAATTTTCACGATTAAGTTCTCATTGGCATTTGAAATTAATCCACATACTTACTAAAAATAAAACTGTTACGTAAGTTTCATCTGCTAAATATAATCTTAAACAGTTCTAAAAATATATCGTTGTACAGGTGTATTTACCGGTGTATGTTTTGCAAGCGCCGGGGCAGCGTTGCGCCACGCATCGGCGCGGGCGCGCTTGCCAAACTTCGTTGTTATTATATCTGGGGATTTCACTTTTGCGAATCTTGATACCAAATACCTGCAGATGACACGATTGTCAATTGCCTTTTAAGATTTGTTTTTCAACATGAAGCATTATGAAATTGAGGTGCGCAAGACGTTGTGCATGCAGGGAAAAATATTTAGTATATACGAGCGTTTACGTGCTTTTAGTCCGAATATCTTTTATTTATAACATGCTTGACTTGTAGATGACTACAAAATTAAACTCATTATGAAGCTATTTAGAGTATTATGTGTAAAATTCAGATTAAGATTTTAATCTACATAATGGATTCACATTTTTATGTATTCGTTATTATTATTCATAAAAGTAAAGAAGCATAAAACACAACCTTCGGTCCTTGAAGATATTGCTAGTTTTTTTTTAGAATAACATTATAAGGTAATTCCGGTATCCTGATAATCATTTAGGCAAATATTTGACGTGGTTTAAATTCATACACATTAATATCTTCGTCCTATTTGCTTATGTCTGTTTGTCTTGTGTTTAACGGCCTATAGGTACTTACATTAAAAAGGATTCTTTACAAAGACCATTACAACATTGTGGTTCGAAGAAGCATAACATAATCTAGGTAAAAATGTTTCTAACAAGCACTTTCCTTAATTATCCATTGTTAGCGAACTTATGAGTATCCGATGTCGAGGCTGATACAAACACATCGTAATATTGTTTTTAAGAAAATGGTATGACTTTGCAGATTGGCAGTTGTGACAAATATCTGCACTGCATACAATTTCAAATGTTGGAAATACCAAACATTATAACCATTGTGGTGGCTGTATGTATTTGTATTTATGATTCCATGTTAGAGTGAGGAAGCTCACGATCAAGTATTCAAGTATAACAGGTACAAGTTTGTAGCATTGTATTTGTGTCATGTTAACGCCCTTCTTGTTCTTGTCCTCTGATGTTTAAGAAAATCTTCGATAAATTAACGTTTTAAATCATCAAGATGATGATTCAAAACGGTTTACTTGACTGCCACAGCTTGACCAGGGGACCAAGTCGGCTATAGAAATTGTCCCATAATAGCCACTCTTCGACGCCGTAATTGTTGATTTTGGCAGTTTTGATAATAATCTCATAATTGAATGACCTCATTAGGGATTTCCAACGTCTTGCTACTGCCAAGTCATTGGTCCGGGCGGCGTAGGCACGATTGTTCGGTAATCTACTATAATTGAGACATTTCTTTAGACCATTATGAATTTAGGAATGGGAGAAGGCTAACGAACTTTTGACAAAACGGTTATGGCGTTGTCTTGGTATGTTTATCAAGTTTTCATTATGACAGATCATTGAAAATAGCAGTCTTGGCCCGTTGCTCAAAAATTTCGTCATAATATGAAGTACATAGGTAACTAACTTTCTTGTCTTTCGTTGTTTCTAGGCGTACCTACACAGTTGGCGCTCTGCGGACGAGCTGAACATGTTGGTGGGTGCGAAAGTCGGCGGCGCGACTCCACTGGTCATCGCCTGCAGAAATGGACATTACGATGTAGCCGAATACCTCATCGAGAGGTGTAAAGCGGACATCGAACAGCCTGGTTCAGGTGAGGTCTCTTATTTTATTTTTCATCTATTTACTGGATTTGAGACATGTCCGTTGAAACTGCAAAGACGAAGCTCGAAAATTCTAAGACTTGAGTCACATCAACCAACACGCACTGTGCCCGAGTGGTGGATTACGGAGTGCCGAACGGTAGGTACATTATAGACTGATTGGATTATACTAATGATTTTAGCTACCAAAACGAACGCTTTGGAATTTTAAGTAATTACGTCTTTCAAAATGACAACTTAATGATTAAATAAAGTCAGTTAAAAACTACATGCGTACCTAAAATTATTATTATAAGTAAATGAACAATGAAGGTTTTGTGCCTTTTACAATAAACAGGTAAGTTATTAATTCACTGATATTTCGTCTCATTGAACGCACGGTCATTCTGCCCTTAAATACTTGAAAATACTGCAATGTGGTCACTGCGTTGAACATAACTTGTTCTTTGATGTTTTGTTAACTTAACATATTTTTTTATATTTTCATAACAATGATATTATGTAGTGTGGGCCTCATGCCTGTGTGTATGTGTAAGTAGCCTAAGTCTATATATTGAATCGTTTGTTAATAAATATCAGTATTATACATCAAGTCGAACACACATAGTTAAAATCCTCGCGTGATGAACTGAAATTATCTATACTAATCAATCCGCACTGGGCCCGCGTGGTGGATTGTGGCCCATTCCCTCTCATTGAGAGGAGGCCGTGTCCCAGCAGTGGGAACATTATAGGCTGATGATGTTGATGATGATGAATCTATACTAATATTATAGAGAGGAAAGATTTGTATTTATGTATGTAACAAATAAACTTAAAAACTACTGGAGCGATTTGAAAAAATCTTTCAGCGATGGATAGCTACATTATCACTTATCAGCGAGTAACATAGCCATAGGCTATATTCTATCCCCGTACTCCCACAGGAACGGGAAAAACGCGGGTGAAACCGCGTGACGTCCGCTAGTATTTTATAGAGTAGACAGTAAGTAATTAAGTACCTACGCTACTTTGTAAAGGATCAAAGTTGCGGTTTTATTTAGAAAAAATATAAATTAACCACAGCTCAATAGGAAAGAGGTCAATCTAGGATGAACTTGACGTCCTTTGAAATGAAGTGCGTAGGTACATTGTTTCCCAATAACGCTATTCTATTGTGTCGGTGTTGGCATCAGGTCAGGCGGTCAATACCGTCGGCGATTCGCCGACATTCCGAGTCGGCAGAACGTGTCGGTCAATCAGGACCTTCATTAATCACTCGTTTGTCGTGTAAATACAATTGTTTATTTGCTTTATGCCTGAATTGTCACGCGTCGTCGTAACGGCTTTCCAATTGCGTCAATTGTTTGGCCAGAAGCCATTTTACTACAAATTGTTCAGCTGAAATTGTCGTGGCAAATATATCTTTAGTGTTTTTGTATAGCAACATGAGAAAAAAAATTGTCTTGAATGCTCGTGTGAGTTGTATGGGTTTATGTTATTCTGTGCAGGTCATTAACATAGTAGGCGCTTAAGTACCCATTGTTTATTAAAAGGATTCAAGTTTATTGCACTACGCCTACTTGAAGATGTATATTTTCAATCTCTATAACAGCCAGGTGCTTTAGAAAAAAATAATCAGTTTAAAAAAAAAAAATGACGGGTACCAAGTCTACGAACTTTCTAAAGATACCCTTATATGTAGCTGACCTTTGTGGGCTTCGTTAACCAAGAAACGTGGTAAAACAGTAATTTATATTTTATAAATACATAATTATGTATACTTAACTTAAACATAAAGTGAACTAAGCAATAAGTATAATCACACTTGAAGAAAATGAATCTTTTAGTTCGAGAATTTCGCAGACTGCCAAACTATCTTAGAATCTAATCTTATTCTGATCATCATCATCATCTCAGCCGAAAGACGTCAACGCTGTCAGCTGTACCCAAGAGACTGGCGGCGTTGCCACGTTATATGGCAACACTTAGCCTCTGACCAAAGTAAAAGCCAGCTCTTGGGTCACGGGAAGCGTCAACTAGGCGTTTTGAAAGTTCTTTGAACATGCTATGGGCACTCGGATCCCCAGACCCAGAGTTTCAACCCCAAACGGCTCGAAAAGAATAGTTACCACAAAGGTTTCTATATTTAATCTTATTCAGTAATCAAAAACATTTTTTATCTCTACTCCAAACCATATTGTTTTTGTTTACTTCTAAAACATAAAATCAGTATTCCGAAATCTTACTAGTAACAGCGCAGGCATCCCAAAACTTTTCAAATACCTACAAACAACGTATACATTTAGGCTTTCTTACGGATCTTCAGATTTTTCAGAATTGTAGAAAAAGTTCTGAACTTTGATTAATCTCGGGTACTTTAGTAAGTACTATTATTTATTTAGTTCTGGGGACTAGGACCAAGTTTTCGCAAGAAGTGTTTTATTTTCTAATAATACATTACGGGGCTGTGTGCAGTAACAGATGGTTTTCGTTTTATAATTAATTTGTGTTTTGTAAACATTAACCTAAGCTGCAAGATATGCAAGCATAAATTTCCAGAGTCCTTAGTAGACAGTGTAATCTAAAATACCTTTTTTTAGGGTTCCTTACCTCAAAAGAAAAGAACGGAACCCTTATAAGATCACTTTCTTGTCCGTCTGTCTGTCTGTCTGTCACCACCAATTTTCCCAATTTTATTTTTATTTTTAATTTATCAATTTTTGGTATAAATTTCAACTGCTAGCAGCAGTTGAAATTTATACCAGATACTAAGGTCTATAGTCCTAATTAGGTGTATAATAAAATCAAGGTCCTGAGTCAACACGATAAAAAGATATGGGTAATTTTATATTTTCGCGAAAACTTGTAAGTACCTACCAAAATTTACCTTAATTTTCTACTTTTTTTCGATATATATAGGGTCGAAAACCTATGTCGGTAGTTCCCGTTGACCTAGAATCACGAAATTTGGCGAGAAGCAATATCTTACTGCACATGTAAAGGGAAAGATATGAAAACCGTAAATATGTAGTTTAATAACAAAAAAAAGCGATTTCACTATTACAAACTTATTATTTGCGGTTGGTGCAATAGCCGTTTCATGGGATCGAACAGCAAAATTAAGTTTGTCCTTTAAAAAGTTTGTACGGAACCCTCGGTGCGCGAGTCCGACTCGCTGTTGGTCGGTTTTTTCTGAGTACATGGACTTCACAACACCACCACGTGCCTTGTGTTTACCTTCAAACACCGAAATATTCGGGTATAAACACGTACAAATCGATTACTAATAGTCTTATGTTTGAATACCCTTGGCCTTAATCTAACCAATACCTACCCAAATAATAGGTATATCATGGACGTCTACATGGTCTAGTTCTTCATATATATATTATATAGTAAGTACACTAACACATCATTTAACGCCTTCGGCCACATGTCTTCACGGTACCTTTTGTCACATCATTATCAAATCAGCACGGTCGACACACTACACATTCTATCGATAACAACAGGAAGACGAGTACCCATTGTCTTGTTATGGTATCTTCTGGTATCTTATTCGCCGCGGATTTAGAGAGATTGACACATTGATAGAATCTGTATAATCAGCCTATGTCGTTCCCACTGCTGGAAGTCTGGGACACAGATCACACAGACCTCCTGTGAGAGGAAGTCGGCCGTGATCCTCCGGCTCCGCAATATAGCCGATTTCTGTTATGCCCGGGTTTTTGAGGTATTTTAAATATTTTTTCATATATTCCATAGTGATAAGAGTTTCTAAACTCGCAGTTAAGGAAGGAGAAGAACTTCGCTTAAATAGATAACTCGATCAATAGCTACAATTATGTAAGTATAAACAACTTGCGATTGTTCTCCTGCCCTGCTTTTTGTGCAACTCCAGGCTCTGCACTTTGAGGGACCTTTCCGAAACCAGCGCCGTCGCGTCGATGTGGCAAAGTTAATAGAAGAAGTATGGGAATTATTGACATGACGAAGAAGCAATACGTCTATAAGCAACTATCCACGAACAATGCAGTAGCATAATCTATCTATCATTACTTGCAGTGACATTCGACGGCGAGACGATAGAGGGTGCGCCGCCGCTATGGTGCGCCGCGGCCGCGGGTCACTTGCCCCTGGTGAAGCTGCTGGTCCGCGCGGGCGCCAACGTGAACTCCACCACGCGGACGCACAGCACCCCCCTCAGGGCCGCCTGCTTTGACGGCCACTCTGACATCGTTAGATTCCTAGTCGAAAATGGCGCCGGTGAGTTACATGACCGAGGCCACAATTTGAACAGACGCCTCTGTCTTGTTTTTTATACATTTTGAACAAACGTCTCTGTCTTGTTTTTTATACATTTTACAGCGCTCCCTCAGCGTTATTTAAAGCGGCAAAAGATTCATGTTACACTGAAGAAAGTTCAATATTTACGACAGACCTGTCATAAATAGTGTACAGACGCCAGCATATCAAGCTACTACAATCTGTCAAATTTCATTAACCCTTGATCTGTCCACGAAGTAGACAAACAATGGCGTCCCGAGCGAATCGGTCGGGTGGACAGTTCATGATTAGTTTTTCAACTTTAGGTTCAAGGGTGATTCAAAAGATTTGATAGTTTCGGGTAGCTTTATGTGTGCCGTCTGTGAATCATTTATGACATGACAGGACTGTCGTAAACATTGAACTTCGGGCTCAAGAATGAAACTGTCACACTAATAAGTAGTAGACACGATACTACGATTACATGAGCTAAATAAGCAACTGTATTTGTGTTGGTTCAAACTTCGTTTGAAATACTGTTACAATAAAGTTCTAATCAGCTTGCACGACAAAATGGTTGTTACGTCAGTCACTGCGGCCGAATAGTGCGAAATGAGTGGTTTTTTGCGATTTACAAAAAATCTATTGATTGGACTAAAAAAGTAAAATACTATGATACTAGTATTTTGCTTGTAGAATTATTTGCCAAAAAATCAGAATGATGTTTCAAATTTTGTTGAAATTAGTATATATATCAGCAATTTTTAAAATCCATTTCTCCATTTCCAGACATAGAAATAGCAAACCGTCACGGCCACACATGTCTAATGATCGCTTGCTACAAGGGCCACATTAGAATCGCCAAATACCTACTGTCGCTAAATGCCGACGTGAACAGAAAGAGCGTGAAGGGCAACACAGCGCTACACGATTGTGCCGAGAGCGGGTCTCTAAACATACTTAAGATGCTGTTGGGACATGGAGCTACTATGGACGTTGATTCGTACGGTAAGACACTTTCATGTGGTTCTGTAGATGTAAATAAAATTGGTCCTTGAACGGGACAGTAAAAGTGTGTACAAAAGGTCTTTTGCCTGCTATAAGACCATTGCCATCTTATCTGAGACGACCGTAGCTTGGTATAAGCCTCCCTCAATCTACGCCAGAAAGACCAGCGGCGTAATTGCATCACACACTCGCAACCCCAATGCTATCATTAATTTCAACAATATTCATTGCCTGATTTACGTTTTCGAATTTCGCAATACGTTATGAATTGCCTTCACAAATCTTCGGATTGTCATAGAAAAGTATTTTCGCAATTTGGGTGTTGCTCAGCGCTTCTCGCATCCAGCTAATTCCCGTGACCTTTATCAAGTCGTGGATCCATCCTGACATATTGGTATTACTCTTGCAGGTATGACGCCACTCCTAGCAGCCTCAGTAACAGGCCACACGCACATAGTCGAGCACCTAATAAACACGGAGTACGGTCTAGTGTCGCGACAGCAACGCATCGACGCATTGGAACTACTCGGTGCCACCTACGTGGACAAGAGACGCGACATGGTCGGAGCACTTGCGCTCTGGAAACGAGCCATGGATGACAGGTAAAAAATTCACGAATTTATCCAGAAATAACTGTGCATACCCTTTATTTAGTTTTTTGTTAGCCTGATTTGACCTACTCCTGGTCAAATGCCTCTCCATTTCCTTCGGCCTCCCAATGTTGTGTTTCTTTAGCTTCTTTTATTTTTCTTCTTTCTGTTTTGACCCCGTTTAGTAGCCTCAGAGTACCAGTCTTGCCTTATACGAGTCCACAGATGTGCCGGCAGACATGGGCTGCCTAGGCTCTTTTTATGCGCTACGTTGGAAATTTGCGGCTGCCATTTGTAACCTTACGTAAAATGTTAACGTTATCATTAACACTTTTGTTACCCTTGTTCAGATTTCCTACGGACGGTAGCGAGCCCATTCCCAAGCCGAAAGACATCCCACGCATAGAGGCGTATGACTACGCAGTGGAACCGAGCAATTCGCAGCAGTTAGAGGAGATTCTCGCAGATCCTGACGGCATGCGGATGCAGGCCTTGGTCATCAGAGAGAGGATTCTTGGTGAGTTCATAACTAGTTAGACTAACAATGTAAAATGCAAACGAGATGCAAACCTTTTGATTTTATTTTAAATATTTTTATGTTAATTATGACGATAATTTACAAACTTAAATAGCAGCCATCTATAATTTACATTTTGCCCTCATATTTGTTTTATGAAACACGAATATAGGTGTGAAAATGAAGCGTGTGCATTTTTATGACTGCCTTCTTAGGTTGTGGTTTTGAGCACATCGGTGGAGACACCCGATGGGTTTCGAGACTAGTCGAATATAACGCGAGCTTTGCGACATGGCTTAGAGGCGGACAGACCTTCTCCCGGCTTCGTCTCTGGCCCCTTGTAGACGCGCCCGCGATGCGGCGTCACAGCTCATCTTCGGAGTGCTGTCTCACCTGTGTAATGTGTATCGTAGGGCCGGCGCACCCCGACACGTCGTACTACGTGCGCTACCGCGGCGCGGTGTACGCGGACGCGGGCCGCTTCGCGCGCTGCCGCACGCTGTGGCACCACGCGCTGGACATGCAGCGCGCCGTGCTGCCGCCGCTGTCGCCGCTGACGCAGAGCTCGCTGTACAGCTTCGCCGAGCTGTTCTCCTACATGCTGGCCGAGCGCGCGCGCCCTCCGCTCAGAGGTACGTACACTGTTTACTCTAGAACATATCTAAGCTAAGGAATTACGACCGACTCGGCGCGAACACAACTTCCTGCTAATTTCCCAGTGAAGCAGTGATGCACGCACCCACATGCTATTCCAAGGCTTATTCCAAACTGACCCATCTAACATAGAGGACACTCAAAACCGCCACCTTACCGAAGAGATCATCGCGCTAACATTAGACCGTCGTGTCGTGTTCATTTTGTTCGGCGAACCAGAACCCTTGGTCGCAAAGGGGCCACTTTTTAAGTTTCCGAACGAGTGAGTGTAACCGTGCGCGACGAAGCGACGTTCGCTTATTCCCGTGACCCATCGCTTTGAAGGACACGGGGTACGCAGGTTGGAAATTTCTTTGAATAGAAATGTTATTACTTCAACCCAAACACTTCCACTCAAACATGATTATAACCACCAATTTTCTTTCACAGGTCGCATAGTCCCCCCTGTGACCTTCGAAGACATTGAGCCAGTATTCAGGAAGGCTTTGTCCGAAATACACCGAGGCATGGAGCTGCTGGACTCTAAACTCAGTATTGACAGAGAACAGACCCTGAGCACTCTACAGAGGGTGCTGGTGATCTCCTTACATCTGGCGGCGTTGATGGCGCGGCTACTCGAGGAACCGGAGTGTACCGAGGAGGTCTCACGGAAGATACACACGGCTGTCTACTCGCTTGTTAAGTTAGATATTACGGTGAGTGTGGGAGTGGTTAAGCATGGTTATTTTTGAGTCTCTATTTTTGTTTCGTTTCAATGGCGTTTTCTTTCTAGTTGGTCCATTCTATGGAACCAGTGAAGGACAAAAATTTTGACGTTGCAGCCCTAACTGATTTTTTATTGGCTAGTGTAGGAGCATTACATACTACTACCCATCCTCTAGGATGGGTAGTGCTTCATGAGTCATGGGGCATTGTAGCATAAAACGATTAAATCCAGTACAGTTCTTTATTCTGCTACATTAATTATAAGCTACTTCGATCATAAATTGTATCATTTATGTGTAAAATGTACCTATCTTTCAATTTTATAAAAAAAAAAGTGAGCCGTCGTGGTACGGCTGGTAGATGTGAAACATCGAAATTGTTTTGTACAAGGATTTGTATAAGAAACAAACACATACAATAAAATAAAAACAAAATCACACGATTCACAAAAAGAAAATCCTTATGCTGGAATCAAACTCGAAGTCACGAGATCGTAACCCAGCGCTCTGTGCCCCGAGACCAGCTGACTTGTTGTAAACCGTGTCGAATATGTAGATATTATGCTGCTTCAAACATGCGATTTTCATTAGTTTTATCACGGCATGCCTTGCGACGCTCGCCACGCGATTTGCATTAGTTTTTTTTTGTTATATGAATATTTGTGTTGCAGGTGCGTCAAGGCCGCTCCGCCCTGCACGTGGCGTGCTCCGCAGAGGGGTCCCGCGGGCGAGGAGCGCGCGCCTGGCTACCTGCGCCGGGCGAGGCCGCGCCGTGCGCCGCGCAGCTCGTGCAGCTCATGCTGCGCCTGGGCGCGCAGCCCGACGCACGGGACGCGGACGGGAACACGCCGCTGCATTTAGTCTGCAAGGTACGGTAGACGCAGCTGCTGGTGCAACAATTGTTTCAAAACAACGACAGAAAACATCAGCAAAATACCAACATGGCTCTAGAACAAAAAAAAACATTGCCAACCCGCGCTGAGACCGCGTGTTGCTTTACAACACACGGTCGAGTCCCTCTCGCGTGGTATAAAAGAAGGGATTAACCTTATGCAGTTTCTGTTATCAGCTAAATTACTCGTTTCTAAAATATAATAAATTGACATGTTTTTTTGATCTATTAAAACTACAAAAATAACGTTATCTTGTACACTTGCAGCTGAACCCGTGTCCCCCTGAAGTGGTCCGCGAGCTCCTCTCCCACGGCGCGCACATCGACACGGTGAACTACGAGGGCGAGACGCCCTCCGAGATCCTCAAGTCCACGCAGCAGAGCCTCAGCGCCATCGTGAACCCGCTGCGCTACACGTCGCTGGCGTGCCTGGCGGCTCGCACCGTCAAGAACTACCGCCTGCCGTACCGCCACGTCCTGCCGCTGTGCCTGCACGCCGCCGTCATCACGCACTGAGCGACTGAGGACTGAACGACCCGCAGCGGCATCTACTAACGCTAAGCAGTATCGACCTCAACACTTACAGCTTAGCAAAATAGAGTCTGACGCGGTGACAGTTGGAACTACAAATTTCCTACCTGGCAATACCACGTTTTCTGTCAAACTCGACAATGTCATTGGCTTGTCACTGCTCAGGGTTGCCAGAAAGTCGCTAATAACGCCCTCATTTTTTCCATACTCTATTTTGCCAAACTGTACGTACACGCTTGCCGTTACTATCATTACAACAGACCGGGCACGATCGTCTACTTCTGTTTGGTTTAAAACCTTTCCCTGTGCGTATGTTTCCACTGATGACGTTTGACACGTCAGTGACACGTGTCCACCTGGCACTGTAGATTTTGAGACTTGTAGTTTTGTTTGAAACATTATATTTTTAGCATTTTAGATTGGATTGATCAGTGTATATTTTAGGATCTTTTGAGGCTACGTTATTATACTTTTAATTCGTTGTAATACCACCGGATTTAATACCTTTACTTAACTGCCATACGAAATAGACTAATGAGGCAAAGGTATGATTTCGGGTTTATACTAAAATTGAGATATTAGATTGATATAGGTAGTCAAACAAGCGACTCACATCAGCAGTGTAGCTTAGTAGAATCATTGAAATATCAGTTTTAGCATAAACTTGGTGTTACTCTGATGTCTAATCTGTCACAGTATTGTAAAATCGGTAGCTCAGCTCAAAGCGGAAATTATATAATATATTATTATGTATTCTATCATTATATTTAATAGTATAAACTTCATAATTCTGTGAATTTATGTTTTATACTTAGTTTTTCTTTATAATTCCTTCTCATTGTTTATATGTTTCAAATTTATAATTGAATAATAATTATTTCCTAGCGTTGTTTTGTCTATTGATCATACATTTTCATTACATTTATTTTTGTATGTTTCAAAAGTAAATAAAAACGTCCCTATTATTGGTAGTATGAAAGGTATATAGAAATTAAATTTCAGTGCTGTGCCGTACGTGATTTGAAATAGATGTAATTATGTACATTGGAATAAGTAGATGTTTTAATATAATTATAATATTTATGTATTCTGTAAATTACTGTTTCTCGATACGTCTGTGTACATGGGAGTTTTATGTTATTGAATGTGGCTACTGTTTATACAATAGATCATTTTTAATGTCACAAATATCATAATTTTATCTTGAATTGTTTTAGAGCTCAACATGAAAATCATATTGTTATTTTGATTACTGTTTGCGTGATAACCCGCATGTATATTGCTATATCATTAATGTATTTTGTCATCGTAAAGGTGTATGTAACACTTCACAATGATTATAAATAGATGAAGTATTAGTAGATCCAATGTAATGGCACTGCGTGTACTTAATGTTTTAGTTTTGTACTGAATTATAAGACTTTTTTGCTGAACACGATAAGGCCACAGTTAATGTTAATATTCCTGGTGTTTAAACTATTATAATTAGACTTCATCTGTGTATAATCGTTTACTTCTCCAACAAGTGATATTTGCTTTTAATATTTGACTATGATATGATCGTAACTAGAGCTGCGCAGTCGCAGCCTGGACTAGAGTCAGTAGTTCGGTTATTTCCACTTACACCTCTCTAGTCCCTTATTACTTTAGTACATCCTGGAAAACTTTATATACACATACGATCTTACTCCATAGGTCAGTGATCATCGCTTGACGCATATATCAATGTAAAAACAAATTAGACATAAGTAGGCATATTAGAAATTAATGGAGATACGTATAAATTGGTATTGTATATTAGCAGAATGGGTAACGACAAAGTAAACTATTAGTACTGAATTATGATAAAGATGTCTTTGTTTGTAACAACGGCATCGTTCGCTACTTTGTGTGTATTTCCTCATAGTATATTATAAATTTAGTAATATTGCGTGATTATATGCTAGTTATTTTTGAAATTAATAAAATGCTTTAAAATATTTGTTTTGTTTTTTTTAATTTTTATAAGACTGTCTTACGCCTCGTTGCTAACAAATTACGCAACGCGTGCTGTGAAGTGTGACTGGTTCGCTCAATTTATTTAAGCACTTGACCGCTCTCGCGCCCGGTATGACCCGCCCATACCTTTAAGCGTCGCTCATACTATGTGACTGACACTGGCAGAGCCACCACCAGGTCAGGGTTTTTAATTTTGATAACACAAACATTTAGTCGATACTTAGTTGAAATTAGTCGCTAAATATCACATTTGGTCGGTGACTGGTTCAAATGATATAAGGGTTCATAGGTGGCCGATCTGGAGAGAGCCTACCCCAGCGTGGCCACATTTATATAAACTAGGGCACCTAGCGAAAAACGGTTTTATCCCATAATTAGTCGCCAAATATCAGAATTGGTCGGTCACTGGTTCAAAGATTTAAATAAGGTTTTATAGGTGGCCGATCTGGAGAGAGCCTACCCCAGCAGGACCACATTTATGTCTCAAAAACTAGGGCACCTAGCTAAAATCTGTTTTCTCCACTATTTAGTCGAAATTAGTCGCCAAGCTACAGATTAATCAGGTTTTACTTTAGAAGATACAATGAGTTCAATTATTAAGATATAGCCCAAGAGCTAGATCGAAGAGTTCACGCAAAATTGCCAAGAAAGTATATTTCTATTAATACGTCACATATTATATGTGTAATATACTTCTAGTTTTATCATCTAAAGTCCTTAGAAATGTCCGAGAGAAATAAATTCTCGATTAATTACATGTTTTTATGTTTTAAATTACTAGGTTAGAGTGGCTTAAACATCTTTGAAACCATTAAACCTTGCTCTTGGTCTATTTAGTGTCAAGATGTACAGTCGCATGCAACTGTTTTACTAATTTACAATGTTGAGCTCTAATTTACGTTAGAATAATGAAAACGTTAAAATTATCGTACCTTTAGTAACGGTATCGTAATTACCCGGTACTAACTGGGTTATGGAGGTCAGATAGGCAGTCGCTCCATGTAAAAAACTGGTATTCAGCTGCGTCCCGTAAAACTGGAAGCCAACCCCAACATAGTTGGGAAAAGGCTAGGCAGACGATGATGAGATTTTTTTTTTGTTGACTGTCGAGTGTGAACTTTCTTACGGATATTAAGTACCTATTACAATTATTAATACCACCTAAAAAACCTAGGTACTAACTACAGTTAGTATCTAAATGTTTTTAGGTTTGGTAAGGTACCTTACAGGTCAGATCAGATTCGGTGAGCGGGGTGGGGCAAGCGCCCCACCGTAGCTACGCCCATGTTAAGTTCCACTTTAAACTGGCTGACTTTAACTTACGTCACGGTCTCACGGACAACTCGTTCTAAGTAACTCGTCTGTACACGCGCATCTATCTCTTTCTTACTTACCGTGTAAATGAAACGGAGCGCAGCGATGTATCTGCCAGCGACTAAATGCACACATTTTGTTCGATATCTAAATAATTACATAATATATTTATTGTTTATAGGTAATACAGCTTTCCTTTGGTGGGTTGAAGTTATAGAATTCCTCCAGACGTCGTAGATATCTGTCTAGAAACTACTTTAAGTATTTTGTACTTGCTTGTACCACTGTGTGGAAATTGAATTCTTTAATATCTTTTTAATTACACACCGACTGAGTCTGTAACTTGGCGACTAATTTCGACTAATTAACTACTAAAGAAAACAGATCTTCGCTAGGTGCCCTAGTTTTAGAGATATAAATGTGGCCCTGCTGGGGTGTGGGGTAGGCTCTCTCCCGATCGGCTACCTATAAACCCTTATATCTTTTGAATCAGTGCCGACCAATTCTGATATTTGGCTACTTATTATGGGAGAAAACAGATCTTCGATAGGTGCCTTAGTTTTTGAGATATAAATGTAGCCACGCTCTCTCCAGATCGGCCACTTAGAAACCCTTATATCTTTTGAACCAGTGAACGACCAAATCTAATATTTGGAGACTAATTTCGACTAATAAGCGACAAAATTTTTGTGTTATTAAAATTAAAATCCCTGATGGCCCCTGCCCTGCCAGTGTCAGTCACACGCTCATACTATGTTTTAAAAAGACACGCGAGCGTGCACTCGCGTTTTTAGTGGGCAGTCTGATTCGAGTTTGTTATTGAAAATGGATGTTGATGATGATGCCATCTAGCCGATTTCGACCACAGCGACTGCATTCGATGGCTTTCTAGTGTGGTTGTAGAGAGCTTTGGTGTGCTGCTCTTTCATGTGCTCTCAAGTGGCTAGCATATCCAACTTTGACCGAAAAACTCTGAGCACAAAGCAGACATGTCAGAACACCATTGACGAAATTGTAGGGTATAGCTGTAGGTGGTCTAGCTTTAAGGTCATCACGCTGCGACCTTCTTCTCCCTTCAAAGGCGTTGACCTGCCGATGCACACGACGTCTCCACTCGAGCCGATTTTGTGCCTGCTCTATGGATTTTAATAACCCAAGGAAAAACAATTTAAATACCTATGTCTATACTTTGTTATTCATACAGTATTACGTACCAAATGCTAAGCTAATTGTAATACCAAACATGTTACCTATCTTATGGTTACGGTAAGGCAGATAACATTGAACTATGAACTAACTATTATATTGTTACGAGCTGGGTATGGGATAAATTAATAACTACCGAAGAAGCAACAAATAACTTTAATAATCACAAAACACTTAAAACTTAATCACAAGTACACTACTGATAACTATTCACTTATATATCGCACTTACTAGTTCACTTCGATTCGCTTCGTACTGTAGCCAAATTAAGACTGCCTGCTCCCGCAAACACGTCGACTATTTATATGGCGATCGAACGTTCGAGAAATATCCACGACTTCCTAGAATCTTCTAGACAATTCCACAACTTGTACAGAGGAAAGAAGTAGGTACTTTATGCCCTCGGCGTACGTTCGAAATTACAATGATGTTCTTTTGTAGGTAGTTTGCGAATTTGTACCTACATCATTCGGGACTCGTTTTACCTACCTACCTACTATTACCTAAATACCTACCTACTATTAGGTACCTACTACCGTAACTGTAGGTAAGTACGGGTACAACGTAACAATATTATACAATGTTGTGTCTCAAATGCTTTGGACGCCATAGGTAACTATAGATATAAGATAAGGACGAAAGGGCTTGTTACAGAGGTCCAGTCATGTTAATATTGCTCCTAGATAACAAAAACAAACGATCAGTTGTATGTCCGTTTAATGAGGAACAATAAAAGATTATAATATTTGTAGTACATGTATATCAATGTACCAGTACAACATTAATTAAATTTAAAATGGTGGCAGATTATGATTAAAAATGATTGAATCTGCCGGTCAGTTTTGATCCAAAAAGAAACACAATAAAATATCAACCGTGGTACAGCTTCTTGAATTCCGGTGTGTTCTCAATCAGAGTCTGCAGCTCCTTGAGTGTAGCATTCGGGAACATCAACCAGATACGTTTAGCTTTCACCAAATTGCTTTTCAGAACCTTAGCCATAGTTTCTCCGTCGGCATTCTTTATGTTGCCCATCTTCACTACCAGTTCGACGGGAAGTTTCTTCAGCTGGTACTTGCGCATGCCGCACAAAAGAGGCCAAAATGAAAAATGATCGATCAAATGCTCTGTGCCGCTAACAGCTGACAGATACAGCTTACATTTGTCATCGTTGTTCTGATCCCACACCAGTCCGAGGACCTTCGCCTCACTCGACTCTATGTTCGGGAATTTCTTGCGATTCTCGTAAGCATACCCGGCGGCGAGAGCAACCAGACGGTTGTAAGTAAATTCGTAATCCTCCACTTTTATGTTTTTAGCGGTTTTCTTTATCAGAAGTGGTGTGCTGGAAAAATAAAACATAAATTATCTTAACTTAATCTTGGGCACATTTTAAAGAACTCATGACTTTCTTCATTTTTCCAACACTCAATAAATAAAATCGTAGGTATTTATTAATCGCTTATGTAATTATGAGTTCTTTTTGTGTTTTAGATAATTAAGTTTTAATGACTTTTTTTAAGTACTTAGCATCAATTTAAATACGAGCCCTAAATTGACATCTAATCTAGTATCTAAATTTATCAGTTCGACATTATGAAAACGAGAGCTATAAATGCAAAAAAATAAAACAATTTTTGAATTCTACCACTCACTCCCGAGTGGTATTTTGGGATTAGCAAATTTGCAGGAAACTCTTGAAGACTTACTTCCGTTCAAGATTCATTCCTTCAATGACGATGGTCTTGCCAGGTTCCACGGTGCTGAGCTTCTTCCTCAGCTCGTACCCCTGAGCCAAGAGTCGCTCAACGTTGGCATCAATTCTCAGGAACTCTGCATCCTTGTAAACGTTGTAAAAATGCGGCCCATTGAATGTGGTCGTCGCGGGTGGAGTCTTGGGCTTAGATGAAAATTCGAAGTTTTCCATGACTAGGTTGCTGAACAGAAAGAAGGCGAAATTATGGTAGGTAGGTACTTAACAGTCTCAAAGGTTGAGAGGAGCTCGTGGCTAAATAATAACAGCCACTCGGGTCGATCGTTAGGTTAAGCCGTGCTTGCCTAGGTTGGTCTGTGGATGGGTGACCACCCATTACGTACCGAGTTTCCTCCGTGCCTCGGAAAGCACGTTAAGCCGTTGGTCCCGGCTGTCATTTGTAGATCTTTGACAGTCGATAGGTAGTCAGAGGCCCAAATGCCTGACAACCAGTCTTACCAAGAGGTATCGTATTACCCGGTACTAACTGGTTTGTGGAGGTCAGATAGGCAGTCGCTCCATGTAAAATACTGGTGTTCAGCTGCATCCGGTTAGACTGGAAGCCGACCCCAACATAGTTGGGAAAAGGCTACGCAGATGATGATGAGGTACTTAAAAGTCTCGCTGAACGTTATGGCTGGTCTAAACGGCGGCGGGCGGCGCACATTAAAGGTGCATTCACAAAGGTTTTAAGTACTTACCTACTTTTTGTCAAACAATGTTTGCAGGAGTTAATGGGCAACAATGGATATCATCAAAAAGTTATACGAGTATCAAAAGTAATTTGATAACATGTTGCAAAATTTTGCTTTATGTACAAAATCTAAATTCGGTGTGGATGCGACTGTAAGGCAGTTATAGCCCAGCTTATCGTATGACGTCTTATGTACCTACGTAGCAGTAGCGAAAGGTCAATTTTTGTGAGACTTAAGCCGGAGTATATATCTTTAATGTGGTTATATTATATGTCTAAAGTATACTGACTGTGCCATTTTCCAAAGGGAATCCGGTAGGAATCGAGTTGTATGGAACCTTCGCCACTGCCACGTAGGCTGTCAGAACAATCAAGACTGACTAGGATTCAAAGTTCTTTTGTTTTTTTTACATAACATAACATTAGTTTATTCTCAGGCAACTTTAGCCCATATACCTTTCAGGTTGCGGGTCCAATACCAAAGAGCCGGATAAAATACAATTGTGCTAGTAAATAGAACCTTAAAACTATGTTAAAAAATTGTGTTCTGATCGGATGTTTAGGTTGATTAACCTATTTTTAGGGTTCCGTACCTCAAAAGGAAAAAACGGAACCCTTATCAGATCACTTTCTTGTCCGTCTGTCACCACCGATTTTCTCAGGAACGGGTGGAAGTTGAAATTTATACCAGATACTGTAGTCCCTATTAGGTGTAATAGTCAACACGATAAAAAGATATGCGCAAATTTAGAGGTTCGTGAAAATTTGTAAGTACCAAAATTTACCTTAATTTTCAACTTTTTTATTTTTTGGACGTTTCCCTTTACTTGTGCTGTAAGACCTTGCTTTGAACTTAAATTGACAATTCTAGGTCAACCGGAAGCCTATAGGTTTCGGGTTGAAAACCTGTATGGTAGTTCCCGTTGACCTAGAATTACGAAATTTGGCAAAAACCAAGGTCTTTCAGCACATGTAAAGGAAAAAATCTGAAAGCCGTAAATATGTTGTTTAATAAAAAAAAATAAAGCGATTTTACTATAACAAACTTATTATTTGCGGTTGGTGCAATAGCCGTTTCATGGGATCGAACAGCAAAGTTAAGTTTGTCCTTTAAAAAGTTTGTACGGAACCCTCGGTGTGCGAGTCCGACTCGCTCTTGGCCGGTTTTTAGTGTCGCATTTCCCTCTATGTTTACGAATGTTATAAATTTATCAATAATCAGACATTAATTATATAGGTACATAACTAATCAGGAAAGTGAATATAATGTCATTGAAATATCATAAGAACCTAAATCAGTGTATTTTACCGTTTATTATGATTTATTTACAAGATGTAGGCCTGTAGGTACAAGATTAAAACCGAAACTGTCTCAACAGAGAAAACTCTTTTGAAATACTTCTCGATTTTAGTTCAAAAATAGGTATTAAAGAAATTACACCCTGTATGTATGTCCTAAAACCACACCTGTCCTAGGTGGGTAGGTACCTATTAGGACAGGTGTGGTATTAGGACATACAATGAAAGAACTAACGTTAGTACCGTAACAATCCTAGGCCTTTTAGTCCTGCATAGCTATTCACAACGCTTCGATTCAATTTTCGATTCGGAAAGTCGTATGTCTATCTCGCTCAATTTCGTAATGTCAAAAAAAGATAGACATACGACTTTCCGAATCGAAAATCGAATCGAAGCGTTGTGAATAAGGGGCCTGGTTTAAACCTGGTAGGTACTTATTGGAAGTTTTATAATAAGACGGTGTGTAAACAACTTCATCACGTAGCCGTCAACCAAACATTCTGTACATCAAATTATGTAACTTTTTTTTTTGGGGTGAAAAATCATGTTTTGTGGTAGAACTCAATGTAGCGCACTCAAAACATTTTGCTGATGGATGGATTGTATAGTACGGAGGTCGTGGAGGTGTTTAAAAATCTTATAATAAAAACTTGTAAGTATTAAAAAATTGTCAAAAAGTTGAAATTTTGACCCCCAATATCTCCTTAACTAGAAGGTTCCCAGGTATAGTGTAGAACAAAGGAGCGTAATGACGGGGAGAACAAGTGCCATTCGGCTTCGTTAAGAGGTTTTTTACACCCTTTATTAGTATAGAGGTACTTTGTAGTAGGTACGTTGTTCACATAGAGTATAGTAATGTTGTTCATCGGCTAGATGCCTACAAAGGCTGATTTACGTATATCCACAATAATAATATATGCACTTAATAGTTAAAAAAGTAAAAAACATACCGTGTGGTCTGTACATCCTATTGCCGCGAAAGATGATAAATTGATAACACATTAATTTACCTACAAGATACTTATCCGACTTGTTTTGTAAATAAATAAACAAACAAAGAACAAAGGCAGTGATTAAGTACCTACAACAGAGCAAGTAGGTATTATTGATACCAAAATAATAATGATTTCATGTACACTTAAGTAAGCACTTACCAATGATACCAAAGTTCTTTTTAAAAACAAATTTAAATTATAAGCAAGTACCTAAAAAAATACTAATTTAGACACTGAAAAACTTACATTTAGATCAGAGTTGTTCTTGAGACAGAAAAAGGACACTGTTGGAACAAAGTTCGTGGCTTACTGAATTAGAATATGAAATGAAATGAATGTTTATTTATTTTGGAGCTTGGAGCGATTGGAAGAATAAAGTGATTAACATAACATGTCAAAGGCGGTACCTACGCTATGAATCGACTATTAATCGAATAAAGTGTATTATCGATTACACAGTCAAGTTTTTTTTTTTTTGCTTAATTAAGTGGTCTTTAAACCAAGGCAGTCAATTATGTAGCCATAAAATAGTTTTCTGATTCTGATTTTCACAAAGAGTCTATTTTTTATTAATTTTTATCGTCACTAAATATGCTAAATAGTTCTTAGTATGTTATGATGTTTAGGTGGTGTTTCAATTATTTCATCGTAAAATTAGAGTTCATTTGATTTTTGAAACTACTCAAAAAATAGTTTATTTCTTGCGTAATTAGTAAGTTGTATCATATAGCGCCTAAATAAGACCGCCCTAAATCGCGCTTTAGTCTATGGTTGGGTCATTCCCTGTTGGTAGAACCGGATCAACCGAGACTTGGCGTCAGGGGGCTGACAGCTTTAGTTCCAATTTTATAGTTTTGGCTCTGCTGTCGCGGTGTAGGTGTTAGTAATCTGTGGTATGGTCGCCATATTATCCACAAACGTCATTGTGTGTCAATGTTTGTGACTGTGTGTATGTCTTGTGCAAATTGTGCAGCATAGCTTGCTACATATTAGTAATCCACAGTAGTAATCTGTGCTTGGCGTGCGACGACGTTTCGCGGACTCTGTCTGTAACCTTGTTTAACAAACCAATGTACATAGATATTGTATAGCTCAATGAGTCACACTCACTGTACGCTGTGGTTACTGTTTGATATGGGTTAAATCATGGTTTCGTATTTCATAAACACAGAATCAGAATAGTTTTATACCTAATGCCGGAAACACACATAAGTGGCGTGGCGTGGCGCGCCAGAAGCATATCGGTTTCATACATTTAGTATGGTTAGAGACTTAATTGTAGGTCGTGCCGTGTCGTGGCGCGCTCTGGCGTGGCGCTGACTGCTAGCCGCTGATTGCGCCAGAGCGGTAGTGGGGGTTATGGCTCGACACGACACAACACGCCAATGTGTTTCTACATCGCGTGGCTCGTGGCGCGAGCGGATAGTTGTTTGCACTAAGTTTGCAGCGTGTGAAAAATGGCTGACGAGCTTATTGAAGTTGTACCTACGTCAACGAAAAGTTTTATGTGATACAAAGAGTAATAAAAAAAATAAAAAAATAGTACATATGTTTTTATGTCTCCGCCAATCAGTGAATGGACTTCCTCATATTGTGCTTTGTTCATTCTAAAGTACTGATGAAAATTCTTTTCGTCACTCTCTAGTAACTAGAGAGTACTGGTAATTTCAACGTCTTGTTAAAGAACTAGAGTCTAGTTCTTTAACAAGACGATGAAATTCACCTTTGTTGTCTCCCTGTGTTTATAGGGTGAACTCAGTACCTACTTTTCTTTTTTTTGACCTCAAGAAGTTTCATTGCTAAGAGAAATTGGAGGTATTCATCAAAATCACTATTCGAATCCAAAGAAAACGCTGCAAAGGTTCGATATGTACTGTTCAGAAAAAACGGCAGAGCACGCCACGACACGACACAATAGTGTGCACAGTCACCGTGGCGCCAGCAAGCGCCACACGACGCCCCGACACGTAAGTGTGTTTCCGGCTTAATACATATTGCTTTTGCAAGTTTGTATTAAACGCTAAAGTTTCAAAAGACTCCATTGTTTTGTCAACATAATAACTTACTTGAACCTTTCTAAGTACCTTAGTTCTAACATCTACTTAAGATCACAATAAACAAAAAAACATAGTTAACAAACACACAACTTTAGCGCTAAGGAGGTAATAAATCTACAAATTAAGTAATAAAGAAAGTTTCGTCATTAGTTAATTTATTAAAAATAATCCAGTGATTAGGTATTTTTTTTTTATGGCTACTCGCAGATGCAACTCGCTAAGGTTGCCAAACTGCTTAACCGGACTATCCTGTGGTGGCTAAAAATGACTATAGGGCCCCCAGCCAGGGCTTACAAACTATGGCTATGTAAAATGAAGTTAGTTTTGACATTGGAAATGTCTTTTCATTCGCTCCAGTGTAGGCTCCGATGTCACGAAAAAGTGCGAAGTTGTGAATATATGATATACAAAAAATGCTCAAAAGACGCGTATTCACACTGTAAGGTGCAGAAAGTAAAAAACGAAAAAGTTACAGACGAAATAGTGAAAAAAAAAATTATTTTTCCAGTATTTTTATTTTAGCTCGATATTTTGGAAACGAATAATTATGTCAAAAATTTCAGAAAAAATCCTCTGGACAATTTAGTCAGCTACAATTTGAGCATAAAACATAGACGATCGGGTAAGAGTTTGCCCTCTATCTTAACTGCAGTGCAAGTACGTAGGAATCGATTCGATAAATCTGACAGTTATTCTCGACAAAATGAGTTTTATCTTTGTTATAAACTCATTTTGTCGAGAATGACTGTCAGATTTATCGAATCGATTCCTACGTACTTGCACGGCTGTTTTGAAAAAAGTCAAAACGTCAGAGCGACATTTATCACATGACGTAGGTAGGTACCTAATTATTTTATGACTTCATCATGTTTCGCAGAGTTCGATAGACGGTGTTTGTTGTGAATTGCCGGGGCTATGAGGGTATTCCTGATTGGCACAGAAAAAATATTTTCTCGAATTACTTAGATTCATTTCCAATGTGCTCGATAGTCGTGTGTGGCACGAAATCTGTGTTTTATTTATAGAAGAGAACAGGATTATTTATTTTTTCAAAAAGCGCCATCTCTTATCAATCTTTTGAACTCGAATGCATGGCAGTAGTACACGTGACTCTTCGACAGAGTGCAAGCTGTGCATCTTTGTTTAAAAAGTACACGATGTCGATAGGTGTCTATTGTGTTCTGAGGTTCTGGCTTCCAGTTGAATTTTGTTGTATGGTCCTCCCTACGAGTATTAATATGATGTTTTACGAATATCGGTTTTTGCTTATGCAGGGTGTAAACAACCTCATCACGAAGCCGTCAACCAAGCATTCTGTACATGTTAATAAAATACTATTTATGTTATAGTTCTTTTAATTTTCTGATTAATGCACACTGGTGCCGATTCTCTTGTCACAAATATCTCTAAACTAGACTAAAAATTACTAAAATTTAGTTTGATCCTGTCAAACGACGTTTCCCATTCTGATTTTGATTAAAGTGACATGACTTAAACAGATTATAGTTTGACAGCACTAAGTTATTCAATTTGGTGAAAATGGCAATTTTGCTATTCTGAAATTGACGTTTTTCACCTAAAATTTAGATAGTCAAACTAAATCAGACTATTTTTAATCGCGATTAAAAAGGTGTGGAATAAAATTAGTTGTCATGAACTAAAATTTACAAAGCACATTTCTCTCGTATTTCATAAAAGTTTGGATGATTTTGAGTTCAATAAGGAAGCACATGTGATTGCAGCTGTTGTCGATTCGGCAGAAAGGTAAATTTAGTGTTATTTTATTATAATAGGATACAAACAAAATGCATTCATGAAAACTTACCAAAGGATTTTTGTACTGAACATGTAATGCACTTGCTACATTATTAGTTGGAAAAGAAGTGGATAAATTCACTTCTCATACTCAAAGCCACTTCCAGGTTCTGTGTCTATTAAGAAATAACTATTTTTTTGAAACTTTCAAGAAAGAATAAAAATATTTGAGGTTAGATTTTCTTTTGTGTTCTTTGGCCAATTATCTTGTTTTAATTTATAGATTAGAAGCGTATGATCGAAACCAGAACTTTGGTGCCGACTGCAACGGTCAAGACATCGTATACCTGTGTCCACCCTGTGATACATTCAGTGATATAAATGCGGATTCTCCACTTCCCATCAACAGACAGGCAATTCAAGAATATTTTCATAGGTACCTACATGAATACATTTGTTGGTCAAATTTTAAGAAAGCTCTCCATACTAACAGTGATTATAAATAAAATACTGTTTCATCTGATCACAGTATACTCTAAAAAGCTTCTGAATATATATTTTTGTTATTTGTTTTCAGCTGTAACACTCAGCATAAAGGACAGCATTTATATGAATATCGCCATCTTTTGACCGCCTGCTTTACCTCCGATGGCATTTACACCTATTTACGAGACCAGTGTAAAGCAAACAAGGACAGCTATATTGCTCCCGCAAACAATACTGTAATTTAGTCATTTACACTTTTAAGGAAAGAACATGCAAGGCGAGATGATGCATATTTTAATGAAATGTTAACTCATTTAATTACCTTTTATGTACATTGTACATCATTTAGAACCTGCAATTCTAAATAAATACCTACATATATGTGGACTATTTGAAAATAGTAAAAAGGCAGAATTAAAAGTATTCTTTTATTTAAAATCCTTCATAATACACTCTCCAAAATTAGATATACCTACCATTACACTTAGAGTTGAGTAAACTAACTGAATTTTTGTATAGGATTCGAAACCTGTGTAAAACTTTATGGATTTATCATCCTCTTTGTATCTATTAATAGACCCGTAGACATACTCGTGGTCAATTTGAATACTTTTAGATAAAAACTTAGGTGCACTGTACACATGCTTGTTCACTGTTGTTTAATGTGTTTACTTCTTCTTCGAGACCTATTTCTAATGCTTAATGTTTGCTGTTGTATACGAGGAAGTAACACTACTGGTTGAAGGTTGCGGTTCTACTTCAAAACTTTCCTGAAATAGTTTTTTCTGCCCTTTTTCTCATAACGATGCTGTCGTTCGAGGGCGGCTGGATTTTCTGGTTTAGCTTCAGTGAAACAGAATACCCATGGTACAGCTGTCTTTTTATGGAACTTGGCTTCTGAAATAATAACGAAACCACATAAGTTAACTTTTTTTTAACTTACCAAGAATGACACAAATTAGTAAGTAATGCATAAAAGTATGTGATGTTACTGTGTTATCTCACCTGTATACTAAGAAATGCACTCCACAATCGTGCGGTAAACATTCCTTGACTTTTTTAATGCGTAAGGCAGGGTCCCATTGTTTTTTGAGTTTGATTTCCTTAGGAAACTAATGAACTCCCCTATTTTTACAATTTAACGCGCTACATTAAGGCATTATTACAATAATTGCGGCAATTTATAACGATAAACAAAAACAATTGAAGAAATCCATACGATTTGACAGCTCTTATTTCAAAGCAAGGTATGGTCGTAGAATATGCCCATGGCAGAAGAGTTTAGTTTTTTTTTTTTTTTTTAAACCTATTGGTTGATTGATTCATTATTTATAAATTTGGGTTGATTTTTTGTTTGTTTGAGGTTTCAAGCAAACAAAAATTCAATCCAAAGGACATGGCCAAAAATAGTTTTTTTATTAATCAAAAATTCTAACCAGGAAAATATGTGTATAGACATCGCAAAAAAGAACTGTTCGTTGTAATTATAAAATACGTATTTAACAGACCTCCAATTTTGAGAAAAATCGATTTTTATTTAAGTGTAACTTATTACTAGTTAAAACGAACAAACCTTTTCCAAACATCAAGGATAATAAAGCGAACGCACCGGAAAAAAAGTAAACCTATACTTGACAATGTCACTGTCAAATATTGACTGAAAGTGTCAGTCATTAGTGTCATTAATCAGGCTTTTTTTGCAATTCAGATCATTTTCGTTCACTTTCATTAAGCTGTTGTCTATGGTCTAGTGCAATCTTAGTCTATGGTTTACTCAACTTAGTGACTGTCAAACTCGAATTTAAATGTGTCAAAACTTTATCTAAGTTTAGAGAATCTTGTTTTCAGAATAACTTAACAAAACCAACTAACTAAAAATAAGAAATTTTAGTTTTAGTTTAGGTTAGTTCGGTGTACAAGAGAATCGGCACCATTAGCTAGTTACTCAATCACATGTTGCAGGTTCCGTTTCACCACAGATACCACTGTTCAAATCACAGATAAATAATTACAACACAGAACATCCTCTCTGTTTTATCAAATTGACATGAGTCTATTACAATCATAATCATTAATAGATAGCTATATATTATTAAGTCAATAAGTAATCACTTGTTACATATTTATATTGATAAATTACGTTATTTAACACTTATAATCAATTAGAAATTACTTAGATACTATCTGTCTCACCGTCTGAGAAGCATGGAGTGCACAATTGAATGCCTGTCACTTTTATGGTTTGGCCCTGGGATCTGTTGATCGTCATTGTTAAAGCCAATAAGAGAAATGTAACCTGAGAAAAACATCACCTGCCTAGCCGTTTCCCAACTATATTGGGGTCGGCTTTCAGTCTTACCGGATGCAGCTGAATATAGTATTTTACATGGCGCGACTGCCTATCTGACCTCCACAACCCAGTTAGTACTGGGTAATACGATACCCCTTGGTAAGACTGGTTGTCAGGCTTTTGCACATGGCCCTCTGACTACCTATCGACTGTCAAAGATCTATAAATGACAGCCGGGACCAACGGCTTAACGTGCTTTCCGAGGCACGGAGGAAACTCGGTATGTAAGGTTGGTCACCCATCCACAGACCAACCTAGGCAAGCAGGGCTTAACCTAAAGATCGACCCGAGCGGCTGTTATTATTTAGCCACAAGCTCCTCGTAACCTGAGAAAAACGCGCATGATAAATTGATCCTCTGTAGTCACTGGATGGGAAAATTCTTCGGAAAATAGAATTTTTCCATATGCATCCGATTCCAGGCGACTCTCTTCCATTTTCAGCAGCTTATTCGCAAAGGCACCTGCTTTGTGATCGTTGTACAGTTGAACGCACGTGTTGCACGTAATATGGAGCTTTCAATCCAGGAGGTTTTCACAGTGGCGACGCCATGAGACGTTTATTTTATCTGCTGGTGTGCCCCTCTCGATAACTGGCAGTGTCTGTAATAAGTCGCTTGCGAGCAAAACGACGACGCCACCCATCAGCGCCTGGTTGCTGCGGATGTCCTGCAAGCTGCGGTTCAAAGCCTCTAATGCATGCTTGTGCGACTATTAACTGCCACTCCTGCACAAAAACTCCCCCGTTTTTGGTGATGTTGTATGCAAATTTGAAAACACTGTCAGGCCACCCTTAAGCAAAGTTGTAGCAATGCCTGAGTAAGCCACAGTCACTGCTATAATGATGACGGTACGATTGGCGCAGTGGCTGAGCGAATGGCTGCTGCGCTGCGGGTATCGGGTTTGATGCCCGCACCAAACAAATATTTATATAAACAGAAATTTCTAGCTTTTGCGGTCCCTGCGGAGTTGGGCCAGCTGATGATTCAGCACAAATGCAAATATGTGATGGCACAGTTGGTGCAGTGGCAGAGCAAATGACTGCGGCGCTGCGTGTCGCGGGTTCGATTCTCACAAGGATAAATTTACAACGTCGCGCGTCGTGGAGTTTTATCAAAATTTTAAGTTTTTTCATTTTTAAACTTTTTGAGTTTTTTTCGTACTGTGTAAATTGGTCAAGTTTAATTCATTAATTACTGGTTAACTGTCTTTTGAATGCTTAAAAAAAAAAGAAAAGTATTTATGATTAATCTATTTTGTAACGATTTGAAAATCATAGAGCAAACCATGTTTATTATTTTTGGAAATCTAGCAGAACCAAAAAAAAAACATAAAATGTGGACACTGGCTGGGAATCGAACTTGCGAACCCTAGTTCACAGGCATGCCGCTGAACCATTAGGCTACTTATTCCTGTGGCAGAGAGTCTAAAATAGCCGTTCTATTCTAAGGCATGTTATGACAGTTGTCAGTTGTCAAACCGTTGAAGAATGTTGTTGAATTAATGAACATAATGCAATATTTCTCACCCCCCTGAGTTATTTGCGCGATAATTATTGCTTATGTTATTCCAGACTGTAATCTATCTCTGTACCAAATTTCATCCAGATCCGTTAAGCCGTTCTGGCGTCACATCTAAACATCAGAAGGCTTGAAGTCACCCAAAGGGAGAGGGCTATGCTCGGAGTTTCTTTGCGTGACCGAATCAGAAAAAAAGACATCCGCAAGAGAACCAGGGTCACCGAGGTAGCCCGAAGAATTGCCAAACTTAAGTGGCAGTGGGCAGGGCAGATTGCTCGCAGAACGGATGGCCGATGGGGCCGAAAAGTTCTGGAGTGGCGACCGCGAACCGGAAGACGATGCGTTGGAAGACCTCCCACTAGGTGGACCGATGACCTGGTGAAGATTGCGGGAATCCGTTGGATGCGAGTCGCACGGGGCCGGTCAATGTGACGACACTTGGGGGAGGCTTATGTCCAGCAGTGGACGTCTTTCGGCTGAAATGATGATGATGATGTTCCAAACATCCATCTAAACTTTCACATTTATAATAGTAGTAAGTTTATATGGGTGGACTCGTGGACGGATACCGATGCACAAACGCTTACCACGGATTCAGCAAAAAGTAAGAAAATCTGATGTTTCCTACAAAAGGGCACCCTGTACTTAGGTATTGCTATTACTGCCATTTAGTGGACGCAGACGAAGTCGCTGGCATGAGCCAGTAATACAGAAACGGGTATCAAACCGAGGTCTTCCGTGATTAATTGAACAATATAACAACGACACACCTTTTCCACCCTTAACTTAGCAAGGGAACCTTCAAAACATGGGTGGATAAAAATAAAAGGCTCATAAAAATGTATGAGCAGCACAAGATGCGCAGCTAACAAGAGAAGGTTTATCGCCACTCGCCTCTCGCCCCCTCGCCCCTGTCGCCCCTCTCGCCCCCGCAAACTCGCCACATCGCTAGTTATTCCGCGTCACCGGTAATTGTGACAAATGAACGTGTTTCGTTATACTTACAAAATAGTTATAGGCGAGCGAGGAACACGGGGGTTTGTTGCAAATATTATGATGTTATATTTTGTGGAGAAAAGATAAATGGATTGGTAGATGTTTAGAATGGTGATTTCGTGTTACAGAGAACGTTAATAGGTGAAAAAACGATGTCTGTCGAATGTGGGTATCACACAATACGTGCAGTGTGCCTAGATAAATATAGATTCAGGTGATGGGACTCCAAAGAGGTCACTCACAAAGTAGGTTTACAAGATATTATTAGAATAAACCTTATAAGCATTATGATTAAATATGAATCTTTTGAGATAAATTGTCGTTGGTTACAGACACATTGGGATAGTTGTCGGTACAAATTGTAGGACAAGCGTACCTAATAACCAATTTGAAAAAGTTATTGTAGATATGCCTCCAAAATCAGCGGTTGAAAATCATTTAAATGATGAATTAGGTAACTACTAGGCATTAACATCATCAAGTCCGTCTGTCCAAATGATCAAAATCTCAGTTCAGTCGAGTCTTCAATATCTGTGGCGTTCAGACATGCAGATCAATGCATGCGAGCCATTCAAGCCGGATTGATGGATACGCGTAAAACTATTTAAGTATAACGGTTATACCAGAATTAAAGCAAACAGAATACACAACTGTTTAATCCAAAACCATTACAATCAATTATAATACAATACAAGACAACTCAACCCTAAATTGCAATCGTATACAATATACGTAACATTCAGGCACGTGGGTCAAACGGACCCATTGAAAAAACTAGGCACGCGCCATGTCGCAATAGAAAGACGTCGTTAAACAAAGAGGCTATTGTGCCCGAAACGATCCCGGGTGGGCAGTTATTGTACAAATACGGCTGATTCGCGGAATTCGCAGGGAGACGCTTAAAATTTGCGGGAAAAAAGACGCGCTCGGGTAGATACGGCCGATTGTGCCTGATAGGGTTGGTACTCTGGGCTGTTTGTATTATGGGGTTAAACAATAGTTCGTTATGGATGATATGTTTTATTCGATGTCAGTTTTTGCCGACGTTGATGGTGGATAACCGTAGAGATATTGTTTTTGAAGTATTTTATTGCATGACTCAAAACTCTTACCTTACTTACTTAGTTTTCAAAATCACAAATCAATGTTCAAAGTCAATTTCACAAATGAATCGTTATTTTAACCACATATATCATATAAGAATGTTATAATCCATGAACCCCGTACAGGCGCATTACTTTGTGTAATTTATTTCATCACCACTGCTCTCAAAACAGTGAAGGAAAACATCGTGAGGAAACCGGCATGTCCTAGAACCAAAAAATTCAAAGACATGTGACATCTACCAATGTACTAATCACTGGGCCCGCGTGGTGGATTATTATAGCCCTTTCCCTCTCATAGAGACAAGGCTTGTGTCCCAGCAGTGGGAACATTAATAGGCTGATGATGATGATGATGATGATGATGATGAACCAACGATACCTCCTACTTAGTTACCGATACAAAACATCAGAAACCACCAACGGACAACCCTAAAGTGTCTCCATTCTCTGTTATTAATAACGGCAGCATATTACAATTCAATTTGAGCGGTCCGCCCCGCCCCCCCCCACTCCAACCCGTAATCCTTGCGTATAATCTGCCAGCAGATAAACTCAACACAATTATATTAAAAGCCAACATGAAAATTTTGCCAAATCTCTGGCAAATGCTATTAAATCGTCGTCTAATAGCATTGTCAGCTGTTACACACGTATTAACGTGTTCCATGAGCTGATTAAAAAAAACTCGAGTTTTGGAGAGTTCTGATTATTATGATTTGTATACTACCTACATAATTATTCTACCAGGTTTCTTCCAATCTGCATCATCCCACTTGGTGGGCGAAGTCCTCTTCCTATGATTTCCAGTTGTCAGCTCTTTCGATCCTATGTTCGGGCTTATGTGATGAACAACTGGACGTTATTTGCCTAGATCTTACTTTCCTACCTACTACCTATCTTACAATTACCAAGCTTCTTTGGGAAAAACCTAAGCCTATCGACCGAAACCAAATACCTGGGTATCTTTTTGGACAAACAGCTGAACTGGGCTAAACACACTGATTACATCATCATAAAAGCCACAAAAGCCAGCCAGAAATTGGGGCATAAGCCCCAAAATTACCTACCGGCTATACACCACACTTATCCGACCAATCATTACATACGGCTCTTTAGTTTGGTGGCCCAGGACCAACTTAAGTACGACCCAAAAGGATCTCGAGAAACTACAAAGATTTGCCTGCGCATTTAGCAATCACCGGCAGCATGAGAACTTCCCCCACTGCTGCCTTACAGGTGATGCTGTGGCTACCACCTCTACACCTCGTCGTAAGAGAGGAGGAGACCCTAAGTAATGATTCCACAATCAAACACACACGCATCAGAGAAGATGCAATCAAAGAACAGCCGATGATGGCATCACCCATCGACAGAACCTTGAAGACCCACTGCTTCCAAAAACACTACAACATAGAGCTCAGAGGAGTTGTGTGATCTAAACTGATGGATCAAAAACCGACGATGGGACAGGCGTCGGGGTGTTCTCCGACGACCTAAACATTAAGATATCCAAACCACTTGACGGCACACGCTATTAACGCACGCCGCGGCACGCTATTTAAGTTTAAATACTAAAATAGATAGAGCACATTGCGAGAATGGACAAGAGGCGCTGGACAAGACGAGTCCTAGAATGGAGACCCAGAGCGGATACTCGAGGGCGCGGATAACCAAAAGGTCACCATGATGATGATGATGATGACTAACATAGATAAGTAAGTTCTGTATTTCTATTAACAATTGTGAAATAATTTTGTGAACGTGGATTATTATGAATGTAATAGCTACTTATGTGGATCTTGTGACATCTGAATTTATTTATTTATTTATAGAGGCCATGCAGGGAGGTTACGGATACCAATATATATACTCTCCGACAGTGCCTCAGTTTTTCAATCCCTAAAGAGTAATCAGATCACGTCGAGACTAACACTAGAATGCCACAAGGCCCTAGAACGAATCACGGTACTAAATCACAACACGGTAACGCTACAATGGATAAGAGGTCACAGTGGATCACTTGTAAACGATGCGGCTGACGAACTTGCCAGAACAGGATCCAGCAAAAAAACCTACGGACCCGAATCCATTGTGCCCATTCCTTTCAAGCAGCTAAGAAGCTGGTTAAAAGGATCACACTCGAATACAAGCGGAGAAATTGTGGCCCTCGACACCAGGATGTAGGCAATCCAAGGAAGCTATGCCATCCCTGGATACAAAGCTGACCAGGCGCCTTCTGCGCCTGGACAGAGATAGCCTGCGTCTGGTGGCGGGGACCATCACTGGACACTGTTCACTGAATAAACACTTCCACACCCTAGGATTCACTGACAGTCCCCTGTGCAGAGCATGCATGGAGGCGGAGGAAACGGTGGCGCATGTGCTCCTTGAGTGCACAGGCGTTACCAAGATTCGCGAGGAGACCCTGGGAACACAAGAGCCTTTGCGGATGCCTTGAGGAGACCGGGAAGTTTGATCTGCTTCTGGAGGGAGGTGGGCTGGTTGGAGTAATCGGCCACCATGGCTCACGCACAATGGTCCACTTCAAGGACTAAGTGCGGAAACCTAAACCCCATGATAGATGATAGATAGATTGCCTAGATCTTCCCGTCATCTTCTACGAATCTGATTGAGGATAGGTACGTTTGAAATGAACAAAATAACAGTATCTGCTTAATCTGCAAAAACTAGTGTCAAATACTTATGTTTTCAAATTTGCGATAGTTTTTTTTTTACAATTCGCAAGAAGAAGAACATTGATGTAATGTTCCATATTTTCGTCCTGAAGTAAACAATCTGATATATTTACAAGTGTTCACGGATGGCGGGCTGCGGGTATCGGTTCTCTCATTTAACGTAATCGGTTTAGTATAACCAATGCTATTTGTCGGTACACTGGACGCGCCCTTACGGCCGGCATAAGTAAGTGCTGCACTGATTGTTATGGCGGCTTTGTACATTACGTTCTATAGATACAATATAGAAGATATTGGTTAAGATAGAAAATGTTTATTATATTAAATAATACTGTGTGGACAAAGAGTGGATGTTAAATATGATGGTAGCAGAAGAAGAAAGTTTTAACCGACGCGACAACAAAAACCTCTCCGTATACTTATTTACAAACTGGAATTTAATGGCGTTAATATGACAGAAGAACAATGTCTTCCATAACAATGCTTGACTAGCTATTTGGTCAAAACTATCGTACGCCAAATACGCGCTTGGACGAGGAGTTGCGTACCAGCCCGTGATACAATACAAAAGTCAAAACTTAATAGTGCCCTCGCTAAGTTTATTTCGAATTTATAAAGAAAACATGTGTGGAGAAAAGAAAGCTTATGTTTTACAGGACCAAGCATCCTCGGAGCTGAGGATTGTGATTATGCCCTGGAACGATCTTACAAGGCAAAACCGAGCTGAAAATTTGGATCTGGGTAAATTTATTTTTTGTTTTTCGGATGAGAAATCATCAAATGACTTCTCCCGCTCTGGGCGGAGCAGGAGGGAGTGTCAGACTTTTACTGACTAAAACCCATCCATGTTCCTTCATCGCCCTTTGTGTTCCGGGGTCACGGTATCTCTTTCGAACAGTCCCGCAACCCCGGGTATCGTAACCACCTCCAGTTACGTTAAACGAGTAATCCAATCCATTTTCACTAGGAGTGACCACCAGCTGTTGTTTTTATGCAACATTTAAATGCTCGCGCGCATCTTTCCGTATCACAAAGAGCACTTTCTGATGCCTTAACAAAGTTTTTCATTATTTTACGTTATTTTTTAGTTCAAACAAAATAAAAATAAACTTTAACCATTGATTAAGTTTCCGCAATTTCGAAATGATGAGATGCTGAGAGCGACGGTGGCACAGTGGTGGCGGCCCCGACTGACGAACAGTAAGTCGTGGGTTCGAACTCAGACAGGCGCATTACTTTGTGTAATTTATTTCATCACCACTGCTCTCAAAACGATGAAGGAAAACATCGTGAGGAAACCGGTATGTCCTAGAACCAAAAATTCGAAGACATGTGACATCTACCAATTCGCACTGGGCCCTGTAACAAATCTACTTGCTCCTATTAAATAATAAGGGATAAGCAGACTTGTTCAATTAAAATTTAATTAGGGAAAGATTTACAAATGGAATAAAACAATACAGCTAAATATTAAAAACCTACCTAGCACGCACTCTAGGATAGTTTTATAGTTCACGCACTTGGTTGGTTAGGAAGTTCAGCACTGTAGGAAAGACGGGAACAGGCGTCAGGGTAGCAGGTCAATACCTGGGCAACTTCGAGGTTCAGCTTCAGGAAACCTCTGACCTCTGCAGGAAGGGCGTTGCGCAGATCTCAGAGTCCACCAGGTCAGCTCTGAGGTAAGGCAGGCGAAACAAGTAGCAAGACAGCTTCAGAAGATCGGGAGTAGAGGTCCCAGATCACGTAGATAGCTTCCGAAGATCGCGAGAAGAGGCACCAGGCGGAATCTTTAGTGGAATCCCCTGGGTAATATAGATATGTAACAGCAAAAACCAAACTGTTTTCTGATGCTTCTTATCTCAGATTCAATGGTTCGTCAGCACGATTTCAAAGTATCTTCCTTTTTTAAATTTTCAAATATTAGTTTTCTTGTGGCCATCATCTCATCTGACAAGTGTAGTCGGCCAGGACATAATCATGAGTGCGTAATTAATTTTATAAATATAATTTAATTTTAAGTTATTTAGTAAACAATCGTTATAATCTCTACAATACAATAGCTAAACACATATTGATGAATTAATTTAAATTTTATAAACCAAAAATCATCATAGACTAAGGTAGGAAGAGAATTAAAAAGTAATTGACAGTTTGACAATTTGGCGTGTCATAACATGAAAATTATGATAATATTTTATTTCAGCAATTTTTAAGATAATGAGTCGTAATTACATCGATTTGTTGAGTGGAAAAATATAAACAATTAAAAAGGATGATAAATAGTATTATAAATGATGAATATAAAGTGTAAGTATAGCATAATACTATAGCCCGCGTGGTGGATTATAGCCCATTCCCCTCATTGAGAGGAGGCCGTGTCCCAGCAGTGGGTATACATTATAGGCTGATGATGATGAATTTCGAAATCACTAGCCAATACATATCATTTATAAAAATTAGATATTAACTGATGATTTTAAATTACGAGCCTGAACACGTGGTGGGCTCTAGTTCGTTTGAATAGATTATTTATATGAACTTATGAGCCTTAAATCATTCAAAATTTGTAATGCGACAGAAATTCAGTTGATAATATAAATGTACTTACATAATTACTTAGTTTAAATAAGAAATAAGGCAGTCCCCTGTTCCCGCTAACTCTGGCAGACATAACTAAAAGTGTGAAGGCGCTCCACGACGAGGCCCCAGTTAATTGAATACCAGCCACTACCACTGGAACTGGAAACGTAATGACTTATATTATTTAGCGATTCTTCCTTCTACTATGGCGTGTTTGGTACCACATATGGCTTAAACAACGGTATTACAGAATCACATATTAGTGATCATCTCGGAGACTTAGCAAAGCGGCAAAAATATGCCAGATACGTACCCCGCATGAGTTTTTTCACAAAATGCTCTACGACCTATTACTAGACCTAGTACTTATATCCATTACACCGGACAAAAGTCGTATGGGTCGACAACAGTAATGAACAAAAACCGGCCAAGTGCGACTTGTATTCGCGCATAAAGGGTTCCGTACCATCGAAGTAAAGGTGCCACCTTAATTTTTAATTTATTTTTGTTATAGCTTGCTGCTATAACAAATAAGAAATACTCATTCAGAAAATTTCAACTGTCTACCTATTACAGATCATGAGATACAGCTCGCTGACAAACAGACGGACGGACGGATAACAGAAGCTTAGGAATAGCGTCCCGTTGGTTACCTTTCGGGTACCGAACCCTAAAAATGATTTCGAAATGTCAATAAATTAAATCGTTGAAACCGTAGAACTCTTACAAGCTGAGGGCGGATTGTAGGCAATCCCTTGTCGGGTTAAAGTATGAACTGAGTAAAGAAACTGATTAATATGATTTACATAATAAACTACACAGTAAAACAATACTTCGAAGCGTGGACAAGTAGTAGCACTCTGAGAGCAGCGGTCCGGAAAGTTAAAACGAGCCCCGCCTCCCCAGGCCCTTCACCCACCCCCTGCGCCCTCCGACGCGAAAATTTTGCACAATTCAATTAAAAGCAGCATTGTTATCGTTTTTAAATATGTCTGAAACAATAAAGATTATATGTTTCCTCGTTGTTTAGGCAATGAGGCAACGTATGCCTCGTTTCAGGTTGAGGAAACAAAGCCATTTTTAGACAGAATTTAGGTAAATGGCTAAAGGGGGGGTAATACATGAGACTCCAATAATTGGTATAAATGTGGATGTACTCTGCTGAACCCTTCCGGGATTACAAGCGTGATGTTATGTAGTATTTTGATCAATATCTCGCGTCAAAGAAAGTGCAAGCTTACTTTTTTTATTTATGGAACTCACTTATTCGAGTCTTGAAGACACCTTGGCTTTATCTATCAAGAAACGGGAATAATTTCCTCTAGCCCGGCTGGCGCATTGCCGTACTTCTGCAATAATAGCAAGGTTGTCAGAAATTAAACAATTTTTCCCCGTACTTTCTACGTAATTCCGACATTATAATTGAAAATCTTTTCTGTATAAGTAGGAATAACTAGGATTGTCAGATTCAGTTAAGTATCTTAATATTTTTCTTGAGTACGTAATGCCAAAAATAAGGGAGTCAAATGTCCGGAATTATTTGCTAATATCCGGCTTTTTGTAAGGGCTTTTAGAATCCTTAATTGGTAACAATTAATATTACTAGTACTTAGTTACTTTTGAAGTGATTTGTACAAGTTCGTAAAGTAAAGAAATGTTTGCCGATTTACGAGAATAAACTCTGTAGATTCAACGATGTCTTTATTGAAAAAAAAAACTTACAACTGTGCTAGGCAACTTATGGCTACATTCTCCCATCCTCCCGTATCGATAACTCTAAGTAATATTGTTTATCAAGTTGTTTAATATAAAAAGCGCTTAATCACTTTGTCCTTTGTTTGGCCGTAACCTGAGTCGGCCGGCGGGCTTGGGTTAGGCTCTTCATTAGTTAATCTATTGGCATTACATAGAAGCCGCACTATGGCCGCGTCGCCGCTTAGCATTTACTTTTTCAGCCATTAGTAAGTAATATTGGAGAACACCAATGAGTATGGTTGCAAAAAAGTAATATTTCTTTAGAACCTTCAGTAGTCTTGATGTACCTATGTATATCACTTTTTCCTAAAGTATAAAATGAACAACGAAAGGGAACAAAAAAAATAATTACTTAACTAAAAACATATGACTTAGCAAATAAATATAAGGAAATAACAACATGAAGGTCTACGAGGGCTACGAGATGGAAGCCGCTGTGCTACGAAGCCTACGCGTCGCCTACGCTACGCTACGCCACTACGAGAATTTCGTTAGTTCATCGCTACAAAGCTCGTAGAGTGTAAAGTTATTTTTCTTCATGCTTACTGGTACATCATAATATAACAAAGAGGTTGTTTGTAAGTTTGGATAATGTCCAAATTCAAAAATTCTTTCACCAATGGAAATAAATCTTCACTATTACTGAGCGTCATGGGATATGGCTTTTTGATACGCCCGAAGTCGCAGGAAGAATCTAGCTGATCATAAACAATATTTATTAAGGTAGGTAGACTAGGTACACGGTACCAATCAATTAAAAGAGAAAATACGTACGTCCATTATACATCTTATCCACTTTCTTCACCTCGGTACAAACAAGATGAATTGTGAACAACATGAATCGTCAAGTATTTCCAACGTTATTTATTTACTGCAAACATGAATTGTCAATAAGTCTCAGTAGTTAAGCACCCAATTATACGAAGCTCACACGCGTATTTGAAATATCAATAGCAATCTTTAAAATCTAAATACACGGAAAAAATCCGCTATTAATTGGTGCCGACGTACAAGGTTGGGGCGTATTGTACGTCCACGGACAAGGCAAGATTAATGTGGATAATTTGAAAAAAGAATTCTAATTATCATGAGGAATTAAAAATGGCGTAACTTTGTTTATGTGTGTTGAAATTTCAATCTTAAGGTGGCTATGTAAAGTCTATTTTAGCGTGAATTTGTGGATAATATGGTCTTAGTTTTAGTAGGAAATCAACGTGGTCACGTGCATGTAATCCTTTCATTGTAAATATTTATTCAAATAAAAATGTGGTTGGTGATTCAATGTGATGAACCTGAGATTTTAAGAACAACTAAAATATAATTCCGACCCCCAAATAAATTTGAAACCATATTGCTTCGGTTGGACCATTCCAATGTTCTTCTCTATATGAAACTTGCGCTTGGGCAATCGTATTGGTTTGGTGCGTAATGGTGTTGTTAATGTTATGTTTTGACGACCCGAATGGCGCTGCGGTAGTGAGGCTGCCTTACTTTCTAGGGTCCCGGGTTCGAATCCCGGTTGGAGCAAATGTTTGTGTGATGAGCATGGACATTTGTTTCCGAGTCATGGATGTTTATATGAATAAAAAGTATGTATTTACAAACAAAAAGTTTCTATGTAGCATATCAACTATCTGGTGTCCACGACACAAGCCTCGTTGCTTAGTGTGGCACTAAATGGCGCTGTGTGTTAATGTCCAGCGATATATTTATATATATATTTATATAATCCTACTTCAATGGAGTTGAATAATCTATTATAAACATAACATCACGCCTATAGTCAAACTAGTTTATGCCTTGCGCTTCGCCGTGTTATTAGTCGACATGTTTTTACGTGCACCCTTCATTTGTATGGAAATATTAGTTTCAACTAAATTTGACAGTTCTAAATTGCGTTCATCTCTTTCTCGTTTTATTAGAGAGACAAAGATAGCAATAGCCTAAATTAAGTTTAGTTTGTGCACAACAGAATCGACACCATTATCTTGTTTGGTATAGCCATGTGTTTGGAATAAACCTCAGTTATATTTAAATGTTTGAACTTATAAACCAATTGCGGTTAGGTTACATAAAAAGGTTAAAGATTAATTAAACTTTAAATTTTTGTATCAAGGAATCACCAATAAGATGTTGATAAGCAAAAGATAAAGACAAAAAGTGGTATAAAAATTTACACCACACAAGAATCACTCGAATCCTTGCAACAGAAACACCAGTATAAAGTAGCATTCATTAATTGCTGTACATTTGAGCGTTTATCAATGAAAACATCTGACAATAAAGCAGGGTGCACAATGATGACAACGTAAGGGCTGGTACACACTCGACAATGGCAAACAGTCGCGGCGTGACAACACTTCATTATATCGGTATTGAACATCGATTCTAGTGAGGGATGGCATGTCGATTGATTTATTGTCGATGAACTTTATTAAACTTATTGTGTAATGAAATCTATTTGCGGAAAATTGGTCGTAAAGTGAGAAGTAGTTTTTTTCAATTTTAAAGCTTTAAAATACTTATTGTTTCATTATAAAATAATATTTCTTTGCAATAATTTATTTTACTTTTGATATCCCTTTTTGACCTGTATAAGGTCTAAAAAATTATATAATACTTGCTTAAGCGAAAATCAGTTAAGGGGGATTGTTTAACCACTACCTACATTCAATTATAGATGCCTACTGTGTAATGAACAACTATGTTTGAATTAGGAAAATGAGAAGCTCCAAAACGTTAATAAAACTACATCCTCCTATCGATATCACCAAATCTTTATCGAGTAACCGTCAAAACAACACTTCCCCATAACTACACCGTCAATTCCCGTCGCAACAGGGGTGCACAACCCTTCATCGCGGCTTAATTCTATAATTGAGGGTTAAATCTCTGGCAGACGGGCTTACTCATTATCACACCATGTTTGTATCTCAGCAGTTAATCGTTCACGCTACAGCCGGCAGGGGGCGCTATCTTGATGGCATTCTCACTATTGCGTCATAAAAATATGTGATGTTTTTTGAGGAAAGGTTGCAAGCATGATCTCTGCAATTATGGTATCTTATTATTATTTATCGAATACTTTAAGCACATACACACATCCAAAAAAGTTTGCGATCACTTTGAAAAATGTATATTGTACAGAGGTGGTCTTAATGTAAAAGGCATTCTGTATCAGTCAACCTTTGGGTGATGCAGAGAAAAACTGTGGTAGGTGCAATTGAGAAAATTGTGGACTTAGTATTTATTTAATAAAAAGCAGCTCTAAGACTTCTAGTTGAAGGTCGTGAGAACGAATCTAGACTGTCTAATTTATTTCTTTACAAACGCTATCAAAAACTTTTGAGCAAAACATCGTGAGGAAAACGGCATGAGTCTGTTACAATATCTACCACTACACACTGGACCCGCGTGGTGGATTACAGCCCACTCCGTCCCATTGAGAGGAGGCCTGTGTCACAACTGAGACACGTTATGGACTGGTTATGTTCTGTAATTTTTTTAGTGTTAGTAGAGTTAACCTGTCTGATGGCTTTCTAAGGATCGACAGTATCAAAAGAAACATTATAAGTTGACGTTTTTATTGAGATTCCAAAAAGGACCTTTATTTAAGAATACTGGTTAATAACGTGTCTTTATTCTCACTAGTGATTCTTTGAATGAGAAGTTCGACTGTAGAATATCAACATAAATCTGATTAATTCTGAGAATCCAGCTGATTATGCTTCATTTGAGTTCAAGAGAGGTTTTTATGCTTTTGGTATTTTCTGAATCGCGTATTCAATTGTGTATGATAATATAAATAATGTAAATTATATAATTTACTCAAATGTTACTAGATAGTAAATACATAGAGCAATAACTATAACTGAAAAGCTCTCAACAAAAAAAACTCTTTAATCAATAAATTATTATTTTTATAAATTTTATCAAACCTAGATCTCACACGACTCAATATTGTTTTTCAACATGTATTTAACAGACCAGCCATATCTCTAATCTTCACAAAGTCAATACGAACAACCGGTATCAAATACCGCTGTTATCCAACTCATAGTACTACAAACTCCAGTTATACTACTTACAAGTATCCATGTATATTACGTGAACGTATTGAGGTAAGTATAAGTACGGAGGAGGCTTACACTCCCACGGCTTTCTTGTTCAATGAGAGGTAGGTACTGATTCGACACAGTATGGTAGTGTTTGTATAATTTGTATTTAAACCTACTTTTATTATATTTTGGAAACGAGAACTTGAAAGGTGTTGTAAACTGTGATTAAGTTGTGATAAAGTATAATACAAAAATATTAAAAGTTAAAAAAAATATAATGAAAAGACAAAATTAAATTAAAAAAAAAAAGAAAAGATGATACTAAGAAAAGACTAGTCAAAACATCCGAAGCGTGAGTCTTTTAAAACGTTTGAATTTTTCAGAAAAAAAAATTCAAACAAAAAGAAATTAAAAAAACAAAAACATAACATAAAATCACAGCCTGAAAAAAATCCCAGCAAAACGAATCGAACACATCAGAAACCAACAATCGTAATAATCTCTATTTTAATCGAACGAGCGGGCGCCGGGCGCGAACGAATTATACGTTTATACTTGTAATTTCAATCACAAAATTAATTCTGTCGTCGCCCGCCTTAAATAAGTGCTGGGGCCGTCCAATCGATAAGTTGAGGCAGGCTAGGCGGGCGGGCGTTTGAGGTAAATAACGTTTTGGGCGGGGACTGATTGGTTGTTGCGCTGATGGGCGGGGGCAGGCCGGGGCGTGGTGCGATTGGTCGGGGCTGAGGGAGGACAGTGTCGTGGCTACCGCGGTGGTGCGCGGTGTAGTACGCGGCAGAGTAATGTTGTGATTTGTGACAGCCGCCGAATTCAGGTATTATATTATTTATTTAAATTTTATGTTTTGTTGTTTTAATTTTTTTATTATAAATATTAAGTATCAAAATATAACCGGAGGCAGTACTTTTAATACTACTAAAATAATCGAAATAGTTTTCTAATAAAACTGATTTTTGATTATTTTTCAGAGGAAAACATAATACAGTCAAAATAATCAAATAAAACTTTCGCAACCAACTACGATCTTTCGTAGCACCGATGCACCGTAGCGTTCGTAGCACTACGGCTACGGAATTAATTCGCTACAACTTATGCAATCTTAAGTAGATTGCATAGGTTGTAGCGAATTAATTTTACCTTACATGTTTTTTTTACCTTCATAGCAATTTTTACGCTTATGTGATAAGTTTGCTTTGTTTTTCTTTTGATTCATATGAGTATATACCTGTATCTTTTTTAATTATTCTGAAAATGTTGTAACATGTTTCACTTTTAAGTTCCTGTATAAATTTTGTAGGAAACGCGTCACTGCAAAGTTTTTCAATAATACCAGGTATTTTTATGAGGATAATATTATGAGGTACTAATTATTATGAACAGCTGTTTGACGTACTATTTGACATAAGAATTAAATTGGAGTTAAATAAATTAAATTTGTGAGCCTTGTAGCTGAAGCCAGTCTTACCAAGGGGTATCGTATTACCCTGTAGGTACTAACTAGGTTGTGGAGGTCCGATATGCAGTCGCACCATGTAAAATACTGGTTTTCCGTATGCATCCGGTTAGACTGGAAGCCGACCCCAACATAGTTCGGAAAAGGCTAGGCAGATGACGATGGTGGGTCTCCGTGTCTTACGTTTGAAGCTGTTCCGGCATCGACATGTTTATGTTTTCCTGAACTGCATCGGGCTCTATCACAAATTAAAGTTACAAAATAAATGATTTTATTTTTTCGTTTTCTTTGAGCCGGATCGCAAAATACAAACGGAAAAATCTGCTTATATCACGTAATTAATTTTGTCTTGCTTGAGATGCAAGGTGTTGTGATGTGCATCATCGAAAACTCTATCTTTTGTGAATACTTCTGTCATTCTCAAACATTTCTGTTTATCGTTTCTTTTTTTTTAATACAGGTTGTTCAGAAGAGCTTTAATTTAAAATTGACTAGGCACAACATTAAAATTCGTTATGTAGTTCAGTATTAATATTATGTACGAGTTACACGCGGTCTTTTCACCCGTTGGGGCATTTAAATCGTCAATACGTGAAATCTTTTAGATGTTATTAATTTAACTCTGTATAATTAAACCTATTTATCTTATTACAATAAGTTGAATTAAAACAGTTAACCAATATTTATCAAATATTGGTGTAGTTTTGTCAAATTGCCTCATGGGTTGCTTCATGCTTCAAGGTAAAGCTGCGCTTGCTTAGGTCGGTCCGTGGGTGACCATCCATTACTTAACGAGTTTCCTCCGTGCCTCGGGAAGCATGTTAAGCCGTTGGTCCCGGCTGTCAATAGTAGATCTTTGGCAGTCGTTACAGGTAGTCAGTGGTCAAAAGTACCAGTATTACTGAGGGGTATATTCTAACTAGTATTACCCAGTAATACCTGGGTTGTGGAGGTCAGATAGGTGTTCATGATAAGATGAGTTTCGAGAGACAATACCATGAATACCGTCGTACATCCGGTTAGACTGGGAGCCGACCCCAACATAGTTGGGAAAAGGCTAGGCAGAAGATGACAGTGGTGCAGTTTTAGCAAAAATAATTTTCTAGTCAATCTAATATCTGCACAGTTGCTTGACTCAACGTACGGCTCAACTAAATAATTAATTACATTTTTGTAGGCAGATCGTAGAGATATAAGATCGAACAAGCACCGTTGTACATAGTCACACGAACATTGTCTGTACATTCTCTCTCAACCCGTCTGACCCAAAAATCAAGGAAGACAAAACCTACATCTCCGTACAAAGTCATTGCTTCCGTAGATTACATTTACAACAAGACAGATAAGCGGAAGATTTAATTTTTGTCCCTCCTTAAATATACATGGGAGTGTTACATTGTTTAAGCAGGGAGGCGAAGGGCCTCGGGGACTCTATAATTGAAACACAAACAGGGGACGGACGATTCGCGACGAATTCATTATTTCTACATTAAGTTGATACCGCTTTGGGTTGACGTCATACGGATTATGTTTCTTGGATAATTATTGGAGGAATTTGTGCCGTGGTTGCAGCGAGGGATTAGTTGGTTTCTGGTAATTCGTTTGTTCTGCTTTATGCGTGGGTATGAAAGTTGTAGGTGGTAGGATTTATTCTTTAATTCCTTGTCATAATTTACTGCCTTCGAAAGTTAGTTAGTAACGGAAATGTCGTTTGTAAAGAAAAAGTGCTTAAAGGTTTTGTAACTGTCTCATTTCTTTTCAGACCTGTTGCTTTCCTAGCATCTGTTCCTACCGTTTAGTTTAAAATTCTTATTGGAGTATGATTATGTATTACAAGTTGAAATCTCTACAAATAAATAAAATTGAAGTTTCTATTAGTACTTTCAAAATAACAGTGTTTTACTGAATGCATTTGAAAGTGTATGGTATGTGGTATTACGGGTAAAAAAAAAAAAAATGTCTGTCTGCCTGTTTGTTCCGGCTAATCTTCGAAATGGCGGGACCGATTTTCACGGAACTTTTACTGGCAGATAGCTGACCGGAAACCCTTAAAATAGTTTTATTTGCACACACACACACCCTCTCATACACCCACACCACACATACACCCACACCACACATAAACCCACACTACACATACACCCACACACCCACACCACACATACACCCACACCACACACAACCACACCACACATACACCCACACCACACACACCCACACCACACATACACCCACACCACACACACCCATTATTTGCTTACATAAATTTTAATAAGTGTTAAGTACCTACTTATATCAAACTAAGTTGTTGTGCTTAAAAAACTCCTACAAAGTGCAGCAAATAGCCAACGAACTGTAAGAGGAAGGCGCCTGTGTCTGTAATACAGTTTATACTAGCACAGACACAGTGGTTCACTCTGTCTCAAATAATGCATACTGTTGTGCTTCATAAAATGGCGTTTTATGTTTTTGATTGAGATGGACAAATTGTATTTGGCTTTTGAAAAATATATATTTTTTTTTTGCTGGGTACCCTAATCTTTTTTTCTAAAATATGATACTCCTTATAACATCAGTTATCTGCCAGTAAACAAAACAAAAATCGGTTCAAATAATAGGGAAGTAATATTTAATTTCAGGCGATCGAAGGTCGCGGGGCTCAGCTATTTAAACATAAACGAAATATAAATTCCAGATATTTTTACATAAAAGCAATTTCTTCTCACCATTTCGCCAATTCCAATTTACTTCGCATTCTTGCCAAATAAAAATCAGTTGTCATTTTGACATTTAACTTTTAAAATGGCGCCGCTTTCATCTAACTTTCTTTTATGAGTTTTCCTCGAGGAGTGTTTCGTAAATTGTGTTTATAAAGCTGTTTCACTGTCAATTCGTTTGTTTGGCTGTTCTCGTGAACTGGATTATTGGTTTGTCAATTGAATAGGTTGGTACAATTGATTTGTTTGTGTGGAGTACTTGCAATTGGAGATAAATAAATCTGTAGGGTTGTTAAGAATGTAGCATTAATGGGTTCATCTGTGGGAGACACACTGTGGAACTAATGGCGCTAGCATACCTGGTTCCCAACATCGTCATTGGTTGAAAATGTGGTAATGTCATTTTATATTTTAAAATAGCTTAACCTCATTGGTCAGATTGAGTCCAGCTATTGTGGCGCCATCTTAGATTATCTTTGCCTGGGGAGACCATTAGTGATTTTTAGGTCCCAGACCAATATTTTAACGTTGGTATCTGCAACTTATGGCGAATTAGACAAGAAGGTCCGAAGGCTAAATCAAAAGAAGGGTAGGTAGAAGGTATATTGCTACATATTAGTACATATTTAGGGAGTATATTGGTTGGTATATTTAACAAATTAGTTGCAACGAAAAAATCAATTTCGTAAAAACCATTTCGGGAAAAAACAGTATTACAAAGTAAAAGACGTAATTATTAAACAAGGGAAGAAAAACATATTATTTATGCATAAGTCTCCGCATATCTGCGAAATAAACTTAATAGAGGGGGACGAAGTTAATAAAAAGTCGGCATCTTGTGCCAAGTAGGTAATTTTCATCAAATCAAGTCAACAAATGTCATCTCGCCGGCGCGGGCGATTCAATTACTTATATAAATAAATTCGGAGACAATTTACATGTTGATGCCTCTCGTTCGTGAACAAGAAGGGATGCTTGTTTAAACTTTCTCGTTACCTTACGATAAGTTGATTTTAAAATGAGAAATTATTCAGATTTTATTTTTATATCAACTTTTATAGGACATATTACGTTATTTATATCTGCCTCTGATTTTTTTTTATTTTTTTTTAGATATTCTTGATTCCTTGCTTTAAAAGTTCAGCAACCATGACGATTCTTTGTTCTTCTTGTGAAGGGAAATTGGAAACCTTTCGGGGCGTTAGCAAATAACCATTCTAGTGAAAATCCCTTGTAAAGTTCTACGTAATCATTGCGTCATGATGTATCTATGTAGTATATCATCTACCTGGCGTCCACGACACAAGCTTCGTTGCTTAGTGTGGCACTAGATGGCGCTGTGTGTAATGTCCAGCGTTTTTTTTTTTTTTTTTTATTCATGATGTGCCACTTTTCTTTCGAAAAGTTAATTTATTTATGAGCATTTCTAGTTAACACATGTAAAATTGGTATCTTTATTATTCTTTAACTACCTAATTATAAAATGAAAGAGAGACCTACCAATTTTTTTTAATTTCATCTTACAAACTCAATTACAAACCTATTCAAACTTAGGAAAAGCCAATATCAAACATTTAAATTCAACAACTGTTTAATTTTCAACAAATTAATTTATCAAATTAACAATGGATCCGGATTAGTTACGAATTCAATTGTGTGAAAAATCTGCGCAGAGGAGCGGAGCAGCGCGACCCGTGTGTCAACACAGCTCATTGTGCTCTGGGCGTAGTGAGCGTTCGGGCGATGAAACAAACGCTCTCAGTTTAGAAGTCTATGGTGTGCCAGGAGCTGGCTAGAAGAGGTTTTTTTTTTATTTAGTTTTTGGTAACAAGTATTAAAAAATAAAGAATAGGCATGGGAAAACGGCGTGAGTTTGTGTATGGTAAGAAATGTTGAACAAATTTGCTCAAACAAAATACGTGAAACGAACTTGCTCATTTTTAAAACCATAATCAAAAGTGAGTGATTTTAACATAATACAAATAATTAAAAAAATAAGTAGGTACACCGTGGAGTCCGAGTGGTCAGCAGCGTTTTAAGGAAATTTCTAAACACCTAGTTGGCGCTTCCCGTGACCCAAAGGCTGGCTTTTACCTTGGCCAGAGGCTAAGTGTTGCCATACAACATGGCAACGCTGCCAATCTTTTGGATACATTACCAAAAGACAACGTTTTTTAGTTAGTTTAATAATTTTTAATCGTAATAAATAGACAAAAGACCCTTATACTTTTTTAATCAGAAAGGTAGATACTACTTATGAATTAGTGTGAAAGATAGACCAAGATTTATAACGTCACCAAAAAACCGGAACCCCTCTAAAATCTAAGCAAACATCAAAACATTTATCTATCAGTTAACATTGACAAAAGCTCGCTAGCTCGGAGACTCCAACAGAAAGCGCTGATTAAATATGAATCGACGAATTAACTCCATGTCTTTGGCCGTCGACTCAATTAAGCGAACAAAGTAGCAAAGTAAATAACGCCGTCGAATTAATTTTGTACGAAACCTTTTGAATTTAAAGCGGCTTGTTTAAACTATGTGTCTCTATTGTGCGCAGGATTTAGGTACGGTTTGGATTGGGTTTAGGTATCTCTTGTGATTTGTTGTAAATAATTACTCAATGTACGGTTCGAAAGGGGAGGGAGGAGCTCGTGGCTAAATAACAACAGCCGCTCGGGTCGATCTTTAGATCTGCTCGAAAAGCACGTTAAGCTTGGTCCCGGCTGTCATGTGAAGATATTTGACAGTCGTTACAGGTAGTCAGTGGCCCAAAAAGTCTGACAACCAGTCGTACTAAGGGGTATCGTATTACCCAGTACTGGGTTGTGGAGGTCAGATAGGCAGTCGCACCATGTAACATACTGGTATTCAGTTGCATCCGGTTAGACTGGAAGCCGACCCCAATATAGTTGGGAAAAGGCTAGGCAGATGATGTACGGTTCGAAAGAAAGGTCCGTTTCAGTGAACACCTGACTGATACGTACGGTACGTAATCGTAATACGCAATAGAATATAACACTTTGGTAACGATAAAAAGTTAGGTACCTAGCTAGTTATTTCTTTTTCATCGTGAATCTATGGGAAATCTACAAACTGAATAGGAACCTAATAAGTTTTATCAACCTTGTTTCTTTTGGAGTTATTAAAACATGCACAGACAAATTGTTTTAAAGACAGGTGATATAGGTAATAAATAAATAAATATCGCTGGACATTACACACAGCGCCATCTAGTGCCACACTAAGCAACGAGGCTTGTGTCGTGGACACCAGATAGTTGATTTACTACATAGATAGTTTTTGTTTGTAAATACATACTTATTATACATATAAACATCCATGACACGGAAACAAATGTCCATGCTCATCACACAAACATTTGCTCTTACCGGGATTCGAACCCGGGACCCTAAGAACGTAAGGCAGTCTCACTACCACTGCGCCATTCGGGTCGTCGTTTCGGGTCGTGATATGTATTTATTTTCTATTATATGATTAACTAGCCTATGCCTGCGGCTTCGCCCGCGTGAAGTTCGATAATTTTATTGTCCCACGGGATCATACTACCGAGATTAAAGTACCCCATGTGTTAATCCAGGTTATAAACTATCTGTGTGCAAAATTCCATCGAAATCCGGAAGTAGTTTTTGCGTGAAAGAGTAACATCCATCCATCCTCATAACCCTTTATAAGGCAGAGGAAACTGCTAAGGATTTGGAAATAAAAAATAGATAAATATGAAAACTAGGACGTCTTTATTAAGAATTTATATATTTATATATTTTTATTTACTTGTTTACATGGTGTCCATTATTTGGACAGAGCCTTATTAGGGTTTATGGAATTCGGCAAAACATGGGACAACACACAAGGCAACTTAACAGCGTATGCATTGAATCTTTGATTCTTTGCTATTTTCTTTGCTGCTGCAAGCTCTGCATCTTCTGTAACTTTCCAGTGGACCAGGGAGATGAGATCCTACATCTGTAAGCCGCAGATCGTCTGGGAGGCCATACTTAGCCTTCTGTCGGCTATCAAGTTTTGGTTTTTTACATATAAATGATGGCAAGTCAGATACTCGCTTCTTCCTACTGCTGAAAGAACCAATCAGATTTCTTCCCAGCATTGTGCGGAACTGCAAACTATTCATAGGGTATCGCATTCTTTGAGAATATAAAATATATGCGTTGGTGATGGCAGCATCTATTATAAAATAAAATATCCTCATCCACCATCTTCGACTTCGCCTAGCCACATGATATGTGCCACGCTTTTGGTCGAAGCGGTCCACTCCCCCCATCCTCTTCGTATATTCAACTACTCCCAGTGGGCAAGGCACTTCCTGCTTGCTGCCATCTTTTTGTGTCCTTTTGCAGGACACCATTTGTTTTGGATGGTAGGCAGTACTGAGAATATTGACGATCTTGGTATCCATCCAACAAAAAAAACTAACATTTTTGTTTACCCTCCACTTATACTGCCCCTTTGTAAGTTTAAGTTTTGGGCGATTTGTTTTGGCAGTCTGCTTTTTCAGTGTCAGGGGCAAATTCGTTCTGTTAGATCGAACTGTCGCTGTTGAATATATGTTTTGTTCAAATAATCTCTGCATTAGCTCAGTAGAAGAAAAGAAATTGTCGAAAGCAACATGAATATTTTCTATCTTTTCTTCCACCAGTGCTTTGCAGAGACTATTTACTACACTGGCTCCCAATCCAAACTCTGTTTCGTTGTCCTTTTTGCCAGTATATATTTCATATTCATAAAGATCCAGCCTAAAAAGATAAAGAGCCAGAGTTACTATCACAACGCGCCCATATTTTGAAACCCCTCTTTACGGGCTTATTGGGCATATATTGTTTCAAAGTACTGCGCCCTTTGAATTTCACCATACACTCATCTATACTTTGTGATGAAGAGTTCCTTGCCCCATTTTTAAATGCAGTATTCATGAAGTCAACTATCGGCCGAATCTTATACAGTTTATCAAATTCTGGTTCACCCCTCTTGGGCATTTTTTGGTTATCATTTAGGTGTAAATTTCTTAGTATCATTTTGAATCTTTTGGATGTCATTACATTTGCAATTTCCGGGACGCAAAAAAGTGGATCCGTTGCCCAATAAAGATCTAGATTAGCAAGAGGATGTATACCCATTAGTATCAATAATCCAAGAAACGCCTGGATTTCTACATCAGAAACATCAACCCAATTCTTCTGCTTGTTTTGAGCTGCATAGAGATTAGTTTGCTCCACTATTATCGATAAAATTACGTCAGAGAAAAATAATCTAAAATATGTAAGAGGACCACTTCTATTTGGAAAATTCCGCTTTGGTTGTACTGGAATGTCATCAAACTTTTCAATAGGCGCCGTATGAGGAAAAAACACTTTATTCCAATCATCATCGTCGTCTTCTTCAGTGTCTGAAATTGTTTCAGGCTCCTGACTATTGCTTCTAACAATAATACTATTATTTTGATCACCTACTGCTGATTCGCTGACATTTAGAATTTCAGGAACTCCACTTCCAGAAGGTACCGGTGAATTGACAGCAACTTGGCTTCGAGAAGACGACGGAGAATCCAAAATGTTTTCGATTTCGTCTTGACTCATACCCGTGAAAACCGCCTCATTTTCCCTCTCGCTTTCATAACCGTCTTCCGAATGCTCACCATCGGATAAGCCAAAAAGTTCTTCTAATGTTTCCTCAAGTTTATCGTATGGTATTACCTGCAACAGAAAAAAAAATCAGTATTCAAATGCGCAATTGCCGGATACGCCAACGGGCTCTGTCCAATATATGGACGTCATAATTTTTCGAAGTCCAGTTAGAAAATGTGACCCTTATGACAAAAATCAATGCATGGATCCGATATTTACTATATTTAGAACATCTTGTAAAATAAAACTTACCTTTCTATTCATTTTTTACGAAGATTAGGTTGGATTAACTCAGAGCACTCAAAAATCACTGAATTTTGGCAGTTACCCGAACACCTGACAAATGACGTCCATAGATATTGTTTTTTTACTGCGTTTTGTTTTTGCTAACAAACTGTCAAATCACAGAGTAAAAACGTTCAATCCGCGTGACGTTTCATTCAGCCGCCAAAAATTAAATATCATGGTGTCCAAAATATGGACAGAGCCTTATAAAGGGAAACTTTGTCATAAACAGTAAAAATAAGTCTTCAAAACATAAACGAGCCACGACGTATTATTTTGACTTTTACAAAACTGTCCGTTTCGTCACGTATCATAAAAATGTGAACCCCTCTACCAACTATTGAAGTACGTACTACTGACTAGGTAACGTACACCGGACCGTATCTATCTGTAACAATGGCGGACGGGTCCGTCGGGCGCCGAACGACGCGACGGACGGCTGTCTTTATAAAGATTAAATAGTATTGCGCTATACAAAACGGAATCTCAAAGGAACAAGTTCGAACCATTCGTTGTGTGGATTTTGGTAGGGTGACTAGCGTTTGTGGATTTTTGGTGTAACTAAAATAAAAGCGTTTACAGTCGATTTCGTTTTCTTCTGCTGAGGTCTTTCTATTAACTGATGTTTGGTCCTTAACTTATTAAATACCTTCTCTTCCTTAACGCCTGCCGTCTTCAATTGGGCACACTTTAGTCCAACAGTGTGCTCAATTGAGGACCCCTTAACTTTTTTTAATAACATGACACAAGGTTACTTTATATAAGTTGTTGTCGAGGTGATTAGTGTGTCTTACGTTTTTTATCAAATATTTTTAAACGAATGTGGCCAGTGTCCTCATTTGAGCACGTCATGTTTTTTTTTTTAACTAAAAGAAAGCTACTTTTTCTTTTGTTTTATTTTGCAAACTCCGTATTGTCCACCAAATAATAAAAGTTGTTTCGTTTTTCTGCGGCTACTTTAGTCTTGGGCGTAAATGGGTTTTAACAATAACCCTGGTGTTTAATTTAGAATCCGTGTTTGCGATAATCTTCGACGTTTTTGTAGTGTCAAAATGAAAGCAACTGCCATAATTCAAGAGTATGTAACAAGGCAGAATCATAATATGTAACCTCTTATAAAGCTAACTGATTGTTTGTTGCCTTTTTTCTGAAATTCGTATCACTACCAGTGTTACTGTATTAGTCAACTTTTCGGCCAATTAAAATTAGCTAAAAAACATCAAAACATACGTCGCTTTTTTGACATGCAAATAAAATTGACGTTCTCCTGTATTTTGGTCAAACGTATAATTTCACGGTCACCCTACATTGCAGGGGTACACTTGACACACAGATTCGAGTCCCCTTTAGTTACGGATTATCCGGGAAAGTGCACAACATGTTGTCAATGCGGCGATCGTTGCGGGTACTAGCCGGTATTGTGCGATTTGTGCGTCAACATTTATTTGGACACCCGATGATAGCCGTTTGAGTGTCACTATTTGTTGTGGGTTAGAAAATGTATTTGTATTGCAGCTACCACGTTTAGGTTTTAGTTTTCAGATTAAGCGAGGTTTTTTTAGAGATGTCAAATTCAAATTCATTTATTGGTGTGATTTTTGGTACATTTTACATGAGATCTTAATAATAAATAATTAGTTCCTCAAAAATCTACCATAGAGGTGTACACTCATCATCATCATCATCATCATTTTAGCCAAAAGACGTCCACTGATGGACATGGCCTCCCCGAAGTGTCGCCACATTGACCGGTCCCGTGCGACTCGCAACCAGCGGATTCCCGCAACCTTCACCAGGTCATTGGTCCACCTAGTGGAAGGCCTTCCAACGCAAGGTCTTCCGGTTCGCGGTCGCCACTCCAGAACTTTTCGGCCCCATCGGCCATCCGTTCTGCGAGCAATGTGTGCGAGCAATGCCCTGCCCACTGCCACTTAAGTTTGGCAATTCTCCGGGCCACTTCGGTAACCCTGGTTCTCTTGCGGATGTCTTCATTTCTGATTCGATCGCGCAAGGAAACTCCGAGCATAGCCCTCTCCATTGCCCTTTGGGTGACTTTAAGCCTTCTGATGAGGCCCATTGTGAGCGACCACGTTTCGGTCCCGTATGTAATCACTGGCAACACACACTGGTCATAGACTTTCGTCTTGAGACACTGTGGTAAGTTGGACGAGAAGATACCGCGCAACTTCCCGAACGCTGCCCAGCCGAGTCGGATTCGACGATTGACCTCTTTCTCGAAGTTAGACCTACCTAGCTAGACCGTTTGTCCCATGTACACATAATCGTCTACAACTTCGACTGTAGACTCTCCGATCTTGATAGGAATTGGTGTGACATGGGCATTCAACATGACCTTGGTTTTGTCCATGTTCATTTTAAGACCCACTCTTCCGGAAGCTCTACTGAGGTCATCAAGCATTGTACTGAGGTCCTCCATGGTTTCAGCCATGACCACTATATCGCCGGCAAACCGAAGGTGAGTGATGTAGTCGCCATTGACGTTGATGCCTAGCCCTCTCCAGTCCAGAACCTTGAAGACATCCTCCAGTGTAGCGGTGAACATGGTGTACACTGTCTGTTGGTAAAACAACTGTATAATTGATCCAATAAGATTACGGGTTAATGTTTTCGCCATTTTTAATCATTTACATTTTACTTTTCAAAAAAAAACCACTTGTCTTCTTCTTAACGTATCGATGGCAAAAAAAATACTATATTAAATAGAATAACTTTGCTTGTTAGAGTAATAATATTGCGACGTGGCTATTAAGTTTAAAAATCCATTGTGTAACAAAATATTCTCAACGATTCCCTGAAAAAAGGTGGGTAAGTACTTAGAAGAAGAAGAGAATTAAAAACTCCACAAAGGAAACATTCCCAGAAACCCTAATAGGCACCTGTTATACAACAAAATAATTATTTCGGAGAAAATAAAAGCCGTGAAAGCATTAAACTAATGCCGACAACCATAGTAAAAGAACAGATTTCTCCCAAAAACGATTAGTTCCGTTACAAGTGTACACATGTGCTCATCCCTGTCTCATCCCATGGGGTATGACCCCCATGTATCGCCGATATCAACACCATATGGCCCCCATAAGGGATTCATAATTACAAGTGTATTTTATAAAAAGTATTGTCCGCAAATCAACGGGAATTGTTGTCATCTGAGCCGTGAAATGTAAAAAATGATTAATATGATGTAATCCGCATGCAGTGAAGGAAAGATGTGTCAATAAAGATTACGGTATGCTTTTTATTTATAATAATCTTTTTTGAAAAAGATGCAAATGCACATGTTGGAACAATATAGTTAATTATTCATTTAGGTAGGTATACTTTTCTGAAAGTACACGAAAGCAGCAAGCATTGATACTAAGAGCATATAAATAACTTAGAATTTCAGCCGAAGGTCTTAACTTTAAGGAGAAGAAGACATCATTTTTTAACAGGAAAACGTGACCAACTTCACATTAAACAAAAATAATGGTAACGTCTATCACCTCCATTTCGTCATAGCCAAAAATAACAACTAATCTAATCCAGAAATCACCACAGAAACAATTGAACGTCCCCTACAAAAACGAACATATGTGATCATTACATTAACGTAGCGTCGTTTAACTTAATCAATTATTTTGGCGGGCACTGTGGGCCGAGGAGCCACTGGGCCCACTGTGCAGGGGTGACACAAATTGACTAATAACACCCTATAATGACCTCGCCGGTATGTCACCGCGTTTCGTCCTTGCCAACCCTATTTTGATTTCTGATTTTAGGACAGTTTTAAGTGGTGATATATATCGTTTTAAAGCGGTGACATGTTTCGTTACAGTGTTTTATAATGTTTTGAGGGTGAATAGGTCAAGTTTGTTTGGGAATCTTCATTACCCTTTCGGTAGAGAAGAACGGGTTTAAGAAATTGTATAATAGTCATCATTTTGTTTTTTTTTTTTTAATTATTAAGCGATGAACTACAACAATAGGCGAGACGACAAAAAAAAACTAATTAGTCCGTCAGTTAGATTATCAAAAAATATTTGACCCGTGTTTTTTCTTTTGTTACGTAAACCAAAATTGACGAAGATATGACGCTTTTATTTTCAATACGTCACGCCTAGGTATAATTTTAGCTAGTTCTGACGTCACGGGCCCCACCTCCCGAGTTTTGATGCGTTTTATCTTTGTCTATATTCATTGATTTACAAAAACAAAAAATACGTGTCCCGTAATTTCCAATACTCTAACTGACGGACTAAATAGATTTGCTATTTTTTGATACTGTCGTCATGCCTATTAAGCAAGAGCAAGACTCGTTGTAATTTCTAGACGCTTTTGTAAGCAATTTTTAACTAAAACTATGCTTGAGTCGTAGCAGCACAAAAACAGAATGATCCATTTTAAAATCGTATTAAAAAAAAGGTTATCGCTCCAGTTTTAGAGTAATTCTTAACACTACACAATTTATAAAAGCCAAACACGATCTCTAAAAAAAAATTGTAAAATGAGGGTCCCTCGAAGGGGCGGTACTCCATACATTATCGCTCCCCTCAATATGCTCAATTGATATTCGATACACTAAATTCACACGCAAACTGCCTATTTGTATACAAAACGATCACTTTTGTCCCAAATTTATTCGAATATATCACAGTGCGCAGTTTTATTGTGCGGCAAAAGTAAATGAAGTCATTTTATTGGTTATTTGTCGTATTAATGGGACAGAATAGCATTCGGTAATGATTTTTGGTTTATTATGGCGTTAAATGACCCAAAAATGTATGAGGATTATTAAATATTGGTTTGGTGAAAGATGAAAAAGTAGTTGTTAGTGCAAGAGTAGATGATTGGTTCTAGTATTAATCATGAAATGATTAGTTAGAGTTTACTAGTAATTCATTGCGCTTTTGTAAAAAAAATTGCTAGACTTGGTGGGAGCACTACCCTGCCCCCAGATTATAATGTTCTGGGAATTTTGAATCATTCTAAAATATGTTTGGAGGTGAATTTATGAAAAACTCTTGGATATTTTCTTTTGTATTTATTACGGGCGTACTACAATTTTTTTGTTTGTCACAGAATGGAAGCTACGAACTTAGCAATGTCGCCTCGTGAGACTCTCAAACCTAGAGCGGAACACAAGGCTTTGCAATTAAGTGGCAAACCCAATCAGGTAACAGTTGAGATTGATTTTCATTATACAGAAAATAAATAGATGGTTTTTTTATAGAACTTATTCTTCTTAGCATGCCAATGACAAATCAAATTGAGTCAGCCCAAAATTTGGCGACGAACTTGGCAGTTTTAACAGAATGGGACTTATCAAACTGCATATTGTGTAAAAAAAGTACAACATATTAACAATATTTTTTTCCCGTATTGTAATATAACAGTACTACTTACTGTGCACACAAGAAGAGAAAGGTTTTAAAATAATTATAATGTAGCAATAATTATAATGTATGCTGCGTTACGGAATTATTACATTAAAATTCATAATTCAAAATCTGTCGTGTTGCAAATAAATAGAATTCCTGTTAACACCTCCAATTAAGCTTAGTATTTAGGCTTGATTGAGGAACTTCGAAGTATCTCCAACATTCTAGTGGTACCCTATCACAACTTTTTTTACATTCGATTCGATTTTAAAATATTTTTCCCCCAGGTCGGCACCGTTCTCCTCTACGGCGTTCCAATAGTATCGCTGGTGATCGAAGGCCACGAGCGCCTCTGCCTCGCGCAGATCTCCAACACCTTGCTGAAACAGTTCTCCTACAATGAGATCCACAACCGGCGGGTAGCGCTGGGCATCACCTGCGTGCAGTGTACCCCGGTGCAGCTGGAGATACTGAGGAGAGCTGGGGCCATGCCCGTGTCGTCACGACGATGTGGTAATAACACTCAATGTGCCATCTTATGATGACTAGAAATAAAATATCGAGATGAATATACTGTTGGAGATGTATGTGTGAGAAGAAAATATCATATACAAAGCTGTAAACTTCGATATTTTATTGATATTATAAATACAAGGTGTTGTTTTGCATCCTAGTCGTAATTCAGGAGCTTGTTACAAAAGACATAAATAATCAATATAAACTACAATACCCGGTCAATAATTAATAAAGCTGCTAGTTTTAATTGTTTATATTTGACAGTATTTCAGAATAACACGAAAATAATAAACAGAATGACCAATCGCGCGACATGTCGCTGTGTGCGTTTATTAGTGTGTGTGAAGGCGCGGTTATAGGGCTAGTTACAGATGAGCTGCGTTTAAATACCGGTGGCTTACACTTACCGATTTCCGTACATAATAAAAAAATACCTACCTACCCATTTTATTATCGGTTCGGGTCGAAAATCATTAGCATACAAACCTCCTTGAGTTTGACCAGGTTGCAAGCGACACCTTGTATGGAGTGATTAGACAATAAACCGCTACAGTTCCTATATTTTGTAATTATATCAAAGCTCACTTATACTCTGCTTGCTTTGATATAATTACAAAATATAGGAACTCCACAAATTGAAAGTAGTGATTGAAGTGAGTGTATTAAAAGTGATACCAGAAAAAACTCCATAATGTCTACTAACAGTATGGAGTTTTTCTGGTATCACTTTTAATAACATTTTCCGTAAATAATGTAGAAGACCGTTCTAAACGAAATTCTGCCCACGCCATGTTTTAGTAACACTTGTGGAAAATAAGTGAAAATAAACTTGGTTTTTGTATTTATGTGAAATCTTATTTACCTGAATCTCGAACAGGTAAATCAGATCTATCTTCTTAAAGATTTTTCGATATAATAGGTATTTTTTATCAAACTTATTTTTTTATGCCAATGGCTGAATTATATAAACAAACAACATAATATTACGCCTTATAAGTACCTACCTACCTATTACGGAGATTTCGCCGAGCCTATTGCCATTCGCACCGGGCTGCTACTGAGAAATTCCTAATGGAAAAATACATTATTAAAACCCACTAAACACTGACAAATACTGGTACATTATTTGTCCGAAGCCGCTATCCAGAGCCGCGTTCACAATTGATGTCTACCAGTTGAACCAAACTTTGATTTTAGTTTGTGTCTTTTAACTTACACTTACTTATCACCCAGGTATGATAACAAGGCGAGAAGCAGAACGTCTGTGCAAGTCGTTCCTCGGAGACAATGCTCCTCCAAGACTGCCTGATGACTTTGCGTTTGCCGTGCATCATGAGTGCGCTTGGGGATGCCGTGGAGCGTTCCTACCGGCGAGGTAAAACTATAGAAATGCTGGCAAAAAATGAGTGTGTTAAATGTTAATCCAGATTGTAGTGTAAGGCCAAGCGGTGGTGGTAAGAACCAGACGATTTCTTGAGTGATTGAAACAATACAAGGACTTTTCTTTCTTTCTTAGTAAATATACTCGTTAATGCTACCATGAAAAACGTCATTTAAATAACATGTTATCATTGTTTTGTGACGTTAGCTTTCTAGGTCTGCAAGTTTCCTTAGTCTTTGATTTTCTGCACTATTTTCACGTAACGATTTTCCCTAGGTACAACTCCTCACGAGCAAAATGCATCAAGTGTGCCTACTGCGGGCTATTCTTTTCCCCAAACAAGTTCATATTCCACTCACACCGTGTTGGCCCTGGTGACAAGTACATACAGCCTGATGCAGCCAACTTCAACTCTTGGAGAAGGCATATGAAGCTCAGTGGAACTCCTCCTGAAGAAGTGGTGCATGCTTGGGAAGATGTGAAGGCCATGTTCAACGGGGGAACGAGGAAGAGGATGCTGTCTGCTGCTAGGTGAGAGCGAGATAGATACGTTTTTGGATGTCCGTTGTGTGTTGGGTGGGTGGAAGGGTTTGGTTTAATTGAATTAATAGTGTACTGCTGAAGACCTCTGAAAACTAACGGCCATTTTCAATAACTTAAATTACTAGCAGGTTTCGGATCTCTGTCTGTATCACATTTTCCTATCGGACGGTTAGAAACAAAACGCCACAGAAAAGCGTTCTTTGATTTTCCTTTGAATCAAGTGTCAGATAGGTGACGCGGATAGGATATTTCAAGCTAACTTTGTTTATAGAAACACCGATAGCTACGAGCATAAGTAAGTAAGTTATAGAAAACGGCCGTAAATATGTTGATATTTTTTTAAATTGTTATGTTGATATTCCTCTTCCTCTAACTTATTTTTTTTTTCTGAAATCGTTAAAAAAATCTATTGAAATAGTTCAGCTTTAAATTGTGCTTCAGAAGAATGCCTGTTCGCAGGCCGGAGTCGGAAGGCAGCACAGAGGCGAAGAGACCAGCGGCCAGTCCTCCCACTGCTCATGCCCCCGTGCCGCGGCTGGCTGACTACGTCTGGGGGGCCAGGCTCCCCTTGCCCTATGCTATACCTTGGCTGAAGCCTACTTTGTGGACCCCGGGTAAGTTATTAGTGACGTTTGAGAATCTAGATTATTTTGAAACAGTGACCACATGTGAGTGTGTATGGTGGCCACAATTATCGTGGTTTCAATAGCGTTCTTTACGTCACTAGGATATTTTGGATAACCTTGTCATAAGAACATATTCTTAACAAGATTTTGGTTAAAAGTGTGTATTTAAATGTGTGTGTGTGTATTTGTAGTGGTGTGGATTCAAAGTGTTGTTGGCTTGTGAATATACTTACAGGGTGTAAAAGACCTTATCACGAAGCCGTCAACCAAGCATTCTGTTCATTAAACTAAGTAACTTTACGCAAAAATTATTGCTGGGAAACGACTTTCTTTTTTGGGGTGAAAAATCATGTTTTGTGGTAGAACTCAATGTAACGCACTCAAAACATTGTGCTGATGAATAGTACGGGGGTCGTGGAAGTGTTTAAAGTAAAAATCTTACAATAAAAACTTGTATTTAAAAAAAAACTTGTCAGGAAGTTGGAACTTTGACCCCCAATATCTCCGTAACTAGAAGGTTCCCAGGTATGGTGTAGAACAAAAAAATGGACGCAATGACGAGGAGAACAAGTGCCTTTCGGTTTCGTTAAGAGGTGTTTTACACCCTTTATACTCACAAAAACTCGAAAATAATAGAAAACTAAAAAAAAAATAAGCGTAAGAATAGGAAAACACACTAACGTTATTTCTAACCTTATTTAACGTTTGGGCGGGAAAACTAAATTAAAGGTAGTAGCAGAACATTTTCATGAAGCATCTTTTAACCAGGACCTCCTTCTGTCCAGGTGCATTAACAGCATTGAGCAGCGTGAACTCAATAGAGGAGCCCCGAGCGTTCCGTCCGGTGAGGGGACACAGACTGGAGTCCCCGCAGCTGTCTCCTGTCATGTCTCCACCAAGGTCTCCCACCAGGTCTGAAAAATATTTAAACTTTAAGTGTCAGACTGCGGACTGTGATTTGCAGACATTTCTACATTTATTAAATTGAAGGTTTGTGAAGCAAGATAGGAGGATTACTACAAATGTAGCATCTTGGTAATAACAAAAAACCAGAAGATCAAACAAAAATTACCACACGGTAAAACCCAATGATTACCTACTCTATTGAAGAGCCGGATTTGTTGGGAGCCGTGTATTTGGCAGAAAAAAATGGCAGTTCCCAGCCCATTTCGCACAAACAAATTGAGATTTTGACTTTTAAACCTAGAACATTCCCCAGGTCGCCAATGTCATCATCGCCACGTCGGTCATCACACACCAGGTCACCACTGAGGTCACCACCGCCATCATCACCGGCGCGGTCACCCAAGAGTGACAGAGATAGCGATGAGAGCGTCGATATAGAAACCACTGAAGAAGACCAGCCTAGAGATGTGGTAAGTGACACACAGATATTCTTATGGTATTTTCGAGAAAAATCACGTTTTACGGTAAAACTCCATTCAAAACATTGTTCTGATGGATGTTTTGAATGGTAAACGGGTCATGAAGGTAATTAAAATAAAGTTTTAACCTTAACAGTAGTAACTACGTGAAATTTTGGAACTAAGGTATGGTCCAGAACAAAAATATGATCACAATGACGAGGAAAACTAGTCTAACTAGCCTTTCGGCTTCGTTAAGGGTCTTTTTACACCCTTTAAATCTGATATATTTTGTGCATCGCCGTCTCCACCAGGCCAGATATCAAAGTACGGCTCTTGTGTGTCTGTGTGCTTTGTGTTTCTATTTTTGATTACGGCAGAAAGCAGAAAGAGCACACATTCTATGAAATTTTGATTGTGATAATAAGTAATCTCTTTTAATCTGGAATATAGCTTAAACTTTACGCAATTGAAGAATAAAGTAGGCTAAATCCCGACTATACTTAACTTCAGTGCTATAACTCCATAACTTTATTCTTCTCCGATAATACCTGTCAGGTACAAAACCAACTAAGTACCGAGGGAAGACTACTCAATACTCGCGAATAAGTCAGTAAAAATAACTCCAATCCTTTTATAACTTACGTAAACGTTTCTCAAAGATGCAATTTAATAGTATTGAGTGAATCGTATTATCCACTCGAGTTGGATTTTTCTGAGCTCGAGCGAACGGAGAGTTAGATCCAATTTAAAAAGTTGGAAGAGGAAAATTTTTCCAATCACCTTGTCTGTAACTCGGTAATCGCTGTGATTAGTTTTTTTTTGTTCACCTATTTGGACTTCAAGGTGCTCTGCTGGGTTTTGTAGAGGATTTGTGATGTAATGAAAAGTGGAATAGAAACTTATATTGGGTTTATTTATACGGGAAAATACAAATGAATAGTGTAGGTAGTAGTTCAAAGTAGTTGCTATTTTGAATAATATTTTGGTAAACTAATCACGAAAAAAAACCGATCCGACTGTTTTGTAACAGATCATAAATCACATTTTTTATTTCTGTAAGTTGGTTTTAAAAAGCAATGAACTAACTGGGTTGCGGAGGTCAGATAGGCAGTCGCTCCATGTAAAATATTGGTATTCAGCGGCATCCGGTTAGACTGGAAGCTGACCAACCAACATGGATGGTTTTAAAAAACAATTTAAGTGGTCACATTAGGTACATACTAGTAATTAAACACTTCAATGACTTCTATTCTGTTTTCAAATACTAACCATACACTGAAAAGCCCGTCTTTTTCAAAAGGAATGATTACATCTGTAAATAGATTGTGAACCAAATCGACAATTTCAAAAAGCAATAACACACACCCCGTTTACAAATAAATTACCTCAAAAATAAAAGAAAACTTGTGTAATTAATGCATTGATTAATTTTATTCGCCTTCAAAGATTAGCCATTTAATTCCAATCGGTGTCCGTCATACTCCCAGAGGAGTACACTAGCGCCATTTTAACAAAATGGCTGCCCATTTGAGGCTTTTGCACGTCGTAAACTGTGTAATTACTGGCGGGACGAATTCAAATGAACTTCATTTCGGTTTTAAATAAGAGAAAATGTTTAATTTAGTAGCGATCGGCTTCGTGGACCCAATTAATTGAGGATTTACGTTTTAGTGTCCGCGCGGTACGAGGTTTTGGGGGTTTCTCTTTTTATATTGAACATTGAGTAAGCTTTGCTTTGGCTTTCATGGAGTGTAATTAGTGACTGTGCTTGCTTTTCGTATTTGCAAGACAAGCTTTCTATTCTTCGATTTCTTTGGTGATACAAAATTTATTATTTATTCATCGTAGTTTTAATAGTGCATCCTCACATAATAGTAAAATAATATCTAGAGATTTTTCAATTGAATGTTAAGAGCAACCTTTAAACTCAAAATTGCCGTGCTTCTTGACTTTATTTAAATGTTTATTCTATACATAACCACTAATTAACATAGCCTATTGGCTATATTGGCCTTGAATCACATCAGAATATTGATTAAACACCCAAAACAACACCAATAACACAATTTCTAGGAAATCCTGAACGTAAATAAGTTATTTACCAGTGTTGAATGGGTATTAGCTTGTAAATAAAAGGCTGGTTCCTCTAATGATTGACGTAAACGTTAGTAATTAACGCGTTTCGAGAACCCTACGATTAATCCCTTCAAAGGACATGTTAGGGTTGCCAGAGAGAAAATTTGTTTGTTTTAAAGGTCCTATTTTGTTTCGAAGTAAACTGATAGGTTGTAGCTTCGTTTAAAATATTGTCGTTTATACAGACGTTAATGTTATTTGACGTCTTTAAATTAATTATTTAAATATACAGCTTTTTTATTGAGTAAACATTTTCTGTTAGCTGACCTTTTTAAACTGACAGATCTAGACTTAAGTCCGACTTGTTTGTAGATCAAGTAGATAGCTCGAAACAACAACATTTTTCAATTTAATTTCTTTTTTTTTAATTTATTATTTTGCTTATTTGACGAAGGCTTGATTGATTTGACACTTTACAAATATCAGTCACTAGAACATATTACCAATTTTTTGGAACAATTTAAAAAAACGCAAACGTCACCAATGTCATTTCAAACATTTATGAACCTTTATGAAATCAATCAAGTATGTAGAAACGGATAATATTGATTGCAAATATGATGACGCATAGACAATATAATTCATAATACATTACAAAGCAAAGACAAATACAACACAAATCTGTGGACTTCATCATCCTAATAGCTTTCCACCTCAGGCAAATCAGTCACTATCATGTCATACATTCGCCATAGTTATAACAAAACAATTAATATAAATTGCCGAATCAGTACTCGGATTAAAATGTAAGCGCCAAATCGGATCCCAGGACCGACAGACTGGTCTAGATGGAAATCGGCTTAGTGTTCACGCCCCGGGCTCTCCGCTTATTGGATCGATCCATTGTCCGGACATCAGGGCTCTTTGTCTATATTGGATGGATGTTGGCTTGGCTTAAGTAGTGTATGGACAGGTGTAACGGTATTGGGGATTGAATTTTAAATGTTTGAGCGTGTAGTGCAGGGAGTAAATGAATGTGATGCACTAGAAAGATTTGAATTATACTTTGGTGTAGGTTTCCACCTTATAAATGGAGTTGCTGACTACTTAGTAGCTTTCGTATGAGTAGAAAAGACGTATTTGTACTTATGGCAGGTACAAGAACCCAAGGGCCAAAAACGCTCTGCGACAGATGGATAAGAATGTGATCATATGAGGTTTACGATTTTCGTTGTATGGTTGTAATCCTAAAACTAGAAACCTATTAAACTACTTGACGTTAAGATCTAATTATCCAACGTAAACTATGCAGTTAGAATTAAAGCCATTTTATAGATTGTGGTCTTTTTTACATCTTTTCTAAAGATTATTTTCATACTAACGTGTATGATTAAAAGGTCAACAAATAAATGTGATTAAAAGCCATGTAACATTAGAGGCAGCCCTGGCACGCGCGCTGTTCAAATTAGGGCGCGTTCACAAACAGGCACTCGACACTCTATCATAAGCTCCGATACTTTAAGTCCTCCTCGACAAGTTAGGGAATTAAAACGGCACATCCCTCCGTTTAATTAATTATTATTGGTGGACATTTGAGAGATCTTTTCATTTCGTATCTATTTGGACCTTTGAAACAACTGCTTTAAAAAAAATGGCAACGACTAAAACAAATCTATAGTTCATGCTTGGATTATGTAAGAGTTTAGTGGTTGAATTTGTAGTCTACAACACAAAGTAAAAAATAAAGATTTTTTGCTAGCTAGTTCAGTCTACAGATAAAAAACTCTTGGTTAAGCCTGTAAACCTGAAAGTTAATATTAAATACTTATAATAAAGAAACACGTCAACGATGAAGAAAGAACCTTTATTCCAACACCACAAACTAGTAACCACCAAAACAGAAAGTAACGAACCCAAAAGCGTACCGATCTCTTCAAAAACGAATGGATGTAATCCTCGGGGCGAACATTAAAGAAAAAGAAAAAAAAACCCAGTTTTTACCAACACATAAATACTTTTGTACCGTTAGTGCGAGTTCGGTAACCGGATCACGTTTCTAATAGATACTTCAGGCGGATTGCGCGAAACGATTCAATTGTAGTACTTGATGTTCGTATAAATCACTCGTCGTACGGTTCCACTTTGTTTTAGGCACGTAGAGATTATGTTTGGGTTTCGTGATGCGTTACAGCGTATACGTGGGATTTGTTGAGACTGTATTTTCTGCTTTTTTGGTGGTCCTTTTTTTCAAATTTGGTTTTGTTGAAATGTACTTTTACGGTTCGCTTTCAGTTAGTTGATTTTTAGGGAGGTCTGTTTTTATTTTTAAAGCTTCTTTGATCGAAAAGAAAATGAAAAAAAAAATTAAACTTTCATTTTTCGTCTTACAATTTTATTGCTCCTGCTGAAATTCAAAGAACCAAACTAAGTTGCATATCGTTGTACACCTACCTAGCTGGATTTGAATCATATTAACATTGGAACAAGTTAGATCGCCTGCACCTTCTATTCATATTTTAATATTTCGTGGCATTCAATATTACATTAGAGCCGTAGGCAATGCCGTACCTCGTAATTGAATTAGACTAAACAATTGATTGTACGCAATGCAACAGTGTCGCCCCCCGGGATGGTCTGCGTCCCGCGTCCCGGCCCCGTGTCCCTGGGGACACTGACGTATCCCAGTTAATTACACGCTTCACACGCTGACGTCACGACAATGACGTCGTTTTGTATTAATTGTGTTTGAACTTCGATCCAATGTTGGTTGGAACCTACTTGATCAAAAATTTACTTTGTCTGGCGTATATTCAGACTTTTCCATTGAAATAGAAAGAGCTGTTTATTTTATCTGCTGGTCTAAAAACTAGGCTTTGACCTTAATGCCATTCTGCCTATACAATGCGAATACAGCTTGAGTGTTAGTTTTTCCAGCGCACACCAGATGGCGCCAAGTTTTTTTTGGGGACCTGCTCCTGAACTGTTTAAATATTACAATAGCCTCAGGTCTGCATAGGTACGACTGGTTGGAAGCGACAATTGTGCCATTTTTTCCTTTCAGTAAAAAACTACAAGGTTGCATCGAAGCTGAAAACGCTTATGGAGGTATTGTAGGTAGTTCTTTAGATCTTTTCTGGGAAACTTTTGCGATTCCGTTAAAAGTGTTGTAAAGATCTGCATCTCGCAAACAACAAATACAATTCCGAATAATAGGTACCGTTTCTAATAATAAAGGGACAAATCAACAAGGAAGTGACGTCGATAAGTATCTTTTCTTCAACTACCCACATATTACAAAAGTGTGTCGCATTACACGTTCCAATATTTCAGTTCTTTTCGGTAAACAAGTGACACTTGTACAAATTACTCTGTTTAAACAACAATACATTTCTTTTATTAAACAAAAGTTCAGGCCATCAATAATTCAATGATATTGTAACGCATGGCGGTTACAATCAAATTATTTGTGTCTATACATTAGTGACAAAGAGATCTTTATCGGAATAATATTAAAAGTTGGGCAGTTATTATTGTTAGATAGTGTTTTATTTGTGAGAAACGAAAATCGTTTGGAACAAATAGCGGCTTTGAAGCCTTAATTCAACTTTTGACAGCCTGAAGTTAGCTGCTATCATTGTTTGAGGTTAAATGACAGTAGAATGGAATGATTTAGGTTTTCAGAAACTGGCAATTACTGTTTTAACGATTTGAACATTGAACTATTACTACTATACTTATAGAGAAGACACTGCGAACAAAATCTGTGCTCCGTTCAAATGCTGTCAGCTGGCTGCAATTCACTCAGTCGCTTGCTCGCCGCAGTATTATGTATAGATTTTGTTCGCGATGTCTTCTCTATACGTAGTAGTAATAGCTCAATGGATTTGAATGAACATCGAAATACATACAGCAGTGATAGCCTAGTGGTGTGAACTGCCAAGTCATAGGTCTCGAGTTCGAATCCAAGACTTCCTCTGATTTTTCGAATTCATGTGAATTATCACTTGCTTCGGTGCAGGAAAACATCGTGAGAAAACCAGTGTGCCCGAGAGATATTTCTTGACGGCGTATAAAGCCAAGTCAGAGGCCCATGGGCGGCATAAAAACTCTGACACTAGGTTAGGCACTAACCACACGATAAAGAAAGAAAATTTAGGCCAAAGTCTCCAGTTATTCGATTGCACCAAAAATCCAACGAATTCCAACCAGAATCATGTTGTTATTTAAATGTCGTTGTGACATTTCGATATTTTTTTATTTACCTCATTTGGGATTTGGCATTTTGGCCCGCCCGTTTTTATTGGTTGCGCCGTGTGCGGAACATTAATTTTGTTGTTCGCTCGTGGGCCGCGAAAATGTATGCCCCTAGTCTTTTGTTGATTGTGATGTCATTATTATTGCGTAAATGTTTTTTTTTGTTAGTTTTTTTTTTTTGCTTTTTTTCGGTTTATTGTTTTCTTGGTTAATTTAGTCATTGGAGCCTTTATAGAATAAGAAAATAATTTAACTAAAACTGCTATTTGAGACCTCTGACTATCTATTTATTAAAACTTTATCCTCAAGTAAAAACTATTCCTGCGCTAAGGCGGACTTAATGCCTTTGGCACTTTTTTGTGCTATCCTTTTTGCGAGTTTTTAAGAATTTTAAAACTTTGTTTACTTTGGTACTAATACTATACTTTAGTATACTCACAATCTACATTAAAAAAAAACTGTACAAATATCATGAAATGCCTATAGACCGATTTCATTCATCGACAGTTAGGCAATAAAGTCTAATTTACCCAACAATAATTCAACAAATCTAAGCCAATAATTACTCATATCTAGAACCTTTTGAAATCGTAACTAACAAATAGAAGCTTTAATTCAAGCACTCACTGGCACGCGACACATGGAAGTATGTTAATCGAACTACGATATATTATTTAACGCCATAACGTGACTCGACGCCACGTAACGGTAATAATTATATGGAACCGCCGATGAATAGTTTAGTAGGACGGTCATAGAGTTGTCAGAGTATTGAGGAGGAAGCACGTTGTGTGCGATTTTGGAGTTTCGTAGGCACTCGTAGCAGTGTGCTACGGCGTAGACGCGTACCAAGTTGAGTTGCGTAGGGAGGCAACTTTTTAAGATGTTTTTAGGGTTCCGTACCTCAAAAGGAAAAATGGAACCCTTTTAAGATCACTTTCTTGTCCGTCTCTCCGTCTGTCCGTCTACCTGTCCGTCTGTCATCACCAATTTTCTCAGAAACGGGAGGACCTAGCAAGTTGAAATTTGTACTATATACCTACTGAGGTCTATAGTCCCTATTAGGTGTATAAAAATCAAGGTCCTGAGTCAACGTAATAAAAAGATACGGGCAAATTTAGATTTTCGCGAAAACTTGTAATTACCAAAATTTACCTTAATTTTCCATTTTTTTTAATTTTTCGTATTTTTCCTTTTACTTCTACTGTAAGGCCTTGCTTTTAACCAAACTTGACAATTCTAGGTCAACCGGAAGTACCCTATAGGTTTTGGGTCGAAAAACTATATGGTAGTTCCCGGTGACCTAGAATCACGAAATTTGGCTAAAAGCAAGGTCTTACAGTACATGTAAAGGGAAAAGTCTGAAAACCGTAAATATGTTGTTTAATAAAAAAAAAGCGATTTTACTATTACAAACTTATTGTTTGCAATTGGTGCAATAGCCGTTTCTAAGGATAGAACAGCAAAGTTAAGTTTGTCCTTTAAAAAGTTTGTACGGAACCCTCAGTGCGCCAGTCCGACTTGCTCTCGGCCGGTTTTTATTTTTCAATGAATAGGTAACGTAAATGGTAGTTCAAACCAGTTCGTTCAGCTTTCTCTGACACCGGATTCTGACAAATAAGTCAAATCCAGTTAATGTCCAGTGATATATATTTATTTAGTATATTTTTTTAAATATTTATAAACGCGTCAGTTCTGGAAGCAAAAACCTTGCCTGGTCAATATTTTGTCGCCAGCGCATTGGCTTTTAAATCAAACAACAATAATTACTGTGAGCTTTGTTCGTAATGTCACTATCTGTTCGCTCGCAAACCCGACAGCGATGCTCAACATTTGCAGTTTGACATGTGTCAATATTGTATTGTCAATACAACTGTTATGTGATATCCGCAACCTTCGATCAACAATTAGTAAATTGTTGATCGAAGTCCGCAACTGTTTAATGGTTTTAAGTTTTTTTAGTTCGTTAAATTCGTTTTATGTTATCTTATCTTATGACTAACTAGTAGAGCCAAATACCTACATCTTTGACCTACAACGTTTGCCTTTGTTACATCATTAGTAGACATATCTTTGATGGCATATGTAGGAATATGTTGTTGTACACCCACTTTTTGCGGAAGTCAATATTCATTCGCAGAGGAATAATTTTTTCCCCAGAAAAAAGTTAACCCTCTTAGAAGTAATCCGAAAGTCATCATTTTCTTTGTGAATGGCATTACGATTACCCCATTATGCATACCAAACTTTGACAAACAATAAAAAATCGCTGTAATAGCATAACAGTAGTTATTAGTTAAGTGATAGTAACGAAGGGGTAGTATCAAGTGCCGTGCCCCATCAGATAGACAGGGTCTCGTGACTGTAATCGAAAACGCGCGTTTTCGTCACGAACTGTGTGGAGTACGCCGATTATTGTCACTGAAGCATGCTTAATTATACACTTTCCTCAATGTAGTGCATGCGTGATCCAAGATTAGACTTTTTCCATGTTATCCTTTGCAATATCAGTATTGGAGGTCGATACACGTCAAGTTTTGGTGTTTTTTAGTTATCGAGCCTTATAAATACTCCAAACTCTAAAATACCATTACCTGAATACTGCTTCATTGGTCTAGTCTAGAGGTCCGAAAAAGAGCTCCCGGATTTGATTCCGAAGTTGAGCAGAGTGCTATTGGGTTTTTCCATTAGGAATAAATCTGTAGCAGCCAAGGAGTCTCGATTTGTGGTCGGTTGTTGGCCTCTTATTATATGGGACTTAAAACATAACTGGCGAGGTGCGGGTGAACTATTAGGTATACCTCTGCCTGACCAGTGGACCCGTGGTGTTATGTAATGTGTAATACCGCGAGGATAGAGTCAACGAGGATTAAGAACTATTAGGATTATTAAATGCTACCGAGCAGTGGTGCTCTAATGAGAACGTCCCGACTAACGAGTAACACATTTCGGCTAGAACTAAAAATTCGAAAGATCCACCAGTATAAGCACCGGATATAAGCACCGGAATCACGTGATGGAGCTGACTTCTTGTCCGATATTTGGAACGGGCCTCAGTAATTACTGAGGTGCACTTGAATGCCATTTCATATCAAGGTTATTATATCACATAACTTCAAGCCTGTTTGGAAGGATTACGTATGTGTTCCTACCCACACAATACACCAACTTAAACCCACGCAATGAATGTACATATCGGTATTTTTAGTTTGTTATGAATGTATTGATAAAGGTAGATAATTCCCTTGGGTTGATGTATAATATGATCAGCAGGCAAATGTATATTTAATCAACAGGACTCATCACATTCCAGCCCTTGTTCCATTCTATTTGTACCACACGTTGTATAACACGTTGTCTCCTTCCATGCTCCCCTGTCAGACGTCACGTCATCATTTACTCCTTTCTCTTTTATATCATTCCTCACACAATCCATCAATCTTTTCTTTGGCCTTCCTCTCCACCTATCAAGATTTAGCATGACTGCTTGCCAAAAAAGTTCAAGGAATAATACGAGTGAGTGAATTTACAGAATAAATATCATGATACTATGTTTGATCTTTTTCACCGCAGGCGTGTACCTGGCCAATAAGCAGCGTACCGACTCCTCGGCCTGATGAGAACTGCTGGAGTGGCCTGGTGCCCAAGGTGGAGAGGGATGACGAGTCCAGGGTCGAGCCGTGGAGGCTGCCCGACCTGCGGCCCTCGCTGCATTATATGCATGATCGTGGTAAGTGTAAGTTATCGAACCTTTTTCTTGACTGGTTTAATTATGTCCCATTTTCTCATTTTGTAATGTTTATTTTCCAACACAAAATTCTCAATTTCTTTTCTATCTTCTGTTTCAAAATTATATCGAGAGCAACATTATATTAGTGAGGTAGCTTGATTGTGACCACAACGCGGCATTGTAGCCTATATATAATCCTAACTATGTGTAAATGAGTTGGATTTAGGCATCTTGGTACTGGTCCCAGACTGAGTCCAAGGCACGACGGTAAAGGCAATGAAAACATTTATTACCCAAATGCTGCCCCACATAAATTTGAATGTTTGCCTTAATGTCTACTTTCTAGAAGTAATGACTGTCTACAGAGTTGAATGATTCCGTATTTGAGCTTCATTCAAACGTTTTATTTTTAGGTACTAAAAACTACGCTGGACAAAATAAGTACTTATTGACCTAAATCTCCCTCAGATTAAATAACATGCACGAATTCCCTACACTTTCATTCAACGTTGTATCAATAATTATTAAATGGTGCGTTCATATTTACTGGTGTACAAGCTCTAATTGGCAGTATCGGGAGCCGCAATTATATTCGGATTATGTTACCGGTACCTACTCGAAGATAGGGATCGATATTCTCGTTCATTTGAAATCGCGGAACAGAACGGTTTATTTGCAACTCGAGGTGCAGGAGTAGGGTTTTAAAAACTTATTTGTCTATTACTTACCTGTTTTTTTTTAATTCTTAACTGATTTTTAGCGTAGTTTGTATTTTTGAAGGCTTTATTTTTGCTGTATTAGGATGGGCATTGTTTTGATCGTTGAAATCATCAGTAGGCATGAGTGTCATACCTAACTTATGTTTTTATCATTAAGCTACATAATGCTACAGTGGGCAAACCTAAAAACAACGTTATTTGGATTTACTTCACGACACTTTGTTGAGAAGACTTTTAAGTTATTACATAGGTACGTACGGTCGAACAAGCAATTTGGTTTACATTTTACAATGTAATTTGTTGGTTAAACTGTAAACCAAATAGCTTGTTTGACCGTACATAAACAGTACATAAACTCACGCTTGTTTCCCATAGCGGTAGGCAGAAACAACAAAACGCTTTTTACGCCTGGTCTGTCCCACTGCTGGACAAAGGCCTCCCACTTATCTTTCCAATCTTTTTTAAGTTTTGCATTCTCCGGCCAAACTGCTAAGAAGGAGTTTTAGTTATATAAAATGGTCCAATACTTACTTGACTTATTTTTTCTCTTTTTCAGATAGAGACTGCGTAGCCTGCGTCGGGCCTTTACCTCTCCTGCCTCCGCCCGCACCAGCGCCACATTAGCCAATACTTCTAACAACAGACATATCTGTAGCCTTAATTAGTTTATTATAATTATCTACGAATCTACGTAAATGAATACTAAGAAGTCACGGTGCAATATTTTGTTTTGCCTGCGATTGCGGGGACTACCTTAATACGGTGGGATCTATTTTAAAAGGTTCGGGCAGACCGATTGCGGATCGGTTAGATAATCTAGTTATCTTAAGTTTAAGGTGGATGCTCCAGGGTAGCCCGCGAAATGACTTTTTCTGCTTTTTTTTTGTTTCCTACAACTTTATGAACTTGGAGGGTTGTATTGATGATTTTGATGATAATAATTCTATAACTGTTCTACATACGTCTTACAGCCGCGTATAATATTTTAATCAACATACAACCTAGCACTGGCCTGAAAATTGCAAAAAACGTAAGAAAATTTGAATTTCGCGGGCTACCCTGGAGCATCAGCCTTAATACAATATCTGTCACAGTCATATTGCCGATTCCGCATGTTGTCCGTAACGATTTGATCAAACCCTACAACTTTGATACGTTTCCACATGCTGTGTGGCTATCGGGTCCGTAACCGTAATCGGGCACAGAAGATTAAGTACCTACGCATCGTAACTGGCCCCTGAGCTGTCTCAATTTGCCAAAAAGACTAGTCGCTTACATAATATCCAACACGGGTTAGAGAAAACAAGTTTACCTACTTGATTTAGTTAGTTAGTACTACCTACCTACCTGGTTATCACAATATTGATCCTAACCCGGACTTTCCCGGGTTTTACTATGGTAGGTACCGAAATCGGGTTCCCATGTTCTAAACCTTACTCATTTGAACAGCCATTATCAATCTCATGGTCATATTACTGAATTGAGAGTTCAATTTTATTTACATTTTTAAAATGATATTTTAATAAACAGACCCCTACAAATCAACCGAGAAAAGTGTTCCGCGCGGCAGCGGCAACTCACATACCCGATTACAAGCGCAGTGACGCAGATTACAGGCAATACTCACAACCACAACATATCTGTTTAATAAAATATCATTGTTTAAAACCGACCGACTGATTTGCCCTCTCCGACCATTCTTGACGGATTGGTCATAGAGGGCAAATTGTAAACAGGATGGGAAAGTCATGGGGCCTAGGCCTTTGTCCAGCAGTGGGACAGAGCAGGCTGATTTATCTAACCTAACCGACCGACCGGTGCACATTAATGAATGAAAACAATGGGGAAGGCTGGTCAAAACTGATTGTATATGGCGCGTCTATAGCTTAGACCCAATCTGACCAATGAGGTCAATCTATTTTGAAATACAAAATGACATTGACAGATTTTCAACCAATGACGATGTTTGGTTCATGCGCTGCTAGCGCCATTAGTTCCACCAGTTGCCCACCCCATTTTTGTTACAAAATGTATTACTAGCACTGTCAACCGCTAGAGGGCGTTGATTTGTATTTTGCAGCTAATCTTAGTGTTCCTACTTTGTAAAAACAGAAAAATAAACAAAAAAGGACGAAGGTTTTTCTGGTGCACGGCACGAAAGTCTGCACCTTGTCATACGAGCAAAAATAAGTAATGAACAGAATCTAGTCATGTATAGTTAGTCTATTTAATTAAAAATAATATTTAGTAGTGTAACAAAAGCAATTGTATTGAATTTAATTCATTGATTTATAGATTGTAAAAAATGTAACCTAGTTATCGACTCTATACCCACTGTCTAATAATGTAAAAAATAAATGTAGATCGCACACTTGCTTAGAAACGATTTAATTGTAAATACTTATCAAATATTTAAATTTAATAAGAAAACAATTTGTAATAATGAAATGTTTAGTTGAATTCTATTTAGTTTTAATTTCTGTCTTTAAGAATGCTAAACAACAGTACTTTAGCTCGAAATCAGGGTTGCTAAAATTGCTTTTTGTCATAAAAATTACTTTTCTACCGTATCACCATTTAATAAATAGGTAAATGTAATAACTGTATCAATCTGTAGTGACAACGTTATAGCAGCACATAATAAAATATACAAAAAAGGTTTTTACATTTTTCTTACCCATTTCAATATTTTAGTCGAGGACCTCGTGGCTAAATAATAACAGCCACTCGGGTCGATCTTTAGGTTAAGCCGTGCTTGCCTAGGTTGGTCTGTGGATGGGTGACCACTCATTACTTACCGAGTTTCCTCCGTCCTCGGAAAGCACGTTAAGCAGTTGGTCCCAGCTGTCATTTGTGATCTTTGACAGTCGTTACAGGTAGTCAGTGACCCAAAAAAGTCTGACAACCAGTCTTACCAAGGGGTATCGTATTACCCAGTACTAACTGGGTTGTGGAGGTCAGATAGGCAGTCGCTCTATGTAAAATACTGGTATTCAGCTGCATCCGGTTAGACTGGAAGCCGACCCCAATAAAACTTGGGAAAAGGCTAGGCAGATGATGATTCAATATTTTAGTCGTTTGGCACAAAAACAAACCTTTATAACTCAAAGAATATCAACAAAAATATAATTATACTTGTACATCCAATCACTGTATTGGCATGTACCTACCTATTTATTACAAAACTGATTGTGTCAGATTATATTATATTATCATTATACTTTAGCAAACTCTAGTAGTACCTAATGTATTAGCAGCACAAATAATAAATAATGCAAAAAAGTTTTTACATTTTTCCTTACCCCATTTCAATATTTTGGTAGTTACAAACAAACTTTTTATTCTTTTATAACATAAAACATAAAAAAAATACAAACCCAATCACGGGATTGGTACCTCCCCTCTACAAAACTGCTAGGTAGCAGATTGATTGACACTGCTCCCATAATATTATTATACTCTTTGCTACACTGTGATAGCCAAGATTCTTTTTTGGAACCCACACAAGTAAAACTCCTAGTGCCATCTATGTTATCTCAGAGGCATTTCAGAAGCAACAAAGTTAGAATCATTGTAAGACAAAGAATCAGAACCAAGGTGGATGCTCCAGGGTAGCTCGCGAAATTCAAATTTTCTTACGTTTTTTGCAATTTGCAGGCCAGTGCTAAGTAGGTAGTGTTGATTAAGTAATTCCTTGAAAAAGTAATTCCTGCACCTATAAGAGCTTGGAGGGTTGTATGATGATTTTGATGATTAAAATAATAATAATCCATTTATTTTCAGGTAACAAAGACCCATAGATAAATACCTTAACCTGTGTATACATACGTTTTATTACAATTGTAACAATTGTTGCAATTGTAATTGTATTGTATTGTATTATAATTCCTTAGCTACTTAAGTCTTACAGTCGCGAGCAATATTTTAATCAACATATAACCTAGCACTGTAGGCCTTTCTTTTTTTTTTCTGATGGGAAATCATCAAATGTCTCCTCCCGCTCTGGGCGGAGCAGGTCAGTAAAAGTCTAACACTCCCTGTGTTAGACTTTTACTGACTAAAACCCATCCATTTTCCTTCATCGCCCTTTGTGTTCCGGGGCCACGGTATATCTTTCGGACAGTCCCGCAGCCCCGGCAGGCATCGGCCCTTGCGGACCCCTTCCTTTCTGCTGACATCTCTTTGAGGCGCGCGTGGAACAGCACTGTAGGCCTAAGGTATCTTTCTGATATCCAGTGACTATCAAGCTTTGGTTGTACACCGAACTTTGATGACAACCAAGAATGTCATAATATTGGTATTACGTATCACACTGAGTGGATATCACTTTACGGTGACTAACAGCCCGGGTACGATGTAACATCTTTCACGAAAGCCACTTCAACTCAGTTGTCATCAATTTGTTGTCCACTATGTAATATACATAATCCACATAATCGATAAGAAAGCATCTGTCAAAATTAGTTACGGTGATTAACAGCCACGATGACAACCAATGACGTCATATTTGATCGCGACCGGTCATACATAATACGAAACTAACTTTTTGACAGTTATTTGATGGATACTGAGCCCAGTTACTATCATTTCGAGCTGTCAACAGAGATACCTTGGAGCATCCACTTTAATATTGTAGCTAATCGCAACTGCTGAGCATGAGGTCCTGGGTTCGATTCCCAAGTAGGGCTATAACTTTTTTCGGTCTTTGTATCTTGGGCACACTCGGAAGTCGTTGTTAGCTTGGAGTCATAGACAATATTAAAAAACAAAAAATATTTGGGCTGGCAACATTTTACCACAGTTGTCAATGTCAAATCTAGATGTCAAAACCTCTTGTCTATTCCTTTTCCTGTTAAATTTTCCCCTGAGAGGTTGGTTTCGTGTTTGTTAAAATCTAAATTAATCGTGAGAACCACTTCGTTTTGAATTTAATCCAGTTATGGTGTATTTAAGAACAGTGTTTTCTAGTTGCTCATGTGTTTATTTTATTAAATATGTGAAAAGCCGGAATGTTATAAAATGATAACCTATGTTCGAAAGCGTTTGAGACATAAGCCGCTCTGTGTTTCAGAAACTAAACATGGGGCGTTACTCGAAGGAGCCTGATAACCCAGCGAAGTCATGCAAAGCGCGTGGCTCCAACCTCCGTGTTCACTTCAAGGTAAAACATTAAACTTTTATTTGTATACAAGATATTGATTCCACATGGACTGACACTCCATCACACAGTTGTTTCATAATTTGTATGTAGAAACTAAAAACCTCATGAATTTACTACTTTTAACATGGGCGTTTCGTGTACAATAACAAATTTTCGCAGTAATGATTTCCTGTTAGTTTGAATTAGAGAAACAAGCAGTGTTTTACTGTTACCGCCTTGAAATCTGATGGAATGTGTGTTATTCTAATGGCTAATGACAGTTTCCTGTATATCTTGCTGGCTATAACCTCAAAAACAGCTGCTGCTCTAACAATCAATGTTATCATCGACTGACAAAGAGGATAAATGCTCAACCTTGTGTCAAACATCAAAAATACATACTTTCGTCAAAGTTGTCTGTTGTTGAGATTATCAAACAAGTAATCAGTGAATAACAAAATAATTTTGTCTACAGTTAATCAAATCAGATTATCCACTCTTCTGATGGAATTTGGTAAATAAATTATTGTCTGACTAACCTCTGCCATCTTTCAGAACACATATGAGACAGCCATGGCGATCAGGAAACTGCCCCTGCGCCGTGCTGTACGTTACCTGAAGAATGTAACAGAGAAGAAGGAATGCATTCCATTCCGCCGTTTCAATGGTGGTGTTGGTCGTTGTGCACAAGCCAAGCAGTTTGGCACCACACAAGGTCGCTGGCCCAAGAAGTCCGCTGAGTTCCTGCTCCAGCTGCTGAGGAATGCCGAGTCCAACGCCGACTACAAAGGCTTGGATGTTGACAGGCTGGTCATCGATCACATTCAGGTAAATATTCATTCTCAAACATTCAATTAATTAACTTAAGGGGAGTTTTGTTGCAATTATGATATTTGGACCTGGATTTTAAATCAGGCTGCTATAGCTCACTGATATAAAGCTGTTACTTATAGCATTTTGATGGCGATTTTAGTAGGGTGGAAACTTTCCCACCTAGGTGCTTATAGAGAGGTCTAAGTTTCAGACATGGTGAAAATGCTGTTGATAAGTAATAATAATGTGCAATTTGTGTTGGTTTTTTACTTTAAATAGGTACTGTAGTATAATGGTGATTCTGAATGATATCTAGTACCTTGAGCAACTCCAGCATTATGAATTGCAGATAAACCATTATTTTATTCCCGGAGATTTTAGTTTGTATTAAAATGTATATCTTGATTGAAAAAAAGACAAATGTGCATTTAAATTTGCTGCCTTTGTATGTAGCCTAGTAGTAACATTTATTTTGACGAGATCCATGTTATTGCTTTTTTGCTATTGCATTTACTAATGGCCAACTATTGCCAATTCTATAGCTCTGTTCAAATTTTATGGCGGCTCGGAAGTTGGCTGCGAGTGACAGTCTGCACATTATACACTTAAGACATTTTGTCCCCTGCACCTTGCTGATACCTGTGATTGTGTTCTTTACATTAGATAAATAAATAAATATTGTTGGACATTACACACACACAGCACCATCTAGTGCCGCACTAAGCAACGAGGCTTGTGTCGTAGACACCAGATAGTTGATATACTACATAGATACTTTTTAACACAAACATTTGCTACTACTGGGATTCAAACCCGGGCTAAAAACGTAAGGCAGCCTCACTACTGCTGTGCCAATCGGGTCGTCTGATAACTTCCGATAATGTTCCGAGCCACCATGAAAGTTGAACCGTTATTACGCGCAGACTGTTACTTGCAGCTCTTTTCCAAGCCACCATTAACTTTGAACTGAACTATAGTATTGAATCCAAGCAAATATACATAGAGGGCTTTGTTTTTAGTTGACAGTCTATAATTATGGTAGGTGGGTAGTCAGATTTAGTGAAAGCCCACAATTGTATTGTATAACGGGGCTGGTGTCCGCAACTCCACGTCAAGGCGCGTATTTTGTGTGCAGGTGGGAAACTATTCGATCCATCCGAATTCCCTGAAAAAAGCCAGCATTGCCCCAATGTTGCTGACTATCTCGCGGAGAGTACCTGGGTTACCAAAGTACTTTGCCCTGTATGTTGCAACCACTGGGCAGTGCAGAAGCATGTGGGATGCTGTCTCGTCTTCCTCCATGTAGGCACGGCACAGGGGGTTGTCTGTGACTCCTATGACAAAGAGGTGTTTATTAAAAAAGCCGTGTCCGGTAATGGCGGCTGTAACTGTGCCGCCATTAAGTTACAGAACTATAGTATTGAATCCAAGCAAATATACATAAGGGCTTCCGGGGTTGCAGGACTGATCGAAAGAGATACCGTGGCCCCGGAACACAAAGGGCGATGAAGGAACATGGTTTTAGTCAGTAAAAGTCTGACACTGCCTCCTGCTCTGCCCAGAGCGGAATAATTCATTTGATGATTTCCCATCCGAAAAAAAAAAAAAAAAAGCCTTTGTTTTTAGTTAGACAGTATGTATCTATGGTAGGTGGGTATTTTGTGATAGCCCACAATTCCACTTTGTATGGACTGCCTGTTAAAGTTGTTTTGGTTCAGACCTTGTGCAATAATACTGAACAAAAATGAAAACTAGTAACGTGAATTAGTGGCCCCTGCCCGCCAGGCTCTTGCCTGAGATTTTCAAGTATAGTTTTGACATTCTCTTATCACACTCTACCTACTCAGGTATCAAGTTTTCATGCTGCTGAAAACCCTTCCCCTACCAATATAACTTGTAACAACATATGATAGTAATCTCAAATTTTCTTATTTTGTGGTGCAAATCATGTTTTTGTGGATTCAAATATAGATTGATGTGTTTCATAGATGTTTTTTCCTAACCAATTTTAATTAAGGTGAAATTACATTTGCTTGCATGAATCAGCGTTTTTGAGCATCTCGTATCTTATTGTGTCACATAAAGACTTTTGGTCTTTTGGTGGAGCTAGAAGCAGTGTCGCAAGCGATCGCTTTGGAAGCACTGACGTGCGATTGTACCACTCACTTTAGTGAGTTGCAATTTTAACTGACAAAAAGAAATATTTCAAATGCTAATCTCAAAGAATGTCAGTTTATTGAAAAAGTGTATTAAAAATATTGCCTTCAGCTTGTCAGTGTTACTCTATTCTTGTAATCACTGTTTTCGGAAGGCATACATCAAAAAGGTAGTTAACATAAAGGAAGTTTTCTCTATGGAACTTTCTTTTCTCAATTACTGACACTATTCTAGCCAATAATCTCCTCTTTTTGGAAGTTGGTTAAAAACCAGCCATGGTTATGATTGAATGAGAGAGACTTCTGCACTAAAATTTTTACACAGCAACTGTTTGATGAGTCATAATTTTAACTCTCCGTTTTCTGTATCTGCAGGTTAACCGCGCTCCCTGCCTGCGCAGACGCACATACCGCGCTCACGGTCGTATTAACCCTTACATGTCGTCGCCCTGCCACATCGAAGTCTGTCTGAGCGAAAGGGAGGACGCCGTCGCACGCGCCGCGCCCGCTGACGACGCACCCGCGAAGAAGAAGCTGTCAAAGAAAAAGCTAGCTCGCCAGAAGGAAAAGATGATGAGAGAATAGATGTATAAGGGTTAATAAATGATTTTACAATCAATGTTCTTGTTTAACTTGAATAGGTTTTAGAGACACCTCCACATCTTAGACATTTAATAATACTTACGAAAGACCGGGTATCATGAAAGAAATAGTTATCTGCTTGCAAGGACCAAAGCAAGCCAGCCACTCGGCGAGTCAAACTAAAGCCGTTTTGCTTCAAGGCATGTGATATTTTTGCTATGATATTTCTTTATAGGGTTGGATCTCTAGGAAAAGCGAGTTTTTCATACTGCTATAAATATAATTGTAATGTTCACCTACGGCACTTCATTTAAAAAATAATAATTTCATGTTTATCTTATACATCATCCAGTAACGAACGAATAATAATGTAACAACGTGGATCATTGTGACTACACAGGATCAATTAATTTTTTTATGGTTAAATGCTGGTTACGATGTCTCAAATTTAAAACTTCAACATATGCTTCAGCAAGACAGTTTTCTAAACAGTAGTTAGCCTCAGCTAATTTCGCAGCGTGGTTGGACGCCTCTATTCTCATCTTTTTTGCGTGAAGGATCAGTGTTTTCAATGCCTCATTTTCTGCTCGAAGAGAATTCACTCTCATTTGAGAGTTCATTGCTTGTATGTTTGCAACTGACTGTTGTACTCCCGTAGTTTACAAGCTTCTTGCTTCACGTCGTGTATCTTCTTTTTTAGATACGTATTTTTTTGCTTAAGGTCTATAGCTCTCGACATTTCCTGATGTTGCTTATCAGTGGCTTCGAGCAGCTGTTTTCGAAGACTTAGGTTTTCTCTCGTGACTCGTTCTATGGTGCCATGAAGATTCCAAGTTTTCCTTTCTGAATGAAGGGGTTTTTGCAGTTTCATACTTATTTATGATCACATTACACTTGTAAATTTGCTTTTTCATATAGAATGATGAAGTTTGGACTCATGTCATGACCATAGTCAACCATGGTCTATAAATCAAGTATAAATAAGTTTTATAAAGAGGTAAGGGACCTCTTTATAAAACTTATTTATACTTGATTTATATACACACATCAACACGGTCTAGGGATATTTCATACTCAATTAAATAACTCGAAAAGTACTGGCCGCATTGGAATCTTTTATACACCGATTCGTTTGTAATTTATCTCAGACTAATTCCAAATTCAAATTTTTGAAAATTCTTTTGTTTCCGTGGCATAAAAATGTCTTGATGTATAGGAGAGGGAATTTTCATTTGTGCGAAATTTAGAAAACAATACGAATTACGTTTAGTTACAGTTTTTTTTCATTTTTAAACGAAAGATAAAGTTAAAATTGAGGTATTGTAGCCATGCAACGCCGACATTTGACGAGGGCGGAGATGTTACGAGCTGTGGGAATGCTGGAAGCTGGATCTGTTCAGCGTAATGTTGCTGAGGCCATAGGGACCCATCAAAATGTAATTTCAAGATTGTGGACACGCTATCGTGCCACAGGTGAAGTAGCGGAGAGGCACCGGGGGCCAAGTCGCATCACTACCCCCAGACCAGACCGATTTTTGCAAATTACTGCGCGAGCACAACCAAATGCAACGGCGACTCAATTGGTCCAAAGGCTGCGAGTGGAACACCAAGTGCTTGTGAGTGACCAAACTGTAAGAAGGCGACTGCATGAAAGCAATCTACGCTCTCGTAGACCACTCCGGGTCCCACCTTTACGGAGAGGCAATCGTGGACGACGATTAGAATGGGTTCGGAACCACGTGGACTGGGGCCGTGACCAATGGTCCAATGTGCTGTTCACGGATGAATCCAGGTTCGGCTTCCATCCAGATTCACGAAGGACGCGTGTTTGGCGAGTTCCTGGACGATGGAGCCGTCTCCAGAACCCTCAGGAAGTTCACCCATACCAAGGAGGAACAATTATGGTTTGGGCAGGAATTCGTCTTGGAGGACGGACGGATCTCGTTTGGGTGCGGGGCAATATGACGGCAGAACGATACGTCCAACAGGTGCTGGGGCCTGTAATCTTGGCCCACAGAACACAAATGGGGCAAGATTTCCTGCTCATGCACGACAATGCCCGGGCACACACGGCGAGAACGGTAGCAGCTTGGTTACATACACATAATGTTAGGGCCTTAAACTGGCCTGCTCAATCGCCACATCTAAATCCCATTAAGCATGCGTGGGATATGCTGCAAAGAAGAGCTCTGAAGGAAGTTCCTGAAAATCTGGCTACAGAAGATCAACTTTTTGCGCACCTCAGAAGGACATGGGACAATATTCCGCAGCAAGACATTGACAACCTTCTTCTGAGCATGCCGAATCGTTGCCGATGTGTTATGAACATCATGGGCGCTTTCTCAGACTACTAACTTCAAGTTTATAAACACAAATTAAATGATTTTTCTATTTTTTTCAGTTTTTACTCACAAATTAAAAGTTCATTCATATACGGTTTCCGTCTATGCTTCATTTTTTTTCCATAAAATCCTGAAATTTTAATCTATACCTTAACCATTATTAAAAAATGGTAGAATATTAAATAACGTATCTTTTAAATATATACATGTCATATAAATAATTAACACATTGATAGTAATTCGCTTTTTTAAAAATATCCCTAGACCGTGTTGATGTGTGTATTTATACATGTCAAAGACTATAATATCTTCATGTTTATGTAACGTATTTGCAGGCCTATGTTGTAAAGATATGATTTTTTTAAAGTGTTTTCTGAACTCTTAGGGCTGCATGGTTTAATCTGGTTGGGCTGCATAGCATGTGACCGAAAGTGAAAATAATGCCGCCATCTGGTTTTTTCACATTTTTCGCGCGCCACAGTATGAGGACCACATGTAAATTGAGGAAAAGGGCAGGAAGATGACCTCGGGAACTCCAACTCATCTTTTCGCTAACACATCTCTTGCGGATGTCCGTATGGATTGGAGGAGCCACTCCACATTTTAAAAATAAGCTCATACCCATATTCGAAAAATCTGGCCATAAATTAGTAGGAAATTAATTGTTAAGCAAATTGTTGTCCTACGTCAATATACGTAGGACTTCTTGTAGTCCCATCCTTACCTCGTTTCTTACTCGCAGCCCTACAGCGCGGTTCCAATTGTGTGCACAATTAAACTTGAACGTTGAGAGTTCCATCAGTCCTTCAGTCGTTACCAACGCTGCACGCATGTCGTACGCGCGCACTGCCCTGTTCTTCGCGTGCGCGCTTGCCGTCAACGCCGCGGTCCACGCTGCGCCGGCGCTGCCTGCCAGGTCCGATAATAAAGGTAAATGGTTTATTATTTTTCAGTACTATAATACTTACAGTCGTTAATGCAATAGAAAAAATAACGTACCTACCTATGTTATACTATTTTTTCTTTAATTAAATACCTACTTAGATCTTAAACATCAACTCAAAAGAGATCAAAACTATCGAGGAAATGGCTCACTTTATGTTGTGGCTTTCTGAAGTCTATGGGTAACTTCTGCTTTTGGTTCAAGAATCCTGGTCTTTCTCAAGAGCGTATAACCAAGGGTCACGTCCCGTTATTTTTTAGATATAAATAGTCCCACTGAGGGACAATGGATTTACCATCTCTTCTGATGATTGGTCTCTTACGAACCGTAGCCATGTCGTCATCGTTTCTTAGACAGTAATTAGTTCAATAGGTAGGTAACATTACTTAAGTCTTACCTGTTGATTATGTACCCACATTGCTTTTTGTCTGTTCGATTTTTTCGCTTTGTTCTTGTGCCTAAATGGGTTATTTATTAAGACCTATCATTACGGCCATGTTAACTTCTTATATCAGCCACAATACAGCCTTCGATCAACAATCTCTCCACTCAGAGGGTATGCTTATGTCCCAGCAGTGGGAAGAGTAGGTACAGGGTGATAATAACCATATCATTTCCATTGTCCAGCACATTATATTAATGGGGACAACGAATGGGGTCATGCAAGGAGCTGTTATTTTTCAGATCAATCCCCTCTCGTTCTTCACTCGACATTGTTTCAGTAATTTCAATCTTGTCACTCATTTACCAGAAAACTTACACACTTACTTAACACTTGGCAATTCAGAGTTTCATGATGTAAATAAAAACGGTATTTAATGTAAGTACCTATTTCCAATTCAATACTTACATTATTATTGATTACGGTTCTCAAATCAAATCATGTATAGGTACGGTCTAGTATCCGAATTATTGTCGCAAAGGATAAAGCCGAAACCAAACCTTCGGCTCCTGGTCTCTGTCGCTGGCCGAAACCGTGTAACAGAATAAGTGCAATCCCTCGTAGGTAGTGATTGAAATCCAATACAAAATATCGCATAGACTGACGCAATTAGTATGAAGAGTATTTTTTTCTACACAGGTTCTTAGGAGAGGTATACAGTTAACATGTGTTATAATAAAAATAAACACTAAATAAAGGACCTATGTAATAAAAATTGTTATTTACATAACATCACGCCTTTAATCCCCGAAGGGTTAGGCCGAGGTGTACCTACTAGTATAGGTACACCCACTTTGACTCAAACTCAAACTCAAAGCATTTATTTCAATTAAACCATTACGGCACTTTTGAATGGCAAAAATACAAAAAAAAAAACAAAGCTACAGTCCCAGACACAAAACATAATAACTTGAGAAAGTACTGTAGTTGCCCATTCCCTAGCGTAATAAAAAAGAAATTAAAATGTAATTAAAAAAATTATGTAATTAAAAAAATTATGTAATTAAAAAAATTATGTAATTAAAAAAATAAATAATTAAAATGAACCGTGGCAGCTAAGAGATGACCAGTCCCATCTGACAGCGCCCGATCACGAACATGACGCGTGTATCGGCGCCATTCAACTCGACTATATTGAAGGGAACTTAATGACCCGACACACCCGCCACCATCAGCGAGACGTTTGAGTGAGCATGACATTCTCTCAGCCACCAAGGCATATTCAAGTCATGGCATAGTCAGTCAAGTATTCAACCGAAACAAACTGGCCGAAACCAGAATTTTTGACCGAAACTGAACCTACGGTCAGTCACTAAAGAATCTTTAGTTCTACATAATTGGGCAACTATTATTTCAGACAACTAGGTAATTCGATTTATGTGCAGTATCGAAGTTATCTACGATATTTCAGTTGAGTTAACAATATAGGTAGTTCGCACTGAAGTTAGTAATTAAAGCACACCTACCTATAAGCACCAGATCAGCACCACCACATCTCATTTCTACAAACTGATTCCGACCAGACAACGTGTAGGTATGAGCTTAATAGTCCTGCACAATTTGCAGAAATTGTGCAGGACTATTTATTAAGCTCATACAGCCAGCATAACATATCAATCTTCATGACTCTTAGCACGCAATCCGCGTGCCCACACGCATAAAGCGATCAATCAAACGGCTTATAAATAACGAAACACTCCGAGTATTTTAAGACCTGCTTCTCCGATCGTCATTTAGATCATTGACACCAAAACTGTATCTAAGTGAACTCAGGAGCATGTCAACGATCCTCGCGGCGTCTTTGATCGCTTGACCCATATTAGTAGTGCACTTACCGACACACCGGACGTTGGTAAACGTTTGTAAATCGTTACAAGTGTGATGTGATTTTGACCTATTTACAATTTGTTTCAAAGTAGGTGCTATTGTTTGAAATAATGTATTAAAGAGCTCTGTATCTTCTGCTCTCTTTTATTTTACATGTTGATTTTACTGAAATTTGGTCCGAATAGTTTTTAATTACCAGCTCAGTTCTACCATTAATTTCGTTTAAATCCTTGAACCCCTAAGGTGCGGTGGTCGTGTAGGATGGGCTAGCAAGGTGAAGGCATATCCTCCGAAAGGCTCCATTATAGCACTGTGTTTAGGAGGTAACCTCTGTGGTCATAAGAAATTGGTATAAATTGGGACAGAATTGGGGTCTACCACAGGAACCCATTAGTGATAAGACAACTGTGTGGCGAGGTGGCGACCTATGAACTTTTATCCTTCATAAGTTGTACCTGCTTATTAGTTTAAAATAGCCCATAGTTGCAGCTAGAATTCGATGATCCGAAGTGATGAATGGTGGTCTTCCAAGGTTTGAGACGTTGGTTTGTGCGGTCTAAATTAAAATCAAAGTCTAGTCAGTCCTATTCCTAAACTGAAAATTATACGTAAGTCTTGTTATAGTCTTGTTGGAAAGTCTTACCATTATGAACTCTCCAGTAGCTATAACAGTCACGATGGCCTCAACTTATACCATTACAAATCGTGTTTGTATACAGGTCACTGTCATGACACACTGCGCGAATTTCGTCCTCCCGAGGCCCACTTATGATGTTCCATTTCCTTAATGTCCATCGCAAATTGTGCGTAGGTTACCAACACTTGGTCATAAAATTTCGCGCGCATTAATTTTGGTCGAAATATGAGGCTAAGTCGTTTTCGTCTAAAAAAGGATGATTACATCAAGATTGACTCCCCACTGATGTCATCGTATCGCCAAATTTTTATTTATTAAGATTTGTCGCGGTCAGATTTTATCGACCAGAAAATAAATGAAAATGTCTCTGTAATCTGCACCCCTAGCCAAGTTGACGATCTACAATCGTTAACGCTAGTAGAAAACTATTCAAATGAATGGGATTGACATCATCTCAACGTTAAATCACGTGATTAACACAAACGAATAGAAAATTCGTAGACAAGTTTACATCGTTCAAAATGATAGAATAGAATGTTATCGTTTCTACAATGTTGATCGCTAAACTCTTGGTAGGAACGCTCACAATAGACTAAAGTGTAGGTTTTTTTTTTTACAGACATTAGAGAACGAGCGATCGACTCAGTCGTGTCAAGTTGGCTACCAATTTAACGCTTTCTACAATCGCTTACGCCGAGGCGTTTACGATTGTAGAAAGAGAATCGATACGAAACGTTTGTAACTTGGCTAGGCCTGCTGTATCTGCAAGAAAACCGATGATAAGTTGGAATTACCGTTGACTATTTGCCTAACCGGCGTAAACTTTGCTTTTTAGAAGTACTGAGACCATTGTATTTGGGGATATGACATTTAGTAAATTGGCACAACACCCGCTTTACGAGGTAATGGTTTTGGAGATCTCTAATGTTAACAAGATTAACTGCAATCATGAATGCAGGCAGTGCCATAAAGAATCCTAATCGAAGCAGTTGTGTACAATTCTGCAGTCGCTAAAGGAAATATTTAATAATCTTTGAATAAATATAGCATTTCACACCTACAATCATGAAGTTCCTACTACGTCTCGTCTCGTGAACGATCACGTTTACTGCCATACGCTCAGATTCACTATTACGTTGTGTAACTGTCTACACTTTTCATTGTGTCTACGTATCTTCCTCTTCCGTCATAGTTAGATATTTGTTGATATGAATGGAATGCCCGTTGCTATTTATGATCGAGAAGATCCAGATGTCCGTATCTTGATTGCTGGCCTGCATATTGAGAATCTAAGGAATCGGGCGTTGAAGGCCAAAGACAGTGGTGCGCGTCAGAAGAATGTCAATAGCCCTTGCAATTGCCATGGAACGGTAGAAGAAGAATAAAAAAATTGCGGTTAAAGGTGTTTGTAAACAAGAACCAAGTTCCTAGACAGCTGTCGGTCCCTGTAACTGTATAATGCTGCGTACGGTGATTACTTTTGTGTTCGTCGTTCGCCCAGGAATCTTATGTGTGATGCTCCAGGATTTATTGGATTCTATCCGACTCATTAAAACAACCTTTTCCTGTCGTCGCCATGTTCTTTATTGTACTAACCATAAACTAAAACTCTACATATAAAGGGGTGTACCTATCAACAATCATAGCCCGTGCTTGACTAAGTAACTAATTATTATCTATGGACATCATCATATACCTCAGTGTGGCCATAGCTTAATCCATACACATGTTAGTCACGTTTGCATCCATCTGCTTCTCAACCGACTCCTATACGTCGTCACGTTTGTTATTTTCGGTGCATCATCTTCGTGTCGAATTTTCTAGGACACTTGCAACAGGCTTTTGGGAACTGCATGTTTCGCACCTTGTAAGCAAGAATACCTTTAGAAAATGCTCCGAATTTGGGAAACCGCAGTCAAATTTTGGGTAGTAAGCGCTCATTTTTACCTTTGCAAGGAGAGTATGAGTTTGAACTTTATGGAAGGCTGAGATTCAAATCTGAAATAGCAAAATACATAGCGGTAAGATATTTAACTCAATGGCGGCAAGGTATTCAAAAAGTCATTCTGTTTCTGTCATCTTCAGACAGAAAAATAACGATGTTTTAAATTAGTTTGAAGTAAAATGTGTTTTGTGATTCGTGGTGCAACCGGGACTAAGATAGGTTGCAAGCTCCTGCTTGAACTCGTGATGCTTTTGATTGGCAATTTCGTGAGAATGTGAGGGCTAAACGTATTCCGCTATATTATGGTTGGGTCAGAGATCGTCCTTTTATTTTAAACGACTTTTGCTTCTGTTTCACCCCCAAGGGCACAGGCAGGTTAATCAGATCTGTAAATTCTTTTGTCCCCATGTTAACTTTGAAGAACTACACTACCTCTCTAAGGCAGTAAATATTGATGTAGGAAGGTCATGCAACACCATTTATGTCCAATATCCATAAATCTGTGGCGTACTACTGTCCATTTTTATGCACATCGCCTTAAGTGATAAATGGTGGTTCCTAACACACACAACCGGGAAGTAGCTGGTACATGTAGAATTGTAGACCAATTGTCAACATTGGATTATGGACTCATGTTCTCTTTGTGGAATTCGCAACTCTTTATCGAATAATGGATTCAAAATGATTGTGATTTTTTGCCAATCGAAGGATTCTCATTTCTACAGAAAGGTAATTAAAATAACCAAATAACTAATAATAATAACCAATTTTATAACCATGATCTGGGTTTGGTGATTAAAAGATAACAACAGGCATTGTGTGGCTTGTTTTGAAAGCAATAACCTACAAGAAGAAACAAGTTTATTCGGCCTAGAACTTACGAACGATTGACTTTGCTTGAGTGGACAAACTTTGTTAATGCAGCTGAGGCGGAATTCACGCATTGCAATGCAATTCCGCCTCGGCTGCAATGACAAAGTTTCTTGACTTGTATCAAAATATACTATTTCTTACTTATTAGCTTATTGGCTTCTTTGCATCACCTATGCTGAAAGATGGTTTATTTAAGTTGTACAAATCAGTTACATCGATAGAACAGGAAGAATAAATTTCGTTGTGACATAATTTAATATGCAGGAAGATATCGATAGATATCCAACTCCATATTTCATTAATATTGTAATGCTTGTGACATTGAATGGTCTGGTCTTCCTAGTTTCTCACCGGGAATTATTATTGCTGCCCTACTGCTTCCGTGTTCGTGTAATAACAAGCTTGGATTTTATACCCGGCAGATATTATGATGAGCACCTACCGGGTACCAAATGCATGCATGACCAGTTTAACTTTACACAACACTCACACGTTCTTATAGGGTCCCGGGTTCGAATCCCGGTATTGGCAAATGTTTGTGTGACGAGCATGGACATCTTTTCGAGTCATGGATGTTTATATTTATAATAAGTACTCGTATGTATTTACAAAAGAAAAGTATCTATGAAGTATATCAACTATCTGGTGTCCATGACACAAGCCTCGTTGCTTAGTGTGGCACTAGATGGCGCTGTGTGTAGTTTCCAGGGGTATGTATTTATATCTAAGTATATTATCTGCCTCGTTGGTCTAGCAATCGCAAGCGGTACTACTGAGCGTGGTCTTGGCAAGCCTTTTTTTTTGGAAGAGAAATCATCAAATGATTCCTCCCGCTCTGGGCGGAGCAGGGAGTGTTAGACTTTTACTGACTAAACCCCAACCATGTTCCTTCATGGCCCTTTGTGTTCCGGGGCCACGCTATCTCTTTCGAACAGTCCCGCAGCCCCGACAAGCATCGGCCCTTGCGGACCCCTTCCTTTTGCCGACTCTCTTTGAGGCGCGCGTGGAACACGAACGCGCCGTCGACACGGCCTGTCGTCATGAGACGGACGGACGGCGAGCTAGCCCATAGCCCGCCGTCCACAGGCCCGCGCCTACGGTGGCCGGGGGCCACATGGTGGCCTCCGACGCCCGGGGCGTCTCCCACGGCGGCCGGGACGTGAGGTTCTCTCCCTCTCACGTTCCGCCACCTCCTTCTCTAGAATTACTGCTTCGCAGAAGGAGGTGTCGGCGTCCCTTTCCGTCTCGGTATTGGCAAGTCTTGGGTTCGATAATTCCATTCCTAGATTTGGGCAGATTATTGATATTTCTAGCCCAAAGTCTGTCACGTAATTATGATGATAACTGCCGAAACGTGGGTGTACTATTAATTACACTACACCTTTGCGTAACCCGTTGTTTAAATGTAAAAGACCCAAGTTCCTAGTATCTTTGCCAGATTTTAGGCCGCAGTTGCAATGAAAACCTTGTGTAATATTTTGTAGTTTTCATTGTAACCAAGAACTTGTTTCAGGATCGAAGATGGTGCAAGAAGAAACGATAGTGGTGCGGAGGTTGCCGAACGCTTACTTCTATCCGTTCAGTTTATGGCCTTTACCGAAATATCAAGTCAGAGGTAAGGTCTTCTTACACATTGCAAAATTCCTCTCAATATATTAACCTATTATTTATAGATATTTTAGGATCTTCAAAATATTATTCCATAGTATTGGAAGCCAGTATGGCCTACCCTACAGCCACAGGTAGTCCTTCCTGATCTAGCTGTTTGTGGAGTCGGCTGTCTTGAAGCATTTAAAGCATTCGTTTAAACTTTAACCTATTTAATAACCAGGTTGGAAGTCACCACCAGTTACCATCAGACTTATACAAACCGTAAGTATTTTATCTTAATAAATTATTCAATTTCCACAGACCATGAAGATTCCAACGAGTCGTTTCCGTACAGAAGAAATTACAATATTAAGAGGCAAAACAAAAGATAGCTTGAGAAACGATACGTTATTGTTAACATTTTTTGTATTTACGATGACCTGCACTGCCACGTTATTCAAATGAAAAGCCGACCAACCTGCGGATGCTACGCCGTGGCTACGTTACGACAAATGATTTAATTAAATTTTATTTGAAACTAGTGCTACCGCCTGCCACCGTGTGTGTAAAGCCGAAAACCGCCAAAAGTGGAGAGATTTCGAACAGACTACTCTCAGCATTGGGTGATCAAAGAGGTTGAAACAGAAGAACACAACAGATGCGTGGGTGGATGTGACGAATGCTTTCTCCTCTCCCTATTACTGCTCTTTTTGTGTGATATATTTTTTACCTTTCCTTTATAAAACAACGAATATTGGCCGATACATTAGTAGACTACTCGTACAAGAGTTGGAAACCGGTAAATACGTAGTCATGTAAATAAATAAGATAGGTTATTTATTATAAATTAATTTATTAGTTATTATACGAGCAAGGTAGCTTTAGTTTTATCAGTTGTGATTATTTTTAGTCCAATAAATATTATTTTTTAAATACTTTTTTGTTTTGTTTTATACTCCAATCCTTTTTCTCGTCTTTTATATACCGTCACATTTTAGTCGTCTTACAACGGCACGGCAGCCCACTTCATGCATCCAAAGACTACTAATCTACACTAATATCTACACTAATGTTATAAAGAGGAAAGATTGCATTGCATGATTGCATTTTTGTATTTTTGCGTGTGTGTACGTTTGTAATGAATAAACTCAGAAAAAACTGCGCCGATTTCAAAAATTTTTTCCTCGTGCTCCCACGGGAATGGGAACTACGCGGGTGAAACCGCGTGACGTCCGCTAGTCATTCATAAAAATATAGGTATTTATGAGATTTGAATAATGTAAAAATAAAAATAGTATAATTATTATTATGACGCAAGACGTAGTCGCGTAGACGTAGCCGCAACACCCTGTTGCGAGCGCGGTCCTAGCTTTTTCCGCGGGTTTGTCTCCACTGATCACAGTATCAGATCACGTTAGCCACGGATCACAGCGAGTTGTATCCACTGATACCGTTATCCGTTTTCCTCGTTATCGTGTTACCCACTGATCACGATATCCGTGGCGACATGAAAAAAAAAATCGAAACAGATCACAGTGTACAGAGACAAGAAATAAAATCAAATATTTTTCGAAACTGTTTTTTTTACCTACTTTTCCAAACGAAAAGAAGTTATATTAAAAAGAAAACATGAATGCGTATCAAAAAGTCATATACCTCTACACAAATAAATAAAATTGAAGTGTCAGTGTGTAACATTTTTTAAACTTTCAATTTTTATAATTTGATGTTGGACATAATTATGAGACAAAATTGACATTGTTTGATGGTGAATTTATCTGCCGCCGGGCGAAATTTTTTAAAACCACTAAAACAAATTATAATGTAAGTGAATACCATTATAAATAAATCAATGAAAATTTTATTACATGTGATATAAGCCAAGCCAAGTGTTTTTAGCCTTAGTTCTAGTTTTTCAAAGTGCCGTTGCATAGGAATCGGATATTTTCGTATGGGATAAAAACCAGTTATGAAAGCTACTTATGGCTTTCTACCCCGACCTATTACTTTTAGGATATATTTAAATGCCCAACAACAACCACCGGCTATGAAGTTCTACCGTTCACCTGAGGTTCTCCCAGATGCCTGTTCTGTTTGATAACCACTTCAGGAAGCAGAGTCCAGGTTTAATTGTGAAACCAGGGAGTATTTTCGATTGTAGACATCAAATAATTAATAGAGCGTAATTTGGTGCCATTTATTAAAATCTTTACGTAAACAAGATTCATGCTCCGAATGACGATAATTGCAAACGCTATTATTGTGTTATGTACTTACAATTGTTTTTTTTTGTCTAAGTATATATAAATATTTTTTATTTATGTTGTTTGAGTTTAAATTGGATGAATTTTATTACATACGTGCATAAATTTACATTTATGCACGAGACGACGTTGTTACCAACGTCTCGTTATCTCGCGATTAGCAAATAATTGAAGTATTAGGTATTTGTAAGTGGTTTTTGAAGAGAACAATATTAAGTTGTATGAATGAGAACTGTAACACGATTTATAAGAGTGTTTCTTTTCTATGTTTACCATGTTTGAAAATGGGTGGATCAACTCATAGAAAGTTTCTATGTGAAATACTCCTTGTGGTGGACGTAATGACACTAGACGGCCGATGGCGGTGTATGTAATGTCTAGCTATATTTATATTTAAGTTACAGTTAAAACCCAATTTTAGTTAAAAACGCGTTTTCCCTTGTTAAAACTAGTTTTTACTCAAAACGCGTTTTGTTGAAATGATTCAGTTAAAACTGTTTCATTTCATTTGTTTTTTCTTGGAACCTTTTTCGAAATCTACCTCCTTCTGCGGCTTGCCGAATGGATTTTTATAAGTAGTCACCTACCGTTGTACTTTCTGCATTCCATAATAAGCTGTTATTTTGAAATTACACACTGACACTTCAATTTTAATATTTGTATAGTCTATTAAGACTTTTTGACACACATGTTTTGTTTTTGTTTTTTTTTAATATAACTTCTTTTCGTTTGGGAAAGTAGGTGAAAAATCAGTTTCTAAAAATATTTATATATACCGTGTATACCGTGATCTGTTTCTATTTTGTTTTTTTTTTTTCATGTCGCCACGGATATCGTGATCAGTGGGTAACACGATAACGAGGGATACGAATAACGGTATCAGTGGATACAACTCGCCGTGATCCGTGGCTAACGTGATCTGATGCTGTGATCGGTGGAGACAAACCCTTTTCCGCTTAAGGAATGAAGCGGGCGGCGTCTTTATCAGAGTTCATTCACCTTAGCGTGAAATTAATAATTCTAATATGTTATTGTTTTTCTTTGTTATCTTAATAAATGGTCGTCGTAATGGTAGTCAGTGGCCCAAAAAGTCTGACAACCAGTCTTACCAAGGGGTATCGTATTACCCAGTACTACGAGTAACTGCGTTGTGGAGGTCAGACAGGCAGTCGCTCTATGTAAAATACAGGTATTCAGCTGCATCTGGTTAAACTGGAAGCCGATCCCAATAAAAAAAAAATGGGGAAAAGGCTAGGCAGATCATGATGATTAAGTATGTGTTTAAAAGTTTTATAAATGTAAGTTTAATTCCCACAAATTTCGATGTTCTGGCATGCACCCTCGCCATTGCACCCGCTCGAAGCAAGGGTTGCTTGCAAATAAATAAAATATACAACGAACCTTTTGTTCATTATTTGATGACTTGACATAGGTATAATATATACGTGGCAGATGAAGAAAGATGGACCTGGGAATCATTTATTATATGGAAGAATCGCCAGCCAAACTCCCGCCGATAAGCCGCCAAATTCAAATTTTCAAATATAAGAAAATTTGAATTTTGTGGGCTATTCTTGTGCTTTCACATTATCTGAGCGCGCAATTGTTGAAGTCTTTAACTTTAAAAAAGAGTCGTGTAGTTAGTAAAAATTGAATAAGCACTTTTAAAAAATTTCGCAACATCAGCATCTCAGCAGCGCCATCTATGTTCTTAAAAACAAAACACAACTGTGCGAATTCCAAGCTCTCAAAACAATAAGGGCGTAAGTCCATTATTGATTACGCAGGCGCACTGCTACCCTCATCTCAGCCATCGGGCAGCATCTCGCGAATTGTAAACATGTTCCTGTGAAGATATACGAAAAACATCACAAATATCCATCAAAATGAAGCTGGGATTCGTGTTTATATTGTTAAGTTATGCCAGGACCTGTTTCGGTAAGTAAAGTGATGATTTTTTCTAGTATTTTTGTAATATTGAGCAGTATACAAGATGTAGTTTATAAGATGGATGGATTGTGTGAGGAATGATATGAAAGGGGAGAATGGAAGAAGACAATGTGTTGCGGCGACCCCAAATAGAATGGAACAAGGCCTGGAATATGATGATTGAATTTTGGGTAGGTAGTAAAGTAAGTACAGTTGCTTACAGAATTTTGGTTCCCTTTTGGTTGGTACTGTCTATTTCTTCCGAACAGTTTTAGGTATATATTATAAGTATGTTGATTTAAAGATTAAATATTTCGAGTATATTTATTTTAGAGCAGCGGTGGCCCAGTGGTGGCGGCCCCGACTTACGAACAGTAAGTCGTAGTTCGAACCCAGACAGGCACATTACTTTGTGTAATTTATTTCATCACCACTGCTCTCAGAACGTTGAAGGAAAACATCGTGAGGAAACCGGCATGTCCTAGAACCAAAAATTTGAAGACATGTGACATCTTCCAATCCGCACTGGGCCCGCGTGGTGGATTATAGCCATCTCATTGAGAGGAGGCCGTGTCCCAGCAGTGGTAACATTTTAGGCTGATGATGATATTTATGTTGCAGAAGAAGTAGTTAATAGACAAATGCATATATTTTTTTCAGCTGATCATAATATTATTTCTTGGAAACAGTTTATCCGTTTATGCTAGATAAATTATGGGATTGCATTAGCAATTCAAATCTCAAGTGAATTTCAGTATTTATGATTGGTCGTGGATATTTGGGTCAACCAATCACAACAGCATTCAAGATTTGACAGCAGATTCGAATTTAGAAGCTAGTGATTATTGTCTTACCGTCTTTTTCCAGGAGTAAAGCTGCTCGAAGCAAATCCAGATGTAAAGCGATTATATGATGACCTGCTGAGTAACTATAACCGTCTTATAAGACCTGTGACCAACGTGAGTGACATACTGACAGTCAGGCTTGGCCTGAAGCTGTCACAGCTCATGGAAGTCAACCTTAAGAATCAGGTCATGACAACCAACCTTTGGGTAGAACAGGTGAGTTTAATATTTACACACTGTTTGAATTTTAATGTACTCTGCTTGTCTTGTACAACGTCTTAAGTTTGTGTAAATGTATTGCTGTCTCTTTCCGACGGGCTGAGCGAGAAAGAGATAGCGTAAGTTTGGAGTTGTTAAACTATGTAATTTATTTACGTGCCACTTTGAAACTTTCATCGAAGTTTTGGCTCTTATACCTGACATACCTTTCCGAACGCCGTACGGGTCTATAAGCAACGTTTCCTGAGGTCGGTCCTTGGATGGTTGATGATCCGTTACATATCGAGACCTCCCATGCCTAGGAAATTACGTTAAACCGGCCAAAAAAGGTAAAAGCGGCCATTTTTAAGGGTTCGTACCCGAAGGGTAATAAATTTGACCCATTACTAAGCCTCCGCTGTCTGTCAGTGGGCTGTATCTCATGATCTGTAATAGGTAGACAGTTAACATTTTCACAGAATGTGTATTTCTGTTACCGTTACAACAAATAAGAAAAAAAAAAATTAAAGGGCGCTCCTCTACTACGATGGTACGGAACCAGTCAGTCTTACTAAGGGGTATCATGTTGCCAAGTTACTGGTTTGTGAAGGTCAGATAGGCACACAAATACTGGTATTCTGGTTGGCTGGAAGCCGTTTCTCACATAGTTGGGAAAAGGCTAGGCAGATAATATCTTCGAAATCTTGTAGATGTAACGATATGTTCCAGAAATGGTTCGACTACAAGCTGCAATGGAACCCTGATGACTACGGCGGCGTTGAGATGCTGTACGTGCCATCTGAACACATCTGGTTGCCTGACATCGTGCTTTATAACAATTGGGATGGAAATTATGAAGTGAGTATGGTTTTAAATAATCTTATGGCTGACAATAGAAGTAGTTTTACGGTGTTAAGACCTGTGTACGCAATGCATATTATTATTTTGATTATTACTGTCATGATACCACAACGATAAAATACTTGAAGGGTATGGATGGATGAGAGACCCTAGATTTATAAAACAATGCATGGGATTAATATCGCATCAAGTTGACCTCTTTAGGACTCTTTCTATGAAACTTTTTATAGGTAAATTAACATCCAGGGCACTGTTTATAAGTGTGTCAAGAGCTTGGCTTTTTGATGATAAACATGCCATTTTAAAACAAAAGGTTTTAGCGTGTTTTAAAAAATAGGTTTCACAGTATATTTTAGTTGCTTTAAAAACGCCTTAGACTAACGTCATCAACATATTTGATTTCTAGGTAACCCTAATGACAAAAGCCACTCTGAAGTACACTGGCGAGGTGAACTGGAAGCCGCCAGCGATCTATAAGTCCTCGTGCGAGATCAACGTGGAGTACTTCCCCTTTGATGAGCAGACTTGCTTCATGAAGTTCGGATCTTGGACTTACAATGGAGCTCAGGTAAGAAGTTCCACTTATTTTTTTACTTTTTGTTATTAGAATAGTAGAAGTATTTTGAGCATGAAAAACAAAAGATTAAGGTGAAATCAAACAAAAGGGGAAAGCAAAATTTGAGCCAGTTATTAAATTAGTCGGGAAACATTTATAAACGAGAAACAGAAATAGACAGCTATTGAAAAATCTGCACCCCTAGCCAAGTTGACAATCTACAATCGTTAACGCTAGTAGAAAACTATTCAAATGAATGGGAATGACATCATCTCAACGTTAAATCACGTGATCAACACAAACGAATAGAAAATTCGTAGACAAGTTTACATCGTTTAAAATTATAGAATAGAATGTTATCGTTTCTACAATGTTGATCGGTAAACTTTTTGGTAGGAACGCTCACCATAGACTAAAGTGTAGGTTTTTTCTACAGACATTAGAGAACGAGCGATCGACTCAGTCGTGTCAACTTGGCTACCAATTTAGCGCTTTCTACAATCGCTTACGCCGAGGCGTTTACGATTGTAGAAAGAGAATCGATACGAAACGTTTGTAACTTGGCTAGGCCTGCTGCACATTTCATATTGTATCTATTCGTCTAGAAACAATTGACATATGCATTGATGCGATAAGTATACATAAAGCTAGGGTACCGTTTAGTTGCACATTGTAGGAATATGTTGCATGTGTAGAACATAACGAGTTCCTTTTTGATACTCTTACAAGTTACGCTGCACACCTTTTAAACAGTTGACTTATTTCTTTAAATCACATTGCAGGTGGACCTAAAACACATGGATCAAAATCCAGGCAGCAGCTTGGTGCACGTTGGCATAGATTTGAGTGAGTTTTATCTCTCAGTGGAATGGGACATACTCGAAGTACCAGCCACAAGGAATGAGGAGTACTATCCTTGTTGTCCGGAACCGTTTTCTGGTAAAGTATTTATCTAATAAAATGTCTTGCTATACGAGTAAATAGTCCTTTTCGAAAGACATTGAAGGGCACTGTGGTGTAGCTTTTGTAAAGTAGATTTAAACCAGTTGTATCGAATGATCATAAAGCAGGATATCACAAAATCATTGAAATTGTTATTTAGTTACCATAGGACGCTAGTTTGCAGAACTAATAAGCACGGGATAGAAGTAAATAAGTAGAAGCATCCTGTTGGACATTAATGAAATCACAATGTGGAATCCACCTTTCTCAGACGCTGGAGCTCATGAAGTGACTGTAACTAGAAAATTAAATGGCATTCTAATTTCAAACCAAAAGTATAAGTATAGCAGAAAATAACGTTTTAACATTTGAAACAATCGATAACCTGTGTGAAAGATGATATTGCTAGAAAAGGGGTGACTACTGGTAGGTAGGTACTGAACCATAGTATAAAAAAGGGGAAGTAGGAGATCTTCATACAAACGCACCGCGCGCGGCTTGTATGTGTGCGCCATAGTATCTTTGCGTCGCCGCACACACACTCACGACCTGTTTCTCAGTGCGCCAGCTGAGAAACGGGTCGAGATTTTGTTTGATTGTGCATGCGGCGACGCAAAGTTACTATGGCGCACACATACAAACCGCACGAAGATAACCTACTTCCCCTTTTTATACTAATGACTGAACTGACGACTAATTATTATGAAATATGGAAAAGGAATACCACGTTGCACCGACCCAAACTAAACTGGGATAAAGGTAGAACGACATTGATGATGATTTAACACTTGATAATCTTAGTCCCCTTTTCAGATATAACATTCAAGCTAACGATGCGCCGAAAGACATTGTTTTACACAGTAAACCTGATCATACCCTGCGTTGGACTCACGTTCTTAACCGTACTGGTCTTCTATTTGCCGTCGGATTCCGGAGAAAAGGTACCTGAAGCTTGTTTGATTTTACTTTTATTGTGTGTGGTAGACGTAACGACATTCTATTTCCAATTGGGGTGCATAGATATATTACTTTCTACCTTCCTTTCATAATTTATTCTGTATCTTCTTAAATTGTATGCATATATTTGGGAGTATTCTTTTAACTTACCTACTCTTTTATCTGTACTAAACATATCTATTTACTAAATTTATTTTGTGCTGTCGCTGGTAGAATGACATTCTTTATTCATTTTAACTAACAGATATTCTAAATATTTTATATTCTTAATTCGTTATTTATTGTCATTTAATCTTTTATGTCTATAACACAAGTGTTTTTCTACCTCTTAATCATTTTATAAAAAAAAACCCCAGAAATGGAGCTTGTAATTTGAGAAAATATTGCGTAATAATGATGACGATAGAGATTTTTGGAAGCTATATTCTCAAGTTTAAAAAAACAAAGTCCTTATACTTAAACACTGGTGATATAGTACCTAGACAGGATAGATTTGAGATCTGGGGGGACCAGCAAGTTGATGATATCGCCTATAAATAAAATTGTAGTAGAATGTCGTTACGGTATAGCTTTCTATGTCAATGTGAATGGGATGTTTCAGGGCATGTTCATATAGCCTTCAGTCCGCAAACCACCCTTCATGCCCCTCATCCATTGGTAATGGTCTTTTTTGAATCACTAGCTAGTATGTGAGTGTGTTAGTATCATCTGGATATTGTTTGTGTTTGCTATTGTCTTTCCACACCCCGAGATTTTTATATATCGTTTGCTGATCCCAAAAATATGTTATATCAAAATTTATTCTGTGTACTTTAGAGACCGTAATATATTTTGGAATTTTTGTTCCAGTTTTTCCCAACATTCTTTTTCGGCTCTCCTCCTAAACTAAGCTCTTACCATTCTCCTATGCTGTTTGAGAAGTAATTATGACTTAACTATCCACGTAAAGCTAAAACAAAGCCCTTGCCCTTTCTTTCCCCATTTTAAGTATTAACTTCCTTTTTGTCTTGTACCTTGGACAAGGCCCAACTATCTCTCTTATCTATTAGTTCCCTATGACTAGGTTTTATTTCTATTCTTATTTACTGTATCAGTAAGAGTGATTGTAGATTTTATTAATAACTTCTATTTCATTGGAAACCAAAGTAGAAGCTTGTTTAATTCCCATTTTTTCGAAATTTAACCTTCCCGTTACTGTGAAATCTTTCTTAACTATTCTGAGATCCCCAATAAACTTTTTAATTATCTCCAGAATATTCATTATCATTGCATGCCCCCAAATTATATCACTCATTGTTTGTACAACACATTCCATGATTTGTACCTTACTCTTTTCTAAGTAAATGCTAGTGGAAAGACAATTTATAATTATTCAAATGTAATGTGATAGCTATAGTATGGATTTTCGTGCACTGATTTATATACAGGTGGAATTAATTTCTGACTAAGGTTCGTTGGAAACCCATCGGGAGATAAGTGAAGTGGTAAGCACTGTGGCTAAGCATGACAATTTGAGTGAACTACACCAATTAATTTTCCGACAGAGAATTCAACTGCCATTTTGGACATTATGAGCTTATAGAGACGTTCGACTTCTGCACTATGGATAATGATACTCGTTTCATGATTCATATACAAGTCAAGTTATTCGTGTCTACAAGCCCACATGTAGAAGAACGATCGTCAGAACCAACATCATCACCAACCACAGTGGGGTGTCAAGGAACCTTAATATCACAAGCTAATTCCACATTTAGTGTGCAAAAAACCAAAGAATTGAACAAAATAACTCAAAAGAGACTTCTCTTCCTTAGATATCGCTCTGCATCTCCATCCTGGTGTCCCTCACTGTGTTCTTCCTTGGTCTGGCTGAGATAATTCCGCCAACATCCCTGGCAATCCCCTTGCTTGGGAAATATCTACTATTCACGATGATACTCGTCTCGCTCAGCGTATGGGTGACTGTTTGCATACTTAACGTGCATTTCAGGTAAATATTCTTTTTTTCTTTTCTCGTAGATATCGTTAAGCATCTCGATTTTGGTGTCGCTGACTGTTTTCTTCCTGTTGCTGGCTGAAATAATCCCGCCCACGTCGCTCGCTATACCTTTATTAGGGAAGTATTTGCTGTTCACCATGATTCTGGTGTCTCTGAGTGTATGGATGACCGTTTGCGTTCTCAACGTTCATTTTAGGTGAGTAAAGAAAGTTAGTTAGCTTCCTTCTCACTGTTTCCACATCTTTGAGTATCTCTGGCTATACTGTCGCTTCTTAGTAGTTGTTTGTTTTAAAATATCAAGGTTAAAAGAATATCATAAAAATCTAGTGGCAGTGCATAAAATCTATTAAATAAAGATGATATTTAAAAAACATTAAAATTAGCTTTGATAGTTGCTAAATAATTGTGAAGCTTATTACAACTAGTATAAGAATTATGTGCCTTTATATTTTCGGGAAGAAAGTCTTTGACCAGTATCTACCCTACTAAAATCTGCAAGCTTAAATATGTACAAGTTGTTCACCCTACCTCTACCTTAGCTTATTGTCCAGCAACGTATTATATTAGCTTGTAACAGTAGATACAGATGCGCACATAATGCTAGTTGTATGATCAAGGGTAGATGCAACAAAGTCCCTACCATTAGAGTTTAAAGTATTGATAAAATGAGATAAAACGCTAAATGGTATAGCAACACACACGGATTTTATGAGTATTGGTTTCGAACAAGCATAGACGCCCAACAATGCGTGTATTTTTATATGCGCGTTTGAAACATTTCTCTTTAATCACAAAGTTCCACATAAGCAGGCTTCATTGCTATGAAATAGCATTTGTAAGGAAATGACGTTTGACTCCAGCTCTTTCGAAATTTCTTAGGTTTACGTGGAAATCTTCGGTTCATAGATGGCCTTGCAACTATGGCAGTACGATGCGTATTTGGAATCTATACCTTCAGCCAACGTTCTATAGTGTTGAGTTCGGGAATACAATAAAAATATATACGCCCGTGTTAGAGATTTGAAAATATACCCGACCGCAACATTTTTCTGGGGTATACTTTCATGTAGGATACTCCATTTTGCTATACCGTAATGTATACCCGTTTCACTGTCTCTCTACTTTTAATTGAATTTGTCACTTAAAACTTTTAAAGTTTTAAGTGACAAAAATATAGGGTTCGTAAACCCGCGCTCGCTTCGCACGCATATTAAATAACACTCTTTGACTTCTGTCCCCAAATTGCCGGGCCTCCACCGGCCGCCTTCGTCGGCCTACGGCCCGGTGCCCATGCCGCCAATAAAGGTAAAAACCCCAATTGGAAAAATAGTCTCTATCTTAATATTGAAGTTGCCCTGTCTGTATTTCTAGTCGCTCACTTAGTCATTTAGTCGCACGTCTAGAATTTTATTATCTGAAATGGAAAGAACGATTAAAATGAATAATAGTAACTTGATGAATAGGTTCCGAACGATTGCTTCGTTGCGGCTCGGGTATGTTTTAAAATACCTACGCGCTAAATCCTATATGTGAAAGTATACCCGATGTCAACCCGGCCAGTGACGTCACAAATGTTAGTTAAAGGTACGTTTTAATTTATTATTTCTCGATTTCTGGATGTGAAAACATACCCGGCGGCATGACGGCGGTCTCTGACGTCATGAGCGTTGTGTGAAGGTATAGATTCCAAAAACGCCAGTACGATGTATTGCAGCCATATTCGCCAATTCCTGTGTAGTGTCTGTGGTTTAAAATAAATTGAAAACCTTATTGAAAAAGTCAGCCTTTACACTATTGTCTTCTGTAGCTTCATTGTACAATTTCAATCGACAATTTGGCCAATCATGGCCTGAGATGACACATTATGAAGGGGTTACTACCATGGGAGTCATCGTATAGATTTTTGGGTAACATTAAAATTACTCGTTTCACCACAGCTACATTTACATGGGATTTTGAAAATCGACCAGATATTCGGTGAAGTTATTTAGTTTTTTATTTTTTATTTAATTACATTATGGTTCAGTTTTTGAGGAAGATTCTCTCAGGGGGAATAGTGGAATAACTCAAAATGAAAAGGGGACTTTTTAGATTATTTTTACATTAATTTCCAGTTTTCCCCCCTGAGGGGGATTCTCGTATGGACGATTTGTGCAATAAGCCGCTTGTTGGGTATTGAAAAACTTTATGAGTGGTAAGTTAAACCAAGACATGTGCAGAGGTTACTCACCAGTTTACCTATATTACGTAGTAAATCAGTCGGAAGTGATAAGCACAAAGCCAAACTCTTATCTCTTTTGATTTAGAAAAAACATAGAAAAAAAATTAAAAACATTTGTTCAAGTTCACATTGTATAAAAAAAAAACACAAGGAAACAATAAAAAAAAAACTTACTTAAACCTAAACTAAAAATAAAAGAATGTGACAGTTTGCCTTACGGCTATAGTTCGGTTCAAACTTAATGGCGGCTCGGAAGTTAGCTGCGAGTGACGGTCTGCGCAGGAAAAACGCTTTAAACTTTATGGCGATTCGGAACATCTAATGTAAAGCTGCGCAGACAACAATTTTAGGTATCAACGGGGCGTAGATGACGCATCGTTTTGTGTGTATAATGCGCAGACCGTCACTTGCAGCTAACTTCCGAGCCGCCATTAAGTTTGAACCGAACTATACTTGGTTTTCGCTTGTTACTAAAACAATGCGCTTATATTTTAGGCTATCGTAAAAAAAACTCTTTACGGCAAAACTGACCATTGATGTCAAGCAGGTTAAATAATTTATTTTTTCGTGTTTAATAATAATAATAAATAATAATAATAAATTTATTTGTTAGAATATTGTTGTTACATAGATGTTACACATAATTCGAAGTCCATAATATTCTGCTGTTTCCAGCGTACAAATATTTCAAAGAATTAAAATTAATAATAAACAATACAAAGTCGAGAATAAGAAAAACGTTAACTACTATCAAATACAATGTCAAGGGTTATCAATTAAAATGTTAAGAATTATTAAATACAATGTCAGGGGTTATCAATTAAAATGTTAAGAATGATTAAATACAATGTCAGGGGTTTCTAATTATAATGTCAAGAATTATTAAATACAATGTCAGGGGTTTCTAATTATAATGTCAAGAATTATTAAATACAATGGAGAAAAAAGAAAAGTTTCAATACTATGTCAAAGAAATGAAATTTCATTCAATTATTATGAGGTAATTCGTCGTCTAATTTAAATTTTGAATCAAATTTTTCATTTAAAAATTCATTCGTTGAGTAGTAACACTTTTGCAATAGCAACATCATTATGTACTTGAAATAAAGCTAAGTTTTTACGTACAAAGATACAGAGTTCGAATATATATAAAGATGGGAGTGGTAATATTTTTAATTTTTTAAAGATTGGGACACAGCTTTGTAATGGTTGGGCTTTAGTCATTGATCGAATACATTTCTTTTGGGCTCGAAATGCTTTAATAGTATCAACAGAATTTCCCCATATAATGATACCGTAGCGGAGAATTGTTTGGTAACTTAACTTAACTTTGTTTTTAATTTTAAACGGTTTTCTATTCAACCATCTATAACAAAGCTAAAATATTCCGTAAACTAACAAAAAAACCTTCAAAAAATATTATAAAATATTCGGGTAAACGTCGTCCGCTAAATAAAGGAGAATGCATAAATCTGCAGGTTCATTGTAATAACGTCAGTTCGATAGCGGGACAATGGTGTGAAATATGGTACGTTACACTCTAGTTTAGAGAACGCTCTTTATTGAAAGCATAGGAAGGATGTAATGAGAATATAGGTGTTGAGATATGAGAGATTTGTGTTTATGTGATTTCGTAACGGTGGAAAAACCTTTAATAAGCCTGGGAGATACATTTTTATGTCCGAATAAAGTTCCTGTTCTTTAATGGTTTTATCTCAACATAAACCGCAAACAAGTACCTACGAGTAAGTATACTTTTGGGAGACTTTTGGGGATTGGAAGAATAGTGTTAGTACTACAAAGTAAATACAGCACAGTATAAAATCATTGGTATGTTAAGATACTTACGAAATGTACTTAATTTGGTATTTGGGCAACCCCCAAAGGACGCTCCTAGTTTTGTCCTTTTGTTCGTATCGACGGTACATCCGTATTATTCAGTTTGGGCCCAGTAAGTGGCCACGTATATTTAAAATTGTCGAGAGTACAGTTAAATGGTCACCTGGCACACACTATCAATGGAAAATACTCTGATCCGATAGTTTGACGTTTGACGACACTAATGGCGATGGCGTAGCGGTAGTGAGGCTGCCTTACGTTCTAAGGGTCCCGGGTTCGAATCCCGGTTGGAGCAAATGTTTGTGTGATGAGCATGGACATTTGTTTCCAAGTCATGGATGTTTATATGTATAATAAGTATGTATTTACAAACAAAAAAGTATCTATGTAGTATATCAACTATCTGGTGTCCACGACACAAGCCTCGTTGCTTAGTGTGGCACTAGATGGCGCTGTGTGTTAATGTCCAGCGATATTTATTTATTTATTATTTAGTTTTGTCCTAAAAATGACGTAATAAAAGAGATAGGATGTCTGTTTATAGCCATCCCATCTCTTTTATCAAAACGCAACCTGCGGAGTAGTTTCGTAATACGCTCGTATTGCCAATGGTTCTTTTTTACAATAGGGAATATGCAAGTAATTTTTTCTTCACTTAAATCAATAAAATACAGTGCCTACATCAACCCAAGAAAAGTATTAAAAGTTAAGTTCAACTACTGCTTGTCGCTTAAAATAATATTAAACTCCTGCAATTTTCTACGACAGTTCAAACGTCCGTTGTTGTAGCGCCCATGATGTGACGTCATTTACCAGAATCTGCCTTGTTTACATTTTTTTTTTCTGTCCCTAATAATTTTACTAAGTATTTATAATTGTATGTGCTCTAATCAAGTAAAAATTGCAATAACAATATTATAATAAAATCTTAGTGAAACTTTAATCACTTTTCAAATAAAAGTGTTTTTTTGACACATAGACTTTGACGTCACTACCGGCGTTATAGAGGACGACGCGTTTTAAGAGTGCGTTCCATTTCACAAAAAACATGCTACATAAAACAGTAAATTGTAAAATAAATGATGTATTAGCATTAGACAAGTGTACCACAATGTTTTCATGGGCCAATACAAGGCATTTTTGTAATTGCATTGTATAATTAGTGCATAAAAGTAAACTATAACTACAATATATAATATAACAGTTGCAAGTAAAGAAAATGTCGAATTCAAATGTTAGGTAGCGACCGCGCGAATGTTAGATAGCAAAGTGTTATGCAATTGGCGTGCAGACATTTTATTTTTCAAAGTTTTGTTGTGAATCGTGAAACTGAGCCAGCAGCACAAAAATTCCAGCTATCACAATTTAAATTCCGAACAAAGGTGTATACCCAAGCTACGACCATCAAATGCAAGTGAAACGGGTATGAAGGGGGTCTCATACTCGTTACAATAAAAATTAACCGACTGCGTTCGTGGAATCGCACTCCTACAAAATTAAATGGTTCCAACCGTAGTGCGTAGTGATGTGCCAACTATTGCCTATTCGGATAGAATGGGCTTCGAAGGCAACTGTTTGAATAACTTGGAACAGAATATTTGTTTTATCTATGGGTGGGGTACGAAATAGGAAACCTATAGAGCTGGGTACTTCTCAGTTACTTAAATTGGTGAAAATAATTTTGGAATCGTTTTAGTGTAGTTGCTACTTTCGCCAAATATTGATTCGACGTGCGGCAGGTGTGGCGTGCCCAGTTCCATTTTAATTAGCAACATTGATTGATTGGGTTCCGAATAACAGAACCCTGCGATGTGGTAGGCCCAGAAGAAGATGGCGTGACGAGTTGCACTTTTACCAAAGGATTGGACCCAAAAAGCCACAGACAGTGAAAACTAGAATGTGCATCGTCATACAACAGGCTCATAGTGTTTTAGTGTAGTTCATTTATTTTACTGAAAGAAAGTAAAATAAGTAAAACGAACTACTAGGATTTCTACGAACTAAGTTTATAAAAATAAACGATATTGTTTTTATATTTTGAAGTTCAGAAAATAAGGCATAATGGACCTTTATCGAGCTCTTGATTATTTTATGAACAAAAGTTTTATGATACCTTACTCCAATAAATAAAGAATCTGCTTAAATATTTGTTTTGGTTAGATCTTTTTAATTTTTTCGATGTTGAAAGCCGGAAAATGGAGCCGGAACATGGCGTCCCTTGCCAATTCATATTATTTATGTATTCTGTTTTAAGAATCTAATCACAAACAACTAATTTCCGAATAACCAACTTTCTACCATACAACAGTAATTCGAATTATTCGAACGGCACATCCCTATTCCAGCGCTTCGAATAAATCTTCCGTTTTCATTGTTATTTTGTCATTACAGTAATAGAACATTGTGTGTGTGATATATGGCGTGCAAGATAGCACGATAAGCTATTAGAGCTTTGAATAATTTGTGGCGCTGTATAAAATAAAGCGGTATTTCATACGATAATTAACGAGACAATTTGAGTTGGATCTTGCAGCGGTGAAAGCGATGGATTGTTAAGTTATCGCTATATAATGACGTGGTAACAGCGTATGTTATCTTTTTTAAGTACTTGTCAAGAGTAAAATTGAGGTAATTTTCAGTGATCTTTTTAGGTATGCTTTAGTTTCAAACTAGCGTCCCCTATAATATTCACCCCCGCTCTTAGTCAGAAAATTGTTATCAGCAAGACAACAATTTCACATTTATTTATTGCTTAGTTTATTCTAAAATTAAAATGGACCGTAACGTAATGGATCTTTTTAAAATTCCCTCGTTAATTATTCAACTAATGCTTTGTATAAAATCTATCAGGCACAATCAAATTCTTAGAATAATAGGTACTTACTAAGCTTTTTTGTTGTCATGAACTTATTAAAGCTTTGGAAGCCACCAGCAATAATTTAAAAATGGAATATGGATAATAAATACATAAAAATTAAAAAAAAAGTTAAATCCCTGTGATCACTAGTGTACCACGTAGTCAAAATGGTACTAGATCCTCCTTCCTAGAAAAAAAAGAAGAACCTAGTTTAGATTCCCTCACATCAATGTTACACCATCATCCATATGCTCAAATTCTACAATAGGTCACCATCAACCCACACAATGTCACCTTGGATGAAGAAGCTGTTCCTTCAGCTAATGCCGAAGCTCCTAATGATGAGGAGGACCAAGTACTCCCTGCCAGACTACGATGATACCTTCGTGTCTAACGGATACACCAATGAATTGGAGATGAGGTAAGATCAAAAATTAAATTATTATTTATATTAAATTATTAATTAATACGTTTATTTTGCAATTTATACGTTTTTACAAACACCTTTACTCGTTTTTTTTTAAACTAAATCAGGCCTTTGTTTCGTACATGACTACTCTGAGAAGAAACAGCCGAAACAAACTCAAAGCTCATAGTCTCTTTTCATAAACTCTGGCCACATTTACACAGATCCGGAGATTTTTATAATAATTAGGAAGGCACGCTACATTTTGCGCCAGTTTCACCTCCTTACTAATTAGTTGACGAGATCGAAGTTCATTAAATATATAGCACAGGATTCACTTCAATTTAGCCACAACTTCATCATTTCGTTAACAGTTACATTTAATCACTTCGTTTATCGTGACTAGATATAGATTTGCATAATGACAGGGAACTTTCATCTGTTAATTCAATTTCACCCTGTGTTAAATGAATTTGTAAAAGATAAAAAAAAATGCGCAACTAATATTTTTTAAACTTTCAAGCCCTTCCGACGAACGGCTGCAAAGACTACTAAGTAGTACTTGTAGTTCAAGGTAAACACTACCTGACAGTGATTGTGCATCCATGCATGCATGTGAACGTGGAAAACTGCCAGCTTGCTTCCGACTTCATGAAGATTTCCATGAATTTTCCCTGCCTTTCCACGTGTGTGTGTACTGTGCTTTTTCCAATAAAAGTCTTATTATCGTAAATACCAATATTAATTCTCTGTTCTACAGCAGTATACGTGTTCTTAGCTTCGCTTGTAAAGAATATATCGCCTGCTGCAATACACGACCTCACTATACACACGATTACATGACTGCCAAATAAATGGATTGCGCAGCTTATGTGTAGGTAAAACCTCTCCATAATATCCTTCGTAACAGTGAACGGATGACTTGCGTATACTATACTTGTAAATGTATAATAATCAATTTCTGAAAGCAAGTTTCTCGTCAACCCAACGGCTGTTTTGGGGAACTCTGCACAATGTTATAGTTGAGCTTCTAAAAGTGTTGACTCTCTATTTAATTTGAATAAGTAACTTTTGATTTTGGCTGGTGTTCCTGCGACGAAGCTAGTTATCAATAATATCAGGATTTAGACCCCGGACAAAACCCAGTGAATATTGTACACATGCCAACTAAACTCAATTTAAATGTCGATGGATGAATTGTCGATACAAATCATCGTTCATATAAAGCGTCAAAATCGCTCGTTCGTTTGAATTGTTCGCTTTTTACTTGATATTTATCGTTTAATTAAAAATATTTTCGTCATTATTAACGACTTCCCTTATGTGAAATGCAATCTCTGTGTGCTTATGTATCCCACAGTATTTAAACTTGTAAATATTTACTGGCGCCTACATAATCTTCATTAAGATTTGTTTCTCTTCGCAATCTGTACTTTGAACACATGACGCCTTTGGCTTTCGTATCCGGGATAACATATAAATGTATACTCGTAGTTGCTCTTTATTACTTCTAACAGACCTTGGCTTGGGTGAAGTTTCACGGTGGGAAGATGACTAAGAATTTAATAGGAAGCCATAAAGTCTATTTAATAAAATAAAATCCTGCAAAATAGAGGAGCTCGGGCTAAATAATAACAGCCGCTCGGGTCGATCTTTAGGTTTAGCCGTGCTTGCCTAATTAGCACGTTAAGCAGTTGGTCCCGGCTGTCATTTGTATATCTTTGACAGTCGTTACAGGTAGTCAATGGCCCAAAAGTCTGACAACCATTCTTACCAAGTGGTATCGTATTACCCAGTACTAACTGGGTCGTGGAGGTCAGTCAAAATGTGTTGCCATTGTAACAAAAAATAAATAAAACATTTAAAGGGGCCATACTACGATGGTACGGAACCCTTTATGCGCGAGTCCGACTACCACTTGGCCGGTTTTTTAATATAGCACACGCATGACATGTAATTTTGAAAATTATTAAAAAATAAACTAAACTATAAAGCCTTTTAATAACAATGCTTAGACCGTCAAGCGATAAATCGAAAGATGTAACCCTACATTTCAACCTCATTCCTCCCTCAAGGGGGAACAGGAATACTCACTAGTAAACCACGTAGGTAGTTGGCAAAGCAATGAGGGTGCCAAGTAATTAGCTCCTAGAAAAATACAAAATGGCGTTAATTTACTCACCGTCGCGTGTAATTCCGCCATGTTTTTTTTTTCATTGCATTTTTTTTCTTTTTGCGTCCAAATCTCATTTTTCAATGTTTCCTTCCTCATTTAAGTAACAAAAAAAGGTTTTCCGTTTTCCTCATAATTGTATATCCCATGATTTTCCTTGCATTTTCTTGATGAATATTCAGTCTTGCAGAGTTTTGAAGTCGTCGCGACTGAGTTTTCACCATGATCTTAAATCATGGTGAAAACTCAATCTGAAGAAGAATTGTTTAGGTTTTTTTTTCTCGAAATGATGCAAGATATTAACTTTTGGTATTTATTTAGCAGGGACAGCTTAACGGATGCGTTTGGTGATAAAGATAACGGTGATTATCGCAAATCACCAGCTCCTGAGGATGATATGCTGTCAGCTGGTGGTGCTCACCAAAGACCTTCAGGTAAGAGGTTCCATCCGAGATTTACTGAACTTAGAAAAGAGTTCATTTTTGTTTTTTAATTTTTTTCCCGTGTACCACCCACAAAGTGTAAACGAACCTTAACGTTTACAAAGCCATTCTGTAAAAAATATTTCTCGATTTTTTTAGGTGAAAAATTACGGTTTGCGGTAGGACTCAATGTAGCGTATTCAAAACATTGTACTGATAGATGCAATATAGTAGTGGATATAGAGGTATTTAAAAAAACACGCGAAAAAGTCTTTGGCTTTGAATATCTAGTCTAGTCTTATCTAGTAACTAAGTTCCAGAGCAAAAATATTATCGCAACGACCGGGGAGATCTAGTGCCTTTCGGCAAGCGGACGGATTCATCAGGCGATTTCCAATCTGATCCAATCCGTCTGTAGAGTGAAGGTATTATTGAAATTAACCCTCTTTGCGTAATTAATGGAAGGCAGAATATAGTCTAACTAAACTGTAGTACTGAACAGTTTCAATGGTGCTGGAGATGTTTGTAAACTGATATAATAACAAACCTAATCGTTATCTCCAGTGATTTCTGTTTTTAAACACCTCATTAGCTAGGTCTTTCACAAGTAACAGTATTTTTCTTTCTTTTCTATAGTGACCGAATCAGAGAACATGCTGCCTCGCCACCTATCCCCAGAGGTCGCGGCTGCGCTGAAGAGCGTCCGGTTCATAGCTCAGCACATCAAGGACGCTGACAAAGACAATGAGGTTAGTGACCTCTGTGATAACAGGGTTTTTTTTTAGTAGGCTTCACGCTCCGCCAGCGTGAAATGAGTTTTTTAAATTTTGGTTGAAGGAAATTACCATGTCGTAATTGTATCCTAAATGTTATTCGAATCTGTTTAGCCATGATCTGCCGAGCTTTTATCAAATACGTTGTGGTCGGCTGCCAGTCTAACCGCAGTTTGATACCAGCTGGTCAAGAACCCTTTGGTAAGACTGGTTATTAGATTATCTGACAACCCGAAATTATTGTCAAACTTTTACGAACGAAACCTGAATCTGTTTAGCAGTTTTAACGTTACTCAAGAAAGTATATCTCTATTTTCTACAAATAATAAAATATTTCCTTTTATTTGCAAAATTACACATTAACAAAATTTCCTTATTAATTTTCATGAACGGTTTTAGACGTAGCTATACAGACACACATGTTTTGCCACTATTAGCACTAAAATTATATTTATATATTGTATTGTATTGTATTGTATAACGGGCTGGTGTCCGCAACTCCACGTCAAAGCGCGTATTTTGCGTGCGGGTGGGAAACTATTCGATCCATCCCAATTCCCCGAGAAAGGCCAGTACCGCCCCAATGTTGCTGACTATCTCGCGGAGAGTACCTGGGTTACCAAAGTACTTTGCCTTGTATGTTGCAACCACTGGGCAAATTACACACAATTAACAAAATTTCCTTATTAATTTTCATGAACGGTTTTAGACGTAGCTATACAGACACACATGTTTTGCCACTATTAGCACTAAAATTATATTTATATAATCATCGGCACGAGTCGTGAGCACAGATGGGCAGTAGTGGGGGCACAATAGGCGAGACGACAAAAAAAAACTAATTAGTCCGTCAGTTAGATTATCAAAAAATATTAGTCCCGTGTTTTTACTTTTGTTACGTAAACCAAAATTGACGAAAATATGACGCTTTTAAAATTTTCAATACGTCACGCCTAGGTATAATTTTTACCTAGTTCTGACGTCACGAGCCCCCACTCCTGAGTTTTGATGCGTTTTATCTTTGTCAATATTCATTGATTTACAAAAACAAAAAATACGTGTCCTTTAATTTCCTATACTCTGACTGACGGACTAAATAGATTTGCAATTTTTTGATACTGTCGTCATGCCTATTCTAAATGAATTCAATGCATTTAAGGTGTCAGTTTGTGCTCACGACTCATGCCGGTTATTATACTTGCAAAATGAGTACTAAATATTTTTCAGCATTCCAAAAAAAAAACTGTCAAAGACTCAAAGGATTCTCTTTGAACAACCATGAAAAGAACACTTTTAAAAAGTTCCGTCTCATTCAAAGATCTTATGAGAACCACAAACTTATTTTCTGACGACGCAAAATAATCCTAAACAAAATAGTCAGTCAATTTTTTTTTTACACTCAGGTAGTGTGTAAAAAAAAAAAACACGAGGAAGTCTTAATTATCATCGGATAGTAATAAAAGAGGGACAAAAAACATTTTGCTTGTATATTCAGGAGGACATTTAAATATTCATGTTCTGTCGGACTCGTAATGGTTCGGGGAACAGGAAGAGTAATGGCGCGGCGGTGTCGAGGTCGCACAACTGACAGCTACCGGTGTTGCTCTTGTTATAATTACGTCAAAGCATTTGTTTATCAATTTTTTGAGGTTCCTTGTGTGGTACTTTGATTTTGAAGTCTTTTTCTTTATAGCCAAAATCCTGTCCATTTTGGCCGAAAGTGTCGACCCAGACAAAGTGAGGACCCAGGAGTCTCCATTCCTCTTCTAAATACCCCTATTTAGAAGAAGAATGGGATACGGTTAAAATTACCTGTAGAGTATCCTATGCTGCGCGTCTTGAAGCGTGCAAATATACAACATATCCCAAAATTCAATAATAAGCCAACACCGGAGGATAGACCTACCTACCATTGACTACTCGGGGAAAAAAGAAAGAAAAATATATCTCAATTAACTTATAAAAAAAAAAAAACTTCAAAAATTGAGACCTTTTATGACATTTTTCACTATCATGACCACAATTTTAGACTGTTTTTTTTTATGGGCAACCTGAATAGCACTGCTATCTACCACAATTCTTAAAAATCCAGAATACCTCTAGTTTTTCACAAAAATTAATGAAACTTATTTTATTCCCTAAATTTTTAAAGATTTTTACTGTATTTCCCGACCGTCATTTGGAAATAATAGGCACATTTTTTATTGGAACTTGTTTTCCTAGAGTGTTATACCATTTTGAAATGTTGGTTAGTTGCGTCAATTTAAAAAAAACTTGCCATAATTGTGGTGTAAAATAAAAAGTATGAACAAAAGTAAAAATCTTAAATAAATTAAAGGAATAAAATAAGTTTCATTAAAGTTTTGTGAAAAAACTAGAGGTATTCTGGATTTTTTAACAATTGTGGTAGATAACAGTGCTATTCAGGTTGCCTGAAATATTTTAAAAAATGTGGTAATATATCATAATACAGGGTGTAAAAGACCTCATCACGAAGCCGTCAAACCAAGCATTCTGTACATCAAACTTAGTAACTTTAGCAAAAACTTTTTTTTTTGGGGTGAAAAATCATGTTTTATGGTAGAACTCAATGTAACGCACTCAAAACATTGTGCTGATGAATGGATTGAATAGTACGGGGGTCGTGGAGGTGTTTAAAGTAAAAATCTTACATTAAAATCTTCTATTTAAAAAAAAACTTGTCAAAAAGTTGGAACTTTGACCCCCAATATCTCCGTAACTAGAAGGTTCCCAGGTATGGTGTAGAAAAAAAAATGATCGCAATGACGGGGAGAACAAGTGCTTTCGGCTTCGTTAAGAGGTGTTTTACACCCTTTACAAGTCACAATTTTTGAAGAATTTCATTTTTTATTTATAACTTAAAAAAAAAACATTGTTATTTTTTTTTCTATTTTCCCGAGTAGTCATGGGCAGGTCTATTCTCCGGTGTTGGCTTATCGTTTAATTTTGGGACATGTTGTATAAGAACCCCATTCGAACTTGGAGAAAGATTATAGCAGAGTCTATGAATACCAAAGATTATTGCCATAGAAAAGGTACGTGGAGAAAATATAACGCAGTAATAAATCTACTATGAAAAATCGTAAAATGCACAGAAATCCGATATCCTTTTTCTGGCGAATTCCCACTGTTTCAAAATCACGAAATTCTCAGAGAAAATAACTATTACCACACAGTTAACATCAAGCTCGCCCATTCGTGCACTTCCGTGCATCGGCTGTGTTATAAAACCGAATTACTCATAAGTTCATTGCTAGCTCGCGTGCAGTGTACACTATCGTGCACCGAAAATCGTAAACCTTACACAAAAATACGAGGGTGTAATAAGAGAATTGAGAAATGGTAGGTACCGTGTGTTTGCACTGAATTGTAGTCTTAGCGAATGGCTGATAAATCGTACGTGTTGGCTAGTTATTAGGTAGCGTGCAGCTTGCAACAGATTCTCATCTCGTTCTAGGATTTTTAGTGTCTATAGGTATACTGGGAAAATTGGTTCTCTCCTTCGATACACTTGTGTTTTGATTAAAGTTTGTAGATCACATTACGTTCTCTTTCGTCGCTTTGTTTTAGGTACTTGATTTTTTCAGCCTGTTATTTGTATTTTTCTTTTGGGATAGCTAATTGCTTTTCTCTGTGCATCTCTCTATGTACAATTATTTAGGATTAAGCAGTGTAATAATTAATAAGATTGTTTAAGATGCTCATTTAACTTCAGAAAGAAAATTAATAAGTGACTTATTCATCTGCATGAAAACACACCGTTAATTTTAAGGCTTTCGGTTCCAGAACGACCTAAAAATGTATACCTTATCTAAACACGTTCGTTCTTCATACCAGGACGACAGAGAAGGAAGCGGGTCGTGGCCACGCACAGTGTCGCGACAATCAGTCAAAAAATTGTCCAATTTTCAAACCGCCTTCCAGCTGATCTCATTTCATTGGTTCCTTGCCTCGCCTTGCTGGTTCCGTAGGCGTATTAAGGCTCAATCGACAAAACGTCTCTCGTTAATTCCAATTTAAATATTCAATAGGTATTGGATGAAGCATTAAAATTTCGTCGTTCGTTTGTTGAACATCCCATAAATCGATGTTGGATAATATAATTACGTATGTCTGGTTTAAGGTAACGATGTTGTGGTCTTGTTTAATCTTGTTTTGAGAGAGGCGTTCGACCGACTTGTTTTCTTTATAAGAGAAGCTTACGATACCCGTTTCCGTCACGTTAAACTGATACCAATAGTTATACTGTATATTGGGCTGCTATCCGCAACTCTACGCGAGCGCGTACCTGTCTTTTACATGGACGCATAAATGTAATTTCTTTGCCGCTATAAGAAGATATACATTATGAATGGATATGGTACACAATTTTGATGTTATGACGTAATAATCAGTCTTACTAATCATTTGATAACAAACATCACACCGCATAGGTTGTAATTCCAAAGTTATGACAGTTCCAAACCTTTACAAAACCGTTAATATAATCTCGTAAGCTCCACAATTTGCGAAATGGCTCCACAAACAAATAGATCACTTAATAATGGCAATTAATTTCCTGCCGCTATAACACATTTACTGAGCTAATATTGTGGATCTGTTCGAGTGAATGTGAACGAATAGTCTCGAGAGACCGGGAGTGATGAACGAATGAATTGTTTATTACCTGCGTCCTGGAGGTAACTGTGACGAAATAAGGAAATAGGAGAATAAACGAATTACGTAAACTTGTTTCGTTTAGTGATGGAACTATGTTTTATAAAGAAATTAATTAAATTCATTTAGGAGATACACTCGCGAGAATTTTGGTGATCTTTTGTGTTCTAGTCTATATTATTCGATGCATACATGTATATACTCTAATTGGCTCTCGTTGTTAGAATCAAGGTTTCAAAAAAGAAATAATGAATTAAAAGAAACAGGAAAAGATGTTGTATTAAAGAATTAGGTATTACTCGTGCCGCATCTCTTTTCTTTTGCGAATGGTGGCGGCACGTGTAACGGAATATTATACATTGAATTATGTAATTCCGAATTCTACGAGTCTCCGCTTAGGCGCACCTTGTGTTGCTCCGCATCGGTGTCACTGCGGTGAAGCTGTCGACAGACTCGGACACCATGGCCTGTCTTGCTACAGGAGCGCAAGTCGCATTGCACGGCACGCTAGCATTAACGACATTATTCGTCGAGCTCTTTCCAGCGCCGGCGTACCAGCGGTTTTAAAACCAAATGGCTTGGTGCGTGACGATAGCGAGACCGGACGGCATGACGTTGGTGCCTTGGAACGTGGGTAGGCCTTTGGTGTGGGACGCAACCTGTGTCGACACCCTTGCGCCTTCTCACGTTGCAAGCACGGCGGGCTGTGCAGGCGCTGCTGCTGCGGCTGCTGAGATCCTCAAACGGCGCAAATACTGTAGTTACTTTGCTTTTTTTATCAATTTTTAACATGTGCCAACGTTGTTTAGAAACAACAATATTAAACGTCAAATAGTCGACTGCATTTAAATTCGGAATGCGCCGCCATGACAGCTTGGATGTCGCCTCAAGTGTCATGTGACAAGTCCGCTCATTTCCCCCTGTAACCCGCATGATGGGTTTGTGGGCGCGCTGACGTTGACCTACTGAGTGCTTAGGGCAATTTTTTTTTTACGTATCGAGCGCGTTAACTTTTACGCAAATTTGTATGGCGTTGGGTAAGCGCCACCTAGCATAATACGGGAGAAGTACATATTGTGAGTGATATTTCTAAATGCATCGACTATCGTTAACTTGCGAGTGAGATCTAATAAAACATTAATGTGCTCGAAACGGTCCTCACTTTCTTAGAGGCACTCTATTGTCACTATCGACGACGTAAATGTTAACGTAAACTCGATTCACGCGATCGTGACGTTACTCTAATTTTAGTATGACACTCGCACTAAGCATACTGAATAGAGTTTAATTATAGGTAGGCTGTCGAGTAGATGAACGTATTTTTATGCCGAGATTATGAGAATCACGAACTCTTGCATGATCAATAATCAAGAGATAAGTACTTACATGCTTTTGGTATAACAGAATCACGCCTGTAACCCCTTGAAGGTAATGCGTCCGTTTGCAAATGTGGGTGAAATAAAAGTAGGCACTTACACCCCTACTCCACCCACATTTCACCAGTTATGTTTATGCTTCTCTTTAAAATGAGCGAGCCTATTTAATGGCTATCGCGTGTTTATTCGCCGCTACAGGCGCTTGGGTAGACTAAGGGTCTTCCAAAATGTCAAATGTCACGGAGTGTTCGCGCGTTGCGTGCTTTTTTATCACGTATTAATACTAAAAATCACGATTGTGTTCTAGATTGAACCATTGCTGGCGAGCTAGCCCATAGCTCACCGTCCAAATATTGTCGACCTGGGAATATTTTCGAACTCAAGTACCAGTAGCGCTTGCACCAATAGACCGTATAATTTTTTCTCAGCGTAATTCCGCCCAAATATATATAATTCCTCCATTAATCTATTAATTATCCTCTATCAAGCTACGAACCCACTCAACAGCTTACCGTGTGAACTTTTTCTGCCATTCCCTGTGGCGTTAATTTTCCTCTAATGCAGACAAAAACTGTAACATAATGTTCAGTTTCTTATCCGAAGACGATGAAGTTGGAGCACATGTCACGTCGTTACTTCTACCTGTATTTATGAGGATTTAGTACATCTGGGAGGAGCTCGTAGCTAAATAATAACAGCCGCTCGGGTCGATCTTTAGGTTAAGCCGTGCTTGCCTAGGTTGGTCTGTGAATGGGTGACCTATTACATACCGAGTTTCCTCCGTGCCTCGGAAAGCACGTTAAGCAGTTGGTCCCGGCTGTCATTTGTGATCTTTCACAGTCGTTACAGGTCAGTCAGTGGCTCAAAAAGTCTGACAACCAGTCCTACTAAGTGGTATCGTATTACCCAGTACTAACTGGGTTGTGGAGGTCAAATAGGCAGTCGCTCCATGTAAAATGCTGGTATTCAGCTGGATCCGGTTAGACTGGAAGCCGAGCCCAAAAAAACTTGGAAAAAGGGATAGGCAGATGATATTACATCTGGGTAGAAGAGTTTTCTTGTAGGAAAAGATATTTTATACAGATAATGAAACCAGTATATTCAAGAGTGGGAAATCGCTTATAACAACATTACACCTGTTATCCCCGAAAGGTTAGGTAGAGATATACCTAATACTACACGCACATTTTAGTTTAAATTCCATGTAATAGGGGGCGAACCCTTTGTTATCAACCAGGCACAAATCCAGACTCCGTGGCAACCACTGAGAAATTTCCGATGGAAAAACCCATTACCACTTTGCCCGACCCGGGAATCGAACCCAGGACCTCTTGTTTAGTATAATAGTCGCGTTTGCGACCATCGCTTATGTTCTATAAACGTAAACTAGAGGTGTCGATTTGTTTTCAAGATTTTTGTAGTGTTGTTATCAAAATGATGAATTTAAAATCGATGCAATACTCATGCAATACAATTAAGTATGATAGTAAAAGACCAAACAATCTTATAGCACATATATTTGTAATTAGCCAGACCTCGAGACTTTCTTTGTCTCTAAGGATTTTCGTACCATACATTTTAGTCCAGTCTACAATGTCGCATATATAGTTGGGCAAACACTTTATTTTATCTTCTCCACATATTTATTGCTGGCCAGTTCGTTCTAGAAATAAAAAAATAATCTGATATTCAACGTCAAATAGTCGACTGCATTTAAATATGGAATGCGCCGCCATAACAGCCTGTATGTCGCGTCAAATGTCATGTCAAATACTTTTTTCTGCTTTGTTGCTGTCCAGTTCTTTTTCTAAATTCTGAAATGAACTACAAACTGCTTATATGTTCTCGTGGGAGAGTGCACTGTGCGACAATCGTGGAACTGTTTATACCTATAAATAATTAAAAAAGATGAACATAAAAATACCTTAAAAACAATTCCATTGCTGATAAACCAACCAGATTAATAAAGATAATAGCGTTTGGTCGCTGGTACGTCGGATCGCTCATCTGGGACCATCTTGAGCGGTGAATGTTCTTACGTGGCCGTAATGACTCGAATGAGGAAAATATTCTAATATCTCTCTTATATACTCTGTTAATTTTATACAGGTATATTTGTTTCAAACACCTATTGTTTTCCTAGTTTGGTTAAATCGCCACTTTTAGAAAGTTTGTGTGGATGTTGGGTCATCAATCAGCTATTTTACTTACATCGAACATGTGCAAGTTACTTTTATCCAGGTTTGCAATAAAATCTTGTTTGCCATTAACATTTGCAAACGTTTAGGCACAAATTTTCAAACAATTCTAAATAACTCTTGCTGGTGCTTCGAAATGTCAACAACCTAACCTGTTTACTTAATACTGACGACCCGAATGGCGCAGCGGTACTGAGGCTGCCTTACGTTCGTAGGGTCCTGGGTTCGAATCCCGGTAGAAGCAAATGTTTGTGTGATGAGCATGGACATTTGTTTCCGAGTCATGGATGTTTATATGTATAATAATTATGTATTTACAAACAAAAAGTATCTATGTAGTATATCAACTATCTGGTGTCCACGACACAAGCCCCGTGGCTTAGTGTGGCACTAGATGGCGCTGTGTGTAATGTCCAGCGATATTTATTTATTTATTTTATTAATAAAAAGATTTTAATTTAATAAAAATATCAGATCGCATTTTCCGAAACAGAAATTATGCAACATAAAAAAATACGATGCTGATGTTTTAAGCATTTTTTAAATAAACGTATTCTCTTACTAAAAGTGTAGATACATTACAAATGATGTTATTTTGAATGAAAATATCATGTTTCTGTACTTGAGGTACTAGTGAAGGAATCGGTCCGTCGGGATGTCTGAGTAGATCGTTAAGTGCTCACTTTAAATTGTCGATAATAAGGCTCTGAACGAAAAAATATAGAAATTGCGGCTTTTAAGTACTTAAAATACTGAAAGCATCGATTAATGGACAACCTTGGCGTTTTGCTTTTGCCAATTATGGTTATTTTCATAATACATGTTCGCAAATATTTTAAACAATTTTTTTATCACCTTTTAGACTATAAAGCTTCATGTCATTGTAGAATAAATTAATAATCTCTTGAAATATATTGCTGGAAAGCAAAAAAAAAAAACTTTTTAAAACCATTTCTCCAATCACAATTCTTAAAGCATATTAGACAACCCACCCGGACAAAAAACAAAATGCGCCATTTTTTTTAAAGAAATCATCTTGTATTTAAAATCTCCACAAACGACACTAGCAATAAATTATTCTCCCAACATAACACAAACCGAAACTAAAACACAATTAGCGAATTCAAAACGCAGCGTTTTAGTAATGGCGTCGTATTATCATTGAGACGAGCATCCAATAGGGTCTAAATCTAATTACGATCTCTCATTACTGGTTACGATGGAAGAAATCAGCACATTTAAATTGCTATCGATCCTCTCCTCTCTAAGGAGCTATACTGGCTTCGTCTCCTCGAAGGAGTAGATACTGAGAATGTGCTGAGATGAATTTCAAACGATTTAGTGGGAAAGTGTCGGCTGGTTTTTTTGCTCGCAAATGTTTTTTAGATTGAGCTTTAAGGTTTGTTTAGTTTCGAGTTTTTCTGTGTACAGCGGGGACTATTAGTAGTCTTTGGTTTTTACGATGACTTTTCAAGGTTTATTTATTCGAGATCGCATGGCTACGGTGTTCAGTCATTCTTGGTAGTGTGCATTCGTTGTTAAGTGTTTAGAATAGGTGAAACTAGAGATTTAGTTTTTCGAGATCCCCTGGCTACGGCGTTAGGTTTTTCGAGGTAGCGTGCATTCGTTGTTAAGTGTTTTGTATTCGTGAACTTACGGGGACGTGATCTTCAGTGTTTCACTTAAATCTAAATCACGTATCACACTCACACTCACACACACACTCACACTCGCTTCTATTAACATCTACTGCGATACCTACTTAAACAACGTTTAAAAAGTATTTCATAGTTTTTAGTTTACAGCCATTTTCTTGGCATCGAACAAAAATGTATTTTAACTTGTTCACTGTAAATTTACTTAAACAAATCCTAAATTCAAGACAGCGCTATTTATTCTTCGCAAAATACGAAGAAATTGTCTTATTTGCGCTCCCAGAGGTACAACGTAAACTGTCTTATCTACGTCAACGTAAATAAACGTAGGTAAACACTTGAATGTAAAACAATAAAATTAGCAACACGACTTACGTCACGTAGCACATAAGTAAATTAGTGAGGCGGCAAGCTCCCCGGCTAGGCCGAGTGCCAACACCGCTATTGCCGAAAACCGAATTGTTATTCCGAACACGTTTTTACGTCTCTGAGATAACCGCACTTCATTTTTGAAACGACGATATAAATAGCACCCGGAGGCCGAATAAATTTTAAAAAGCATCTCGTCGGATTACCCCGGCGATCCATTTTTGTTCGTGAATTAATATTAGGTTTTTTTTTCTGTAAATAGATATTCGTTTATTGATATTTGTTTTGCGGGTTCGTTTGAAGTTCGCTGGATGAGCTATTTTTTTTTATTTGAAATGTTTTATTTTTTTAGATTGATTGGACCAGGAAACATTGAAAATACTTGTGTGAAGTACGCCAATGCAATGTATTCAATTTGTATTCTTCTTAAAACTAATCCTATAAAATCTTGAGTTTTTAAATAATTTAAACTACCAGCGATTGATGATTATCTTTATGTCATATCATAAAAGGTGTAACTGCTGTAGGTATAAGTCGTGTGAGCTGAATATGATTATCTTCAGTCGCGGTAAATTTGTATACGGTTCTACGAATGTTTCTGATTCAACATGATGTACATGAAAAGGAAAGGATGGAATAGATACAGTAGGTATAGTAATGAGCCTATTCAAATTCATAAATAATTACAGTGAAAATTGCAACTGTCTAGCTATTACGGTTCATGAGATACAGCCTGCTGACAGCCAGACAGATGGACAGTGGAGTCTTATAAAGTACTTCCTTTTTAAAAAGTAGGTATTCTCGTATTATTTTCTTTAGATAAAAGACAGAAAGATCCAATACTTAGAATGGATTCTTCTATTGTTGGATCCGTAAACACCAAATAGATAACCCGCCCCCATTCCTTATAATCCGAAAGGTTCCGTATCGGATGCACCCTTTCATTTCACTTTTGACAACTCAACAATCATTTTCGCTCATCCCTAGTATTGACCTAATAACTCTCTTCGGCTTACGCCATCATTATTTGGCGTTCGGCCGATCGAATTGCCGAATATAGTCTATTCGTCTATTCACTTTGTTTGCCATCTGTACCCTATATTAATGGTAGTTGGTCTTATCTTCGCGGAACCGACAGGGTCTGAATGCGAAATAGGATGAAATATGTAATATTGAAGTGTTTTTGCGGTGTTTTTTCGGCCTCGGCGTTGAAATGCTGAATGTTTGGGATACTGCCTTGTTTATTTGTTGTTCGGTTTGTCCGTTTCGTGTTTTTTGAGTGAAAAAATGTTGTGAAATGGATATTTTAAAAAAGCTCTCGAGCGTTACTTTGAGGCTTACGAGGGGATTCTGTATCACTTTTAAATGCGTGTGTTTTTCTATCGGCACCCGGAACAATTGTTTGCGCATTTTGAAGCCTACATTGCAGTTTTTTATATAAATTCAAAAGAGGTTTTACTCACGGTAGCGCCTAAACTGACAAAGACTTGGAACTGGTGAACGAAATTCGTTCACCGCTTGGAACCCAATGAGTAAGCTAGATATTGTATCCATTAAAACAATATTGATACGAGTAAGTCCATTCCTATTTTGAATAGGGGAAACCCTACATGCTACTTTAACACAAATCTCCTTATAAATATTTCCAATACATTTACATTTCCTGGAAAAACTGCAAGTAGTTGCAAGTGCGGTTGCATATTTGCCTTAAAAGCGTACCCATCCCAGGAGAGGCTGTGTCCCGATGTAAACATGGATGGTATCCTGAAATCCTCCGATCCTCTTCGCAGGATTTCGCTCAGTAACATACACATTGCAGTTTATGTTGTTACGTGAGCCCCGACCGACTCAGATAAGCAAGCAAGCTATGTAATACAGAGAAAAATGTCAGCTTGTGTGGTGAATTTAAAATTTTAGTAGTGTAGTTTGTTTTTTTGATGAGACATGCGAGGTTTGAGTGAGCTAAGGCAGTCTTTGAACTGTTTTGTGTTTTAAGTACGTATGATACTGCTCAATTTACGTTTAGGTCTACCTTTTCATTGATCTTTATTACGAAACAAAAGAATGTTCCACTGGGGAAGGTTTACTGTGGTAGGTATACAATCTAAAGTTGTTTTGAAAGTCCTTAAAAACCTATATAATTACGTTTAATTTTAGCTCGTGGCTAAATAATAACAGCCGCTCGGGTCGATCTTTAGGTTAAGCCCTGCTTGCCTAGGTTGGTTTGTGGATGGGTGACCACCCTTACATACCGAGTTTCTTCCGTGCCTCGGAAAGCACGTTAAGGTGTTGGTCCCGGCTGTCATTTGTAGATCTTTGACAGTCGTTACAGGTAGTCAGTGGCCCAAAAAGTTTGACAACCAGTCTTATCAAGGGGTATCGTATTACCCAGTACTATCTGGGTTGTGGAGGTCAAATAGGCAGTTGCTCCATGTAAAATACTGGTATTCAGCTGCATCCGGTTAGACTGGAAGCCGACCTCAACATAATTGGGAAGCTACGTTACTTACTGAAGCGAGTGATATTTTCTATATAGAAACGTGTTTGGAAACGATATTCTTAATGGCCATGTCTTATCATTTTTCTTTTATTATTTTTTCTTATTTAGAATTTGTAAAATAAAATTGTACAAAAGTGCGTTTAGCAAAATTTCTCAATGTGAGACCACTCTCTGGACAAATAATATAAATTAAAAAGAACTAAAACGGGTCTAGTCAACAGTGGCTTGTCTGCGAATAATCAACTATCAATCTAACTTTCAAATTGAATCGGGAACCGTTTCAATTTATCGTTCCATACAGGTCACCCATATCCAAAAGTTGTGTGTCACCAGCACTACCAAACAATGTGAATTTGTTGTACCTCTGTTCGTACACAATATTATAAACGCATGAAGCTATACAAAACCAGTTTAAGCAGATCTCTCATTGCACAAAAAATCTATACAAAGCGAGGCTAGGTTGAAATTTATCTCCTTACCAAAATCCATTACGATCCCATCAGCCGTTTAGACGTGAAAAGGTAGCAAACAAACAAACACACTTTAGAGTTACCTTCGCATTTATAATTATGTATGGATATGTATGGATTATGTAGACATATTTATGATCGAAAAAAGCCGCTAAGCTGTTAATGTAGCTATCCATTGCTGAAAGAATTTTTCAAATCGATCCAGTAGATTTTAAGTTTATTCGTAACATACAAAAATACAAATCTTTCCTCTTTATAATATTAGTATATTATATTGTGTTATAGAATGCGCAGTCACCGGCCATCGAAGAATAAAGATAGTGAAGAAGATTTTATCATGATATCTACACTAATGTTATAAAGAGGGAAGATTTGCATTTTAGTATGTAACGAATAAACTTAAAAACTACTGGACTGATTTCAAAAATTCTTTCACCATTACAAAGCAAAATTTTTACCGAGTAACATAGGCTATAAATTATATTGATATCATGCAAATTAGACGAGCTATCACAATTTTCGCGGACGAAGTCGCGGCGAAGTTTTTTTATAATAAGGTGTGTGTAACATGTATGTATCAAACTACACAGTTGAGTTAAGTTTTAAATATACATTCGCATATATATTTCGTTTAAGACCTATTAGGGTTGAGCCTGTTCCCGTCAAATAGATAACTGCTGTATTAACTTCATTGTTCTATTTAACTTATCACAAACATTTTCATACTTCCCTGAAATACAAATCAGCTTTTCACAACATTTATTATATTTCCTATGTAAACAAATTGGCTGTAATTCTTTTGAATACATTTAGTTTCATATTTCTGGTGCAGACAGCAATGCTGAATGCCGTCTGATTGAACCTAAGACGCAATTTACTCTAGATTGATTCATTTTCATTGGAATGAAGGCTAATAAGCGTTCTTTGAAAAATTGCTTGAAGTCTGGTATTACCTAGGTTTGAGGTAAGCAACTTGCAGTTTTTTAGTATTCCGATATAATAGTATACGCATGGCAAGAATACATGTGTCAAAAGGCTTGATTTTAAATCCATCTAGCAAAGCAACAGAAAAAAGAAACATCATCATCATCAGCCTATTAATGTTCCCACTGCTGGGACACAGGCCTCCTCTCTATGAGAGGGAATGGGCTATAATCCACCACGCGGGCCCAGTGCGGATTGGTAGATGTCACATGTCTTCGAATTTTTTGGTTCTACGACACGCCGGTTTCCTCACGATGTTTTCCTTCACCGTTTTGAGAGCAGTGGTGATGAAATAAATTACACAAAGTAATGCGCCTGTCTGGGTTCGAACCCACGACTTACTGTTCGTAAGTCGGGGCCGCCACCACTGGGCCACCGCTGCTCTCGGAACAAAAACGTGATATTTTATTGAAAAATTGGCTTCAATATTTGATAAAATTCTTTCTAAACTTTTCTTCCATGAACAATCACCATCATCGGCCTAGCCTTTTCCCAAATATGTTTGGGTCGCCTTCCATTCTAACCGGATGCAGCTGAATGTGACTATTTAACATTGAGCGACTACCTATCAAGCCTCTACGACCCAGTTAGTACTGGGTAATACGATACCTGTGTAAGACTGGTTGTCAGACTTTCGGGCCACTGACTTCCTGTAACGACTGTCTAAGATCTACAAATGACAGCCAGGACCGACGGGTTAACGTGCTGTTAACATATTGACTCTAAATTAATGAAAAACAATAGAATATAAAACGAAAATTATAATTACTCTATAGAGTCGCATTGCGGTTTGATACATAAAGTAACTCTCGGAGCGGTATAAAAGCTTTTACGTTTGCCATCAAAAACTTACCGTACATCCATTTTGATACGAAATTCTGTATTAGAGGTCAAAGTACGTCAAATGAACCAACAACCGTGTACCAAATTGCTGAGAGTGCACCGTTCTCGGGGGACACGGCGGGGTCATGGTTTCCTGCTAGATCAGTATGTTTTAGTGTGTCAGTTCTTTTTGTTCGTATGGCTTGATTGTGTAAGTGCACTGTGTTTAGGTTGGTGTGGATAAGGATTATTGGGAAGTGGAACATTAGGTGAATTGAGACTGGTTTTGCAAGTACCTAATGGTATTTGTTAGTGGGTAAATAGGAAAATAAAACTTTTACGATTTTAGTAAGTTTTGTGACATTATACACAATATTTCCCAATATGTAAGGAATTAGATATATTAGTCGATTTCTCATCCATCGAACAAGTTTATTACCGTCCGAAATTATCGAGATAATTACCACTTAGAACCCTGCCTCATAGGTACTATACTAAACATGTTATAGGTACACGGTTAATATTTTTGGTCAAACTTACAAAACAGGAGAAGCGTACATTAGAGTACATTACGTACATTACATTGGAGTAGCTACATTACCATAACAAGGAAAAATCTATCCTCCATCTCAGTTTTAACGCTTTAATAAAACTGCATAATCCATCCACGCTACACCCCCATCTAACCGCTTTCTACGAGGGAATGTATGATAAATTTTCAGTGAAAAAGTCTGGTTAAAATTAATAGGTTCCCGGACAGCCGCTCTGGGCCGGTTCTATGTACTTGTATCAAGTAGACTATGTACTTTCATGGTCGGGGATGAATGCACTAGGTATTTTAAAATACATTTTCAGTGGTGGAATAGTGTTTTTTACTACCTATGGGCTATGCTTAATGCACTTGTTTTGGCACTGTTGTTCGGTTTTAGGAAGCACCAAAAAAAACTACATTGTTTTAACTAGAAACAATGTAGGTTTTTAAAGGTACGTAGATATCTTCGTTGGATAGGAATTTCTTAGTAGCAGAACGGAGTCTAATGACCTGGTAGTGATTGGTTGTTGTAATGTAATGACAATAGGATCACCCCCTATTGCGAAGGACTCAAACTTGACTGTAGAAATGTGGGTGTACCTGATAGGTAAAAACACGGAATAAAAGTGTTGTATGTTTTCTTTTTTTATGTATGTACCGTGGTCGTAGTTTAGTTGAAGCACAGAAAACATAATAGGTTGAAGTTCCATCAGTATTTGTGACTTCATGAGGGCCATCGAAGGACTGCCAGCGGAATCAAAATATAAAAAATTAAAATAAGAACAAAAAAAAAAAAAAAACAGATTACTATTTATTTCAGTTTTTATATCTCTATAATGGAACATAAAAACATGTTTATAGGTTTTTACGTAAACGTGCAAATGAAAACATCTTTATCATTAATTTTATAAAGCTACTATGATTTGCATGTCATCGCATTAAATATAAGTAACACATTTCCTGTTAAATTAATAGCAACATATATATCTTTAATTGTGAAACGATTTTCAGTAAAAGCCAGAAATATTAACATTTATTTTCTGTAAAATTAACCGCCACAACACATAAACTGAAAGGTGTGGTGTATGTACAGTAGTGGTCTTGTCCGCCTGTTCAGTTTAAATTTTTTCGCTTAAATCATGCAGCGGCGCCGAGCCACGCCCCCTTAAAGTTTAGGCCTATTAGGAAAGCGTCAATTTGGCACGCAAAATAACAATAACTCTCGTTTGGCCGATCGGTATCTTTTCATTCATTATTTCTACAGGGTGTAAAACACCTCATCACGAAGCCGTTAACCAAGCATTCTGTACATCAAACCAAGTAACTTTACGCAAAAATTTTTGCTGGGAAACGACTTTTTTTTTTGGGGTCAAAAATCATATTTTGTGGTAGAACTCAATGTAACGCACTCAAAACGTTGTGCTGATGGATGGATTTAATAGTACGGGGGTCGTGTAGGTGTTTAAAGTAAAAATCATACATTAAAAACTTGTATTAAAAAAAAACATGTCAAAAAGTTGGAACTTCGACCCCAAATATCTCCGTAACTAGAAGGTTCCCAGGTATGGTGTAGAACAAAAAAATGATCGCAATGACGAGGAGAACAAGTGCCTTTCGTTTTCGTTAAGAGGTGTTTTACACCCTTTATACATAGTCAACGGGGCGAGGCTGGAGAGCGTTTCTATGTTGTAAGTGCAAGCAAAAATTAGCTTAGTGGTGGATCGTGTGCTTTATTATCATTTTGTGTAGTTTCAAGCTAATTATAGGACTTTCTTTATTTGTGGGTGTTGTAAAGATAGTTGGGTAGACAGAGACTATAGAAAGACTGTATTTTCATTGTCTGGACTTTAAAAGAGAAAATGACCTCTGAGTTTGTTTCGGTTGTTTCTTCTCAGAGTAGTAGGAACACATAGGTTCTATCTAGTTTTAAAACATAACATAATGTGACGTGTAAACTGTAAAGTGTCCTAAACCAATTTACAGAAATAAATATGATTTGTGATTTATTCGTCTATCAATCTTCCACATTCTCTTGCTCTTTGGGAGAATATTGTCAATAATTGTTTGTTTCATGTTTTTTTTTTACATTGTATAACCCTGTCAGATTTTGTAAATCAACAAAAATATTTATTTATCTCTAGGTTCTAAATATAAAAAAAAAACTTGACTAGAACAAGTTTGTAATAAAATTGCACATTACAAAGGGCAAATAGTTACGTAAAATTTCACAACGAATTTTCTAGACCAGAATAAAGGCTAGCGGACACTAACACAAATTGAGATATTATCTTCATAATCAGGTTTCCGTTCTTCTTTGAGTACAAAGTGTTTATCTACAAGAGTACAAACGTGTCGTATTGTATACACAATCGTTTAGGCACGGTTAATCCCGAAGGGGAAATTGTCCCTTGATACGCTTCCCCTTATTCAAGACTCAAGAGGCCTGTTACGAAAGGAAATAATGAAAAAAAAGGCAAGGAAACTCTATTTAGATGATAAGGTGTGCTCAGACGAGGCGACTTTCCTAATAATGGCGGTTGATAGCCACTTTTTGTTGCAAACAACAGCGGGTGACGTAATGAATTCGTGAGATAAATGGAGCAGGATGAATTGTTCTAGTTGCAATGATTAATATGCGCTCAGTTTGTTAGGAACTCCTTTGTTAAAGTATCATGTTGTGACAGACGGGTTTAGTTTCAAATACTCAAATGTTGTAGTCGTTTAGTACCTCTGAATGGACTTGATTTGTTACTTAGTCTTTTCTATAGGTTCTTGATAAAGCATATACTAACCTTACTAACTTTCTATATGAATGTAGATTTGTTTATGAATCGCTCTTCATTGTAAATTAACAGACGCTCGGGTCGATTTTTAGGTAACCTATTAAAATTTTTGACAGTCGTTATAGTGAGTCGGTAACCCGAAAGTCTGACTACCAGGAGTCCTACTCCTTACCAAGGAGTATCGTATTACCCAGTACTAACTGAGTTGTGGAGGTCAGATAGGCAGTCGCTCCATGTAAAATACTGGCATTTCTGCTGCAGTTAGACTGGAATCCGACCCCAATATAGTTGGGAAAAGCCTGGCCAGATGATGATGATGCAATTCATTGTAAATTCACAGTTTCTGATATCTGTCCGTGTTTGAACACGTCTTTCAAAGGGGTTCAATTAAATGTGCTCGTTTGAGAACAAGCAAACAGCGTTCACATCAAATTGCCTCTTTACAATAATTGGTCTCCACTCTCTTTGGAGAAACTTTTAAACTATAGAGGAATAGGGAATCAAAGATTACTTCGAAACTTGAAGAATTTAAATCGAGTGCCATTTTAGTTGACATTCAGGATTTTGATTAATAGGGTTGAAATTAATTGGAAAAACTTTCTGATTTGAGTTTATTTAATTCATAATCCGGTGAGATTCTGGTTTTAATTTGAATAACTGATGTTCACATTTTACAGCCTGATTACTTTAGTTTACCAACTGTAATTAGTTAAAAGAAATTCATTTATTGGTTTATTGCACCGACGTATCTTTCTTAAAAATGTTAACTTCTTATACGTTACTTGCTTTCGCTAGCTTTTAAAATAAACTTACGAGTGTATGATTCTATTGCTGAGATTCGTATTTGCATCCGGAATTGTTGTTTAAAGAAATTTGAAAATTCTGTATCTACTTGTGTAGTATTAGCAGTACACCACTGACTACCCCCTTTTTATTTTATGTTCGTACAGTCCATCTAAAAATTGTCTGGAAGGTATCGCTAACAGTGATAAGACCACCATCGTAACCATAAAATTAGCAATATTTTAAAACGTTGTTTTTAAATTTTGGTGTACAATGAAGTGTATTCGTTTCCGTTCTGCTGTACCTTATATTTTCTAGGTCACTTAGAACCTTATCAAATGTTTCCTACATTATATTTTATAGTTACCTCAGACGCACAACTGTTGAGATGGGGTTCAGGATTATTGATCTCCGGGTCGTGAAAAGTTACGGGGTTTTACGCCTCTTGTAACATACGAGACCTGCGGGTGATTTTACGTAACACACTCGTAATCTTTTAAATTTGACAGCGCAGCTCAGCTTATTTGCGTTATCTACGCTATCGAGCGAGTTTTCCAAACACATGAACCAATGGATTAGATTTTTTTTTTTAAACTCTTCGATTTTTTATTGAAAGTGGACTCCATTTTAGCACTTAACAGTGTAATCATATGGCATTCCATATGATTAAGCAACAACTTCTGTGTGTTGTGCTTTCTTTTGTTTGCACTAAATAAATGGTTTATCTATCTATCTATCTAACTTCCCACTGCTGAGACATAAATGTCTCCTCTTTGTAAGAGGGTGGTCCGAAAGTCTGACAACCAGTCTTACTAAGGGGTATAGTATTACCCAGTGCTAACTGGGCTGTGGAGGTCAGATAGGCAGTCGCTCCATGTAAAATACTGGTATTTAGCTACATCCGGTTAGACTGGAAGCCGACCCTAACAGAGTTGGGAAAAGACTAGGCAGATGGATGTAAGAGGGCGGGCCGAAATCCATCACGCGAGTTGATGGATATCTAAACCAATGTGAAGTTATATTGGGGCTGCGGGACTGTTCGAAAGAGATACCGCGGCCCTGGAACACAAAGGGCTAAGAAGGACTATGGATGGGTTTTAGTCAGTAAAAGACTGACACTCCCTTCCGCTCCGCCCAGGAGTCATTTTGATGATTTCCCATTCGAAAAAAAAAAAAGAGTTATATTATGGTGTGTTTATATGTTTTCCTTTGTCCCCAGGTCGTGGAAGACTGGAAGTTCATGTCCATGGTCCTGGATCGCTTCTTCCTCTGGCTGTTCACCATCGCCTGCTTCGTGGGCACCTTCGGCATCATCTTCCAGTCGCCCTCACTCTATGATACCAGGGTACCAGTAGATCAACAGATCTCTTCTATTCCTATGAAGAAGAATAACTTCTTCTACCCTAAGGATATTGAGACTATTGGTATTATTAGCTAGATAATTTATTTTTGTGTTTTTATTGATTTTAACCTTTACTGTTACTAAACCTGTACAGTTTAAAACTAGACAAGTTCAAACGTTATTTTCAATATTGATCTGAGAGTGTAGAAAAGTGAGAAGTGTTTTCAAAGAGTTTTGTGTTTCCATAAAGACTTCCACCAGGATTAAAATAAGCTTTTCGTTGGCTAATGACAATTCAATTCATTTTCGTCTTAAATATAACGTTATAATTATATACCGAGTTTCCTCCGTGCCTCGGGAAAGACGTTTTGTCTTATGTTGATCTTTGACAGACGTTACAGGTAGTCAGTTGCCCGAAAGTGACAACCAGTCACACCAGGGGGTATCGTATTACCCAGTACTAACAGGGTTGTGGAAGTCAGATAGGTAGCTTCATGTAAAATACTGGTATTCAGCTGTATCCCGACGCAAACATAGTAGAGGAAAAGCCTAGGCAGATGATGTTATCACTGATAGAAAATAACTTTGTCTAGGTTCTCCTGTGAATAGTGCGTATCACAATAGTAAATTAGGTCAATATCAGATTGTTTACTTACTTACTACTTACTTTACGAATATTTAAGTTTCAAAGTTCGTTGACATTAGATAGACAAACACTCGTTTCGATTCCTGTTGACACCCGCTGAAATTATTCTAGGATTTTTTCTACACGAAAACGTTCACGGAATTTTAATATTACATCGGAACATGACACGTGTTAGGTTATTACATTTCACTCGTGTTACGTTAAAATTTTGTGAGATGAAGTAGGTACCTTAAATTGAAGGTTATGCTTCGATATCAATGTGTTATTGAAATATCGGAATATATAGAGTACCTCTAAATTTACCTAAACTTTAAGGAAGTTATTAACAAATAGAAAATACCTTCCTTTGTTTTAAGATTTTTTTTAAGGTACTTAATCCTCCGGGATTTCAGAGGAAGGCAACATGTGGATACTAATTCAAATGTTTTCTTGAAGCTTAGATAAAAATATTCTACCTATTCCGGCATCTCTGGTACTACTAATGTCATACATTATAAAAGTTAAACATGACACACGGAAATTATCGATCACCTAGCAGGGTTTTAGGTTACATTCTTTGCTCTAGTTATAAATAAAGTATGTTTTTCCTTACTTTTACCATTTGGTAAACAAATAATGCCATATTTGTTTACGAAATAAGATTTGCAAGTGCTTGTTTGCGCTTTCTGCTTGTTTTCTAAGACATCTCATAGACGTTATTGAATTATATTGCTCACTTTATTTGTTAAAATCTTATTATATTTTATTTGTAATAGAATGTTAACTAGTCTAATTTATAGAAAAATATGTAAATGTTATATTTCTGCGAAATAAATAGTACAATTAATTACTAACTTCAACTTAAAAAAAGCTTTTAAATACAACATCTCATAGCTGACTAAACATTTTTTTATCGTTTTTACGTAGTAAGTTATACGAAAATAGAAATAAGTGATATATAATTATAAATGAAAAACATTTTAGCACCATACAGTGGTGATTAAAAACTACTATTTTGGCTATACACGTAATTGTTAAAGTATATTAAAATTATCTTTTGACATTAATATTATAAAATCGTCTTAAATCAGAGTAAGAAAATCAGCTTATTGAAATTATAGCAAAAATAAAATTAATCGGAGTTTTATACTTTTAATTTGGTGTGTGTGTGTACCTAAAGTTATAGACAAAACAAATACCTTACATTAGATAGTATTAAAATGTAGGTATATATACGAAATCATGTATAATATTATAAAGGGTGTAAAACACCTCTTAACGAAGCCGAAAGGCAATTGTTCTCCTCATCATTGCGATCAGTTTTTTGTTCTACACCATACCTGGGAACCTTCTAGTTACGGAGATATTGGGGGTCAAAGTTCCAACTTTTTGACAAGTTTTTTTTTTTAATACAACTTTTTAATGTATGATTTTTACTTTAAACACCTCCACGACTCCCGTACTATTCAATCCATCCATCAGCACAATGTTTTGAGTGCGTTACATTGAGTTCTACCACAAAACATGATTTTTCACCCCAAAAAGTTTTTTCCCAGCAATAATTTTTGCGTAAAGTTACTTAGTTTGATGTACAGAATGCTTGGTTGACGGCTTCGTGATGAGGTTTTTTACACCCTGTATAAATGCTGACAGTAAGATCTTGCGATACTTATAAAATATAGTTAGACTCAAACATATTAATCAATGATTAGATAAATATTGGTGGTGATTATATGCTATACAAAGTTTTTAATAAATTAATTGATAATAAATATTGTTATGTTTACAGAAAACGGTTTTCAGTAAGATTTAAAATTACGTAAAGTGAAATGTAAAAAAATGGTCCTGTCTGTCAAGACCATATTTTTAATTTTTTTAAATTTGGACAGACCAACGTGATCCTGTAAGGGTTCCGTATTTTGTTTGAAATCGACATTACTGTTAATCATAACATAATAAAACTAGATTCGTTAGGGAAAATATTAAATGGTACGATCATTTAAAGAATCAGTATAAAGTCGGATAATTAGGAATGCACTATGGCGCAAGCTTATGTGAAAATGGAAAATTATTAAGTACCTATTTCAATTTTTACTTTGTTAACTATAAGGAATTTTAACAATATGTAACTAAGGTGTAAGTAATAAAATTTAATAAATATTATAATGTAACGGCTGTGAATGATAAGTTTTAAATTTTATAAACTGACAAGTTTAATAAATGTAGTTAAATATGTACTGTATTGTTATTAACGTAAAGTTTAGAGCCTATTAAAGAATTATGATGATATACTGTTTTATTCATCCCCTTTAATTGATTGATCAATTATCTTGTTCTGTAAAACCAGAACCTTTATTGATGACACTATAGATTCTGGTTTTCGGGCGTCGCCATTCCAGTTTCCATCACATCAGCCCTCAGCTAAGTCTGACTAGATATAAAGTGTATTCTATCCTTGTCCAATTTTAAGTCGATAGCAATAATATTTTCTGTGACAAACGACTGAAACATACAGGCAACCCTGAAATCTTGTTGGTACGGAATCCTCGAATCACGACATTATGACTAAGAACGGATTTCACAAATGACACTAAACACGATCAGTATGTCTGAATCGCGTTCAAGAGCGGTTCGTGCCAAAATTCCACAACAATGATGACTTGGATACCTTAACCTGGTTAAGATACTGATTGCGTTCAGTTTCCGGTAAAATTCGCCTTAAAAGATACCAATTACTAACACCCGTATCTATAGACAACTCAAAGGAATAACTTGAGTAAAAGTAATTACTTAAGATACGATTTTTATTCTGTAGTTCAGTAATTCCTTGAAGTTAGAACTGTCAAAAGTTAAGAATTCTTAGCTTTGCTTTCTTTGACGGTTCTTTTTTTTTGTTTCTTAGCCAGTCATGTGTCCCGCTGCTGGGCAAAGGTTTAATAATTTTATTTAAATTGCTTCGTAGTTTTAAAAAACCAAAAATAGTACATTTTTGGTTTTATAAAAATACGAAGAGTAATTCATCAACTCGTCCCACAAGCCCACGGCCCATTTGGGACGAATACTGAAAATAAAACATACAATTACCAGAAACAAAAGACAAGCGCTTGGTTCTAAATTCGTTTATTGCGAGTGCGGGAACTGAACGAGCCTGGTGATGTAGTCGAACAGGCTGGTGGGGCACTCGTCCACGTACTTATCGCAATCGCCACGGTGACCATCCGCTTCTGCCTCGTAGTACTCGTCTTCTAGACCTTCTTCCTTCGATGATGAGGGTCTGGGGGAGAGGAGAGATTGGTTTTCAGAAACTTTAACAATTGGTCTTAAATTAGAAGTTAGATTATTAAAACAAAAACAGAATTAAGACGTTGGAGTGGAAATGTCCACAGGCACTGAAACTGTCAACTGTCATTTTCGAATCTGGGCAGCTTAACAGCGGAATCGAACTTCAACAGTCCCACTGGAACACTCGTGTCCTCTTTGTGAGAAGATGGCCATCGGAGTGTATATGAGTGGAATCTGGGTAATCTCTATTAGATGAATGCCCAGAAAAACGAGAATGGCAAGATAAAGTATAATTATAATAATTTATTTGCGTCAGTCAATCTATGACTTAGTTAATAAACACACTCAAAATAATGTTACTTGGAAATCAAATAATCAGAGATAAATACACACCACACAATACTAATATATATAGTGAATAGGTAGGTTAACAGATCATTGTAGTTGAAAACTAGTTCAGCGTAGCAAAGCTTGGAGTAGAGATGAAAGCATCGAGGCTATTGCTCAACATTTATTTGTACATGTACAGCACATAAAGCTACCCGAAACTGTAAATTTTGCCCAATCAACCTTGAACCTAATGCTTTAGCGATAAAGTTGAAAATCCTAGATTAATAGCGTTATATATAACGTTATATTATATAAAAACTAAAATAATTTATAACGATGTCATTTACAACTTGTACTAATAATCCTTGTTTCCGAATGATTGCGTTAAAAGAAACGGAAAAGAACATCGTTTTTTCCCGAATCTATCCATCCGTGATAATTTGATTTTTGATTTATTCAAATCACATAATTCCTGAGCGAGACACTTAGGTATATTTGTACGAACAGAATTGTGTTAATATTATAATTTACGCAGGAGTTCCTTTTGTCCATTACGTTTATGAATTTTGAATTAAATGGACGAGAATTTCGGAATTATGTGTTTGTGTTTACTGATAACTAATTCCTTATAATTGTTTCGCCAACATTGAGGTGTTATGTTTTTTATTGCTCAGTCATCAGTAGAGTAGATTTATTTGCTGTTAATGCGCCCTAAGAATAATAAGATTTTAAAGGCTGAACGATCGACTGTTGCGCTGCGTGTCGCGGGTTCGATTCCCGCACTAAACAAATATTTGTATGACCTACAGGTAGTTGTTCCGGGTCTGGCTGTTTGTGTATGTGAGATTACAGGAAAAAATCCTATTGTATACCAACGCTTTTTTTTTCAGAAAGAAAAAAGTAAGTTTAACACTAGAACAAGTGACGATCGGTGACTAAAAAAAGTGTCTTTATCATCTTCCTTGATTTATTCTTCGTTCGTCCCACTGAGGTCCCACTCCCAAATAATATGCCTATACTTGTCCTATGTATGATACTCGAACCGGTCGCAACACATTTAGGTACACCGTTGTCTTACATAATATCATTCCTCACACAATCTGTCCCTTGTTTTTTGTATATTCTTCTCCAGCCATCAACATTGTATTCATATCTATTTAAGAATCAAATGCCGATGCGTTTTTGTTGAACTTACGTGAATATGATGTGCATGATGTGGCCAAGTATACCGTTATGGTGCAGCGGAGTCTCAGCAGCTTCGCAAATATTCCGCAGCATACACTCTCTGCCTTTCATGCCGTATCTAGAATTTAAAGTTCACAGGTTACATATATTCTTAAATGGTTACAGCCTAAACCAAAAACAAAAGGAACAGGACGAGATGCTCCCAAGAAAGGAGTTCAAACCCCTGGTCCTGGCGTAACCTTGGAGCGGGCCTTCTACTTGTTGCAAGATTAAATTGAAGTATAATATACTCACTCCTGAAATCGATTCTCCAACATGGTGTATGTCAATTCTCTTGAGATACTACGGCTTTGTCTCGATGTTACAACCTGGAATTTATTGAGTTTAAGTGAGTACACATAGATAGTATAGACAAATAATATTAGAGAAAGACAATCATTTATTATATCCTCGTTGGTCGAGTAAGCTGAGCATGAGTTCCTGGGTTCGATTCCCGGGCCGGGCAAAGTGCTAGAAGAATATGCAGTCGGTAAGGTTGAGCCAGTGTAATAAGTTAGTTGATGGAAGCGTTCTTTACACATCACAGCTCTATCTCTGTCGAAGCAACTCTTCTATACTAGATGGGCATGACAAATTTTGTTATGCCCCATCAGGTGATATGCCTGCTGGTTCACCACTAAGCGATCTAAAATCCAAGTACTACTTACTGGTAGATTTGGGAACAGTGCTTCATCGATCTCAGTGATATTGTTCAGGGTGCTGTAGTTAGACTCAAAGTTGTAGGACACGAAGACGTTCTTGTTAGGGATATCAATAGGCACGGCTATGGCCAAGAAAGTCTGAAAGTATAAAGATTAACTATTAGCCATCTGATAAACATTTTCTTAACTATTTTTAGTTGTGACTGCCTTCGCAAACGCGCATGAGGTCCCGGGTTCGATTTCCGGCTCGGGCACATTGCTATTGGGTTTTTCCATCAGATTTTTTTCAGTAGCAGCCACAATTCGTTCCCGGTTGATGGCAATAGGTTCGCTCCGACTTAAACATAACTGGCGAAATGTGGGTGTACTATAAGGTAGACCTCTGCATAACCCTGCGGGGATTTCAGGCATGAAGTTATGTTATGTATTTTTAGTCAGTGATAGAAGGAGCCGATGGGGCCGAAAAGTTCTGGAGTGGCGTCCGCGCCTGAAAGACGTTGCGTTGGAAGGCCTCCCACTAGGTGGACCGATGACCTGGTGAAGATATTTGGGGGAGGCCTATGTCCAGCAATGGGCGTCTTTCGGCTGAAATGATGATGATAGATGGAGCTGGACTAAACCAAAGACCTAGCGAAGGCCTAAGGAATCCGCTGGACATCCTACGGCTGATTTCATAATGATGAGAAGGAAAGACACAGGATAATACCAGCACCAATTTGATGTCTACCGCCAAGTGCCGTTGATGTTTTGTTTTCAGAGGAATGGAGCTTGGCCTTGAGGCCTTGTGACACTCACTTTTGCGATATTTCAGCTTCGTCTTTCAGCTGATGGGACGAAAACATAAAAAATATACAGATATACTTAATTATATTACCCCGTAAAGACTGGTGGGTGGAAATATGAGAGATCTTTTGTGCTCCAACTTCGCTGACGTAGTGGTAACTATGAGGAACCTGAAAGTATTAAAGCAAATATTTTAAAATGGATAAGAAAAGATGTCTATGTCGACTGCAATTGGTTTTGGTAATTTTCAGATATACCTTTCAGTAATATAAAACATTAACAAAAACTTCACTTAAATATTACAAAAAAAAAAAAACAACAGTAATTCAGCTAAGTTCAGTTGAAACAGCAAGTCAATTAAAAAAAAACAAAGTAAGTACTTACAATGTAAACAAAATATGGTTGCACTTCATTTTGCCTTACAGTAATGCATGTAACACAAAATATATGTAGTATGTACACACAAACACTGCTCCGTACACACTGGTACTAAAATTTTTTAGTTGCCCCGGTGACTCTAACTGTAACACTTTTAGTTAATTATCGAGCGCTCGCTAAATTAGAGTGCGATACTTTCGAGAATGGAGACTTCCAAGAGTTTCATTTGGCTTGGCAGGTATAAGTAACTAGTTGCGGGACTGTTCGAAAGAGATACCGTGACCCCGGAACACAAAGGGCGATGAAGGAACATGGATGGGTTTTAGTCAGTAAAAGTCTGACACCCCTCCTGCTCCGCCCAGAGCGGGAGAAGTCATTTGATGATTTCCCATCCGAAAAAAAAAAAAAAAAATAGGTCTATGTAACTAAATAATGTCTGAAGCTGGAACTAAAATATCAACGCCGTATTTGTAGGGCACATATTAGGCGATACAGGCCACATACTAGGGCCCAAGAAATTTAAATAAGTCGTACTATCGATACGATAGAAGAAGGAGATACCGAGACTGATTAAAGGTGCTGTAGCCAATCATGTAGGCAATGGGCTTTTAAGAATCAAAACAACTAAGAAATTTGCGTCATTGCACTCCACAGTATGTCCACATGGTGTATTGCAGCCTGTTCCCACCAGCACCCAGCAGTTTCTGGATCATCATAGGTTCAGTAAGATTCGTCATGCGTGCACTATAAACAGTTGTACATACTCTACTGTCTTTACCGTTAAGTGACAATAGACTAGCCAGAAGGCAAAGGTCCTAATTGACCTAGAACATAAGGAAAGTGACCCAGAATGTATAGCTAATACTGATGTTGTCATAGCTAGCATATCTTGTCGAAATCTATCAGCTTTTTTCGTATGTGTAAAACGAAATCACGTTGCTGCAAGTTTCTATCTCGACAAATTAATTCTGCTGCTTATTTAAAAAGAGTTGTATGGCCATGAAGCTGTATCAGTGCGATCGTTTACTCAGTGGGCACTGGGTGATGACAAAATAAGAGCTCAAATAGTTCATTGCAACTTTCATCGAAATCGTTATAGCCGTTTTCGAGAATATCATTACAAAAATATAAAAGACGAAAATATAGTTGAAATAGCGGTAAACACCGCAGATTAATAAGTTGTTATCAACAACTTGTGAAAGATGAACACCTCTACGCCTCACCTCACCTCTCTCTCTCTTTACATTTATTTATAACACCAACATTGGTCCAAATATTCAAACGGAGAGTAAAATTTATCTCAACTGTGAGTCACAAATTGGCTCCACGTCGACTTGACAGATGTAATCGTGGAATTTACGTGACAAAAGCCTTAGCAGACATTATCGAGGGCTGTTTACACGACTTTAGCTGTAATAGACGCATAAGTCATGTAGGTGACGTACCTTAAAGGATTCTGGATTTTAAATTACGTCAGACGTGTGATAAGAATTGGGTGTATTATTATGTGGAGGGAAGAATGGCCGGATGTTGGTTAATTTTCGTGGTGTAGGAACAACTGGTTAATTAACTGAAAGTTTAACTTACATAGTAGATAAGAGGTCCTAGAGAAATCGTCATCGATGAAGGAAACCTCATAAATGCATTTGTTTGACATAGACTACCAAAAAGTTTATGGGAATCATGTTGAAAATCGTAGTACATTTCAACAAACTTATCAGTGCAGGCTGGGAAAACATAGAACTAAAATAAATGTACCAAGTTTGACGTATCGATGAAAATTTTCATGACTTGCAACGCTACCTTGAACTGCACTGGTCATACTATAGAAACACGATATGCTTTGAAAGCGCTTTGCTTCTTGTATATGCCCTGAGGATGGATGAGGGTGTTTAGGAATGGATTGCTCTCAGGTATTACTCTTAGACGCAGTTCGTAAACTTTGGCTTTTCTTTGACTTAAAAAAGTTTTTACTTTTTTAACCGACTTCCAAAAGGAGGAGGTTATCAATACGTCAGATTTTTTTTGTGTGTGTGTGCAGCGATATCTTCGCCAATTGTGAACCGATTTTGATGGTTCTTTTTTTGTTTGGAAGAATATTATTTCGCGGTAGTCCCGTTTAAGTTTGGTCAAGATTTGATGCTGATTTTCGGAGATATACAAGGGAACTCTTCAATAAAAGACGGCAAATTGGTCGTGACAGATTTGCTGTCTATATTGAAGAGAGAAAAAGCTTTTTTTTTGTAAAATGAAACCGACTTCAAAAACACAAAAAAGTGGCAAAAAAAACTGAATCAAACAAACAAAAATCACCAACTTGTGAAGCTAAAGTTATTTTTAACTTTTTTTGTGTTTATGAAGTCGGTTTTATTTATTTTGGTTCGTTTAGTTCAATAGGAAGCAGCAAATTCAATTCCAAATCGGTTGCACTACCAGTGACTTTCTCAAGGCAAAGCGAACACCAAGGAGATGAAAATTTTAAAGTTCATTGTGTACCTGCACACAAGTTTTCTCAACAATATCTCCTGCGCTCCCAATATGAAAGCTCCTCAATAGAATCTACATAATAAAGCGGAGTTTTCCTTCAAATGTCAAAACCACTCGTGACGTCAAGACTTATATACGATTTCCCTTTATTTCCCCTTTTCTATATTATATTTTTATGTAGAACATCGATGATTTTATTTTTCATTTCTCCTTTCGCAGGTTTACTGGCACAAATTTCTTAAGAAATAAGCAGTACCTATGTATTCATATATAATATGCTATTTTACAGTGTTGTCTACTGTTTGTACAAAAATAATAAAACAAAATAAATGATTCGAAATTCGGCCCTCAGAATAATATTGCTCATTATTTGATTTTGATTAAAGGTGTAGTGTTTAGGTTTTAATATTGAATATCTTTCAGGTTTGGCCAGATATAGGTGCATCAGAAGTACATAGAAAGACACTAAAAAAACTTAATCACAAAAGTAGGCCATACACTTCCAACTAGAAGATTCACGGAGTATATGGGAAAACATACAGACAAATCGTTGAATAAGCGTGTGTTTATCCATAGCAATTTCCAGAGCGATCGTAGCAAGCTATGAACGATCATGTTCAATTACTGGCCAATAATGACGATGGAGTTGGGGCCAAATCTACGTGATACTGCCTGGTAAAAGGCGCAACCCAATATCATTAAAAATGAATTAATTGAATGTTTGGTTGAACGGTTACAATAATATGAGTGGTAGTGGTAGTTTTCATAAGGGTTTTTAAAATTCTGGTTCATTTAATTTAAATGAAGCTAAAAATGCTGTTTAGCTTAATTGAAATAACTCTATGAACTAACTTTTTGACTCCTATTAGGTTGTGGTTTTGTCTACGTCCGACCATTTATTTCAATCAGGATATTTTAAGGCACTGTTGAATTGTATTACCGGACAGATATTCGACACTTTTGGATTAAACTTTACACAGAAACAAAAATGATTCTAGTTGCTTGTTCGGAAAAGTAGTTTCATATGAAAAGCTAAGATATGTATAACACACTATTTTAAAGCCGTATTAGTTCGGTGACAGGATTCAAAATTATTGCATTCAGCAATATTGTTGGGAAAAGCAGTCGAAACGACGAAAGGTGAGTTAGCTATGCCGCTCCTTTTTATCTTAAACACTACGATCGATGGTAAAAAGTACAGAGCTCCGGTCGCTGATGCAGTCAAAAGGCCATCAAGTGCATAGGTGACGGGGCTTGCTAAGCGAAACATACACATTTGACATGTGTGCCGTCGGTTAATCGAATCTCCATCTGTGAAGATCAGAGGTCAGATAGGCAGTCGTTCCATAATATTCGAAATCAAGTTTCCAGTTTAGTTTGCAGGTAAGAGTAAAAAAGGATTTCAGTTTAGTTTGCATTAAGAAAATTACTACTCGTAAGTAATAAATAAAAACAAACAAGAACATGAAATCGCAAACAACAAGGTTTGCCAGTCAGCATAGCAACTGAATGCTCGGTAGAAGTTGTTCAAACAGACGCGACCTACAAACAGTGGACCAACGAGATCCGCGTGCCTCAGCACTCCTTGTGTATCTCGCTCGCTGCAATCAGATAGAGCCTATAGCAGGCAGGATAGAACTGAGTGGGCAATACAATTGTAGTGGATTTTGTGAAGATTGTTTTTGAGTGCCAATTTAGTAACGACTATGACCCTGAAATGTGTCTTTTGTAGATCTTTGATATTCATTACAGGTAGTCAGTGGTTCGAAAGTCTGATAGCCAGTGTTACCACAGGGTATTACATGCTAGAGAAGGAGGTGGCGGAACGTACCGGCCACCACGTCGCCCCCGGCCACCGTAGGCGCGGGCCTGTGGACAGTGGGCTATGGGCTAGCTTGCCGTCCGTCCGTCTCATGACGACAGGCCGTGTCGACGGCGCGTTCGTGTTCCACGCGCGCCTCAGAAAGGGGTCCGCAAGGACCGATGCCTGCCGGGGTTGCGGGACTGTTCGAAAGAGATACCGTGGCCCCGGACACAAAGGGCGATGAAGGAACATGGATGGGTTTTAGTCAGTAAAAGTCTGACACGTCAATTGTTTAATTCACAACCAATTTGTCAGCATTCAAAGAAATAATTTCGAGAAGATTCGAGGGACACTTCCTAGTGTATCTTTTGCACTTCTTATCCACACCGTAGTACTCGGCTTCGTAGAAACTGTCTGCTATTTCATCTTCTGACATTGATGCTGATGGCCTGAAAAGAAAGAATGAATTGGTAAATATTTGTAGAGCTATTTCCATCAACGTTTTGAGCAGTCTAGACATGGTTTGAGCAGTCTTTGTCCAATAAACAATAGTGTGCATTGTATCTTTATTATGATAAGGATTAAGAATTACACAGTAACATTATTTTATTCCGTGTAGCTTATTCAGGTTTTTGATGAGTATACAGGAATATATGAATTTTTTATCACTTTTCAAAAAAAAATGGGTATTATAGGTGAACTGAGTAGAAGCAAATGGCACACCACAAAAAAAAACCCAGCAATAATTTAGGCGTAAAGTTACTTAGTTTGACGTACAGAATGCTTGGTTGACGGCTTTGTGATGAGGTTGTTTACACCCTGTATTATCTGTCACTTACGTGAGAACAAGGTAAATAATATCTCCCATCAGTCCATTGTGCAAGAAATGCGAGTGAGCATTCTCGCAGATGAGGCGTTGCAAGCATGGCCGCCCGGGATACCCGTGTCTGTATTAGAAAATACCCTTTTGAGAACAGAAGACGCTGAAATGTAGCTTGAGCTTGACAAGGAGGATGGCAAATTATCGCAGAGAAGCCATGTCTTAAACCAGAAAGCCTTTAAACTCACGAGGGAAAGGTAAGGTAGCCAAGCACGTACCGGGATCTATCCGCATCATTCCTTGTCATAGATGATCTAAAATTCTAAAGGCATAGACATATGACATTCTTTCAGCGATAACGATGATAGAAAGTCAAACATTTGTCTAAGATCCCAAGTAAGAACGACCTTCACCAGTTTGATAAATAATTATTTTTTATAATTTTAATTAATCATAGCCATGAACATTTTTTTACGGCAACCCTATTGGTACACGTTAACAAACATATTTTGTTTGTTACAATGTAATTTACCTGGTTATCAAATTGGTGAAGGTCGTTCTTACTTGGGATCCTCTACTCTATAATATTTATGATATAATACATGTGTATTGGATTGACATACGCTATAGCAATAAAAGAATAAGAAGCTTATGCCAATCCTGTAGAAATACGATCGTGACTTGTTAACGCCCTCTGGCTGGTATACTTTTTACCGGGTATGCAAAGTAATTTCCCAAGTTTGCAAGTGAATATATTAATATTATTATATTGATTATTATTATATTGATTATTATTATATTAAGTTAGAAATAAATGACACAAAAGACATGCAAAAAAATAAAGATGGAATACAGCTGTTTGTTGGAAATCCGAAATGGAAGTTCTTTTTTAAATGAAGCCATAATAAATTGATTAATTCATCATCATGCTGGGACACATGCCTCCTCTCTATGAGAGGGGATCTGTCAGTTATTACAATGTTGCATTTAGCTAGATCACATAGCCCCCAAGCAGTATTTAACCTTTAACGACACCATCAGTCTATTTTAGAGAGAATTACCTATTTGGTTTACACCACCAGATTACATGAGTTTAACTTAAATAGCACTGAGGGATGACTTTTAGTTTGAACTTCAAAACATTGTAAGCTCTACTAATACTTCAAAAGCAAGCACAATGTATTCGGCTAGTCTACCAGGATAGCAACAGAATTAGTAGGTGTACCGCTGTTTGGTGGTTAGTAACTAAAGCTGTTCGACGGAACAAAGTCCCAGCTACAGCGGCATTTAGTTCTCTTTGTGTTTTATGGGCGCCTGGTACTTGAGAATTTGTTTGGTGTTGCTTTCTTGGAGTTTTAGGACCCGTTTTGACGGAAAACGGAAAAGATGTTTTCTAGTGCAGAGTATTTTTGAAGCGTCTGTTATTTCGTAATTATAAGCAGTGCTTTTATGAGAATTAGTTATGTAGCCGTCGCTGCGGTCTTTTAATGGACGAGTGACAACACTCGTCCATTAAAAGACCAGTCAGACCAGACAGATCTTCGAGGTTCTATAGCATCATAGGAAATGAAATGAAATGATGAAATGATGTTCATTTTTGCAAGTAGATTCTTACAAGCACTTTTACACGTCATTTTTTTTTAAACTAGTTGGGGCCGGTGTTTTGTACCTGACTACTCTGAGACGAAACAGCCGAAACAAACTCAGAGGTCCTAGTTTCTTTTGAAGTCCAGACATAATCTTGTTCAATTCAGATCAATCCTATTCGGATCCTCCGAATCCTATCCGAATCCTATGATGCTATAGAACCTCGAAGATCTGTTATACATCGATATTACCCAGTTATTAGGAGTCTGGTCAAACTGCAATTGTACCAATAAAATACTCATCCATTGACACTGATATATATAGTCAATGTCAAGAATGTCAATATACTTGGGAAAATCGAAAAAAATGTAGGCAGGATATAATGTTGTCTAATAAAATGCATTGCTTAGTTAGTAATAATTAAAAGATTACTTTTCCAACATAGATTCAATGAAAGTGTAGATACTGCTTCGGGTCATAATTTCTTTCGGAACTTTAATACTTCTATCTTTCCTGTCTCTTGATACCTAGAACAAAATCAACCGATCAATTCTTATTCTCGAATTTACACACAAAATTACTTATAAATAGCATTTGATATTAAAAGTTTTTTTGGGTGAAAAATCATTTTTTTCTCAAACTATTGAGTTTGAGAAAACATGTTTATTTTTTCATCAGCACCATGTTTTGAGTAAGGTTATGTGTTTGCATTGAAGAGGAGTCGTGGAGGTATTTAAAGGAAAGTTATAACCTTAAAAACTTGTTGAAAAATGTTGTAACTTTGATCTCCAATATCTCCGTAACTAGTAGAAGGTTACCAGATAGGGTCAAGAAAAAAAAAATTGATAGCTATGACGGAGAAAACTAGTGCCTTTCGGCTTCGTTGAGAGTACTTTTACACTCAGTATAAAGTGCTACTAACAGTTTCAATATCTCCCAATAATGGCTCGAAGTAGGTAGCGTTGTCCACGGTGAAGTAGTTAGCCTCATAGAACCACGCCACGCTCACATATTTCTCGGAAGGGAGAGGTACGGATACTGTTCCGAATACCTGTGGAAGAAGAAACATGTGTAAGAATTACTCGGAATTGATGTTTGAGCTTAGAAATTATTAGTAGGACGAGTTCCTACCAACGGCAGGTGATGTGGTTGCTTATGGCTACCTAGTACCTTGTTGACTACTTATGTGTCACTAATAAAGTAAATAGTTTGAATTTACTGGAATAGTTTTGGCATTAGAGCCGCCCTTGACTAGGTCGGTCCGTGGATGTTATCACCCGTTACAAAACGAGTTTCCTCCGTCCCTCGGAAGGCATGATAAGCCGTTGGTCCCAGCTGTCATTTGTACGTTTTTATTTTGACAGTCATTACAGGTAGTCAGGTGGACCGAAAGTCTGTCTGTCTTAACCAAGGGTAGGGTATTACCAGACTGGATTGTAGAGGTCAGATGGAGGGAGACGCTCTATGTAAAATGCTGGTATTCTGCTGCATCTGGTTAGACTTGAAGCCGACCCCAAAGTAGTTGGTGAAAGTCTAGACAGATGATGATAGTAAAGTTGAAGATCTATAGATGTTTGAGATAATGTTTCCCATGTTCGAGCTGATGGTTCCAGCACATTGGATAAATAATAACATGCGGATAGCGTCAAATAAGGAAGTAGAATTTCAAGACAGACAGTAATGTCTCTGTAGCAGCACGGAGTCTGGAGTTATGCTCAATTGTTGATACTGTTCAACATATTGCAGAGGTGGTGTACGACCAAAGAATTCCATTTTAACTCTTATTCGCCTATTAAATATCAAATGAGTACATAAGAGGAGGTCTGATAGTGGCGCCGGTGACTGAAAAGTTGTGTGGTAATTGGTTATCGTGGTATGGATATTTGTGATGCGGAGGATTGAGGAAAATAAAGTTTTGGGTATGAATGGGTGGTTAGGCATAAGAGAAGAGGAATACCGAAGTATGGAAGAAGTAAGAAGACATGCTGCGACGACCCCAAATGAATTGGGATAAGGGCAAGGGAGTGATGACGAAGCTCGTCTCCTACACACCAGTCACCGCTAATGTCTGAATTAACACGTCAATGGATAATGAAGATTCATAATAGAACTAAAGAAATTAATGATTATTATTCAATAAAATAATTTTAGAAGATCAAAGTATAAAGAAACGGGAAGATTTCATCTTTTTTGGTGTTAAGAAATAAATAAAGTAATAAACACTCACGCCCCACTGTGTGGCTGGTGTAAACAGTAAGTATCTTCTCGTCCTCTTCTTTGTGACGGTTTCTTCGCAAATTACACTTAATAACACGATGCCCCTGAAATAAACACGTGTAAACATTATTTATTTACTTGTTTTTGTTCCCGTGAATAAATATTCCAAACATTGGGAAAAGTTATCATGACCGTTGAGTTGTTTTCTACTCAATCACTTTGACTTGACTTTCAATTTATATTTGCATACCTATATTATCTTCGACAATATCAAAGCATAAGCCTTTTAGGTTAGATTCTAACCTATGAAGGAATCAGGCAGTCGCTCCATGTAAAATACTGGTATTCAGCTGCATCCAGTTAGACTGGAAGCCGACCCCAACATAGTTGGGAAAAGGCTAGGCAGAAGAGGATGATTATTAAGGAATTATGAACCTATAGAAGTTCTAATCGTTAGAACCATTATGAAACTTTGAAACCCTATTATATGCAAACGTTACAACGGTCTCGGCGTTGTGAGTATTTAATATTCCAATCAGTCAAATACTCCCGGTTAGACATATACAAAACAGAAAAGCAAGTTAATCTTCTCCAAGGCGCCATTTGGGTCACATATTTAACACATTTCATAATAACCACTTCAATATAAATCACTTACACAATCAAATAACCAACGATCAACATTATGCCACAAGACATTATATTTTCCACAATACACGCTATATTTTGAAGTTTTAAAGTCACACAAACACTGTCGCGTGGTCCAGGGTGAACAAACGCCTGACTACCTGATATTACATATTGACTCAAGTGATTTGTCACAAATGTCGTCGACGTCTTAATCGCTGAACACATACTCGTACGTTAAAAGCTTAAATACAGGTGTCATATGAAACCTTTAAAAGGAAAGAATTGAGGAAACAAAAATAATTTTTATTTGAAGAGGTTCTGAATGATACCTTATATTATTGTTGTAATCGAATGGAATGGCAACCAAAAACGAACATGATTCTCCAATGATAGAAGAGGCCAATCAAACGAAGATCAAAACACCAATGCTCATTCCTATGGATTGTACCTGTCTTTATCACTATTCCTATATTGGCTCTGGGCTGCATAGTCGGCTGATTGTGCCCGACTGGCTGCGGTTGGTCGGGCTTCCTCTCCCATCCCAGACCATGTCTTTCCTTAGAAAATAGTGCCCCCTGGTGTATCCGGCTTGTCTGGGTCAGGCTTGCTCCTGGCTGGGTGTGGTGCTCAATCATCATCAATCAATCGAAGAGGTTCTGAATGATACCTTCGTGGTTATTCTAAAGTAATTCTTTTTTCAAAAGTGTGACGCCTTATTTTGGGTGGAGTAAACCAACATCATTGGCACATGGCTCACAGAACACTCCAGAACTTTTCGACCCCATCGGCCATCCCGATGGGGTCGAAAAGTTCTGGAGTGGCGATCAGGAAGACGTTGCGTTAGAAGGCCTCCCACTAGGTGGAATATTTTATTTTCAGGATTTCACGCGAACTCAAAACTGTATTTTAAATTTAAATTCTTCAATTTGGTCAGAAATTAGTGGTTGAAACTTGGTTTAACTAGAGTTTGAAGACTTGTCTTCAAAGTCTACGGAAAATAAGGGTTATTTAAATCCAAATATTGCACGTCGTGTACAACAAAGCGACACAGTCATATTAAAATACTTTAGACCACATTTCACGAATCGAGTTCCTAATTCAAAAGATTTACAGAAGGAAATTTAAGGTAAATAAAACTTGTCGTTTCTGCCCGTAGTTACATGTAATCCTTTGGATTAATTAAGTGAAGAATCCTGTGATACAAGCCGTTGAGGGATCTTGTTCAATAATTCACCGGTTACATAGTTAGAGTGATAGTTGTCGGAGTGTTCCTGCAAGTTTGGGAGCCACCGTTCAATGTTTCATGTTGCTTGAATAAGGGTCTGATTGTGTGTTACAATAATAGGGATGATGACTGACTAAAAAAAATATGATTCTGTTTTGTCCGTCAGTTAGTAGTTATCGAAAAATATTGGATATGTTTTTTTGTTTTATCAATTTAATAAAAATTGACGAAGAAAACGTGTCAAAGATCATGAGTGGGGGGGCTTGTCACATTTGAGTAAAAAACTGTACGTGTACTCAAAAGTGACGTCACACGAGTTTTCGACGGACTGTATCGTCTTCACTTTTTGTTTACGTGAAGAAAGAAAAAATACGTGTCCAATATTTTTTGGAAATCCATCTGACGGGCTAACTCGATTTTTTTTGTCATCTACTCTATTGAAGGAGTTTTTGTCCGCCACTGTATGCAATTAAACTATATGAATTTGTTTTAAATCTTGTAATAATTTCAACATTTATCGTCATCATTTCAGCCAAGAGACGTCCACTGCTGGACACAGGCCTTGGAACTATTTAGTTAACGTTTTATTTTATCATAAAATATAAAGTCCCACGGACTGTAGCTCCCCTAGTTAATATAATGAGTCCCTGTTTTGCCAAAGGTGGTTTAATAAAAATCACTATTAGGGTCGAACCTCATATGGCAAAAACAGAGCGGGAATGTAGCATCGATGATGCCGTCAGCAGCACGCTCTGTTTCTCGCTCTAGCAAATGACGGTTCTGAACGACAGAAAAGGATAGCAACATGGAAAATTACTATTTCGTGTAGCAGCACGAAAACGTGTAAGACCATTTGTTGATTGTACCTAAATATTATGCTACATAAATAAATGAGCTTTGTTAAAAAGTTAGTGGACTATAAAGCATATTCCATGCTATGTATCTGCATATGTATCTATGATACAAAACATATCAAGTACCAAAAAGATTTAATAAAAACCAAACAATAAAGACCCACTTAATAAACCCTAATTAGATTACCAAAGATGTCCTAATTAAACAGATTGTTTTACAATTTACTTGTCAAATTTGCAGGACGAGAAAAATCACGAATAATTTAATTACTGCGAACATAACTCATGAAAGTCAAATCGGACTGAGGTGTATAATAATTTGGGAGGGAAATCAGATGGACGGATCCGAAATGTAAACTGTAGGCATACATATGTATACATGTGCTTACAGATTTGAGGGAATTTGATTTGCTACTGTTGTTGCTAGTAGCATAGATAAGATGATTCGAAAGCCTTGAGTACCTAAGGGATTATTTGTAATGATACTAATTATGATGATAATGATATCACATACATTTTCAAAACAAACATATCGCGAGAACAGACTAACCAGTCTGGCGTGCCTAGGGGCCAACAATACGGCAAACCCTTAAGCAAGCAGATTGTTCAGAAACCCTAACATCATGAAGAGTAATAGATTGTTAGAGCAAGCCAAGCTCGTAGAAACCAACCAAGTGAAGTAAATATCTCTAGCAAAGGTACATCTTACCGGCGGATAAACAATATCCAGCCGTTAAACCATCTATCCCAAAACGAAAACCATAATCACCACCACAACATATTTAATCATCCAAAACCAATTAAACAGGAGGAAAGCGCAGAAAAGGAACACCATGATTTCGCATGAATGCAACCTCTTTCATAACAAAGTACGATACGGTACAAAGGAGGAAAAATATCTGTTCAACATATTGCAGTGGTGGTGTACGACCACAGAATTCCATTTTAACCCTTTATTTCAATAAATTGGCCAGCGCAGTGTGGACTGGACTTAACTTTGATGCGGTGGAAAATGGCAGTACCCTGTAGAACTCGGCACATACTGTGGGCAAATGTTTGCCAGAGAAATGCACGCGGTAGTGGCAAGTTATAAAAATGAAGAGAAAATTCTAATGTTGGTAGCAAAATTTTGTTATTATAGTGTGTTGTGGTGTTGAGTCCTTTTTTATCTACTTAGATTTGAGTTGGGCACAGAAGTTTGTTCCGAAGTTTAAGTTGGTAAAGAAATTAGTTTTGTAACTAGTTTCTTTCTTTCGAAGTTTGGTTTCATGATGTGGGATTGAAGCTGATTGAAGTAACATAACATCACGCCTGTAATCCCCAAAGGGTTAAGCAGAGGTGTACCTCATAATATACTTACATTTTCGCCTATAGCCATCAACTGGGCGCAAATCCAAACTCCGTGGCTGCTACTTTGAAATTCCCAATTTCTGAATAAAGTATTGCCCACCGTATTCCTGATATTCATTTAATCTGGATTAAATCATAATTGTATGCAAATTTTCATCATTTTTACTCTTTGTTTTAGTTTTTTAATGTATTTATATAACATTTAATTTTAATTTTTAGTTGGTATTTGTGCAAAAATTTTAGACTTTAATATATTGTGTTTGTTTATGTTGTCGAGTGTATGGCACTCGTGGGCTGCAGGCCTGCAGCTGAAAATCAGCGTCAGGTGAGACCTTGTGTTGCCATTGGCATTATGTGAGTTGAGGCTCTTTTGGCATTATTAGTCTTGTTTTTTTATTTATTTTGTGAAACTTTGTAAATGTTTTAAATGCCAAATAAACACAATTTTCTTTCTTTCTTTCTTTTAATGTCATCATAATTATCATACTGTGTTTCCGTCATTATATTTGGAGTCTTGTGTTTATAAATGTATTTTTGTGAATTTCTTTTATATATCCCTGAATAACATTGCATCTTTTTTGATTTTGTGATTTTATTCTTTTAAATTCCACCTAGGTACATTTGTTTACTTAAAAAGTGTCTGTATACATTAAAATACATGCTTAGAACTATAAACTGTAAGGTTGTGTTCTTGTCGACAAAAGATACGTATTCAATGTCTGTTCAATCACCTCAACAGGCTATTTTCTTAAAATAAATATGTAGGTAGGTACTAGTACTTTAAAAATATAGACCTCATTTCAGTATCAAAATACAGCCTACACTCCTACCTACACTCGTAGAATAGGGTCGTTATGTGAAATGTTTTGTTAAGCGGAGATGTAAGTTTTAGCTCGTCTCCACGTTAACAGGCATCTGGGCCGTTCGGTACAGGCCAAATCACTGGGAAAACATAACGGTTCATTAGCCAGACACTGCCGTAGGCTCTGTGTAAACATTCTAACATTTTATCTTATACAGTATTTACACGCCGACGGTGCCGGTGCGCTCTGAATTGACGTAAAAACGAAATAGTACGATGTTGCTGGCTTTAATTCTGTTCAATTTGCTTTCCCTGTTTGGCGCGGACGCGGGCAGGCAGAGGCGCTACCTCGTGTACCCCGACGGTGGGCCAGCCAGGGCACAGGTACGTTCCCCCTGTCTTATTCGAACAAATCCATGTAAATTTACATAGCGTACCTGATTTAACTTAAGCAAATGATGTTTTCTTTGCACAACGGATACGGCTTAACGAAGCAGTGTCTTTTTTGTTCGTGAATTTAAATGCAATTAGGGTTCTGTCTGCCTTTTGAAGCGTACAATGAGAGATTTTGTTTTTAATTTATTTCTGTTTCAAATGGACATGTTTTGTCTGTAGTCGTCTAACATTTGCATGGGTTCAATCCGTACTTTGTTACGCCAAATGTTGTGTTGAAAATTTTAATGAAGCACCAAATGCTTATATTATTTGAATGGATGTTATTTATTATTAACGTTCACTTGAGTTTCAGTTCATTGTAATTTTGTGTATTTATGTACTTCAATACCCTGATTGTAGTAGCGTTTTATTTCATTATTTTCAAAAACACTCTCATAAAGATACAATAATACTTGTCTATGTTTAAAAATCTATTGTTTTTTTACGTCTTTATGTAATGCGCTTATGAATATCTCCGTTGAGATAAGTGATTAAATGCATATATTTATGAGATTTTTTTGTTGCATATTATGCATTAGTTATTACCATTTTTATTTTAAATAAATCTCGTTGTGCCTAGCAACACCCAACTGTTTTATTTTTATTTTTCACTAAAGTAGGGTTATCGAACTGTACTCAATTTCTTGACCTGAATTGCTCTAAATTGATTCTAACTAATACGTTCAACTATCTCAAACTTTCAGTTCATCATCGGTCTCGGTGTTCCAGTGGATTTAAAAGAGCAATCAGTTACCGTAGGTACTGTGATAAAATTCCAATATGATTTGCCTACAAACAGTACTGAGTATACCAGCCGAATCTACGGGTTCGCCGGAACTGTCTCGAGGGACATGGACGAGGACAATCCTACACAAGACGTTACGAATGAAGTAGATTCAGATAATTCAGAGATAGAGAGACAAATGAGTGAAACAGAAGATATCGTAACTGACGAGCCTGAGGGAGACAACGACACGTTAGTTGATTTGACTTTTGATGACAGACGAAAGAGGTCCTTAGTTTATTCTGAAGCGGGTGTTCTAATTACGGACAGTACTACTGTTAAAGCTGATTTGTCTTTGGATGAAGCAATTAGAAAACAAGAAATGATTGACCAGAATGCTTTGGAAGAGGAAGAGGAACCGCAAAGAATGAATCGATGGGACTTTTATAAAATTATTGAACGCATGGTTGAAAGGTAATTTAAAAAAAATGTTTTGCTGTAGTTTTTACTGTAGATTATTCATATATTATTGACGTACTTGTAATTAGGTTAGATATCTTGTTTCGATGTAAAGTTTCGATATTAATTAACGTTTTCAAATTGGAACTCAATTTTAACTACAGAAATATACGACTACAAAATCACTTTAGCTCGAGTTAAAAAGCATAGCTATAAAAACTTGAAAAGAATAACAAAGAATGAAAGCATAAAGTTTATGTTTCAAACAGAACGGGCAAAAATAAAACACTGAAGCAACCAGCGCTTAGCTCACACAAATAAAACAAAACAAAAAGAAGTAAAAAAATAATCCTTTAAACACGAAAATAAAACTTAAATCAAAACATCATTTAGTACAAGTCTTTTAGAAAGAGTTAACAAGAATTGCTATAAAGGTAGGTATAATATTTTATTAAGGTTGGCCATTGAAACTTCAGGTACGGGTATTCAGGTCGGCCGTGCTTGCTTCGAACAATCTGCGAGGCGGCGGAGGTACCATTCACCCATGAAAACGGCTTGCTCGGCGAAATTGGACATATACTATTCACGTAAGTCACTAACGTTATGAAAGGATCTCGGTACTGCTTTATTTATGAATGATATATCATATATTCGAATGGAGTTGACGGGTTAAGATTCCAGCTCTTTGGTTAAGGAAAATCGTTTAATCTGGCGTTGTATGTTGTGTAAAGCTGGTTTTATTTGAGGGGTGTGTATGTGTACATGAGGGAACGCTAACTCGGCGTGTTCATTTTTAATGCTTCATATATTTTTCTACCTCTTTATTGAGATTTCTATGTTCGCGGGATTAACACTTAGTATAATTTTTCGATTTTATTTTCTTATTAATTCGTGGATATTATTCTTTTTGTTTTAATTAACATTATTTACATTTTGATAGAAACATCGATACTGATATCTTGTTGATGTAAAGTTGTAAGTTTGGATGTAGGAGGGAATCTTTGGAACTTCTGATCCAATTGCGAAAATTCTTTTACTACCTACTGAGAAGCTACATAAACACCGAGTCTCATAGGGTATTTATAAACTTTATATAAATTTAAATTTCTGTTCATAATAACTCGAACAAAGCTACGGACAAAAACTATTACAGTTACCAATAAAGTTTGGCAACACCAATGTATTTATTTAATCTGGTTGACTTTAAATCTATTTTAAAAAACATCCAAAAATAGACGATTTTCTTTAAAACAAGTTCTTTGCTTTTAATCCGTGCACGGTCACTTAGATGAGGTCAAAAGTTTAGATTAGAGAGCTCTTTGTTGCAGAAAGACTTCCTGAAAACTCGAGTAGTGCTTGACTCCCAACCTGTTTTTTTTCAGCAATCACAAAATGTATAAATTCTACCGACATTTTCTACAGCTTACTTATCATTCCATCTCCGCAGGCCATCAACAACAAAAGACTCGCTGTCCCATCACACGGACAACGAGTATCACGCAGCTGAGAGGCTCGGCAGAGAGGTAGGGACCAGCTGTGAGAACCTGTTCCCCGAATGCGAGGGATCCGTCCTCGGCACCTTCACTGAAATCGGGGAGGAGACGCTGCATAAGTTTGGGTTCTTGTAAATGATGGAGTTTGAGAAGAAGTAGAGGAGTAGAAGAAGTCGATATTTTGTTACTTTATATATTCTCGAGAGCAAACTACTAGTTTAGCTTAGTTTATTCGAGAAAATGTTCCCATTTCACGTCATTGCACTTGTTACGTATGACAGGACAAGAGCAATTATGTAAATCAAGTAAAAAAACTGGTCATTGTCAGGCAGTATGTTGATTAAAATATTATTTGAGATCGAAATTGTAAGACCATCTAATCGAAATATCAAAAAGTCATTCAATGGGATGAAATGAACTAGAGGGTTGTATTGATCCGGGGTTGCGGCACTGTTCGAAAGAGATACCGTGGCCCCGGAACACAAAGGGCGATGAAGGAACATGGATGGGTTTTAGTCAGTAAAAGTCTGACACCAATCCCTCCTGCTCCGCCCAGAGCGGGAGAAGTCATTTGATGATTTCCAAACCGAAATAAAAAAGGTTGTATTGATGATTTTAATGATTATAATTCTGTAAATACACACGTGTTACGGTCGCAATTTTGTTCAACATATTTTATACAGTCTGACACTGTCCTGCAAATTACAAAAACGTCAGAAAAATTTAATTTCGTGGGTACCTTACGGGTATTATACAGGGTGTAAAAGACCTCATCACGAAGCCGTCAACCAAGCATTCTGTACATCAAACTAAGTAACTTTACGCAAAAATTATTGCTGGGAAACGACTTTTTTTTTTGGGGTGAAAAATCATGTTTTGTGGTAAAACTCAATGTAACGCACTCAAAACATTGTGCTGATGGATGGATTGAATAGTACAGGGGTTGTGGTATGTTTAGAGTAAAAAACTTACATTAAAAACTTGTATTAAAAAAAAAAACTTGTCAAAAAGTTGGAACTTTGACCCCCAATATCTCCGTAACTAGAAGGTTCCCAGGTATGGTGTAGAAGAAAAAAATGATCACAATGACGAGGAGAACAAGTGCCTTTCGGCTTCGTGAAGAGGTGTTTTACACCCTTTATTATCTGTGCTTGGGGCATCCTCCTTAAACCCGTTCAGGATTCTTTGTATGAAAATCAATACATCAATGCAAATAATCGGCACCGTAAAGAGTGCAGTAACAGAATAATTATGCCGATCCGGTGCAGTGCTTAAAGTGCCATGCAACTAGCTTATGGAGTAAAATACCCTTTTTATTTGTTCCTTTTATTGGGTCGCCCCTGCCCGATACTTCAATTTTACTTTCACCTTTAATGTTTTTGTATTAGCACTTAAGTTTATGAAGGTAATGTGCTACCATAATATCGATATCAAATGATGGATAAGGTACTTCCAAATGTCGACCTAATGATGCTTGACGGTTGGAATATCATTTTAGTAAGTAATTTATTTTCATAATAAAATGTAGAAAAGAAAGTGTTTTATTTGGTTCTATTAATAAGTTGACGGATAGTAAGACTAATGATAACCCTGATAAGACTTTTCCTGAATAAAAATTCCGGATTGACAAATACAAACTACATTATGTCCATGCAATTGAAAAAAAAAAACAAATTGAATATTCGTTTTTGGAACAAAATCCTTGATGTGACATAATGAAATGCTAGTTGAATGATTGGCTGTTGATAATCCATTCAACCAATCACAGGAGTTTACGTGCACTCGACAAGTTGTAAGCAAAATGTGTTGTGTTGATTTTCATACCTAAAGAAGTTTTTCTAAAACCCCTATAATCTCTTTTCATTTGCGCCACATAAAATAACAATAGAGCGCAAAATAGTAAAAAGATACTTGCACCCTATAATAACCCCCCACTCTAAGTTGACTTTTGTGAATAGCGGGGGATGAAAAACGGGTAATGCACTCTATTTTGTGGCTGATTCATGTGCTGTTTCCGAAAATAGCATGAAATGCAAACCTACACCCTGTATATAGCGGGTCCTCCTTTATGAATATGAATGCGGTATCATTTTTATCCTGTGCATCCAGATTAAGGTACGTACGTATTATTAAAAAATGAATTTGAGATTCAGACTTTGGGTATTCAGGAAAACGTGAATGATCGCATATTACGATTTTATTTCTAGACCATAAAGAAAGTGATCACAGTAAAATACAATTAAATAAAAGTAAAAAAATATTTAAATAAGCTTCGTCCCTTCTATTCAGTCATTATCATACACTTATAATGAAGCTACATGGTTCTTTTGCACAGTTCTTTGCACTTAATCAAGTTTTATTTAAATAATCCTTGTCCCTTCTATTCAGTCATTATCATACACTTATTATGAGGCCACATGGTTCTTTTGCACAGTTCTTTGCACTTAATCAAGTTTTATTTAAATAATCCTCGTCCCTTATCAGTCATTATCATATACTTATTAGGAAGCAACATGGTTCTTTTGCACAGTTCTTTGCACTTAATCAAGTTTTATTTAAATAGTCCTCATCCCTTCCATTGAGTAATTATCATATACACTTATAATGAAGCTACATGGTTCTTTTGTATGGTTCTTTGCACTTAATCGGAACAAATGATAACCATGCATTACATGACATGACAATGTCATTAAATCGTGAAAAGAATCATGTTGCACCTATACACAAGGAGTCTGCCCGTTACGTCGTATAACCGACCGACCGACAACCGACCGGTACGACTGACCTTTCTAGGAACATGTCAGACAAAAGACCGGCCAAGTACGAGTTAGACTCGCGCACCGAGGTTTCCGCACAAATTCATATTGCAGGCTTTTTTTCTGACTAAACTACATAATTACGGTTTTAATATTTTTTCCTTTGCTTCTTGACAAATTTCATGATTCTAGGTCAATGGGAGGAATCCTATATATACCCGGTTCCTTTTTTCTTTTAAGGTACGGAGCCGTAAAAATATAGATCCTTTGTGTTGAAAAGCGTGACAGAATGCCCGTCAACGAGCGTGTCGACACTGGCAATATATATGACATGACACGGTTTAGTGGGCAAACTCCTTTATTATCAAACAAACAGTCTGTATTCCTTATCCTGCTAGATCGTGCAGCTTAGTGAACACATCTATGAAGGATAGAGAGCATCCTTGGTATAACTTGGTGCAATCTTGATGCTGTTCGCCATCGGTGTATGCTTTGATGTACGGGTATGTTTCGTCGCTCTCTGATAGGCTGGTGGTGCCGTCGTTCTTGGGACTGGAATGCACAGAAAAAAATATAAATTAAATACAGTTTTTTTTATGACTTTATTGGTGAACATAGGACATTGAACAGGGGGCCTCTAAAATAGCAGTCTCAGCAGAATCTTAATAGGATTACAGAAATCACGTTAACATTCTTAAAATGGTGTCAGACGCAGTTAGTATTGAGTTGTCACTTTGTCACCATTTTACGAATTAAAACGTACTAAGTAATTATAAGTCATTTATTATCCTATTATGCATCTGCTAAAGCGGCCCTTTTGGGCCTTACTATTGGTAATATTTATAGATTCTTGATCGACTTGAATGATAAGAGACAATCCTGTGTTTTAATCAATCTTTAAAGTCTAAAAAATTTTACAATAGTTAAAAACAATTTTATCTCGATAACCTTGGGTGTAATTTATGAATCTACATAGTAGTGATCTCCAGGAGTCCTAAATCCAGTGTATGTGCCTCTATAGGCACATACACTGGATTTAGGACTCTTTAGAACTATTTCTATGTATATGCCTTTAATTGACAGTCAAATATACGACCTGCAGCCAAAATTGCAGGCATATATTTCGCTAACGGAACCAATGCCACAGAAGCAAAGGAGCATTTCAAAATTATAACAAGGCGTCCTATAGTTACTGCCTACCCTTTTAGGATAAAGGCGACGTACATACATACGAGTATGTATCGTCCAGATTTGACTACCATACATACTCAAATCACGACCGTCACTCAACGGCCATCACAACTAAGTTGTAGTGCAAAGAGCCTTCGTGCCTCATCGAGTATGTGCTCATCAAATAGTCAAGTTCTCTTGCTAATGGTTGGAACTAGTTGAGTTGAACTTGTGAATACCACGTGATATAACTCTGTAGGGCATGCCGTACAGAGTCCGGAGCGGCCATTGAACTTGTGAACTTACTCGTCTCCTAATTACGGCAATTGTATAGGAATAGCTCTTGCTATGGTAAAAGTATTGGCCAGTTGGCAAGATAGTAGCTGGCTTGACTACCCAGGGTAAGTCGGATGACATTTAAGTATATTCATTTCTGAATTTCGAACGCCCGAATCTAAAACAAGATTATTTAACAACTTTAGGGTAAGAACTTTCAAAAATCTTTGCTAAAAATACTTGCTTTTAGAACCAGCAGTTCGTTATCTGCCAGAGTGTTTTTTTTATAAAAAATAAGTTCTAATAGGCTTTTGAATTCTCATAAGACAGCTTTGTCTTTGTAGTAAAACTTTAAACGTGTTACTGACATACCCGATGAGAAAATTGTGCTAAGATACTTACTTCAAAACAAACATCGCCATTTCGTGCAGCAGGTCCTCTTCATCATCAGAATGCAACGGTTCAGCTCCGAGTTGGCATAAAGTCTGCAAGACGCATGACTTGCCATTGTGGCCGAATCTAGAAAAATAGCATCATGGTTAAAGTATGTAAGACAAATATCCTGGATAATCCTAATCCTAGCCAAAGAACTCCAAAGGTATCATTTAGTTTTCGTCGTCATAAGTTCGATAAATTATGTAGGGATAGGCAGAGGTATAGGTACAGGCGTTCAGTACATCCCCATTTCACAAGTTTAATTTCCAAGTAATGTGTGTGTTTCTATTCTATTCATGTGCCTAGTAGAAGAGAGAGAGATAAATTCCCGACAGAAAAGAAAATAATTTGCCCGATCTTGGAATCATACACAAAAACTCATACTCAGCGGTGGGGTTTGCGATCACTAGACCCCATAGGGGGTAATGAGGCTATAAGTAGATGATGAATAAGGATACCGAACTAAATAAAAAGTGCTCGGTTCTCCAGTTTAACGTGTGACGTACGTATTAAAATATTCACACCAACAAAAATAAATATACACCGGATGTTTATTAAAAATAGCCTCGCACCAGTAAACAGTAATAAATAACGAATTTTGACATTCGCAAAATTGGTATTGACGAAAGCAATTTATGTGAAAATTGCTTCCGAAAGCAACCAAGTGTCGGAGTGAAATAAATCATGATTTTGATATCTTGCGCTACCAATCGGTTACCCGTGAATAAACAAACACACAGACAGACTGTGACGTGAGCAGCGCCTTTAAATAATCTGTATTTACGTTTTGAAGGGATTTTAAATATTACTTGAGATTGTAGTAAGAGTTTTTGTTACAATTTTTTTTCGTATTCGTTTAGTGTTTGAACATGCAAGAAGCAAGTTATAGACAAAGTAACATTTTATCATATCAGCGGTAATGTCTATAAAAATAAATTTAAAAAAATAAAATAAAATAAATATTACTTGAGATTGTAGTAAGAGTTTTTGTTACAATATTTTTTTCGTATTCGTTTAGTGTTTAAACATGCAAGAAGCAAGTTATAGACAAAGTAACATTTTATCATATCAGCGGTAATGTCTATAAAAATAAATTTAAAAAAATAAAATAAAATAAATATTACTTGAGATTGTAGTAAGAGTTTTTGTTACAATTTTTTTTTCGTATTCGTTTAGTGTTTGAACATGCAAGAAGCAAGTTATAGACAAAGTAACATTTTATCATATCAGCGGTAATGTCTATAAAAATAAATTCAGAAAAATAAAATAAAATAAATATTACTTGAGATTGTAGTAAGAGTTTTTGTTACAATTTTTTTTTCGTATTCGTTTAGTGTTTGAACATGCAAGAAGCAAGTTATAGACAAAGTAACATTTTATCATATCAGCGGTAATGTCTATAAAAATAAATTCAGAAAAATAAAATAAAATAAATATTACTTGAGATTGTAGTAAGAGTTTTTGTTACAATTTTTTTTTCGTATTCGTTTAGTGTTTGAACATGCAAGAAGCAAGTTATAGACAAAGTAACATTTTATCATATCAGCGGTAATGTCTATAAAAATAAATTCAAAAAACAAGCTTTCTGTTTGGCTGCGGTAACTGAGAAAGTCCTAATGGAAAATCCCAATAACACGTTTTGACCGATCCGGGAATCGAACCCAGGATTCCACGGTAGTGAGGCTGCCTTACTTTCTTAGTTCTTTCGGTAAGAGCAATAGTTTGTGTAATGAGCATAGACATTTTTGTTTCCGAGTCATGGATATATATGTATAATAAGTACATACTTATTATATATATATATATATATTTTTTTTTTCGTTCGCCCTAATAGGCATCGATCTATAGACCATTCAGCCCATACTTATTATACATATAAACATCCATAACAGATATCACCAGTCTGGTATCCACGACTCAAGCCTCGTTGCTTAGTGTGGCACTAGATGGCCCTGTGTGTAATGTCCGGCGATATTTATTTATTTTATTTATTTACCTCACGACACTTTCTTCATTCCTCCTTTTACATGTGGGACTGCGGGACTAACTAACTTATTATGTAGATGTTCCTGGTAAGGTCATTGGCCGGAAGTCAGGTTAAACCATGATACAGTTAGCTTGATTAGATGTTTGTTGTAGTAATCCAGAGCAACATAGGTATGTATGCTAGGGTTGTCACAAACATGATTGAAAAACTGTTTAGAATTTCCATTATTATTTTTGGTCATGATTTTCTAATAGGGAATTATTATGAAATAAGTGATAATTCAGTTTATTTCTCAATCAACTTATGAAGGCGGTCAAGTATCCTGTAGATATTTTACCAATTCTGCTTTTACAATCGTTGTATGAGACTCGCACATACCAGGAAAGCACACAAACGCGGGAGGGGAACTGTACTCAGCGGTGGAAGAATCAAGGCTGCCAATGAATAAAATAATCCCAATTGAATTGATGTTATTGCAACATGAAAACGAATTAATAGTGTCATTACATTGTAACTGCTTTGATGAAAATAAATACCGATCAGAGAAAAGTTATCAGAGCATGAAAAGTAACTATCATCCTTGCTTTTCAACAGACATTTCAGAGTCGTGATTGACGTCATTTCATAAGTAGGTAAAGGTACATGACACTAACATGAAGTGATAAGTTGGCAAATAAAGCAAGATAATTAACGAGGTGAAAAATAAAGACATAACGTTGGGAAATGATTTTGTTGACCTGTAAATTAATAGAGAGACATACCGTAATAAACCATAAAAAATTTAAAGATAAAAATGATGATGCACCTTCAACGGTGTGATAGACCACCATATGAGAAGACCAAAGAACTATGGATGCATTGTATAAATGTGTCTATGAGGAGGGGACCTTTCATGCCATAACGACTTTTAAAATGACAACTAATTAACAGTGGTATGGAAGAATAAGAAGATGCTGCGCGGACCCTAAATCCAGTCCAGTATTTATACAAAACCCCACGCAAAATGTCACAAAAGACGCGTTTAAAAAAGAATACGTCTCGATAATCAGCGTTAGGTCCTGATACAGCTCGTGACGTCAGAAACTATTAGTACAGATCATGGTTCAGTAACACCCAGCACTGATAATTCTCTAACAAATCGGTTCATCTTTAACTAGCACGATTAGCGACCCGACAAATAAATTAACATTCGCACTCGCTTCAGTATTGAAATCACTTACACGGGCCGTGATTGGGCGATAACTGGATTATTGTTTGGCGGCCATTTTGCATTCTTGATTGGTTTTGGAGTTAGTGGCACTTTTGACAGGCTCATAAACCTTGGGCAGTGAGAGATTATTAAAGATTTCTTCGAAAAGAGTTAGAAGAATAGGAATTCAAATAAAGATGGTAATGCATCCATGGTGGTATATCTTCGACTCTATTCCTAAGGTCTTTTCAACTCCGGGGTTGCGGGACTGTTCGAAAGAGATACCGTGACCCCGGAACACAAAGGGCGATGAAGGCACATGGATGGGTTTTAGTCAGTAAAAGTCTGACACTCCCTCCTGCTCCGCCCAGAGCGGGAGAAGTTATTTGATGATTTCACATGAGAAAAAACAAAAAGGTCTTTTCAACTGCAGGAAATGAAACATTGATCAGGATGCGAGCTGTTTGTGTTTGGACGCGTAATTCTGACCCATTTGTTCCTCGTTTCTTAACGATATTTCTCTTTCTTTCTCTGCACCAAAGTTGCACTCGATGGAAAAGTCGTTGTGATAACTATCTTTATAGAGATTATGGAAAAATAAACTGATTATTTATTCAACAAATTGTCATTCAAATACTATTATTTTATTGTTTAAATTACACATTTGTGGCTATATATAATTACAAAAATAAAAACTAAAAGTAAGAACCTCCATATATACAACGACGTCAATAAGCGTAAAAGTACTCCTCCGCATCGCTGTCACTCGGAAACGTACCCAGAAGACTGGCAGCATTGCCACGTTGAATGGCAATGCTAATTCTTCTCTTCAAATTATTACATTTTCCTGTTTTAACAAAACTGATAACCGCATCAAGTTTTCCAGTAATTGGTGATTTCAAATGGGTAGGTTTAATACATTGAACTACAGCGGTTAACCGATCCTTGTGCAAACATAATTTAACACAGAGGTCAACGGCAGTGTTAGTAATGTGTAACATATTGTCTGCGGCAATGAGTATTGCGTTATAGCGCAGGTCAGCTATATTGCATTCTAGGCTGATACAGGTCCGATTATATTGCTTTGAGTTGAGGGAAAGAATTCCGATTAAGACTCGGCGCAAACGAGCCACCAACCACAGCCACCGGTGACTGTCGCGCGCTATCGCGAGTCCCCGACACTGCTGTAGCGAGTGGCCGCCACCGGCCACACGTGTGCGGCAAGTTTCAACAAAATGTATGAAAAAGCGTGTGATCTGCTTGTCGCTGGCTACCGGTGGCTGTGGTTGGTGGCCCGTTTGTGCCGAGCCTTAATGACACAATTTTTGTCAATTTCAGCGAAGACTAGTCATCGACGTAGGAAATATAAAGCGACCAACGACGGTATATGGCCAACTTGGCTGTCCACCGACAAGCAGTCGTATAAGAAAAAACATAAAATTGACGTATAAGCCATCACTCTTACTAGAATCTCAGCAATATCTTCCCCTCAAACAAACCACACAACCAGATAACGATCACCTCAAGATTATCTACTACCATTATCCACTAATAAACGACACACGGCATTAATGTTGTCACAAAACTTACAACTACCAACTACCGCAGCTGGCTAATGAACACGTTAAGTAGCAATTACCTCGGTAGTTAGCTACGAAGACATTTTACTCATTATACCAGGATAGCATGAAGCGTAAAGAGGATGCATCTCTTTAATGGTTCATGCATTTACATTGTTTACGTGTGGAATATGAGCAGTGTGTTTTGGAAATGCAATTTTAAAGGAATGTTTTAAGAGTTTTTGTTATGGAAGTATACGGTGTTTTGTTGAATGAGGGGTATGCCTAGAGGATTATGTTAACCTTGTACTTGCATTTGAAAGTTAGAACCCAAACTCAATCCCAAATATCAATCTAGATTGAGGGGTCTGGTAACCAGAAGTCCCCAGGTAGCTTTCCCGCTTGTACTCTTTCAGATTACTAATGAGGAATTTGAGATGTCAGAGGAGTACCTATTGATTATATGCGAAAACCAAACGTAATATAGTCTTCTAAGAGGTCGAGGAAATCTCTGTGTTCAAGTCTACGTACGTAGCTACATGCTTATACTAACCTTAGAGTAACTTTATTGGAAACAACTATACTTTAGAGCCGTTTGGGGTTGAAACTCTAAGACCGCAGGGTCCAAGTGCTCACAGCCTTTTAAGGAAATTTTCAAGAGCGGGCTTTTACCTTGACCAGACGCTAAGCGTTGCCATTCAACGTGGCAACACCGCCCGTCTCTCGGGCACATTACCAGTTGACAGCATTTAGGAGAAGATTTTGGATGTCATTTATTTATTTATTATTAGTTTAATTTCGTTACCATTGTTTATTTGGCTCCGGCCCATCTCGTAACTTTCCCATTTCGACAACTAAACAAAAGGCGTGCGAAACAAGTGACAAAGTGTGCCAACTCGTAACTATTTTAATCTTCATACATTGAATCCCATTTCGTCAACTGTTGTTTGTACAGTACAATCAGCTCCAAAAGTTACAAGGAAACCATTTGTTGATGTTGCTATTTTTTGTCTCTCTCTGGCACACTAAGGTTTGTTACGAGAGAACTCAATTTTGAATTTGAACAGAAAGTACTAGGAGAACAGAATCAAGAAGGAGGGTTTTTATTTGTTAGTGTATGTAGTTCAATAGAAATAAACAATAAAGATTCTTTAATCACAAAAAAGGTACTGTTCAATTACTCACCCATCTAACACAGATTCAACATGTTTATAAAAATGGCACAGCTTGGCGTCATCCTGGTAATCACCATTAGTATCATCTTTAATTCCCCCCGCCTCTCTCTTTTTCCTCGCCGTCCCAACATATCCGGTGTTGGCTCCAAAGATGTCTACAGGGATCTGGGTTCGATTCCAGGGCAGTTGAAAGTTCGCTTGGAATGCGTAGTTCACGTTTATGCTCTTGGCTGCGCTTGGGAAGCCAAAGCCCGCGTTGAACTGTAAATGAAGAATCTTTTATTTGAATGACAGAAGAAGGTTTTATATTTTCTCTTAGCTTGTGCCACATTACTACTTTCGCACTATGTTAACGGGATCGGGGCATAAGGTAACGATACTTGAAGTTCTTTAGATTCTAAAATTCCTAGGGTAAAGGCGTAAAGTTGATATTGATAGAATATCTAGGTTTAAGTCGTATGTGAAAATTTTCATTCACCAATTAGTAGTAAGAGTTTAAACTTATGAAGATACAAACAAAAACTCATGAAACTAGGCAATTTTCAGTCAACTTGAACTGATAATTGCTTCATCAATTGACGTTCTTCCAAGGGTCGCAACTGCTGTCAAAAATTAAATGCCCACAGAACAAAAGGGGGACTGACAAATGACTTATACAATTTTAAATTTAATCTTCGCCGCATTTTATTTACAAGTGTGGTACGTTCACACTTAACGCGGCCGATCATCCATTCGACAAATGCGATTAGTTCCTCACTTCGCCACCACGTGACGAGGTCGCTTATTTTTTGCCGAGAACCACATGATCGGATTATGCTGCTATATTTCGTCGCAAAGGGATCCCCTAACTCAGTTATCTTGTCACCCCCTTTTGCAACAAAAGGGCCCTTTTCTCTCTCAGTGTATTTAAAGCTATATAAAACAGCCAGCATTTTCTCGAATACGAGTATAACGTATTTAAGTTATGATATCTTTTGTGTATGGTGACTTAGTTGATATTCAGAACAATAATGTAATTCTGTAAATATCTTGTTTTTGCTTTGGCAACACAGAAAAGCTGTAATTAAAGCCACGCGGGTGTATCTTTGTTTTATAGAATTGTATGAAATATATCGGGCCTGTGTACTTGATTCCACATCCAAGGCACGTATTTGGCGAACTATACGTATTAAAATGCTTATTCCACTGGCTTTTGCCCTGCAGTTAGACGTTAAAAGACTGGTATTATTCTTAAACAGACTGTTTTTAAACAGAGTGCAACACTAACAACCAAAACCGATTGATTTGGGTCTTCGGATTTGTAAGATTCAATTATTTAAATTTACGAGTACCTAATACAACTACAATATAACAATATTGTAGTTGTATTAGGTACTCGTAAATTTAAATAATTGAATCTTACAAATACAATAATGTTTTATTGTAACATAATTTAATCTGTTTCTAATTTAGACTGCAACATTCAAGATTACATCGCAACCTAATGGGTCCCACAACCAATTTTGCGATAGGAAGCACCCTCTTGCCAAAAATAACTAACACAACCACAAATTAAGCGTCAAAATCCATTACACAGTACACTCGTTTGAGTGTACTTTTTAATTAATTATTTAATTTATTTACAGCGACTTTCCACAAGCAACTAACTTATTTCCCGGACATGTTCGCCGAGCAATTTTCCGATAAATAATCACGCGGTACTGAATACCAATAATATGACATTATAATACGATGCGTGATTGAAGGAAAATACGACAGTATTACGGTTTCCGAAGATTCTTACACGTGTTTGGTTTTGTCATTGGGACGAGGAGGAGAGTGGAAAAGGGCAAATGTATTAAGGTCATACATATTATCAGTTGTGATTATTTGTGTGAAGGGATTACAGTAAGAATTCAGCGCATTACAGTAGAAATAAGCGCATCTCAAAAATCTTGAATTGTCATGGCCTACATTCGAACATTTGAAGACGTGTGGCAGCCACCAAGGTGGATTATGACCTACACAAATTGAATTTCTAAGTAACAGCCACGTGATGATGACGTTCAACCTCAGTACAATTCTCGATGACCTCAGTAGAGCTTCCGAAAGAGTGGGGCTAAAAATGAACATGGACAAAACCAAGGTCATGTTGAATGCCCATGTAACACCCACTTCTATTAAAATCGGAGACACTACACTCGAAGCTGTGGACGATTATTTGTACCTGGGACAAACGGTCCAGTTAGGTAGGTCTAACTTCGAGGAAGAGGTCCATCGTCGAATCCCACTCGGCTGGGCAGCGTTCGGGAAGTAGCGCGGTATCTTCTCGTCCAACTTACCGCAGTGTCTCAAGACGAAAGTCTATGACCAGTGTGTGTTGCCAGTGATTACATACGGGACCGAAACGTGGTCGCTCACAATGGGCCTCATCAGAAGGCTTAACGTCACCCAAAGAGCAATGGATGATGACGTTGACTGGAGTTTGCTCGCTCCTATTACATGGGACTAAAACATAACTGGCGAAATGTCGGTGTATTATTAGGTACACCTCTGCTTAACCCTTCGAGGATTACAGGCGTGATGTTATGTTATTAGTGTAAATTAAAGTAGATACACAGAGAATAGAAAATCTCAAATAATTGATAACATTAAAACTTCTAAATGTTTCGTCAAATCTGGCGTCGCCATCAGCTCTTCCCAAAGTGCGGTAATCCCAGAACATCCGGCTTAAAAACTTTTAGCTGATAAGTCCTTTTTTGTAGAAAATAAAACAACATACCTGCAAAAGAGTGCTATTTGGCCATAGTAACTGCCTTTTGCTCCTGTGTAGAAGCCCATCGGATAGGTCCATCTCTTTCCCACTTATGGTGAAAAGTAGATTGGATGCAATAGTAAGTAAAAAAAGAAGATCTTTGGATAACATGATGTTTTTTCAACGCATGCGCCTTCAGTGCGCGTGAGTTGCCGAATTTGAATACACACTACGTTAAGTGATGGTAATCGTTTTGTATATCCGATGGACATTGATAGAGATAACGTAAATCTATTTATCCCGCTTAAAAAGAGGAGGTTCTGTACATTTATTTTTACGAGTTCTGCAAGATTCATACATGGATTTTTTCTTTTTGATTTGAAAGAAGAAGTTAGCCAGTTATAGATTGATAAAATTTTTGAATTAGGTAGCTTGAACAAAACCATATTTAATTGGCCTAATATTATTTTTTTTATTAGCGTAATAAAGTTTTCAAATGACAAAAAAAAAAAACTTTTACGGTATATGTATATGGGGATTTATGTATATCAATTTATGTTAACAATATGGTATTTTTATTATTTATTTGTATACTCTTATCACAATGCGGACAGCATTGTGATAAGAGTATAAACAATTATTTGACCCAAAGGTTGACTGGTAGAGAATACCTTGTGTCATTAAGTCCGCCTATGTACCACTCTTGTACATGAAGTTTAAATAAATATATGGTACGGTTGTCTACCCAAGACAACCTTACACCCTTGAGCTGCCTGATTCTGATTGGATTCAATAACTTAAATGCTTGAAATGTATATTTATATTGATAAAACGTGTCGTCACAATGTTTGCGGTACCAGAACGAAAAAGTCCTGAAAATACTACATCCTACAAAAATTAAAGTCCTACAAAAATTATAAGAATATGAAATCAAAATCAAAGCATTTATTTCAAGTAAGCCAGTTACATGCACTTTTGAATTGTCGAAACAAAGATGAAAATTAAATGTAGCTACAATCCCAGTCACAAAACATAAAAACTGTGAAAGTACTGTAGTTGCCTATTCCCTAGCGTAGATCTCTATGGAGAAGAACGGGCAAGAAACTCCATGGACACTCTTTTAAATCAGAATATTGTTACAAAATCTTGGTTACATCATTCATGTTGAGATGGTATATTATGTGAGAACAATGTAGCAAGATGTGCACGTTAAAAGTGTCCACAGCAAAAACACACAAACAAAAAAAAATACAATTCAAAATAATTCATTCAAATAAGCCATGGCAACTAAGAGATGACCAGTCACAACTGACAGCGCCCGTTCACGGACATGACGCATGGATCAGCACCATTCAACTCAACCACTTTGAAGGGAACTAAATGATCCGACACAAGCGCCACCATCAGCGAGACATTTTTTTTTTTCGTATGGGAAATCATCAAATGACTTCTCCCGCTCTGGGCGGAGCAGGAGGGTGTGTCAGACTTTTACTGACTAAAACCCATCCATGTTCCTTCATCGCCCTTTGTGTTCCGGGGCCACGGTATCTCTTTCGAACAGTCCCGCAACCCCGGAAAAAATTCACCCCCTAAGGGGGTTAAACGGGGCTCCAAAGTTTGTATGGGGAAACAAGATTAGTTGGACTATTTTATTCGAAACTTCACAGGAGTGCTCCTTTTGATAAATAAGTAGAAACGGGTTTCAGGGTTTTTCAGAATTCAACCCCTAAGAGGGAGATGGGGTGACAAAGTCTAAAAATCAAAGCACATACTAAACCGCAGAGTCTAGAGATTCCAAATTTGGCACATATGTTCCTTAAGTGGTCTAGGGGTACACTAAGAAAGGGTTTTTCAAAAGTCACCCCCTAAGGGGGTGAAACGGACCTCTAAAGTTTGTATGGGGAAACAAGATTAATTAGACTATTTAATTAAAAACTTCACAGGAGTACTCTTAATGATAAATGAGTTTCAGGTTTTTTCAGAATTCAACCCCCAAGAGGGGGAAATGGGGTGAGAAAGTATAAAAATCAATGCACAGCCCAAACCGCTGAGTCTAGAGATTCCAAATTTGGCACATACGTTCTTTATGAGGTTAAGGGGTGCAATAAAAAAGGATTTTTCAAAATGTACCCCCTAAGGGGATGAAACGGGAGTTGAAAGTTTGTATGGGGAAACAAGATTAGGTAAGACTGTTTTATTCGAAACTTCACAGGAGTACTCCTATCGATAAATGAGTTAACATTTGTGTTTCAGGTTTTTTCAGAATTAAACCCCTTTTTTTTTTTCGGATGGTAAATCATGAAATGACTTCTCCCGGTCTGGGCGGAGCAGGAGGGAGTGTCAGACTTTTACTGACTAAAACCCATCCATGTTCCTTCATCGCCCTTTGTGTTCCGGGGCCACGGTATCTCTTTAGAACAGTCCCGCGACCCCGGCAGGCATCGGTCCTTGCGGACCCCTTCCTTTTTGCTGACTCACTTTGAGGCGCGCGTGGAACACGCACGCGCCGCCGACACGGCCTGTCGTCATGAGACGGACGGACAGCGAGCTAGCCCATAGCCCACCGTCCACAGGCCCGAGAATTCAACCCCTAAAGGGGGAAATGGGGTAACAAAGTCTGAAAATCAACATCGGTGTTTTTTGTATCGGGTCGGGTGTGTTACAAAAACAACGATTTTAAGATTTAATGTAGCGGCCTAAAATACCATCATCATCCCCTGTTGGGGTGCGATGGGGTTGAAATGTCTAAAAATCAGTATGGGTGTCGATACCGAGATTATCAGGGGTGCTGATTACGAATATGGCATTTATTTTGAGATCCAGAAGACGACGGATTCGACTTCTATACAGGGTTATTTTTGATTTATTGTGATGATTGTGATAACAGTGATGATGATTGTGATAATGATGATGATGGCGATGATTGTGATTACGATGATAATGGTTGTGATTACGATGATGATGATTGTGATTACGATGAAAATTATTGTGATAACGATGATGATGATTGTGATACTGATGATGATGATTGTTATAACAGTGATGGTGATTGTGATGGTTATGGTTATTGTGATAGTAATGGTGATAGCGATGGTGATGTTGATTGTGATGGTGATTGTGATGGTAAAAGTGATTGTGAATGTGATAGTGATGGTAATTGTGATGGTGATTGTGATAGTGATTGTGATTGTGACAGTGATGGAGATTGTGATTATGATGATAATGGTTGTGATTACGATGATAATGATGATGGTGATTGTGATGGTGATGGTGATGGTTATTGTGATTGTGATTGTGATTGTGATGGTGATGGTGATGGTGATAGTGATGGTGATTGTGATAATGATGGTGGTTGTGATAGTGATGGTGATTGTGATAATGATGATGATTGTGATAGTGATGGTGATTGTGATAATGACTGTGATAATAATGGTAATTGTGATGATAATAATTGTGATGATAATAATTGTGATGATTATGAAATTTGGCACATAGATAGTTCATAACCTGGATTAACACGTAGGACACTATTTATCTCTTTAATATGATCCAGTCCGGCGAAGCCGCGGGCAACAGCTAGTATAATACTAAAGAGATTGAATCTATACAATGCAAAGATAGTTGTACAATCTTCAGCAGCTCCAACAATACAATTTAATGCTATCAATTTATGCGCCCCTGTCCTTGTAGAGCAGGACCAGCATTGAGCCAAGCATTTTATCAGCGATATAATCGCTCAACTTGTAATATGCTTACTTACATAGTGTGCGTTTAATGCATGTTTTAAATTTCGTCTCATTCAGTTCAAGAATACTTTGTGGAATTTTATTATAGCATCTCAAACAGTACCCCATGAAAAATGAGTCCACTTTATGATTTAAAGAAACCGAAAACAATTTTTTCCAAGTATGAGACCTAGACTTTCCCCGCCGTAAACGCCTGGCAGTCTTGACATGGATAACGACACTATCGCAAACTTTCGATCGCTAAAATAGCAATGAAAAAGTTAGGTTGAAATAACGATGCTTGCGGGAAATGCAAGTCTCTACTTCCAACATGCGATTCAAGCATCGTTATTAGAACCGATTTTTTTAGTAAGTAATTAGCGATGGAAAGTTTGCGATTTTGTCGTTATCTGTGTCGAGACTGGATTGCAATTTTTATCTAAATCGTTTTAACCGTTTTCGAGAACGTGATTACAAATATTTTTAATCATGTAAAATACAAAGATGCCAGATACGACACCTCGATTGTTTAACAAGTTTTAATTTTATGAAAAAAAAATAACTGCATTTAAAGCGGCTTCAGAATGATAGAAATCAGAATATTTTTAGAAGAAATAAAGTCTAACATACCTGTAAAACAGAGCTGTTTAGGTACAATAATTGCAATTGTCTTTTTTCTCTGTGCACTATAACACTAGTTCCCATTTCTCCGGCATTTAAAACAAAACATAGCGAGTTTAGTAGTACTGTGAATGTCAAAATATTAGGTAAAGTTAGCATTGTGCGTCTGCAACGATCACAGTGGAGAGGGGTACTAAAGACAATGAAGTTCACACGTGTACAATTACGTTATGCAAAGGAAATCGATGGAACCCGTTAAATGATTACGAAATCGAGAAGAATGGTATGAATTTTATAGTAATTATTTGCTTGATATATATTCGTCTATATTAATACTCTATTAAAAGTATGATTTCAAATAAGCTTTGATAGAAAAATTACCAAAAATTCATCATCGGCCTAACCTAATGTTTTTGTTTTGAGATTTGAGTTTCTTGAACAATTGGGACAGGATTAAATGATTTAGTATAAAACACAAAAATAAGTTTTGATATTTTATTTTATTTACTAGTAGGTACAAAGATGTCTTATTTAAAATAACAAATAAAAAAAATAAAAACTAAGCTTAGGTAAGCTAAGCTATAAAATGTGTATCTATTCATACACGAAATCTCATAAGGACTCATCATTATGAACAACTTTTATGACAAACCCTTTATTATTATTTTTTATTTTTTCGGATGGGAAATCATCAAATGACTTCTTCCGCTCTGGGCGGAGCAGAAGGGAGTGTCAGACTTTTACTGACTAAAACCCATCCATGTTCCTTCATCGCCCTTTTTGTTCCGGGGCCACGGTATCTCTTTCGAACAGTCCCGCAACCCCGGATGGGACTAAACACTGAATCGCGAAAAAAAAAAAAAAACTGTTGTTCCCTACAATATAAATTATGTTCGCATTAACTCGTCAAAATGTATGGAACAGCTGATTTTTTTTTCGCGATTTAGGCTTTGGTCCCATAGTAAAAGTTGTTCATAATGATGAGTACAATGACCCCTTAATGAGATTTCGTGTACGTATAGATACACCTTAAATATTGTAATTTTGTTTGCAATAAAGAATACAATAAGAATAAGATTTAAAAAAAGTACGTAAAAATATTTGCTCACTATCTTTCAAACACGAAACTAGGTAAATCCGGATAGCAAGCGATTCCAGGTAGCACATGTAATACGTACATTTTAAGGTATTGTCTCGTGACCGTTTCTTGTTGGATAAACATATTAGTGTGGCGGTAGGCGGAGTCATGTGACTTCGAGATTTAAAGATAAAGCTGTGTTCATCATGGTGCAATCAGGGCTATCAGGACACTTGCGCGAACCCACTTGCAAAATTTTCCTCGCATTGTCGTTCTACAGAGTAAACCTTAGTGGCCATTAAGTCGCGCAAAAGTCCATCAAAGATCTACAAATAGAAAACATCTATAAAGACCATTATTTTTAAATTATATGTAGGTTGAATGTTCCGAGCTGCTGTGATCAATATCCATTTTGATATTGATCACAGCAGTTCTTGATTATAATTTCTTACTTATTTTTCTGATCTTGTTTGCGGGATGAACATAACCAGATACCGCACAATATAGAGAGGTTTGAAAGGAGAAATGGAAGGCCTTTGCCCAGCATTGGGACAAATGACAAGCTAAGAAAAAAATAATTGAAGTAGACCATTTAAAGTAGACGCTCCCATAAGAAATTCAGGCTTCATTCAGTTAATTAATAAAATTAAAATACGTAAGTTACAAGAAAAAACATTGGTTCAATTCCATCCGCCAGAGTACCCAAATCTACATCGCAGTATGAACTCAACCTTATAATGCCAGCTACAGTCAAACGGGTGCATTGACACCTTTTCCATCAACAAGACGTTGATACGCGAAGCCGACAAACGTGGAAAATGTGACTCCCTACCTGCTTCCTGAATGGTTGGTTCATGATCAAAACTTAATCCGGAAAAATGGGGTAAGATACCTAAAGTTGTAAAGATTTTTTAAAGGTAGGTAGAGAATTGTCATTGGCTTTTTTCTTTAGTGAGTTTATGATTTTGTAAATTGGTCTTTTCATGAAATGGCTAAAGAAAAACTATAAATTAAAAAGGGGGTAGCTAACTCACTTGGAAGAGCACTATGTTAACTATCTTAATTAAGTTATAAATCAAAGTAAATTTTAAGTCTACCAAACTATGAGTCTACTAAAAGTGCAGTGTCATTATTTTCTGAATTCAATTATGTTCTAAATATTGCGTCATTTAAGTAACAGAACAAAATCCAGTTTCAGCTGGATTAGTCCGGCCTTGCTGGTGATCGCAGTGTGTGTAGCCGCTGACGACGAAGAGAAACACAAAGCGATGGTGATGAAGCGGCAGATCAACAGTTTACCTCTAGTATATCCCCAAGGAGGAACTTATAAGGTACGAAATCAAATTATGGGGACCTACCAGTCTTATCCCGGTTGGAGCAAATGTTTGTGTGATGAGCATGGACATTTGTTTCCGAGTCAAGGATGTTTATATTTATAATAAGTATGTATTTACAAACAAAAAGTATCTATGTAGTATATCAACTATCTGGTGTCTACGACACAAGCCTCGTTGCTTAGTGTGGCACTGGATGGCGCTGTGTGTTAATGTCCAGCGATATTTTTTTATTTATTTATTGGCTACTCATTCAATGATCATAACAAACTCACAGGTTTCCCAAAGAGGTTTAGTTATAATGTTCACCTATAATGATTCAACTAACCTTGTTGTTGTTTGTTTTTCCTAATACCTATTGTATGCACGTCATGCGACGAATAAATAATTTTTCTATTTTCTTTCTTCTAATGTGTCTAAGTTTTGTGTGATTGAGTGTATATTGCCTAGTATAGAAATTAATTCATCTTTTATTTATAAAAGATGAATAAGTATGCTCATCAGTAATAATGAACGTGATCGTAAATAAATCTATGATAAATCAGCCGTTGTCACGATTAAAATCACTCCGTACCTGAGATAATATGTTCAGAGGGCAGCATAATTAAAATAGTAATAACTATGATAGGTAGTGTGAAAAGCAGCACTTTATCTTTGACAGCTAACCCACTCCATAAGGAAGCAGCCGTGGTTGAGAAGTCTTAAACAGTGAACTGGACATGAATCTTTCTTCATCTGCCTAGCCTTTTCCCAACTATGTTGGAGTCGGCTTGCAGTCTCTTGCAGTATTTCACATGGAGCGACTGCCTATCTGACCTCCACAATCCAGTTACAACTGGGTAATAAGATATCCTCTGGTAAGACTGGTTGTCCGACTTTCGGGCCACTGACTAGCTGTAACGACTGTCAAATGTCTACATATGACAGCCTGGGCCAACAGCTTAACGTGTTTTCCAAGGCACAGAGGAAACTCGGTATGCAATGGGTGGTCACCCACCCACAGACCAGCCTAGGCAGCGCGGCACAATCTAAAGATAAGTCCGAGCGGCTGTTATTATTTAGCCACGAGCTCCACTCATGTGTTTCGAGGGATCCAATAAAAAACATCCTACTAATATTAGAAAAGCCAAAGTTTGTGTATATGGGTTTGGATTTTTGTTATTCTTTCACGCAAAAACTACTGAACGGATTTGGATGAAATTTTGCACACAGATAGTTTATAACCTGGATTAACACATATGATACTTTTTAATCCGGTAGTAAGATTCCATGGGACAATTATCAAACTTCACGCGGGCGAAGCCGCTGGCAGAAGCTAGTTTTTCATAAATTAACTCTCATCTCCTCTCTCTTCAGCTCATCGTAGGCTTCTCAGCGCCCATCCATGCAGAAGACTACATCAGCTTAGCCTTCGCAGCCAACTTCCAATACCAATACGTGCAGTTCGCGAACATAACCCAGCTGTCGCAGTACTACTTCATCAAGACCGTGTCCAGAGAACAGAGGGAAGCTGATGTGGCTGCCAGGAGGGATGAGAGGCTCACGTTCTATACTGCTGTCGCCGATATGTTGAAGTCGTGAGTGTATTTAGTACTTATTTGATGAAGTAGTCTCTCTATCAAGTTCCAAACGTGTTTTAGGAAATTCATTTTTAAAACAAACACAAAGTTCAGTTTGCGATACGACTTAATTTTTTTAAAGGTTTTTTACTTTTAGCCAGTGTAAATTAAGTTGAGTAATTTTTAAACCCACTTTACTGTGAGACTGTGACAGTTAGTTAGTTGCCATAGTGGTGAAAGGATTAGCCAGTCAGCGTGGGTGCTCGCTGACTACCCAGGATGCGCCAAACTCGTGGCTCAGTTCTAGGCTGACACAATTTAGATGGACATCGACACGCCAAGAAGAATAAAAAGCTGATATTCGCTTAAAGAGGAAACAATATCAATCGGAAATATGGCCGGTTCACTCTGTTTATTAAAAACTCCAAAAGAAAGGGGTTACTTAGGTAACCCCTTTCTTTTGGAGTTTTTAATAAAAACGTTTTTTTACGTTTTTAAGGAAAACGTGACAATAGGTCATGTAATTATTATGTCTTGTTCAGTAGCCGATCATAATTACCACACTTGACATGTGCTACTTCAATAATTTTCAGAAAAGGTGTAAATGGTGAGGAGTGCGTGTACCGAGCAATTTGTGAGGCTGCGCAGTATCCTGTAGAAGAAGAAGGCCTGGTTGGAGAGATAATACACATACTGCTGACGTAAGATAACACATACCATAATTATAGTTATTATCACCATAGGCAATTGCATGTGGATGAGATGAGAATGCTAAGCGGGATGTGTGGTGTAACGCAAATGGATAAAGTAAGGAATGATTACATAAGAGGACGTCTGAAAGTGACGTCGACAGAAAAGTTGAGTGGTAATTGGTTGTCGTGGTATGGATATGTGATGAGGAGGAATGAGGAAAATGTTGAGTATGAATGTAGATGGCTATATGAGTAGAGGAAGACCAAAGAAACGATGGATGGACTGTGGTGGCGCCTTACACCAACTACTTGGGCGGAATATAAAAATGTTTGCGTTTATCCCAGACGCTGGGAGCTGGTTGATTAAATAGTGGACTGTATTATTGCGGGGGGTTGTAAAAGTACGTGGTAGGTCTGACCTTGCAAATGCGACACGAATTAGGACGACGAACTTGTGAACATGGACCAAGGAATTTGGCAGGAAACATGCAACACCACTGACCTGTAGATTCACCGTCTTCAATATCTGTCCTCTGTGTCGGTTGGCAGAGGGTTCGAGTCCTTGCTGAGTTCAGGGCAGCGCACGAGGGGGCGCGCAGACGCCTTTCACCACATAAACACGCACTTTCCGTAGTGTTTTTGACAATAGTTCGTAAATGCACTCGCGGCAATTCGCAAACCGTAAATTAGTGATAAATTAATAAGGGAGCATGTTCTTAGTTACGCTACTCTCGTTCAAGTGGACGAGGGTCTTCATACAGTCACCGTCGGCGGTGACAAGGACAGCGATAGTCCAGGTGTGCATGTGGGAAAAGGATGGGATATGATAGGATAGTGACGCATTTTGCAAGTCATTTCTACTTCTACCCTACAATGAAAATTATGAACGAATACGAAATCCAACAGACTGTGTGAAAGATGACATGGCTAGAAAGGAGGTGACTGCTGAGATAACGAGTAGGTAATAGAGAATAGAGAAGTATGGAAGAAAAAGACATGCTGCGCCGACCCCAAATAAGTTAAGTGATGAAGGCAGGATAATGATGATCACTATGGGCAACCACGAAGAATTTCTAAACTGTTTGAAGAAAACTCAGTAGGTACTTGGGTTTTAAACCGACTTCAACCAAATACTGATGTTATGCGTGCGTTAAGTTCCCAAGAAAGATCCAGAAAGATCCATTCAGAAATTATGAAATTCTCCAACGAGTTAAATCATGAACTTTAAATAAACGGATGAAATTAAAATTATCTGATTATTGGACTGTCAATCTCCGTTCAGGTCAGTGATCGCGTTGTCTCCAATGTGAATGTTTTACAGTTAATTAAGTATCAGCTTTAAATAATGTGTAAATATGGCGTCTGTTACGAAATAATGAAAAGCCGATTTTAACATTCAACAAGAGTCTTGATAGAAGCTAAACCGACTTACTACCATAAACTATATGACGGGAATACAAGTTGTTTACTATCTAAATCTAGAATTTGTTTAAGCTAAAACATTTCGAAAATTGTACCATAAAGAAGTTAGCAAAAAATGCATAAGTGGTTTTGCCAATGTTTGTTAATCTCTTATTCTGAATCGCTAAATGTTTTAACTGGACTCCTATCACATTACAGCTTCACCCGTTTGGAGTTCAGAAATTACTGGAACGTTCAGACTACCAGGATAAAACTTTGTTTCTAACTCGGTGTGTTAGGATCCTGGGTCTTGCGCACTGTGGCGCAAATTTTCATATCAAGGATGGTCAACGCCGCTCAACATAACCTAGGCACCTACCTTAGCATTTCTTCTACTTTCATGTCAACCTATTTCATGAACCTATTCCGCACATTTCAGGCCCGACTACGGAAGGACGCCTTTTGATGAAAAAGATGAAGACTGGGAAGATTTAATGGGAGCATACAACGATGCAGCAGTAGCTGGCCGGCAGATGTTCAACTGTGCATCTGTCTACTCTGAATGCCCTGAGGGTCAGGGGCTCATGGAAATGTTCAGTATTCTGAGGGATGAATGAGGAAGCTATGGATTATTATTGTTTAATTTGTCTACTGGGTGAAGGTGCCTTTAAAATATTATGTAGTATTGCGTTTTGTAGATGGTCCTTTGTTGTCGAAAGTTGTAACGATTAATTGGATTTAATATGGATATTTTCAGAAATTAGTATTGTTCCTAATACTGTGACTAGATTGGGCACAATTAAAAAAATAGTTGAAGACGATGAATGTACGAGTACTTTGTTTTTCTTTTGAATCATTTAAAGTTACCGTCGTCATTATTATGAAACCGTTTATTAAAAAAATATGAGTAGTAACGTTTAGAACGCCTGAATATTTTTTGTAGAAATAATAAGTTGCAACTCAACCGCAATTCATCTCAAAGCTTTGGTCTTCAAAACCCCAAAACAAATAACTAACTTAAAACCAGCAATGTATCTCCGAGATAAGACCAAAATACCAAACATGTGGTTCAAAAGAAACGTCTGGACGAGCAGTAATCCTGAGCAGTACCGGTTATAAAGTGTCTCTAGCAAAGCCGGGCTGTTTGCCCGAACCGCTGCTTGCGACAAATTAAGTAAATCTCATATGTGAAGCTGGTCACGTACAGGCGATCTTTTCCTTACAATATTTACATTGACTTAGTGGTCTTTCAACTATCGGTTCTCGATTGCATTTAGTTAAAACTGTTTGCGTTAGGATGTTGGCTGGTTGATTTGTTTGTTTGTGGTTTTTATGTTTATTTAACTTTTAAAATACAAAAGCCGTTAAAGTTTCTGATCTGAGAATCGATCTAGGTGACATCAAGACTGTATAGCTAAACTGGTTTCATGTGGTATGCAAGTGGTAGGAGGGTTTGGCTATGGTTTTTATTGCCAAGAATTTAGATTCGCAGATAGGACTTAAAAAGTTTTTTATTTTACCATTTTTAGTTGTTCCCAAACAAATATTTGCCATGAATTTATTTGACATTGTTAACGATACATGTCATAGTAATAGGCGTATCCCCAATATATGGAACTTAACATACCTTTTTTTTTCGTATGGGAAATCATCAAATTACCCCTCCGGCTCTGGGCGGAGCGGAGCGGAGTTTCAGACTTTTACTGACTAAAACCCATCCATGTTCCTTCGTAGCCCTTTGTGTTCCGGGGCCACGGTATTTCTTTCGAACAGTCCCACAGCCCCGGCAGGCATCGGCCCTTGCGGACCCCTTCCTTTTGCTGACATCTCATTGAGGCGCGCGCGGAACACGAAAGCGCCAACTTAGCATACCTAACTGTCGAAATCTGGGTGTATTGTTCACATCTGCGTACCCACTCAGAGCATACAGGCGTGATGTTAAGTCATGATGTTGTATAAACAATAAACATCCAAGCGAAAGATCACGGCAGATTTGCCGTCTATTTTTGAAGAGTTCCATTGTATATCTCCGAAGATCAGCATCATCTGATGTTCACAAAATTTAAATGCGACCACACGGGACGCACCAGCTTTCAAATAAAAAATAATCATTAAAATCGGTTCACCCAGTCGAAAGTTCTGAGGTAACAAACACAAAACATAAATAAAAAATACATTCGAATTGAGAACCTAGTCTTTTTGGAAGTCGGTTGAAAAGTGTGACCGATGATTGTGTTAAATGGGTGACCAGGAATATAATAATAATTCTGTCGGCTGGGCTCATTCGCCCCTTCTAATGCAGATTAGAAAAATTGTATTTATTTTAATAGTTAATAATAATATCTAGCTTTTTGGTGTGTTTGAATAAAAACCATGTTTCACTTTATTAAATCCCACTTCTAAGTATCATGCAATCTATCTCAGGAAATGAAAAATGCCAGTATTTTACTCGACTAAAAATAGTGATCTCCCCCAGGGCCCATTGGGTAATCAGTTCAATAGTAGCCGATTTAGACGCCTCGAGAATTTATTGAGTGGTCCAGTGGTACCTAAACCGATTTATTTTGTGCTTACCACGCACTGAGCTTTCATTAGTCCAGTCCTCGGCGTAGATAGAGAAGGGGATAGGGTGATTGTAGTGGTGTGAGAGAGATGGGCATAGATTTATTTGCATGTAGTAATGGTTTCGTCCTGCCCTTGCATGTTATTTTGCCTTGCTACCCTTAGGATTTCTTCATTTACTACAAGTGAACTGCAGAGTAAGGTCTTACAATTTATTCGCCCTTATAAATAATTATTAGGTACATTTTATATTAAATTTTATTATATTTTATTTTGAGAGCAGCGGTGGCCCAGTGGTGGCGGCCCCGACTTACGAACAGTAAGTCGTGGGTTCGAACCCAGACAGGCGCATTACTTTGTGTAATTTATTTCATCACCACTGCTCTCAAAACGGTGAAGGAAAACATCGCGAGGAAACCGGCATGTCCTAGAACCAAAAAAATCGAAGACATGTGACATCTACCGAACCGCACTGGGCCCGTGTGGTGGATTATAGCCCATTCCCTCTCATAGAGAGGAGGCCTGTGTCCCAGCAGTGGGAACATTAATAGGCTGATGATGATGATGATGATGACATTTTATATATATTTTTTTCTTTTTTTTTTATCAAGGCCTAGGAAGAATCACTACGTTTCAACACCAGCGAATATTATGAGATTTCTTTGTCACGTAAATTTGACTTAAATGTTTTCGAGAAAATAGCTCACATAATCCTGAAATGATTGTTGATCTTGACTGTTTTTCTTTGATTTCCGTTGATGGTGACTTTTTGATTTGATTTTATATTTATGAGGATGTTTATTATCACAGTAGCATTGCATTACAAAGTAACGCCTCATTCCATTACTTACATCAATATTCATGATATACAGAGATATACAATGGCCTAAGGTCGTTATTCGGGCATACAATATTCAAACCCTGGACGGCTACTGTTGCTGCACACTCAATTTATGTACATCAACAACGTAACAACTAGAATATTTTACATAAAACCTGCAGTGAAAGTAAACTAGAATTCCGTGCGAATAATTTAATTAAAAATGGCTGTAGTCGTCGAGCGGGCATCCGGGAACAGCTTGTTAGTGCTATATTTATTATATGACGTCATTAGGTAAGACGAGCTTCTCATTCTTGGGTGTCAGTTTTTTTGCACGGACTTGTATTTTTTTTAGGTGTTTTGAGAAAAATTCTCCTCCTTTCTATACAATTTGTCAATTGTATGTTTAATAAAAACAAAATATATATAATTTGTTCTTTCGAATACTATTTTTGTAAAGTGCGTTTTATTTTCGCATGTATCAAGAAAGTAATTTTTTTTTTTTTTTTTTGCCCTCCCATTAAGGCGAACTACCGCAATGTGGGTCTCCCAAATTTAATACAGAAGAGGATAAAAATATTTTTCAATTACTAGTTGAGATTTGTGTGTTGATGGTAGATCATCTAACTTGGCCATAAGCTTTACCAAGTTGTACCATGTCTCCAGATTTTCCTTCTCTCTGTTTTTAATCAACTAATTACAGTATGTTCTAACTTCTTGTCGTCATCTTGCTAGACAATACAGTATTAGGCTTGCTATGCACTTGCTCTGAGCGACGTTGAAATGATAAAGGACAATTTTGCAAACTTCGTGGTCTCCGCCGTGTCTGAACACATACTTAATCGTTTTTAACGGTATTCCTTCTTGAGATGACGTCATTGAAGGTCAATTAAAGGTTAACACAAAAATATAAATGAGGGAGTATTTTTTAATTTTGACTAGAAATAAATGATTAGGGACCTTATTTCTCGAAATCGTTTTGCAATTAGCAAAATTATTGTAAAATTTACAATCCATCGCTCTACTGCTTTATCAACAAGTGCAACTTCGATCAACAATTAGAATTGTTGATCGAAGTTGTGCAACGGATATTGCTGAATCGAATGTGCAGACTCGAAAAAATATGTAGCACCCCTTAAGTGTGTAGACATGTAGGTATATACATATTTATGTAAGCAGTAACAGGTTGCCATTAATGTGTAAATTCCCATCATTTAATCCCAGCCCAGCATCAGGGGAAAAATAAAGTATGGAAATTACTTTTAAGGACGCAAATCTGTCTATTACACTCTGAAGGGTCATAGATCCTCTTGGTAGCTACCTATTAATAATAGTTTTTTGTAAATAATGTACCAAATCCGTTTTATTGATGAGTTCCTGAAAGAAACTGGCAACCTAGAAATTGCTAGGGAACTTATAAATGAAGTCAATCTTTTATGGATTAGGAACAGTTGTTACTTTTATTTATTTTATGAAATCCAATTATATTAAATCTATACTAATACTAGCTGATGCCCGCGGCTTCGCCCGTCCGCTAATTATATACTAAAACCTTCCTCTTGAATCACTCTGTCTATTAAAAAATCCGTCTCAAAACCCGCATCAAAATCCGTTGCGTAGTTTTAAAGATCTAAGCATACATAGGGACAGACAGACAGACGCGGCGGGGGATTTTGTTTTATAATATATAGTGATTACAAAAGAAGTAAAATTTGTTTGTAAGTTTGTGTGTAGGGTAATCTCCGGAACTCATGATTCAATTTAAAAAAATCTTTCACAGGCAGAAAGCTACATTATTCGTGAGAGTTATAGACTAAATTACAGGTCATTCATATCATATCTACAAATCATGCATATAGCCGAGCTATCACAATTTATGCGGACGGCGTCGCGGGCGAAGTACTAGTGATTTATAATACTATTTCATATAAATCATTTATTATTCTACTCAAACTTAAGATTTAAATTATTTAAACAAGAGAACGTTGGATGACTTGTATCCCGACTACAGTCCACCACTTTTGACTTAGGTTCAAAGTCAAACATCGGTATACAGAGAGACGTCCAGGAACGAAAATGGGCATGATGAGCGGGAAACTCCACAATCCTCAGCAGTTCTGTTGTGCCATTTGTCTGTGGCTGATGACTGTTGCCTGAAAACAGAATAATATTACTTTTAGTATTATGGAGCTACTTAACTAAATAAGATTTTTTAAATTTTAGGATAATTCAAATTATAATATATAATAAATGGTCAAAGCTATTACATAAATAAAAGTAATTATTTAAGATACGATTTTTATTCTGTACTTTATTAATTTTGAAGTTGAACTGTCAAAAGTAAGAATTCTAAACTTTATTTTCTTTTTCTTACTTCGTTTAAAATTATTGTTTATTGCTTTAACTTAAGTAGATGCGGGTGTTACTATTCTTTTTTGTTTTCGATAACATAGAGATTTTACAATATTTTATAAAACTTATAATTTCTAATAGCAATAACATTCTGATTCAAAATCTAATTCCCAGAAATAATGTTTCAACAGAACCTTTAACTTTTCAACCAAACCCACATTATAATTTCCGAACGTGAATGTCCATTTTAGCGTAAAATTCGCCCGTAATTTCATTTCAGCGTTTCAACGGGCGTCACTTAAGAACATAATTTCATTAAAAATGTCATTTCATATTACCTGAAAACCATTTTTAAAAGTTTGTGGTATATTTTTCGCGGTTCAGGGATCGTTTCCATTTCACAAATGGCTCGGCGGACGCACTGGAAGCCATTCAGGCCGTTCCTAGGGCAATCAATTTGTTTTTGGTGAATGTTTATGGTATTTTATGAATTTATATTGACGTGTATGTGGAAGGGGATAAAGTGGGAGTGCTGTAAATAAGGTTTTAGTTTAGTTAAGTAAAATTTCCTTTTGGGGAAAGCATGTTGTGTCATCATAATCATATTTCTGCCCTTGTTCCATGTTACTTGGGGTCGGTTTTTTCTTCCAGGCTCCTCTGTCAACCGTCACGATATCATTTACTGCTTTTTTTTTTTTTGCTTTTTCTTTTTTTTACTGCATCGTGCTGAGTGGTTTAACCTGTTTGTCGCACTCACGACATGCTAGCTGTCAACTTCTTTTTTTCTTGTTTCTGTTCCGTTCTGTTATATGTTAAACGTCTTATATGCTTTGTACCTGTGTTTTACACATCTTTTTTTTTCTTTCATATCATTCCTCACACAATCCACCTATCGTTTCGGGTCTTCCTCTCTCTCTCCATCCATTTATATTTATCACTCTTTTAGTCACAAGCAATTCGTCCCTCCTTAGCACAAACATGTTGTGTCTATCGGTTAAAATTTTCCTAGTTGAACGGTGCAAGTATCGTAGGCAGGCAGACCAATAAATAAATAAATAATGTCGTTTATTAAATAAAGGCAGAACTAACAAAACAAGAAAGCTGTGACTTCTAGTTTACTAATTAAGCATTCCAGTCCCAAAATATACTGCCATTGTAGTTTGGTCAGGTTATATGGTCAGTAAGAAGTGAGGATTAATTATTTTCATCTAAAGGGTGTGAAAAACCTTTTAACGAAGTTGAAAATCACTTATTCTCCCCATCATTGCGATATTTTTTTTGTTGTACACCATACCTGGGAACCTTCTAGTTACGGAGATATTGGGGGTCAAAGTTCCAACTTTTTGCCTATTATTTTTTTAATCCAAGTTTTTAATGTAAGATTTTTACTTTAAACACCTCCACGGCCCCCGCACTATTCAATCCGTCCATTAGCACAATGTTTTGAGTGTGGTTCATTGAGTTCTACCACAAAACATGATTTTTCACCCCAAAATAAAAGTCGTTTCCCAGCAATAATTTAGTTACTTTGTTTGAAGTACAGAATGCTTGGTTGACGGCTTCGTGATGAGATTGCTTACACCCTGTATTTATTATTTATATGAAAGAAAACTAACGCAAGTAAGTATGTATTTATAAAGAAAGGAAATACATCTCTTTACTACAGGATTCCTAAGCTATCTATGGATTTACGCCATTTGTATAAGCTGTTAACAGTCTTTCGGGTGCGGCGACCAAAAACAAACAGATATTTATTGACCTCCATACAAAAACGAGGGCAGGAGTTCGAAAAACATGGAAAGCTGTGACATTTATAACAAGAGGCAATAATTTATCTTAAAAGTGGAGAGAAGAGAATGTGAGGCAACCCATAGGGGATAATAAAGCACTAATGGAGAGAGAGAGAGAGAGAGAGGTAGGTCAATGAAAGGATGGATGGATTGGGTGCGGAATGATATGAAAGAAAAATTAGCAAATGATGCCGTGGGGTCTGGCAGGGGAAAATGCAAGAAGAAAACGTGTTGCGGCGACCCCAAATAGAATCGGGACAAGGGCCTTTTTAAGAAAAAACAATTTTCAGGATCTTCGAATTTGTCTTTGATCAACCGTACATGCTGGTAGGCATTCAATAAGGAATAATTGAGCAGCGCAGACAAAATAAGAAGCTTATATTTCGTTGAGAAGAAAAAACGTATTTAGTAATGAAATGCGGGTCGGGTCTTACCTGTCCAACAGAGTCTCCGTATGACTATAAATAGTTCTTCTGTGTATGAAATGGTTCCGATAAGGATGGAAGGTATCTGGTGGAGCATCCCAATTAATACGAAACCCGAGGGCTTGCGCGAAGATCTGGTTCCAGGGGACGATGTTAACTTTGAAGTTGAAACGAAGCTGAAAAATGTTAAAGACATTACAATTTTTAAATCTTTGCATTAAACAAGCAAGGTTGACATAATTAGTGTGAGATGTAACTGCCTGGCTCTAGTCCATAATTGGCTAGTTCAAATGTATGAAAGAAAGAGGACAAGTAATGGCGGAGTCTATCATTTTAAACTAGTTATGATGTTTACCACTACTGACCATGGAGATCATACAAGTCCGAAAATTCCACAGTTTGCAAAGCATAGGAAGTATCATTCTCGGTAGGTAGAAGAAAGTTACTCAATGTGGTGGTATAAAATAAATATGGTAAGAAGCAGGTATACATATATCACGTATTCAGTACATCATTCTGAACCCATGAAACACACACATACATATACACAACACATACAAGAACATATACCTTTTTCATCAGTAACAATAAAAAAAAACATCTATTTCGTACAAAAGTGTGGTACCTACACTGTCAAGATATTATTATGGTATATGGTACAGTTAATTTTGAAAAACAAAATACCGATGAAAAATTTCGGTGTGTGTTTAAATGTCGGTGTCCTTTCCAACCCTGTTTAGGAAACATATTGTGAAATTATATAAAAAAGGTAATACTTACGAAGAAATGCGTCATATTCTTGAAACTGAGGTACCTTCTGTGACGATGATTTGTAGACTCATTAGCCTTACCGAAGTCTATAAGCATGAACACTACAAAACAAACATAGCACACCGCACACACATGAATGTATTTGTACATTTTGTTGCAAGAAAGGTACCTAATACTAATTAAAAGCAAAAACAGGATTCTATTAATGGAATTAAAAGTTTGATACCCGCTTCAATTAAGCAGGCAGTTACAGTACAATTTACTTCATCGTTACCATTTATGTATATTGTTTTAAACTTGAGTTCTAATAATAAAATATGGGCCAATGATTTTGGCCTGTCTGGTATTTGGTTCAAATTGTGTTCACTGTCTCACTTATACTTTTATTTAAGTCAATGAGTATTGCGATTTATTTGGTTAAAATAAATTCCACTTTTATCAAGATGTTCACTGATTCTGGCTTCTTTATAATTTTTTTTTTTTACCTAATATCTTTGTTAATAATTTTAGTGTCTATCACATTTTTGGCCAGTACTGTTTTTTTTTCGACACAATTTTCGTTTTTCACAACACACTGTAAAGGTGAGGTGTAACATAGAAATAATAAAAGCGACAATATTCGTACGAGGCCTTCATACGACTCTAAACGGGGTCATATTTGATGTATTGTTTATCAACAATTATTGTGTTTGGACAACGTAAACTAGTTTATTGGATGTGGGTTGAGTTGGCTAGTGTTTTAGAATGTAGTAAAGAAAGCGTGAATTGTTTAAAGATAAGGGTCGAGTTATACTTTAGCATCTTGGGGATATATTATTATTATGTGTTTTTCAGTCTGCATTATTAAGCTTTTTTTTTGAATACATTATGAGTCTTGATAATGGATCAAAAAGGTGTCTGAACCCGATCAAGGTCTTTGCTAAGAACTGAATCATTCAATTTTAAATAAGTACATGGGGCTATGGGGTCCCAGTGGGCCCACCTAGTATTTCGGGATATCGCTAAGCGGTAGGTCGACTCTTCATGTGACCAGAGGGCTGGCCTTTTTTTTGGCCAAATAACCAGCATTGCTATCCAACGTGGCAATGCTGCCAGCCTTCTGGGCACTTTTTATTTGTTTTTTTTTTTTTCGATGTGGACTAATTTTTTGACTTCCTTTAATTATTTTCCCATTTTGATACTTGCAAATATTTTTACAATAATTTTTAGATATATTTAGAGTTTGTAAATAATGTTCATACTGAATTTTACTCGTAAATTCAGCTAGCTCACTTCTTTGCTAGTGAATTATTAGCTTAGTTTCTATTCATTTATCAATATTTTATAATTTTATCATGTAACCTTTCAAATGTGTAAGTGTGCACACTGTCTACTTTTGAGTCGTGAAACGTCATAACAAGATATTAACACATAATATAATTTTGAAATTTATTTATTGCAAACTTTGACAAAATAAACATTGATTCACAGAACTTTAAAGTCAAGCAAGATCAGTGTAAGGAGCCACTTGTATCAGCGATAAGGGACATGTAGACAGTGAAGTATTACAATCTTCTGTGGTTGTATTGTGCCATCGTTCAGTTGATGATGATATTCTCCTGAAACACCAAATACATGAATAAATAAATTAGAGAATTGTATGAAAGGAAGAACATTAAGTTGTAGAGACAGTCAAAAGACTGGATCTTGACGTAACACTTTCAGAAATTAAATTATAAGTAAAGAATTCTTAGTTGGATTATTTAGCAGTGATAACCTATTGGTGTTACCGTCGGACTGCCGAGTTACAGGTCTCGAGTTCGAAGCCAAGTCACGTACCTCTGATTTTTCGGATTCATTTTTGTATTATCTAATTATCATTTGCTTCGATGAAGGAAAACATCGGCATCGTGAGGAAACCAAACCATCATAAATAAAAAAAATAAATAAAAAGGTTTATTGCAGAAACTTGTACAACTTTTACAGTAAATCTTACATTGGGACTTTCTTTTAAGTAAAAGATATACCTGTGCTAGGAGAAAAATGAGAAAAATAGAAAATAATAAAAATAAAGTAGTATAATATAAAATAAGAGGAAGAATAGAGCCTTTTTTAATCCTCTGCTCTCCGTGTATAGTGTCGTAGTCTAAACGTACCGACACCAGGTTAAGCACTAACCACGCGATAAAGAAAGAAGTAAGAGTATTAATTAACTCTCATTATCATTAGTAATTTACATGGAGTCACTTCCTATCTGACCTCCAGTTACTGGAAACGCTATCCCTAACTCTACTGTAACAAAAAGTCTGTTTTGAAATGACGATTCCTACTAATGCATTCGATTAATACACACTTAGTCACGACGAGATGCAGAAAGAATGAATTACTCTCAACCAGCTCCATAATGCATTTACATAACTACCTACATCTTTGTTTCTCCATTAGCATATAAATAAATCCTATTACAGAATCAGCATACGTGCATACGAAATAAGTTACCTAAAAATCATTTTTAAAAGTCTGTGGTATATAATGTTGGGTTCCGAGATCATTTGCATCTCACAGATGGCACGTCGCACGCAATGGAAGCCGTTCAAACCGTTTCTGAAAAAAAACGGAGAAGTTTTTAGTTGTTTCAGTTTAAATATTTATCTGGTTTTTGAATATTCTCAGGTTGCTCATGCATGAATGTTTTGAGATATTTAAGTGGCGTGAAAACTTTTCAAAAACTTTGAACGTTCAATTTTTCCAAAACGGTCAAACTAGGTTAGATGACAAAAAAATCGAATAAGTCCGTCAAATAGATTTCCAAAAAATATTGGTCACATATATATTTTTTAAAATTTAAAAATGAAGATACAGTGCGTCGAAAACTCGTATGACGTCACATTTGAGTACATTTTTACACAAATGTGACGTCACGCCCCCATTCATGATCACACACGTTTTATCTTCGTAATTTTTTTTTATTTTCATCAACTCATCCCAAATGGGCCCTAGGCATGTGGGACGAGTTGATGAATTACTCATTTTTATTAATTTGAGAAAACAAAAAACACGTTTCCAATATTTTTCGATAATCTAACTGACGGACTAAAACTTTTTAGTCAGTCATCATCCCTATTGTTGCAAATTAGGTTTAGTATCACCCATTTTAAGGAATGCGCCCAATTACCAATCACCCTGTATAAGCAGACGTTAAAGAAGACTTCGCTTTCAGCAGCGCTTAGGAATACTAAAAGGTCGTTCTTAACAGTTTTGTTCTCTAAATCATCAACAGTAACCGTAGGCAAAACGAAGGCCAATGGTTTTTTTACTCTTTGGTGATCTCAGAGTAAGTTTCGAATAAAATGCGAATATCTTTCAATAGGCTTGTGTCCTGAAAAAATCTAATTAGTCCGTCAGTTAGATTATCAAATAATATTTGATCACGTATTTTTTCTATTGTTACGTAAACCAAAATTGACGAAGATACGACGCTTTGAAAATTCTCAATGACGTATTGAGAATTTTCAAAGCGTCGTATCTTCGTCAATTTTGGTTGACGTTGACGCCTTGCTATAATTTTTAGTGCGTTGTGACGTCACGGGCCCCCACTCCCGTGTTTTGATGCGTTTTATCTTTGTCAATATTCATTGATTTACAAAAAAACAAAAAAAACGTGTTCATTATTTTCCAACTGACGAACTAAATAGATTTGCAATTTATTGATGGTGGAAACTAGGCTATTGCAGGAAGAACAAGAATAATAAAAATATGAAAGAGTTTATTTTATCCACTGCACTCTATAAATTGATGTTTTAAAAGGAAATAATGGCCTTATATAGATGAGCATAATGCACCTACTTTAAAAGCAGTTTAGCATTGTAATTTAGTATTTTTTCCGAGGTCCGATTTTATTATTAAAACTGAATGCGATCGAGATTTGACAACGTCATAATTGTTACGGACTATTGGCGTTAACACAGGTAGAAGACCAGCTGATCACGATCAGTTTAAAAAATAAAAATAAAATATCGCTGGACATTACACACAGCGCCATCTAGTGCCACACTAAGAAACGAGGCTTGTGTCGTGGACACCAGATAGTTGATATACTGCATATATACTTTTTTTTTAGTTTAAGTCTTTACAACATATTTTTATAATCAAAATCTTACTTCTAACAAATAATTACTCAAACAAATAAAAAAACTAATTCTTACTTATCCAACAGTGTTTCGACGTAATCATAAATATCCCTGCGGTGTATGCGGTGAAAGGCACGAAAATTAGGCGAAGGAGCGTCCCAATTCATACGGAACCCTATAGCTTGCGCGAACAGCTGGTTCCAAGGAATTATGTTTGCTTTAAAGTTGAATTTTAGCTGAAAATTTAAAAAATATTATTGTTGCTGTTGTTTGGATTAAAATTGGTGCAGGCGTGCAAGTGCAAGTTCGTGCAAGCGTTCGTGCGTGCAAGTTCAAATAAGTAATTTGTATATCATTATCAAAAAAAGCTTGGAAGTCTTTTAGTGTTCTTTGGGATACCTCCTAACCTACAGTAATGGGTATAATGAATTTAATATAAAAGATTCCTACGCTTAATGTGTCTATCTCTTTATGATATCGTTTTATCGGGTATCGGTCTTCAGCAGTTTATGGTATTTTAAGATAGATACCATCGAATACTCAACTCCTATACTACTAAGATAAACAGTGTTTTACTCCACTCAAAGCGCCAGAGAGGAACTGAAATATTCATGATTAGTTTAGTATTCATTTAACCAAAAATAATAATAATAAGGCCTTCTTGTCGCGCTGACGTTCGGTCGCGCACGGTCGGTCGCGTACGAGTATACGAGTACATTGTGTTCTATAAAGCACCATAATGCGACGCTGACGTCAGCGGCGACCGACAGCAGTATTTTGTTCTCGTTGACGACGCGACCGACCGTTAGCGCGACAAAAATTCAGGCCTAATACTCACGTAGAACCTTGTCATATTCATGAAGGATAGGTATCGCCTGTTTCTGTGTAGCACCGCCTTTGTATCATTAGCCTCGCCGACATCGATAAGGATGAATGCTACTACACTCAGGTAGCATATCAACACCAATGGGATGAATTTGTTCATGTTTGTCTCTGTGGTTTTGCCGCTATAATGTTTAAGCAGGTTTATAGTGTTCTCATTTTAAAAATTCATATTTTTCTAAATGTATGGCCGCTTGGGTATTCAAAATGTATGTATCAGTCTATGATGATAGTATAAGAATGTAACAGCAACGGCCTTAAAAAAACAATTATAGAAATGTAGCCTAAATTTAAGTAGGTGCGTGCATGTAAGTATCTATAGGGTGTAAAAGAACCCTTAACGAAGCCGATGGGCACTTGTTCTCCCTGTCATTGCGATCAATTTTCTAGTGAGGACCATACCTGGGAATCTTCTAGTTACGGAGATATTGGGGGTCAAAGTTTTTTTCACAGCTTTTTAATGTTATAAGTATAACTTTTCGTTAGTACTTCCACGACACCCGTCCTAATACACAACGTGATTTATCATTAAAAACAAAAGACGTTTCCCATCAATATTTTTTGCGTAGAATATTGATGTACAGACTGTTTGGTTGACGGCTCCGTGAAAGGTCCGCTTACACCTTGTAATCTGGTAATCCCAATTAGATACAAAATTCTGTAATGACATTCACTTTACATCGTGATTTTGAATCCGTTACAAAATTTCAAAAGAGAAAATCTGTTTTTTTAGGTCAATAAGAGGAAGGCGTTAATATGATTTTGTTAAACAAACTTACGTCAAGTAAAAACATTATTGTGAAAAAAATCGCTTGTGTATCTATTTAGGTTCAGTTAATAGTTTAGTTAGTAGTTTTAGGTTAGTTAGTTTATTTTAGCACTTACCAAATTATCCTTTTTTCGTTATAAAAGTAACTAATAGATCAGACTAGATCTCACTTTTGAAGCAAAATTACAAAAAAGTTGACTACGAGTTTTATAAAATAGTTCAAAAGATAGCCGTCTGAATATGAAAGTTTATAAAAATGACATACGATAGGACTGTAAGAGAAAATGAACTAAACTATTTCAAGAAAGTAGGTTTTATTTGATTTTTTTATTCATATATGGCTCTTCTGTGACCTGGCTTACATTTTTTTGGTAATTCATAGTGGCATTTATATATATTTTGTATACATGGTGTTTCAAGTTGGAACGGCTCTTAACATGAATAAGTAATGCAACATCGATTTAAAACGTCCAGCCATTTTAAATCCAAATAATTTTGACGAAAATGCATAAACAAATTATAATATAATATCTCTCTATAATTATTATTTTATAATAAAAGCTTGACGCAGGGATTTTCGAACACATTATCAATTTTAAAAAACATAATTAGAATAACTAAATTTCCTCGTAATAATTTTTTTGGAAACTGACGAGTCATGCATGAAAATAACCATTCTGTATAAGAAGAGTTAACGGTTAACCATTATTTGTTAGTCGTGATCAACGGTACGTTAGCCGCGGATAATCTTGACATTGTTAACTTAGAACTGAATGCGATACTTTGCTTTACATCTAAAGAAATAGAAAAATAAAAAGAAGATTCTGAAAATAAAGTTGATACAACAGTAGAAGACAAAAAACGATCAAATGTTGGAAATATAGACAAAAACAAAGAAGATACTGGTGATAAAAGAGGGAAAGTTTATTCAGGAAAATGATAATCAAAATGAATTTAATAGTGAAATTTGCATTGCTATTAATAGCGTTAGGGGTTCAAGGACAAATACGAGTTAATGATACAAGTGATGAAATACAAGTATACAAGAAAAGTGAAATCTTGTCCAGGAGGAAAAGATTCATCATATTTCCTGAAGGCAGCTCTCTTCAATTGGGTAAGTCTGAAATCAAAATAAATATTATTTAGTACACATTTTTCTAGAACCAAGAATTCGAAAACATGTGACGACTACCAACGCACATGGTGAGCGTGGTGGATTTCAACCCACTCCTGGTCATAGAGAGAAAGTCTATGTCCCAGCAGTAGGAACATTGTAGGCTGATTAAGATTATGCTTCTATGGTTGCAACTGTGAAATCATACATGTTACTTGCGACAGTATTAAGCTAAGATAAGATAATTTTATTTGTCCAAAACATGAGTATACACACACATGCATGCAAGATGTTACATCATCATCATCATCATCATCAGCCTATAATTGTACACGGCCGCCTCTCAATGAGAGGGAATGGGCTATAATCCACCACGCGGGCCCAGTGCGGATTGGTAGATGTCACATGTCTTTGAATTTTTGGTTCTAGGACATGCCGGTTTCCTCACGATGTTTTCCTTCACTTTGAAAAATCAATCATCCTTCGATTTGAAAAATCTAATTATAATTATGACAGTCATGTTTTGCCTGGACAGCGTGGAAATATAAAATCTACGCGGACGCTACACTGCATCAAGTGATTTTAAATTCGTCCATTACACCCAGGAAATATAGCAATTTAACAATCCAATTTAGAGCATACTTAAACTAAAAGGTACAATAAAAAATACAATCAAATAGTGTCATACGAGTAAGCTCAACATATCTAATACAAATCAAAAAATCAAATGTTAAACCAATTATTAATAAAATTAGGTCAATGATTATCAATAAACGTCCATTTGAAAAGATCGGTATGCTTAAACAATCAACTAATATTGCCAGAATAATACGCCAAAACATGTCACCAGATCCGTATTTCCCAGCTCAGCCATTTTTAATTCGACCCTCGCCCGCTTAAATCTGAAGAGCCACAAACATCTAAACAGCATATTGGATGCTGTGTGATCCACCATTACGAGCGAGCAATTGCACTGAGCTCCTAATAAATGGACCTGTGACGTAATATGTTCCTCAAAACACGAACAACGTTATTATACCAGATTCAGTCGTATCATTTATAAAGTAAATCCTAGTCTAAATTGGGAGATGTTGGAGTACTGTGGAATCTCGAACAAGGAACGTTGGTGTTTGAGGAATATATTCACTGATTTTCCTGAAAACATGAGGTGTTTAGTATGTATCATATTAACTGATTCTACGTCTAGTTTTGCCGTAGCAGAGTCTAATTCACAAACTAACTGGGTAACGCTTTGGTGTGATATCTTTTGTTTTGTTGGTCCATCAACTAAGTGAGTATTTAATACAAGAATAATGCTCTGATTGTTTCGATATTTAACGAATGCAGGTTAAATGGAGACAAAACTTTTTTAAATTTAATCATATTGTGGCCTTGCACCGCGTGCGCGGCTATAACACTAGTTAGGGAGTTGTTTTACTGTTACACTTATTAATAAATAAAACGTTTATTTTCCAGTATTCTGTACCACATATGCCATGGTCTTCAGGATCGGAGACATTTTCCTGTACGGATCGACAGCTGCGTTAGCTTGGGAGTTGCCTCAAGACCCTTACTCGCCATTCAACCACAAGGCAGACCCTCTCCATCGGAGAGTAGACACTAAAACTATATACTATACTGATGAAAATGGAAGGGTTATTGATAAGAAGCCGTATCACAGGTAACAAAGGGATATAAGATATACCTCTAATTTGTTTTTGTACAATTTCTACAAAAGTTTTCATTTTGGTTCTGTAATTGAAGTTGATACACTTGATAAACTTCAGTCACTGGCAGACTAGAGACTGCCAATCTTAATTGATGTCACTCTTTCGTTTATATTCCTTGAATTTAGCTATTATTGATCCTTTTAACAAAATGGCAGGAAGAAAATTGTTCAGTTACAAAACCAATTCGTAGAAAAACACTCATACCAACATCAAGTTAAAGGAGGAAATTAGGAAGTAATTGGATTGAACACAGTCTTTAAAATGAATTCCGAACAGGCTTGTAACATACGGGATAACTTCTCTCAGTCTAACCAGTCCTAACACCTAAAATAGGCAAATAATTAATGTCGCGTTTGCCAACTTGCAAAAGTAGGAACTTAAATTACTACCTCGTGACTTGTTTGACCAAATTAATATATGTATTTAGAAATCATCTACTGAACGAAGATTCTTTCGAAATCCAATATGTTATTGATTGCTTCAGGGATGATTTACTTCATGCCATTTACAACTCTTAACTTTAAAACTGAAGAGTCAATATCCTCTAACACGCCATTTTAATAAAACCCTGACATAGAAACACAAATAGAAACCTAAAAACTCCCAGCAAAATTACAAACCCCAGCAGACAGACTACAAACTATGCGGAATTAACTATCCATGAACAACTTTCAGAAAACCCATAGCGAATCCAGCGTTCGCGAAACGCAGTGTGGACTGGCCGGACAGAAAAGGAACTTTAGAGAAATTTAAAATAGACAGAAAACAGATGCATGCTTCGGAAAACAAACGGGAATATTTGAACGGACGCATGGAGCAGCGGAGCGTCGAATATCACAGGAGCAGTCGCGCCTCGTTGTACCAGAAAATAGAGACGATGCTACACGGGTCAGTATTATGTAGTGCGGTTTTTCATCGTGTGAAACGATTTTAGATTTTGATTGCGTCTTTTTGGTTGTGATTCTAGTTTTTCGCGTCGCGTTTTTACGTGATCGTTGACTCTTTTTTTGGATGAAAATTAAAGAGAATGAATAAAAGTACGTACGTTAATGCCCTTTAACCTAACCTTTCGCGTATTACAGGCAACATGTTATTTAAAAGAAATAAGCGTGTGCGTTTACATTTCTTGTATTGTAGTTTCAGCTGGGGCACAGGCTTTGACTTTGTATCATCTAATGTGTCAAAGTCTTTCATTAATTCAAAAACAGTTTCAGTTACATAAACGTATGCTACGAGTAACTACAGTTTAAAAGAATTACATGTTTTAAGTTTTACTGCTTCCTTTTTTCAGTCTCGGTGTGAACGGCAAGAATTGTGTGCTGAAAACATTATGCCTGGTCGGTCAAACACAGAACCATCCTCAAGGCGAGTTCTTCCAAGAAATTATGCGAACCGTTTTCACGTAAGTATTTGTTACTGTCTGGAATTTGACTATGTGTGTTGGGTATGGTTCTTACAGGTGGCCTTTTTAGAAATTTGATATAGGCAATAGTTTTATATGAGCGTATTATAATAAATCAGAGTAAAGTACTTGGTGATTTGAGGATGTGCTGTTTCACAAATTCTAGAACACAGAATCGTACATATACATAATTCGGATACAAGTTCTCCATCCCAGAAGAATTTAGGATTTTTATCAAAATTGCAATCTAATTTTGTTATTGTAACTACTAATTACTAATGATCTCAAAATCAGTAAAAAAAAAACGAAAATGAAATTATTCATTATTAAAGACGACAAGCTCGAATATACATAATCATATTCGAATAATTAATTAGGAGTCTCGAAATTGAATAATTAAGAATATAATTACAGAGATTTTGTAACAAGCCGCAAGTGGCCAGATCTTGAAGGGAGATATTTAATACAACCCATGTTTGAGGGCCACCGTTATTTCTAAACTTGGAATTATCTACAAAGTAAAACGTTTGACGACCCGAATGGCGCAGCGGTAGTTAGGCTGCCTTACGTTCTTAGGGTCCCGGGTTCGAATCCCGGTTGGAGCAAATATTTGTGTGATGAGCATGGACATTTCTTTCCTAGTCATGGATGTTTATATGTATAATAAGTATGTATTTACAAACAAAAAGTATCTATGCAGTATATCAACTATCTGGTGTCCACGACACAAGCCTCGTTGCTTAGTGTGGCACTAGATGGCGCTGTGTGTTAATGTCCACCGATATTTATTTTATTTATTTATTTTGTACAATGTTCATGAACTGTATCTTTTGCTATGGTCATCTCTTTATAAATTAGTGGCTTAGAGTTCTAATTAAAATTGTTGTATAAATAGCAGAAGATTTTTATAAAATGTTCTGGTATCAAATTTTCGCAGGCAGTATTATGAAATCTATAAAGATGGCCTTGCCGTCTGCTTATCTGTCCGTCTTAACTCTAGAAATACAGAAGAGGTAACTGATAGTAGAATTAAATATCTACACAACTTTAGCCGCCTTATTTTTCAAGAAAAAAATTTACTAATTTAAGTTCTCATCTATTTTCAGTTTACCAAAAAACTCGGTAGAAGATAAACACGCCGAATACGATGCAGCACTCTCATCCACCGGGTCCTGTGACGAACTGTATCCAGAATGTGACGAGCCACCGCTCGAACCAGACGCGGCGAGATTCGCTTACTAGGAGTTACAAACGGGAGACTTTTTGACGACCAGATAAATTGCCTGACGGATTTTGTGTAGAACCTGAAGGGGTAGATAAAGTAGCATTCTAGCAGAAATAATCGTGACGCAAATAGCAAAAAATGTATTGGAATGATGATTATGATGGTGATGATGTTAATCCTGTTGAAAGTGGTGAAAATATGAACAACTTGGAAGTAATTGGCACTTTTTGATGCTGCGGGACTGTTCGAAAGAGATACTGTGGCCCCGGAACACAAAGGGCGATGAAGGAACATGGATGGGTTTTAGTCAGTAAAAGTCTGGCACTCCCTCCTGCTCCGCCCAGAGCGGGAGAAGTCATTTGATGATTTCCCATCCGAAAAAAAAAAGTCCTCCTTTTGATATTTTTGTCTTCTATCTTTATTACATCGCGACGAAGAGTCGTTCATAATTTTGAATTTGAAAGGGACAACATTTTAATAAAATGCTACATCTCTTTTAAATCATACCATCCCACACTTGATATCGTACACTTCTTACTGTCAAAAGTAGGCCACTAAATTGTCGCTCGTTTGTAACCTACCTAGTTTAACTAACTCGTGCGTTTGAGAGCTCAACTAACGTTGGCCGATTACTGTTTGCAGTTCCTTTAAAGACTGGAATCTTGTGTTTTCATTTTTACATACTAATGGTTTACTTTTCCAATTCGTAGAATTTCAACCATCAAGTACCTACCCAATTCAAAAACTCTTATTTTATTTATTGTAATTATTTCAGAAAGTAAATGCTGATTAATTTTAAATCTGTGCTAAACATACCACCACGTTTACTTCACTTCTGAACATGAGGTCCGGGGTTCGATTCCCGGGTCGGGCAAAGTGTAAGTGTGTGTCTTTTTCTTTTTTTCATTATCTTTTTCTTTGTTTTATTTTTTCTTTTAAATTCTTTTTAGCAAGATTTTTTCAATATCGGCCACGGAGTCAGGATTTGTGCCCGGTTGAAGGCCGATTACTTTTAATTTTATTGGTAATAAGGCTCATTCCCTAATACATCGGACTTAAACATATCTGTCGAAATGTATACCGCTGTCTTAACCCTTCGGGAATAACAGGCGTGATGTTATGTTATGATGTTTAAAATATTGGCTTAGTTTGACGTATTTAACAGTATTAATAAGAGGCCATTATAGCTACTTCAACTTTGTAAATTAATATCTCAGTGCTCAAGGATTGACTATTTATTATTAAAAATTCTTAACCAATACTCAGTTACAGTTATCATAGCAATAAATGAAAGAGTTGAATTTACTAGATTTAAGATTATTTTGAAATTCTACAGTAGTAGATACACATTCAAGATTGTTCATCGTTCTAGAAAACTGTCGAGACGTTAAGACGGGACTAAAAGTATTAAGGAAAGGGTTTAATTCCTAAGTGTATTAGAAAGTAGAAGATTTATTTGGCAAGCCTTTCGCCGATATATCATTGGCAAGTCTATTCTACTATGTAAAAATAATGTAAGGTAGAATAGACTTTTCAATGTAATAAGAGCTAATACTAACAAGAGACAGCAACAATTAATAAGGAGGAGCTCGTGGCAAAATAATACCAGCCGCTCGGGTCGATCTTCAGGTTAAGCCGCGCTTGCCTGGGTTGGTCCGTGGATGGGTGACCACCAGTTTCCTCCGTGCCTCGGAAAGCACGTTGGTCCCGGCTGTCATTTGTAGATCTTCGGTAGTTAGTCGTTACAGGTAGTCATTGGCAGGAAAGTTTGACAACCAGTTTTACAAAGGGTGTCGTATTACCCACGTGTTAACTGTTGTGGGGGTCAGATATAAAATACTGTTTTTAACTGCATTCGGTTAGTTTGGAAGTCGTCTCAAACGAAGTTGGATAAAAGGCTAGGCAGATGTATGATTTGGTTTAATAAGATTTTATGTTTTGGACAAACCAAAAGGTGTATGATCTTCAGGTGTCTTAGCAGGTGGTATTCTGTAGTTTCTCTGAACCTCTTTGGGAAAAAGGTGTGAATTTTTGGATGGAAGGTTTTGTGTTTGCATTTTGACCTTATGTCTTACCTCATTCTAGTGAGATTGTTTTTCACAGCGTATATTTGTCAAATAATTATAAAACCAAGGTATCTTTTAATTGATTAAATTAGGAATATTGTTACGTATTTTGTTATTGAATAAACTATTGATCGGTGTTTTGTTTTATTTATTACTATTCCCCAACATACCCTCATTCAATCGGAATTTAAAACCGTAAAACACTGCGTCTCTAATAAGCCCTACATTTCTTTCTTTGTTTCTAAGCAAACATTTTATGTTTTTAACATTCTGAATTGTCGCACGAATGTAACAGTAAACCAATTTACACAGTGTTAATTGAAAGTTACATTTTGTGACATTAGGGTTTCAATGGTTCAAGAACGGGACAGTATATTTTATGATTCTTAACGGGCAACTCTGAATCGAGTTTTGAAATTCATATTTAGAATCTTAAAGTTTGACATGTGGCCAGTTCTAAATAAAGTCCGTCAAGAATAGGTTGCGTACCTATTTTGAAAAACATTTTTGAATAACTGTTCGGTATTGTTCCAAATATGAATAGTATCTTTTCATATTTCGTAACGCTCCTAGTTTTACAGACAGTAATTAGTGAAAATGTAAGAGACAATGGAAATAATACGGTAAATGAAATTCACGAGGAAAATGAAGGATCAAGAGCGTTGTCGAGACGAAAGAGATTCGTAATATTTCCAGATGGAAGCTCTCTTCAACTGGGTAGGTGAATACTTACGTGTGCTAAGCATTTGATCCGTAATGGGATTATATTTTTCAGGTTTAAAGTGCAACAGTTGGAGTTCTTTATTTGGTTACTTTTCAAGTACATTGAGGTTTGTGTAAATGCATGCATGTTGGGACATTGTTTGACATTCTTGTGCTTGAACTAAATATGGAGACTGTTAATTAATCTTAATTGAGAGGTAGCTGTTACCGATAATTGTTTACAGTTTAATTTAAAGTAGCACTTCCTGTAGATATATTACTGTAATCTCTATTAATCTATTTAACTAATTGATGTAGATTTATAAGCTGAAATTACATATTTAAATTAGTCTGACCGGTAAACGAGAGCTAATTCCTACCTGATACGTTCAGTGAGAAACGCTTAGTTAGAGCTTGTTTACATCAGGATGCAAACTTCACAGTTATGGCTAATACTCGTACTTTACTGTAACGTGATATTCAGTTATATAATCAACTGTAAAACGTTTAACTAGAGGAACACATAATTCTTATTTATCAATTAGTGTTTCGAAGTCAATCGGTCTTTCAACAAAATTACAATGCAATACTAATCCCCTTCTTGATTGTCTTTAATTCAACACGTTGGGATGACTAAAGATGAATCGGTGACGAACCAAAATTGGTTCGTAAGAATCTGCAGGTGTCTTAGCAGGTGGCGTTCTGCGGTTTCGTTCTTGGTGATTCAGGGTAGAGTCGAAGACGACGTGGTCGATCAACAAACCGATGGACAGACTCCACCAAATCTGTCACCAAGATCCCTGTGGCAGAATGTGCTCTCCATGCAGCCAATAGAGACCGGCGAAAGAGGATCGCGAAGACAGCGACCATACCATAACCATGACCACTTTGCCGTGATGGACTAAGAAGACGATAGATGAATCGTCACTAAAATTCATTATTATTCTCCAGCCCTTGTGCCAATTTATTGCGGGTTGACGCAGTACTTCTACTTTCTCCATAAGTTAAGATATCAGCCAAATCATGAATCATCACTAATGAAAACTTATATTTCTATATTTCCAGTATTCTGCTGTCAAACTGCAGCTGTGATCCCGATTGGCGACATCTTCCTGTTCGGTAGCACTGCGGGTCTAGCTTGGAGTCTGCCAACGGACCCCCAGATATTCCACATGTTCAAAGACAATGCTAAGGGTCTGAGGAGGAACGATGATGTCAGGACTATCAACTACTTGGATGATAGGGGACGCATTATTGCTAAAGTTCCTTATAAGAGGTACGTTTGTCATAAAATTAATGTTTCTTTAAAAGCAAAATAAAAGTAGCAAAACAAAGACCACCAGATCAATGGTCCTTATTATGGAACCCAATTAACGGATGTACCTGGTATAATTAGAAAATACAATAAACTTTTAGGGCTGATTACTTAGCGCCGTACGGTACGGAGTTATGACTCAATCTTTTCAATTATAATACAACACTCATTCAAACTAAACCGAAATGTCATACAAAACGGGATCAAAAACTGTGACGAAGATGTGTAATAAGAATTACTTATATTCGTGTTGTGTACAACACGAAACTAACTAATTCTTGTTTACTATAACATCATCAGAACATCACGCCTGCATCCCCAAAGAGTTATACGCAGAGGTGTACTTAATAGTACACCTCACGTTTCGCCAGTTATGTTTAAGTTCCATGTAATAGGGGGCGAGCCAATTGCCATCAACCGGGCACGGCTGCTACTGAAAAAATCCTGATGGAAAAACCCAACAACACTTTGCCCGACTTGGGAATCGAACCCAGGACCTCATGCTCAGTAGTCGCACTTGCGGCCACTCGATTGTTTGTCGAGTTGGCTAGGATTTACTATAATACGCCTAAATTATTCTTCCAGGAGACTAATAGTAAACCCAGCTTTTGCCAAGAGAAGTGTAGAAGACGAAACACTATCGTTCAAAGAAAAGTTGAAGCTGAAGATAGACCGGAAGAAGATGCACGAGAAACATTTAAAGAGCGACTATCTGAGGCATCATTTAGATAAGAACAGTATAGAGTTCCATAGAAGCAATAGAGTGGACCTGTATTCGAAGATTGAGACACTGTTATCAGCGTAAGTATCAGTAGATACTCGTAAAATAATATTCCTAGAATTTTACAGTATTATGGGAGCGGTATTATCATCTTTCTGCTCTTGTACCATTTAATTTGGGGTCAGCGCAACACATTTTCTTCTCCCATTCTCCCCTGTCGACGTCACGGCAATTTACTCCTTTCTCCCTTAAATCATTCCTTACACAATCCATCCATGTTTTCTTTGGCCTTCCTCTCTCTCTTTCTCTCCATGAACAATTATGTCCATTACTCTTTTAGTGACATGCGTTTCATCCATCATCATTACATGTCCACACCAAGACAAACGACTTCCTTTTATTTTTTCTGTTACTGGCGCCACTTTTAAACTTCCTTATTATGGGAACGTTAGCAGATACAAATCTCACATGCAAAGAGATCATACACTGAAAAGCTCATGCAAATCGAATTCCATATGAATCTCCTGCCTCAATTGAGGCTGTTATCGCCAAAGATGCGACTATATGTGTATTTACTACGTCTTCTCATTCATCTAATGGCTTAGATTTTATATCACTTTCTAACGTTCATTATTCTATATGTGGTCTATATGTGGTTAGTGCTTAACCTGGTGTCAGAGTTTTATGCCACCCATGGATAATAAAGGGATACACACTTCTCCGTCGGGCGTAGCCTGCTATCGTCCTGCTAGGAATAGGAGGGATAGTATAGCGTATAAGTCGGCAGGTTCACTTTATTTTTAAGCAATTTTTCAACCTCCATGGACGCCACAGTAACCGCCTGGCCACGAGTGACATGCTCATGCGAAACGCAATAGCAATTGTAAAAAAAAAACAAATAAAATAAATTGCTTAATATTTATAACATACCACGAGTCAGCGCAATGCGACGGTGGTACTAAAACTACTTCATAAACGGGCCGTCAAGCATTTTCTAATCAGCTTGTCGTATTTTGTGCAGGATGGGGCGAGACGGACGTCAGTGCGTCCTTTACAAACTTTGTGAAGCAGCGCAGCGGTCTTCAAAGCAGGGGACATTCTTACAGGAATTCCTAAGAGCTGTGTTCACGTAAGCACCACTTGTCTCACGTTATGTCCGTCTACACATTCGTACAATAATGCTTCCTGCATACTCGGTCAGCGGCTCCACCTTTAGATTTTTCTGACACTATAATTCTTATTCAAAGGATACATAAACTGGTACACTTAGGCGCCGGTTATCTTAGAATTCACCCCCTTCCGAGCTAAATGTCCCGATGGTTTCTATGATCTTCTTTTCAAAATTTATCGTAGGTCTACAACTACACGTTGAAGTGTCGGGGGAGAAGATAGATGAAAGAAATTGCTTAGACCTTACCATGAGACAACACGATGGTACTTACGCAAAGAAAACAATAGTTGCTTTCGCCGCAAGTCGTGTCGCCTTAATTACTTCATAATGCCATAATACCTTTTAATCATTAATAACCTTTCTACAAATTACAGGTTACCAAAAGGTGAGGATTTCATATATGATGAACATAAGGAGTACGACTCTGCACACGTTGAGACTGACGACTGTTCGGCGCGGTATCCTGGTTGTGTCGATGAATCGATAGTAATATGATTAATATTCATTAAAAATAAAGAATAAAAATATCGAGTTCTTGTTTTGTTTTACGACGGACAGACTTAGTAACTAGATAATCTGTACTGAGAAATCCGGCATGGAGAATCCCAAAAAAATTTTGAAGTGGTTATTCTCTACGGTAATCACAAGAACGACCATGCAAATACCCCAATTGGGGTTTGTCTCTACCGATCACGGTATCAGATCACGTCACGATCACGGATCACGTCGAGTTTTATCCACTGATACCGTTATCTGTTTCCCTCGTTATCGTTTTACCCACAGATCACGATATCTGTGACTACAAATCAAATTAATGTAAATCTCAATAATCAGAAGCTCTATGTGTTTTTTAAAGTAAGTGGACTCGAATATTAATACAAGTTCTGTGCAAGTTACGGAAGAGAAGATTAATAGCACAATAAGGGAATTTTTTAATATTATATAATCGATGCAGTCAAAAGCATTACTGAATTTCAAAAATAGCATTCTAGTAAGATTCAGCACGGTCCAACGGATGATACGATGTTGGTAGCAGGACGACTTCTCTAATACTGTTCTTGCTGCGTTTTAGACTGGTAAAACACAGACATTCTAATAAGACCTTATCTGCCTTTTTAGGGTTCCGTACCGAAAGTGTAAAAACGGGACCCTATTACTAAGACTGTGTGTCTGTCTGTCACCAGGCTGTATCTTATGAACCGTGATAGCTAGACAGTTATTTTTTTTAACAGATGATGTATTTCTGTTGCCGCTATAACAACAAATACTAAACACAGTAAACAAATATTTAAGTTATTTATTTTTTATTTTTCCACACAACAAGCGTGATTTTGATTTTTGATAATGGTGCGGAACCCTTCGTGCGTGAGTCCGACTCGCACTTGTTATTTATTAGTAAGCTAAGAAAACAACCGCAATTGTCACTTAAAGCTAACAGTATCTCAATACGGTGTTAATTGAACATTTCCATTGTTTTAGGACTGGGTATCTATTTTTGACATAATCTTAGATTTTGGTTTAGTCTAGCCAGTCCAAAATAAAACACGCAAGCACTGCAGCTTGCTTGTGTTTTTTTTTTGCAAATGTCTTTTGTTTTCACCTTCTAGTTATGAATAGTTTGTTTTTCGTAACATTTTTAGTTATAGAAACAGTAATTAGTGAACATGTTATAGATAATGAAACCGTGACAGTTAATGAATTTTACGAAGAACATGAAGAATCAAGAACGTTGTCTAGACGAAAGAGATTTGTTATATTTCCAGATGGAAGTTCTTTCCAACTTGGTAGGTATATTATAAAGAGAGTAAAGAGAGAGATTTTTAGAGTAAAGATTTGATTATAATATAATTATTAAATCTTTTAATCAGCATTATCAATTTGGTATTTCTTTAGAGATGATTAGTGATGAGTTTTCTATAAAGAATCAGAAGTCGCGTTTTCAGAATTTAAATAATTCGAAGGAAAATAGGGCAAAAGTATTAATAAAATTAATTCGGGACGAAGCAGGGATTCAAAAGAGATGTGGGACGAAAAATGTTTTTTTTGGAATGTGGGACGAAACTCGGGGACGAATGAAGAAATAATCAAGCTAAAGTCTAATGTCCCTTTTCATAAACACTAGGTGGCACCTAAACAAATGCCTAAATAAAACTGCGCTGATGTAGTTTCAACACTCGAAAGATGAAATTCCAACAGTACAACAAGAATTTCCAGTTACTCCTCAATCTAAAAAAATAGAATTACCACGAACAATTATTTTTTCCTTTCCAGTGTATTTGCTACAAACTCCGGCACTGATCCCTATTGGCGACATTTTCCTGTTCGCTAATACTGCAGGACTAGCTTGGTCATTGCCTGCGGACCCGAAAGTATTTTACGCGTTAAAGGAGTTCGAGAAACCTCTGCGTAGAAGTGATGTTGTCAAGACTATCAATTATTTGGATGAAGATGGGAGGCTAATAGCTAAAGTTCCTTATAAAAGGTAAGTAATATAAAGTAAAAATTGGAGGTAATATAAAGTAAAAGTAAAAATTGGTGGAGCTTTATGACTAAAATTGTGGTCTCCTGGGATATAAGTGAAAATTTGTTGATTGTTGTTTAATGAATTGCAAAAACAGTTAATGGTCTGACGGACATTAAATGAAAGAAAGGAAGCAATAAAATCTAAAAAAAAAATTTTTTTTTTTTCATTATTGTTATTATTATTTTTTATCTAAGTTTTTAAAAATACTCGTAAAACAGTGACTGTGCCTCTCAAGGAAAAGACTTGGTTTGAGGATATTATTCTAACAGAGAAGTTAATTTAATGGCAATTCTTGAAATACTAACGATGTAAAAAAATTGATTTGAAATTTATTTTAATATACCCACCATTACTTCTTATAGGAGACTTATGGTGAATCCAGCCTTTGGCAAAAGAAGTATAGAAGACAATTTGATATCGGACGAGGAAAAGATAAAACCAAACATAGATCGGAAAAAGATGCATGAAAAACATTTAAAGACAGACCATTTGAAAACCCAACATAACAAGGGCAGTGTGGAGTTTCATAGAAATAAAAGAGCCGAACTGTATATGAAGATTGAATTGCTGTTATCTGCGTAAGTATAACCTTAGAAGAATTAAATAGGTAATGTCAATGCAATCCAATTGGGCACCAATGTAGCTAGATGGACAGAAAGCAACCGGGTGTATGTTGACGCAAAGGGTGACGTAGACAACCTGGGAGAGGCCGATGCATAAATTGGGCTTGCATCAAAAACCACATTAAATGATCAGTTTTCTTTTAGAGTTAAGTTTATTTCTTTCGTTGTATTATCTACACATAATATATCTATATTAATTACTTTAATATGACTTCAGTTGGTATTTGTATTTTTAGTATTATGTCAATCGAGACTTAACATCTCCGCGGCATTTACGCCTCGGTGTGAAACAATATTAACCAAAATCTAAGTCACTCAATTCCAAACCGTCGCAAAAACTTTTACAAAACCTCCAACATGGCGGTTTCATCCTTACCGTCTAATGTGTACGCCACAATAAAGCATTTTCTAAACAGCTTAACGTAATCTGTGCAGGATGGGCCGAGACGGGCGTCAGTGCGTTCTTTACAAACTATGCGAGGCAGCGCAGCGCGCTCACAGGCAGGGGACATTCCTGCAGGAATTCCTTAGAGCTGTATTTACGTAAGTATCGATTTTCGCACTTGTGTTCTATTGTTGTGTTCGTGAGTGGTATTGCGGGGAATTCTTCTCTCGTTAGCCCTGTTGTTGGTGGAAGAATTTAATGTATTTTAACGCGCGTTTAAACTGGGTGTTTTCTGATAAAGTAAAGATTAGAAGTTTTCTAAATCTTTCGATGGATGTGCCGTGGCTTTTGGATAAATTATTTTGGATGTTAAAGCAAATTGCCGTAATCTGACAGAGCCGACATTTTATGGTTACGTTGTCTAGAGATTCCAATAATAGTTCTTCGTTTGAGTCCTTGCCACGGTACTTTTAAATCAGTTGGGAACAGTAACTGACCACGCTAATAGCAGCGCCAGTGGCGTTCATTGGCCCTCAAAAGTGCAGTTGTATGGACTTACAGGATAGTACAGTAAGTGGGCGATGTTAATATTATTTCATTTCAATATTGCAGGTTGCCAAAAGGTGTAGAGTTTCAAGACGACGAACATAAGGAATATGACATGGCTCATGTTGAAACTGACGACTGCTTAGAGCGATACCCCGGATGTGAAGAGCTACAAGAATCGATGCTGTTATAATTATAAAATAAATACTATCTGCTCTGTAAAAATATTACTGACTTTTTATTAATTGTCTATGTTTCAAAGAATAAATAACAAAAACGTTTAAGTTAGTGTCAATCATTTTTTTTTTAATAATAATAATTTTATTAAAATAAAAATATTGTTATGTAATTATGTAGTTTGCTGTTAAACTCCATTGACTGTATTGAAATTGCAGCCAATATCGGAAACTAGCTGTAGGAGATGTATCATCTCTTGTATTGTGAAATTGTTCACACATTTTGGAAGACGTGTGCATAGTTTGAGATGTCAGCGTTTTGTCCCTCAGGTGTGATTGGAACCAACCAATACGTTACCTTTAATTCAAATTTGCTATATTTACTTAATTGTAATAAATATTTTGAACCACTGTCTTGCTGTTTTATTATATAAGAAATAAAGGATGCACAGAACCGGGAAGTATGGTAGAAAAATGGGGAGCCCTATACCTGCCCAGCAGTGGGTGATTCCGGGCTGATACGATGTTCATGACGAGGTTGTTCTAGAAAATAAAAATAGTTAGCCTGACATTATGATTGGAACCCGCTGAAAATCACTTATACCAAAATCCCAAGTAAGTACTTATGTACTTGGATTTTTGTCATTCTTAATTTTCGCCTTCGTTCTTTTTAAATTACATTTTTTTTATTTCATTTGTTTGAAGGACTATTAGCGAACATACAAAAATTTTCAAGCTGAGAAAGAGCAACGGCAGCTTAATCATTTTCTGTATTTTTTAATTAACATTTGGCAATTTTCCCAAATGGCTGATGACGATGTTAAAGCAAGCCTCGTACATGTAACGCGTTGCCGTAATTTTACAGTAAAGGCTCGACATTATCGGTAAAGCATCACTGATAAAAGGAAAGCTTTATAAATTAACTATTATTTTCAAAGAGCAAAACGTTGGTGCTCTTTACATAGAAAAGATTAGTTATTCTCTGCCTTGTTCTTTGCTATGATGTTCTTAGTAGGCACACTAGTTAGTTCAGTCAGGTATTTAGGTTCTATTCAAATCACATAATGTCGCACACGAAAACATCGAACTCTAATCCCCTAAGTGTAAGGCATAAGTGCGTGATTTCTTAGAATCCACTTATTGTCCAAAATCTTCATAATTTTTAAAAGCGGCAGTTAAAAATGTTTAAAGCGGCCGCGGTGGCTCGTTGGATTAATTTTCATATTAGTTTTTCGTTGAATAAAATGATTAACTTAATCGTTTTGAACACAAAACAAATTAACATATTTTTGTTACCGGGTGTTGCGGTCACCATTTGTTTACAGTTAAATAATATTGAAACGACAGGATAACGAGTGGTAACCATTATGGTTTCTGAAATCTGAAATAAAATAATTGATGATATTTCTGCGTAATAAAAAAAACCCCAACTGCATGTTTCTGTTAAATTGATTATTTTATAGAAAAATGTGATATGGATAATTTAAATCTGATAAATGATGTTTATTTTGCAAGTAGGTTTTTACAAACACTTTTACACGTCATTTTTTTTTTTTAAACTAGATGGGGCCGGTGTTTCGTACCTGACTACTCTGAGAAGAAACAGCCGAAACAAACTCAGAGGTCATAGTCTCTTTTGAAGTCCAGACATAATTTTGCTCAATTCACATGAGGACTATGCAGAATAGTGTCTGAGATGGTCTTTTGAAGAAAAACCACACAGATTTGAGTGGACCTGTCCAGTCAGTGCAAGCATTTGTCAGTTATCGTGTAGCTCGACTTATAACTCAAGGAGCTCAACGAAACGACGAACAATACCAAAGAAAGGACATTTGGGTAGGTCGCTTATAGTACTCAAACTGCCAGACAGTTGTGGGATCAAAAGAAAAAAGAAAACAAACAAAAATATATAAAAATTAAACCCACATGGTCCCCACATTCACAATAATCAAATAAAATTAATAATAATTTACAAAATCAATGTCAATAAAAATCTCAATCTGAAATAATGTTACTATATTATGGACTATCTACGAGTATCTATTATGTATATCAAGAGCTCCAATTCCTGTTAAAACACTATCGAACCCTGTCTCATGGTATTTCGCAGATTACTATTGAAGAACTGAATTCTTCTTTATTTTTGGCATTTTCATAATTTTCTTATTAATTTTTATGAATTAGTTTATTAAGTACTATTTTAGTTTAGTGGCACAAAACCTGTACATCATTGAACTAATAATATATTTTGTTTGAGGCTGGGGGACAGTTTAGACCGACCGCTAATTATGATCTAGTTGCAAAGCACTACAAGCTACTACGTTTTCCTGTGGGTTTATGTGCTTTTCATTAAATTTTCCAAATGATAAATAATTACTGAATCTTCAAAGAACATGGGGGAGATTTAATAGGACTGTTCTTATTCGACTTATCAGACCAATATTATTATTATAGCACCTTGTTTTTAGCAGTAACATTTTCATTACTATTGTGGCCCCCAAGCGATTGGACTTCGAAAATCCAAGTTTTTAGTATGAACCAAGAATGATTCTTAAAATAGGAACGTGGTTTTAAATAATTAATATGAATTCTCGTTATTTACTGTACCTACCTACCATTTCATAGTAACTTTATAGTCATATTTTATTGTATTATATTGAACAGACATTATAACAGCAATCCTATTTATTTTAGCAATCAGAAACAAGATAATTGCTCTCATATTTTAACGGTTAATGAATAAAATGTAGTTAACGCTGCGTTTTCGTTCATTGCTAATATATAAATAATGAAGTGGAGTTTTGAAATATGTTATTAATTGCCTGGGAATTTAATTATATGATGATCTGAAAAAAAACCGGCTAGCATTAGTTCTTCGGTTTAAATAAGTGGAAATCATGGAGACAAGCCTTGACTGGCAGTGGAATTAGGCAGGCTGGCAATTCAATTCATTTTTTTTCATATTTTTGTAATTAAGTATATACAGTTTACATTTGCCGAAAAAAAAAAAATTAAATTAAAATTTCAGAAGTATTTTTGTTTTCTTTCTAATGTAAAGACCGCGAACTAATGTAATGCCCTTTTTTTTTGCTGAAAACGTTGAATTTACTTTTGTTCATGAAGATGAATGATAGATGAAATAATTTATTTTACTTAAATCTTAAACTACTTACATTTATACATTAACAAATTAAAGTAAGTAACCTAACAATAAAGTAAAAAATGGCATCATTAAACTCTTCCTGACAATACATCAAACAATCTAACCTATTAATTTCGTGTTGTTTCTCAGGTTCCCGGCAGCGTCGCCGCCTCTTCCACTCGTTGAAGGAGCCACGTCCGATGCCTTGGGATCTTGTGCCGACTTCCGTCAGGAGCCTTAATGAAAATAACCCCGTCTTGGGTCCAACACGACCTCATGCTGAAGTGCTCCCGTGCCTTGCCGAAGACAGATTGTCTGGTCTTACTCAGGAATTCCTTCACAGACATTTTGGAGCCTTTCAAGCCTGTTTTTGCCTTCCAAACTTATGACTTCAGTTCTACACTGGCAAACCTTACAAGGATAGGCCTGTGATGATCCTTGCTGAGGGCCCCCAGTCTGTGACAGGCTTTAATTGAAGGTGCAGAGATGTTCTTGAGTGAAAGCTTGTTATTTAAAACATCCAAGATAACAGCCATGCAGTTTTCGTTGTCTGCTTCAGCGAGGCCTTGGAAAACCATGGCTTTCCTTCGGTACCTGGTCTCCAAGCCATCAATTTGCTTGGCACACTCGTTGATTTGGCTTCGCAGCAAACCAAGCATGGAGAACGCAAGCTCCCGAAAACTACGAGACTCCTCAGCTAACTTTGCCACTGTATCCTTGGAAGGCCCAGCACACTGAATCTGTGCCTCAAGTTCACCCATCTTCCTCAAGAAGTTTTCCTCCAGTGTTTTCTGTGCAGCCAGGACTTCAGCAAATTGTGACATTATGTGCTGTGTTAGTGCTTTTAAAACTTGTACTATGATGTAGTTGAACAGCTGGCAGGTGATGAATATATCTGGTTTAGGTCACATAAATGTGCCACAAACGTGAGTAGCTGTTATATAACTGTTTTATACTAATTACTGATGAAAACTTAATACATTTTTCAATTAATTATATTTCAAATAATATTCCGGACTTATAAGCACGTCTATACTTTTTACTTAGCCGCTGCTTAGCAACTGCTTAGCCTCTGGCCAAGGTAAAAACCAGCCCTTGGGTCACAGGAAGTGTCAAGCGTTTTGAAATTTAGTTAAAACTTTGATTAATTTGCCCTATCCAGATTAGTCGTTGAGCATAGAATCTATGTTCTCACAAGAACGTGGTTTAAGGGGGAGGCGCCAGGGCACGCCACAATAGTGGCGGTAAGTCCCCTCTTTGAGGAGTGGCTTGAGAGACGCCACGGCGTCCTCACCTTCCGCCTGACGCAGGTCCTCACCGGACACGGTGTTTTCGGGAGGTTCCTGCACCGAATCGGGCGGGAGGAAACGCCCGGGTGTTTCCACTGCGAGGATCGACCGGAGGACACGGTGGAGCACACGGTGGAGGTGTGCCCCGCGTGGGCGGAGCACCGCCGTGTCCTCGAAGCGGCGATTGGCGGCGGCGACCTCTCGCGTCCGGCCCTGGTGCAAGCCATGGTCCGGAGCGAGACGGAATGGGACGCCGTCACCTCCTTCTGCGAAGCAGTAATGCTAGAGAAGGAGGTGGCGGAACGTGAGAGGGAGAGAACCTCACAGCGTCCCGGCCGCCGCGGGAGACGCCCCGTGCGTCGGGGGCCACCACGTGGCCCCCGGCCACCGTAGGCGCGGGCCTGTGGACGGTGGGCTATGGGCTAGCTCGCCGTCCGTCCGTCTCATGACGACAGGCCGTGTCGACGGCGCGTTCGTGTTCCACGCGCGCCTCAAAGAGAGTCAGCAAAAAGGAAGGGGTCCGAAAGGACCGATGCCTGCCGGGGTTGCGGGACTATTCGAAAGAGATACCGTGGCCCCGGAACACAAAGGGCGATGAAGGAACATGGATGGGTTTTAGTCAGTAAAAGTCTGACACTCCCTCCTGCTCCGCCCAGAGCGGGAGAAGTCATTTGATGATTTCCCATCCGAAAAAAAAAAAAAAAAAAAAAAAAAAGGGGGAGGCGCCAGGGTAGCACGCGAAATTAAAATTTTCTTAGGGTTTTTCGCTATTTGCAGGACAGTTTCAGGCTGTATGTTAAAAGTGTTACAGTAGGGCCAATTTAGTAGACCAAACTTGACATTTCATCAAAATACGACAACAACGTAACCCTGTCACGGCTGGCACAAAATATTTTTTTTTTTCTAAGTTAGCACTGCACAATTGCTTAATTTTTTTCAATTACAATAACATATTTATTGTAATAATGACAAAATAAGGTAACTTTAAAATGTAGTAGTACTAAACTGACAGATGTCAAATGTGGTCTATTAAATTGGCCCTATTGTAAGTTCATATACCATTGAATGATGTTTTCATGTGAAAGTCATAAAATGGCATTAAATGAACATATAGGGTTGTATTGATGGTGTTAATGTTTGTAACTCAGTAAAGCCATATTTGTTACGGTCGCGAATCATATTTTAATCAACATACAACCTGACACTGACCTGCAAATTGCAAAAAACCTAAGAAAATTTGAATTTCGCGGGCTACCCTGGCGCATTCATCTTAAGAAACTAGTATACTTCAGTGAAGATAAACGATTTTTTAACCTATTAAGAAAAGCAAAAGCTGATTAAAGTTCTCGTCTAACTTAGAATTTTATTTTTTCTACTCGAGATTCCTTTCTGTATAGTAGCAAGAACATTTTTTAATATCTTTTTAGTTTTCCGCTTGTAAATCTCAGCTCGTTTCTTTGAGAAAGAGTAGATGTTTGGATTGTTTATAAGATGGCTTTGTTCTTTATATTAAACTGGTATGTGGGGAATAAATATTTAAAATTATTAACTGACTGACTGATTATTTAACTGTATTGTCTGTGGACATAGGTTTATCCTCTTCTGCAAATCTCGCAATAGCAAGCTCGCCGTTGTACAAGGATAAGCTATAATTTTGTGTGTATATCTTTTAATAGGCGAGACGACAAAAAAAAAACTAATTAGTCCGTCAGTTAGATTATCAAAAAATATTTGACCCGTGTTTTTACTTTTGCTACGTAAACCAAAATTGACGAAGATATGACGCTTTTAAAATTCTCAATACGTCACGCCTAGGTATAATTTTTACCTAGTTCTGATGTCACGAGCCCCTACTCCCGAGTTTTGATGCGTTTTATCTTTGTCAATATTCATTGATTTACTGAAACAAAAAATACGTGTCCATTAATTTCCAATACTCAAACTGACGGACTAAATAGATTTGCAATTTTTTGATACTGTCGTCATGCCTATTTTGTGTGCAATAAAGAATAAAAATAAGAATTAGGTAAAGCGTTTCATATGAAAACATGGAATCACAAAACATGGCGTGTTTTCTGTTACCCTGTGTACTGAAGTGTATTATTTTCTTAAAACAGTTTTCAACTCACGTTAACAATCTTAGGAGGAATTTCTTGGAAATGTGGGTTGTGGTGAACATTTTATCTGTGAATTGGGCACTATGACTGCATTGCCATTACAGTTGTCTTCCCTCGATGCAACATTTTTGCTTGCTACCTTAAACATTTTATAATCTTCACTGTTTCGTTAATACAAAACTTAAGTGCTGGACATTTGGCGGTGCATCAATTTATATGCTATTCTATTTCATGTTGATTCTCTTGGCTTCTTTGAAGACACCCGCAAGAGAACCAAGGTTGTACCGATGTAGCTCAAAGAATTGCCAAGCTTTAGTGGCAGTGGGCAGGGTACATTGTTCCCAGAACGGTGGCTGATGGGGCCGAAAAGTTCTGCAGTGACGATCGCGAACCGGAAGACGTTGCTTTGGAAGACCTCCCAGTAGGTGCACCGATAATTGGGTGAAGGTTGCGGGGATCCGATGAATGCGAGATGAACGGAATCGGTCAATGCAGCGACACCAGTGGACATCTTTTGGCTGAAATGATGACTCTTAGCTTCTTTAAATTCTCTTGTTACTTCAGTCGGTTTATACAGGAACAATGTACAGTCTACTTTCTTTGAGGCATTCTTCTTTTTGTTATATCTATTTTCTGTAAAATAAAGGAAAATACAAACAAACAGGCAAAGGAATATTTAAAATAAGGGTCAGATTAGTCCGTTGTGCTTTCATTAGCATGTTTCTCAAAAACAATTTGTCGTTATTTGCACGAAGCTTGTAATTTTATGCAAATATTCTAAATACGTGGGCCATTGTTTTACACTGCATGCCAGTCCTTTCTTGGAATCCGAAAGGGGTTACATTCTTTGGAGAACTAAACAATATGTAAGTCTTGTATATTATGTTAAGTTAACTAGTTTGTACAATATTTATAATTAGTACAACACGTTTTGTTTTATAGATCAGTATTTTGGGCCACAAAAGGGATAAATAAAAGGCAATTGCATGTGGCTGAGATGAGATTGTATGGGAGGAAGTGTGGTGTAACACAAATGGATAAAACAAGAAATGAGTGCATAAGAGGAAGTTTAAAAGCAGTGACTGAAAAGTTGTGTGGCAGTCGGTTGTCTTGATATGTGCAAGTGATTCGGAGAAATGAGGAGCACGTCACGAGGAAAGTTTTGAGTATGAAAATCGATGGCTATAAGAGTAGAGAAATACCAAAGAAACGAAAAAAGACTCTGTGAAATATATGACTAGAAACGAGTTGTCTGACGAGATGACGAGTAATAGAAAAGTATGGGAGAGAAAGCCCTCTTTCTATAATAAATATAAATATAATAAATAAATATCGCTGGACATTACACACAGCGCCATCTAGTGCCACACTAAGCAACGAGGCTTGTGTCGTGGACACCAGATAGTTGATATACTGCATAAATACGTTTTGTTTGTTTGTAAAGACATACTTATAATACATAATTGTAAACATCCATGACTCGGAAACAAATGTCCATGGTCATCACACAAACATTTGCTCCGACCGGGATTCGAACCCGGGACCCCAAGAACGTAAGGCAGCATCACTACTGCTGCGCCATTCAAGTCGCCGAGTTTTATAAAAATGATATTAAAATTAAAATAATAATTTTCATTTCAGAACAACATGAACATTTCTGTTTACACCTTCATAATATCAACGGTCATGTTTTTTGACAAAACGAAGGCGGATAAAAATGTAACAACAATAACACAACAATTTCATCACAAGAGAGAAGTAACTGGGGTTAAGGTGTTGTCTAGAAGAAAGAGGTTTCTGATATTTCCAGATGGTAGCTCCTTTCAGATAGGTGAGTTATGAAAAAAAAATACAGTGCTGCCTTTGATAGTAAAATTTTCTTTTTTTTTAGTCTATTTGTGTATCCCACTGCTGGGCGAAGGCCTCCCCTTTTTCCTTCCAAACTTCTCTTCTATGCATTATCTGGCCATGTCTCCCCGCCGTCTACCTGGACGGCAATTTATTTTAATCGCGGCAGGCTACGTGACACCGCGCAGCGAAACACGACGCCGTCACTTCGTGTGTCATAGTTGTGTAGTGCTACTAACATAGTTATTTAAGTTGCTTAACTAACAAAAATTGTTACTAGTATGTATTTTTAGGCTAAGGTATTTATCTATGGGTCTTTGTTACCTGAAACAATGTTTTTTTTTTTTTTTAATAAACCTAAAATCTTAACAAGCAAAGATTGGTCATGAGCATAATTGTGATCGTTTACAATCAATTATGGACGTAGGAGTGACCGAATCCACAAGGGTTGTTGAGGGTTTTGTCCACCAACCACAAAAGTATAGTGCTTAAGATTTTCAGGGTTGTATGGTTGAATTAAAAATTATTTTTATCTCATTTCAGTCTTCTGCACCCAAAATCACGGCTACCTCCAAATCGGTAACATTGTATGGTTTGGCTCCACTGCAGCTATGGCATGGGAACTGCCCACGGACCCTGGCGACTTTGACATGTTCAGAGACCAATACAAAGGGTTCGAGGGAAAGAGACGGAGCGATGTGCTGTACTATGTGGATGAAGATGGGAAAGTAGTTGACAAATTTGAGTATAAAAGGTAATGTTGAAGACTTGAAAGTCAAACCCGAAGTCCTAAATGCGGTAGGTTCACAAGATAAAAAAAAAGTCTAATCCAAGTAGGTTGACTTCAGAAAACAGTTTTTCTTTTTGAACATTTAAGAAAAATTAGCAGCAATAAAGAATTTCTTTTGACCTCAAAAAATAATAAGACAAAATTTTCACAGAAAAATCCTGGTAAATCCAGCGTTTGCCAAAAGAAGCGTCGATGCAGCTGAAGCAAATGCAAGAAATATAACAAAGGTTAATAAAAAGGAAATGCATTACTCGCACAAAAATAGAATCTCCTTCAAAGACTTGGATACAAATAAACTAGATCGCCATAGAGAAGAGAGACAGAAACTTTATGTAAAAATAGAAAACTTTTTGCAAACGTAAGTGGCATTCATAAATATGAAATCGGATTTATTTCCAAGGAACTTTTAAATATTTAAAACTATCTACTTCATTCTGGATGTTGAGAGTAGTAATATTATAACATCACACTAGTTTTCATCTGTTTCTGTTCATGGGTCTGTTTCATCTGTGGGTGGATATGGTGGTATGAGTGGTTTGAGTTTTTATTTTGGGGTTGTTGTTACCTGAAAATAAATCAAATATATATTACCTATTATTATTTTTCCCTGAAAGGTAGGGCAGAAGTGTGAACACCGACATGGCTACTGTTTTGCTTAAGTCCGATGTATTAGTGGCAGAGCCTATTTCCAGCAACCAAGCACAAATCCAGACTTTAAGCTGCTGAGATATTGCCCGCTCTGGGAATCTAATTATTGTTACACATTTCATATTATTTTGATATTTTGACAAAATATTATCCTTGTTTGAACAGGCTAGGTTGGGATGGCAAGGAGTGCATCTTGAAGATGCTGTGTGTGACAGGCAAGGCACAAACCAAACAGGGATCGTTTGTGGGAGAAATTCTACGGGCTGTATTCACGTAAGGAAATAACTATTAGTAAATAATAAAATAATAATAAATATCGCCGGACATTAACACACAGCGCCATCTAGTGCCACACTAAGCAACGAGGCTTGTGTCGTGGACACCAGATAGTTGATAGGTATATACTACATAGATAATTTTTGTTTGTAAATACATACTTATTATACATATAAACATCCATGACTTGGAAACAAATGTCCATGCTCATCACAAACATTTGCTCCGACCGGGATTCGAACCCGGGACCCTAAGAACGTAAGGCAGCCTCACTGCCGCTGCGCCACTCGGGTCGTCTGGTCTAAATGGATGACGGCTGATCCAACAACCAATGGAAACAAAATGTAGAGAATCAATTGTAGCAATCTATCTTGGAATTTGCGCTTGAAGTTCATTGGATGCTTCATAATCATGATTCTTGATGCTTTTTTTCAGTTTTAATTAATTGTTACTGGTAAAATTGTATCCTTTTGTCTTATATTAAATCCCATTGGCGTCTCAATTAAAATAAATGAATGTCAAACATTTGAGTGTAAAGTTATAAACTCTGCACCAGATCGGATCACCTCACTCCATAATTACTAGCTGATCCCGATCCAAGGCGATGCAAAGCAGCCGTGGTTTCAGAAAAAGTGAACCAAACTGCTCAACTGAAGGCAAAGCTGATCTCGTTTAGTGTTTATAACTGTGCGTCGAAGTTAAACGTGCATCGCTTTAGTCTCAACTTCAAGTAATGCTTCCTACAGAGCCCGATGCAACACAAACTTTATACTCATAGAATTCTCCTTATAGCTAGCAGACAATACACACGACGTTTCCTTGTATACCTAAACTTGGAACATAATTTCAGATTACCAGAAGTCCCAGGCTCGGTGTCCGAACTTCATAAGCAATACGACGACGCCCGAGGGGGCAATGGCAACTGTGCGGAGCTGTACCCGAATTGTGGAGATTTGTCTGTGGGAGTGTAACACGTCATTGTAATTTTTATTGTATACTAGCTGATGCTCAAGACTTTGCTTGTATTTTATATGTATTATTTTTAAAATGGAGGAGTTTTCCAACGCTATCATTTTACTTTGCTGTTTAATCCGAATCAAATTGTTTATTTGCGAGAATATGGGTTGTTAGTGTTTTTGAGTGGAGACCGCGAAGGTGGGACGCTCTTAGTGTGCAAACACAGTGCGAAGAGCGCGGGCGGACTTTTTCGTGTGTGAACAGTTACGAAGGTGATGTTGGTGCCGCTGCAATGGTCAACAATAAGTACTAGGAGAACAGAATCGTTAAGAAGATGATTGGTCCCTCTGTTTACAATACTACCAGTCTATTAATACCGACTGCCAGGCTTACAAAAGGGGATCGGGATATCATGTTGCCCAGTTACTGGATTATTGTGGAGACCAGTTAAGCCGACTATCCAAGCAAAAAACTGGTATTTTGTGGAATCTGGTTAGACAAAATGATGACGCTACGGTACTTATACTATCAAGTAAATTAGCTTTTAGCAAATCTTCTCCATAAACGAGTTACGGTACAGGTAGTGTAGGCTGTACGAAATAAATATTCATATATTAATTACTTTTCTTTTTTTTAGTATTTAATGTTTAGTAAAAATACCACATTAAATTTGTACAATTTGTTACTTTTTATTTCAATGTTATTGTTTTTTCTATATGAAAGTGTAGTTTGGTTAAGTATTATTGGAACTATTTGTTTTCTTAGTTATAAGTTTATTTACTTTTCTTTTTCTCATAGTAGGAAGGTTTATTTTTGTGTACCTACATACATTGCTTAAGAGCCTATACTACCTCAAATTAGCAACTCTATATTTGGTAGTTCAAACTTCGTTTGAAACACTGTTAGAATAAAGTTCTAATCAGCTTGCACTACAAAGTGGTTGTTGTGTCAGTCACTGCTGGCCGAATAGTGCGAAATTAGTGGTTTTTTGCGATTTACAAAAAATCTATTGATTGGATTAAAAAAATAAATAATATGAGACCTGCTTTATAGTTAGTTCAGTTAGTATAAAAAGTTTCATGATCTAATTTGAAGTATTTTATGATTGCCAGCGGTTTATTGTTCAGTTTAGAGCTAACTTTGGGATTTTTTTCAAAATTTTATGAATCGTGTTTTCGCCAAATATAGGACCTAAAATTAATCCTCAACTTTACCATATATTTATTTCAAAATTAATGCTGCAGTATTTTAGGCGTAACGGAGGATCATGCTAAGCCATTTGAGGTAGTATAGGCCCTTAAGTATTTACGATAACTTAGAAAGAAATAAATAATACCGAACAGTAATTGTGATATTTCTTAGTAGTTCTCCTGAGTGCTAACTGTACTTGCCGAACAAAAAGTTTACCAAATGGGATTCAATGTATGAAGATCAAAATAGGTACGAAATGGGACTTTTGTGATGCTATTTTATTTAGTTGTTGAAATGGGAAAGTTACGAGATGTGCCAGAGCCGTTTCACCGTAGACTATGTTAGGGTATTAACTTGTAAAAGCTACTAACTGGGTAGCAACATCAATTAAACCCCATACCTATTCCGAACTTTCGAGATATAATCCACAGTTAAACTGTGGTATAAACGTGAAAAGTTAAAAGACAGACAGACAAACTTACTTTTGCGTTTATAATAAAAGAACGGATTTTTGTATTGGCAATAAAATTAATGGAAGTATCGTGTGTTTTTCTTTTAGTTTTATTGTTCGGGTCGCAATTGAAGAAATTTTTATCGATTATTTTTATTGTAGTTCTTAAAGGCACAAGTACAAGCGCTATTGCTAGCATGAACATGAGGTCCTGGGTTCGATTCCCAGGTCGGGCAAAATGTCATTGGGTTTTGACATCATGGATTACTTAGTAGCAGCCCAGAATCTGGATTTGTGCCTAAACAATGTCAATAGGCTCGCCACTAATAACATGCCATTTAAACAATGGGCACACCTCTGTCTAGCCCGTCGAGGATTACAGGCGTGATGTTATTTTTTATAATTTTTCTCAAATTAATCAATTTTTTATACCAATACACATTCAAATTAAAATACTAAATACTATCATTACAACATCAGTATATCATTATAAAACAAACTCCCCCGCCGCGTCTGTCTGTCCCTATCTATGCTTAGATCTTAAAAACTATGCAACGGATTTTGATGCGGGTTTTATTTAATAGATAGAGTGATTCCAGAGGAAGGTTTTAGTATATAATTTCTCAAGCGGGTGAAGCCGAGGGCGGGAGAGCTAGTATTATTGGAACGTTTGTAAACGAATACAATGTTGTCCCTTAACTGTCAGTGTATGTGTCATTTGAGTTTGACGTTTCATAGATAAAGCTCTATGTGGTCTGTGCATAGATATCTCTCTGGTAATGGCTGTCCATCTAGATAAATATATCCGTGCTCTCACAACATTAAATCTACTTTAATCATACTGTTCTGTTATTGTATCGCCCCAAAACCATCAAGTATTAAACATATGTAATCTATGTATCTTTTTTTTATAATTGTACACTCTCCTCTTCCTTTAAATCCATCTAAAGGTAGTCTTGAAAATATCGCTTTTAGTGAAAAGACCGTTCAATGTGTATGCAATAAGTTCTACATTGTAATGATACCTGTAATTTGTATAGTGATAAGCTCAAACTCAAAAACTCAAAGCATTTATTTCAATTGGACCATTTCGACACTTTTGATTGTCAAAAAAAACAAGCGAAGCTACAGTCCTAGTCACAAGGCACAATAACTTGAGAATGTACTGTAGTTTCACATTCCAAAGCGTAGATCTCTATGAAGGAAAACGGGCAAGAAACTCCATGGACACTCTTTTAAATCAAAATATTGTTACAAAATCTTGGTTACATCATGAATGTAGACATTATACATATACGTGAGAACGTTGTAGAAAGACGTGCACAGTAAGAGCGTCCAGAGTAAAAGATGACATAGATTAAAGAGTTATAGATCTATCTACCTACTTATTTTGATTTGCATTCTGATTCATGATTCTGATGCATCAATACTTCTAATTACTTTGCAAAACTACGAGTTTGCGGTAGACTGGGACGTTCACAAATGCAGACGACAGACGTACTCTAATAACTTGATCAAACGTTGAACTTGACGCTCCGAACGTTGCACTAGAACATTTGTATGGACGAGGTTGTGAGTAAGTAAAGTTCTCGTGTCTGTCTGTCAACTTAAGTCAACAGTTCTGAACATTGTGCTAAATAGACAACGGGTAAGGTTAAAACCATACACGGTCATTGACCTTAAAAGTCATGTAACCAATCAGTCAAAGGCAACAAATTATTTTGACTTCAGACACACTGCAAGCAACTGTTGGATTCGCGAAGGACACGAAAATGACTAAGTGTGAAATAAAAATGAACAGAGAATAGTCCATAAGACGCCATCTTGATTTTTTAAAGTCACATGGTTGGTGGAACCAATGTCAACTTTTGACATTGTTTAAAACATTTAGTACGTTTCAAGTGAGAATATGAATTTGAGACATTTGTTGGTGATAGTTTTCGTAGTGAATGAACATGTCTTTAATGTGAATGGTGAAGGAAAAGACCGGTGTGATAATGTGAAGACTTCTTTGAATGTGTTGCGGAAGAGAAGGCATTTGACGTTTCCTGAAGGAACAAATATGGTTGTAAGTACAGTATTAATGTATTATGATAATGAGGAGGATAATGAGGTACTATCAAATTCATCACGACTAGCTTCAAAACATAGAGAGAGGAAACCGGCATGTCCTAGCACCAAAAAATCTAAGATTTTAACCTAAAAATATTAAAATCATTTGTTTACACTTAGGTTACTGTAACTAGAATTCGATAATCCATAAACATGAAAAAGTGTGGTTAGTTATCTTTTTTACCGACTTCATAAGTCTTAAAATATTTCAAATTAGTTAATAATTCCTAAATATTGAGTTGGTTACCTTTAAACTTTCTTTTCTCTTTATTTAACAAAAACTTAAACACAGTCAGTCGGTAGTTTCCCTTATAAAAGTACTACAGCAGAACATAAACAGTTGTGGTTTTAAAAAGTTTAGTTCATTTAAGCGGAATTAACTTAAAGACCAACTTTAAAATAACTTTCCCATATAAAATCCGAGGATTCTGAAGTTTTTATGGAAAACGACTTCCTCAGTCTTCGTTATAATGTATAATGACTACGATTTTAAACTTTAATCCTATGATGGAAACGGTACCTGGGTTCTGGACTTTATTATGTATGAATAAAAGATACTATAGTTGTGCTTGGACGCGAAGTATGTCACTTACTTAGTTTAGGTTTGAGATATTCTTGTTTCTTGTGTTTTAACAAAATTAAACAAATCTCATAAGAATTTGCCGACCATCCTTTTGACATCATCTTATTTTATTATGATGGTGTACTTGACAAGAAACCTTGCATATTATTATTTTACTATATACAGTTACAACCGCCGACTTCGTTTAGAATAGCATACCGGTTACATTGACCAAAATATACCGGTTATTTTGACCAAAATCATAAGTCCCGGCTGAATGCTATATGATGGCCTTATAAAAAACACTTCTTTTTACGATATTGCTTATTACGAAATACCTCGTTATTTAACAAAAATTTTCAGAGAATTGTATCTGTTAGAACAACCTTGTATTGTTAACAATTTGGTCAATGGCTATTATGATCGCAAAAGTAAACAAACACGTGTCTAGTTTAGGGTCTTTTGTAATTCTCAGAAACGAAATACACGTGCACGCAGTAAAATAAAAAGCCCGCTTTTTCATATCTATTCAGTCAGTTTGTTAATTATCTGTAGTACACAAGACGCAATTAAAAAAATACAAAGTTGCTACAACCATCGGTTTTTACAAACAAAAATGAGTAGTCCCTTCAATGTCGTTATATTAGATTTTGGCTATATTAGACCGTAAAGATTAGGCTTTTTATTCTAATAGACCAAAGGCTCTGGCATCAGCCCACGGTGTAAACGTAACGTAAACACGTCGATTTTTAAATCGAAAATAGGTACAACTGTTCTACGGCATTTTAGTTAAATTGCAACAAACACAATCAGTTTTATCCAAAGAAATGAGTAAAGTCTTAAAATTATGAAAATATGAAACGAGTAATTTTTGTTTTAGACTTTCATGGATTTCACTACACTTAAAGTACTTACGGGATAATAAAAAAAAGAATAAGAAAATCACGAATATTATCCCGTAAGTACTTTAAGTGAGTAATTTTTATTTTAAGGGGCCTCAGTTTGTGGTTACTCTACAGCTATACTATCCAAAACTAACTTTTAAAAATTCCAAATAGCGTTAAAAGTCCCTCCATATAAAATGGCGTATCAAAAAATTAATAAACTTTCTTTGGTTTTCAGCTGACAATGTCGGTGCTGAAAACTGTGATGGTTCATGCACCATCAGGCTGGAACGTAGCCGTTGAGATAGATGTGCTGTATCCTCTATTGAGTCCAGAGATGACCAACTCTTTGTACAGGAAGAAGTTCCATCATCGACAGAAGAGGGAGTTTTGGGAGAGGATGGAAAAGGCTCTTGAGAAGTAAATATTATTATAAAAAAAATACTTAATCAAAAAACAACAATCAGTCAAACAAAAGAAACAACAAATCAAATCAATCAACAATCAATCAAAAACAATGAATAAAAAAAAAACAAAAACAGCAATAAAAATAACAATTCAAAATCATTCATTTCAATTTAATGTGTCATCATCCTCTGCCTAGTTTTTTAAACAATTATGTTCAGGCCGAGTTCGAATAAAGAAGGTATTAATAAAATGCATGCAGGAGCATGAGATCTTGGGTTCGATTCCATGGTCGTAGGCTTGTCCCCTATTTATACGGGACTTAAACAAAACCAGGAATAGGTAAACCACTGCTTTACTCTTAGGGAATTACAGCATGATGTTAATATTTTTTCATCGAGATCTTTTAACAACTATTACTGTAAGTTTTACGGTGCTTAGCTATTGGTTTTTATACCCTGGTACTGTATTACGAGGTTAACACATTGTTTGTCTGGCAACGTACGGTATATCGTGTCAGGTAACCTATTGTAATCAACTTAATATTAATGAATGGTGTAGCTAACGAATCTTTTTCATTGAAGGCATGACAGATTTTTTTTGGCCAAAATCTTTGTCACTTTCACAGTCTCTTGCGGGCAGTGTTAAATTATCATTTTTGACTGCTGGTTTCGGAGCAAGAGTAGGATAAGGAGATGGATGGAATTATTAGCCCCTGTTTAATAAACTGAAACTTTAAGAGGGCCCTTCCCGGCCCGTCCATCATCAACGCGAGCATGGTCAAAAAGCTTCCTGTTTCATTCAGACCCATCGCAGCGATATTATTTTACCTCCCCTGTCTTACCTAGGCCTGACTTCGTACTACTCGTCATCCGCGCACCTCATACCGACCAACGCGAGGACATTGAACGAAAAATAGTGTTCGAAAATGTATAAAACTTGTTCCAGGAAATACGTGTTTTTGAATAAGTCTTACAAGTTTGTGTAATAAATATTTGTTATTTAGAATTTCCACTACATTTGCAAGGCTTCTATCAAGATATTTTCTTTACTTTTACAATTTATGAGTACATTATGAACGGCCAAAGTTGAGGTAAAATTTGTGCAAAACAGCAAATTTTGGAGGCTTATACTGAATTTGTTACTACAAATTTTTATTTTTTGCTTTGATAGAAGCCTAGATATAGTGCACAAGATACCTATGAGTTCATAAAATTTAAAGATATATGTGTAACAACGGCATAATCACGCACGAGCGTTTGTCAAAATTCTCGCGAAAAGTATGGCGGGTTGGCCGCCATTTTTTTCTTTTCTCAACTCCTTCCTTCATTCCTTTACATACTTTATTTTATTTGTCCTCTTCTAAAACTATGTTAGTAGTAAACCATTACACTTACTTATAACAAAACCGTTCCATAAGACTAAGTTTCGCGTAACAAGTGTTCAGTAAATCATTTGTTTTCAGTTACAACTTGAACGGTCGCTCGTGTATTTATCGAAGCATATGTGAAGCGAGAACACACTTGGCTCCACCGGGAAAGTCTTTGGTGCATGACATTTTGAGGACAATATTTTCGTAAGTTTCTTTTTCATCTTCAAGGCTAATGTGGAACTACCTGTTTAACTTTTGTCAAAGGAATTATGTTAAGGGTTTCTGTATAAGATGTTGAATATTTAATAATTTTCTTTTGAGTCTTATGTCAGTACAGTTTAAAGTTAATTTATGATAATTAATTTTTCCAGATGTTCTTGTTGGGTAAATATTTTGTTTGCATTGTGTCAGTAACCTGCATTGGGATTTGGGTTAACTTAAGCTATTTGCCAGATGACTCAAATTTCTCAAATCCTATCATAATTACATCACATGAAAATATTAATAAATTATCTTATTTATTTTAATGGTATTTTTCCCACTCTTCTCGGTCTCTGACGGAATTAAAATGAACTTTGACTAGTTACCAGTCTGCTTTCTTGATTTGAATTATCTTCTTCTTCTGATGTCATTTCACAAGTCATAAGTGGTTCTTCGAGTAACCATGCCGATTCGAACCATGGATTCAGACAAACAGACACATTCAGAATGGAAGACAAATTGCATACCGCCCGCGGACACTGGACAATGAAATATGACATACTTTAGCACAGTATCTGCCATATTTTTGTGTATGTCAGGAGCCGAGCCCACCTTAACTTCATCATCTTAATTCATCAATTAAAGTTCAATGTCCCTCAAATTCGAAGCCATTAAACTCAATCTCCAACTATACCACCCAGCTTCTACCAGCCCAGCCACCTAGCAAAGATCGCTCCACCAATCATAACTTTACAGTCTCTGTTAAGTATATCGACGGAAATTTCATAAAGCCTTGTTTAAAGTTACCCTAGCCAGTAACAGAAATTGTTCGTTTTATTTCAAGCGCCCCGGTTCACGAGAAAGGATTTAAGGAGGAACTTAATGAAACTTATTACGAGTTATTGGAACCAAACGTCTGCGAAAGAATCCACGATTGCCCCATTTCGATACTGGAAGTTATATTAGGTCTTAATAAAAGTAGCTACATATAGCAAAATGAACGTTTTTGGTTTTATTTTTTGTAAGTACTTGTGTCTATCGTTTTACCTGAATCCTTGGTGTAAACTTATTACTTGGTTCAACTTACTTAGGGATAATTATAATAAGGCAAATTATATGAATTCCTATGATGTTGAAGAAAGTTAAAAGAGGAAATGATTAAAGTACATGATTGTAAGCCCACTAACGTTGCAATGCTCTCTACACCGAGTATATATCACTTTAGCGGATAATAAAAATTCTATACAAAATGACGCAACAGATTTGAAAATGAAATTGTCACGGAATAAAGTTATCAATGTCAGAGTACAGTGTACCATAAAACCTGACTAGCAGTTATATTATGTGAACGATATGAAAGGTTATCCATTACTCCAACTTTAAATACTATTCCCATTCACGCGTAACTTTGTGGTCGATGACGGAGCGGAAAAAATGCGCTGGTACCAAATCTGCCATAACCTTGAAAGTTTAGGGTTGAATTTGCTGTAGCAAAGCAATCAGATTCCAAGGAGGTGTGACTCGTGACTGAGCTAATGAGGGTAGGCGAGGCTCTAATTCTTTGATCCAACATCCCGGGTCAGTGAACACGCTGGAACCGCGCACGAATCACATTTTACGATATCTTTGTGTAGATAAGGTTTGCATGCAATTCCTTTTTTTGTTTTTTTTTAGTTAAAGGCTTGGTGATTAGGGGTTTTTTAAATGGTAGGGATTTTTGGAATTCTGATTGTTTTATGATTTACTATTTAACTTACGACGATGGTTGGGTAAATTGATGAATTAAAGGCTGCTGTGCTTTGGGTACCTGCTGATATAATCTTACTCTTAACATCAACAGGAAGAGTCTCATGGTAATATTCACTCGCATAATCTTAACTATATCGATTTATGTACTGTCAGTTTTTGCTTTTAACTTATTCTAAAGACTTTAGGAAATATTCTCCGTGCAAAATGAACTCCATTTAAAAAAAAATGGATATACATTTAAGACATTGATTTGACTCAATTAGAGAATACATTTTGGCTAGAAAAAATCATTACACTCATAGATTACTTGATTGCTTTTAATTATTCAAATTGTCTAAAAATGTTTTAGAAACTAAACAAATATAAAAAAAAAAAAAAAAATATCTTTAATTTGCATGAATCCATATCCATACAAAAAGAAAAAGCTAGAAGCTTTGGCGAATAACACTTAATGCATCGTCAATTACTACGGTAGTAATATTAATTCACATTGCAGAAAGTTTAGCAGAAATGAATAAATAAATACTTATGTTCGTTGTAGTTCAACAATTTATTTCTAGATTGAACAAGTACATTTATGTGTAACAGTATATCAGCAATTGCTTACAAATTTCTTGCAAGCACACAAAAAAAAAAAAATTAAAGCACTGTTCACAAACAAATCTAAAACGAGGAATAGTGATATAATCTCTATTGCTCCACAAACTGGCTTAAACTGATCCCAAAACACCCATACTAAGCCATCACCGTAGATTATCCCATTCGATCAGTGTGTGCAATGTGTGAAAACGTAAAGAAATACAGATACGTCATGCTCTGATACATTTATCTTAATACCAACTATTATTTGATGGTATCTGGTACAACCTAGCCGCACGACAAATACCTATAGACGTGGAAACAGAAATAGATAGATAAATAAACTAAGTTAATGTTGATTAAGCAAATATTGACAGTAATTTTAAAATTTACGCTAGAGATACCAAATACCGTTTTCTTTTTAAAGAAAATTTTAATTTTTTTTTTGATTTTATAATGGATTTCAAATCGTATTTGTTGATTGCATTTATTGTAGTAAGTAATGTTACTAGTGAGTTCTCTGTGAATTCAAAAATGAAGGAACAATGTCCAAATGATAAAACTTCGTTGGTGTCTGTGAGGAAGAGGCGCCATCTTGCCTTTCTACCAGGATCTGCTGTTTCGGTAAGTAATATTTTCTTAATTTTGTTTTATACAAATATGTGAATGTCTTGGGAATAATAGAGGAGCTCGTGGCTAAATAATAACAGCCACTCAGGTCTATCGTTAGGTTAAGCCGTGCTTGCCTAGTTGATCTGTGGATGGGTTACCACCCATTACATACTGAGTTTCCCCGTGCCTCGGAAAGCACGTTAAGCCGTAGGTCCCGGCTGTCATTTCTAGATCTTTGACAGTCGTTAGGTAGTCAGAGGCCCAAAAAGTCTGACAACCAGTCTTACCAAGGGGTATCGTATTACCCGGTACTAACTGGGTTGTGAAGGTCAGATAGGTAGTCGCTCCATGTAAAATACTGGTATTCAGCTGCATCCGGTAAAACTGGAAGCCAACCCCAACATAGTTGGGAAAAGGCTGGGCAGATAATGATGTGTATGTCTTGGGGGATGAGTTGAAATGGTGGTTTGGTTGATGATGATAGGGCCCTAGAATCCCTAGATGCTTATGATGGTATTTTTTGGGCAATTGTAGCAGTTTAATTTCTTTTATTACGTGGAAGTGTTTTATTAGTGAAGCACAGTATTTTACTAATATAAGACAGAAATCTCCAGTAGATTTGACGGTTAAACTGCAAAAATAAATGCAGTAAACGAAGTAAACCTGAACTATGCTTTCAGTTGTAACCTAAGATTTCATTATCTGTCTTCAGTCAAAACAATTTAAGATAGTGTTTGCATTTGTAACTATTAGGAACTTTTAACACACTTATTTATCTAAAATACGACCAGAAACCATCCACGTAAGTTTCAATTTCCTTTTCCAGACATTGATTTTATCCGCCAACACCTGTTTCACCTTTTTTCTTTATCAGTCAAAGCGTAATGTACCATTCAGCCATTTTACAAATGGTATGACCAGTCGGGGTAATACAGAAATGTGTTTATGCATGAAGCCTCGTGTGGCTATAATGTAGAGGAGTTGCAACGATGCATGTAGAACGCGATTTGTATGGCTGTGAAGCCATTTTGTTCAAGCAATAACATTGATAACTTGGAAATAGAGACATTAAGGAGATGGGAGTATTGGGCGTGCTATAACAAAGCTTTCTCATTCTAATACAATAGGCATGACGACAGTATCGAAAAATTGCAAATCTATATTTAGTCCGTCAGTTAGAGTATTGGAAATTAATGGACACGTATTTTTTGTTTTTGTAAATCAATGAATATTGACAAAGATAAAACGCATCAAAACTCGGGAGTGGGGGCTCGTGACGTCAGAACTAGCTAAAAATTATACCTAGGCGTGACGTATTGAGAATTTTAAAAGCGTCATAGTTTCGTCAATTTTGATTTACGTAACAAAAGAAAAAACACGTGTCAAATATTTTTTGGTAATCTAACTGACGGCCTAATTAGTTTTTTTTTGTCGTCTCGCCTATTCAAATCTAATACACAATCATAAGATGGTTCAGACAAGTACATACTATTACTATAAAACCCGTATTTCTCTATAGATATTCAGCGGAAATGACGTAAGTTTTTCGTAAACTTATGTGAGTCCCAAACATTTTTTATTCATTGAATGTCGCTTTATTTAGCTAGGTCCGATGGCAAGCATGGAGGTGACCTATCGATAATGAAAATAAAATTATAAATCAATTGACAAAGTTTGATTGATGAGTATGTATTTACAAACAAAAAAAGTATCTATGTAGTATATCAACTATCTGGTGTCCACGACACAAGCCTCGTTGCTTAGTGTGGCACTAGATGGCGCTGTGTGTAATGTCCAGCGATATTTATTTATTTATTGTCATTGGAGATTTTATTAAACTTCTTCTTATATTCTGAGATCCCACCTAAGCTCACCCTTTACCGCATCTGCTTATCGAATGGAATATACTTTCTAGACATCGTAATACAAGAATTAACATATTACGAATGGCTTGCTTAGTTAAAAAAGTCAAGTTAGGAGGTAAGGCATAGTCTGCGATGCAGTTCCACATCCATTCAAGTAACTGACATGACTTTTGTATATATTTTTAAAATCTATGTTTCTGTTCATAAACGCAGTAAAAAAGCTCGTGGGGTAATAATAACACCGCTCGGTTCGATCTTTAAGTTAAGCCGTGATTGCCAATGTGGATCCGTGGATGGGTGACCACCCATTACATACCGAGTTTCCTCCGTGCCTCAGAAAGCACATTCAGCCGTTGGTCCCGGCTGCCATATATAGATCTTTGGCTGTCGTTACACGTAGTCAGTGGCCTGAAAGTCTGACAACCAGTCTTACCAAAAAGGGTATCGTATTGCCCAGTATTAACTGGGTTGTGGAGGTCAGATAGGCCGTCGTTCCATGTAAAATACTGGTATTCAGCTGCATCTGGTTAGACTGGAAGCCGACCCCAACATAGTTGGGAAAAGGCTAGGCAGATAATGATAAACCACAGTATAAAAGCGACATCAAGGCATTGCGTCGCTTTTCTCTCTACCAATAATACCCAATGCGAAAGTACCGTCGTAGGTCAGTCATGAAAATCATGACAAGTGGTAAATAAATTTTGCAATGCTGTTTCGGCGTGTTATTTTCCTTACCTTTTGATTATCACTTCATGTGTGGTCAAATGATTAGCAATCCTCTAACAAGGAGCCTGATGACGTATTAAGTAAGGTGATAAAATTAGCACCAATCAGCGATCAAAGCTGTTGTGTTCAGGTGTCATATTTTAATAAAGCAGTAGGTACTATTATAAGTATGTGTAATTTGTATGAGTAATCATAAGTATGTGTAATTTGTTTAAGTAAAACGATAAAATTGCCTCTAAAAGAAAGAAGGAAAGACTTTTACGGTAAATTATCAAAAGAACGTATTTAATCATTTTCAATTTACTTATAATGGCTTATTCCACAAATCTCCCCTAAGAGAATCCCCCTCAGGGGAATGTTCCTCAAAAAACTGTATCATAATGTAATAAAATAAAAAAATAAAAATGTTAATTATTTTCATTTTTATCAAGAACTGAACCATAATGTAAAAAAAAAAAGAATGCTAATACTCGTATTATAAAATTATGAATGTAAAATTTATATACATTATGTACAGACAGCAACTAGAACTATGTAAGGTGTATCTATTTTAAGGAAAGACAAAAATAATGCAGTGTCACTTAAGAGCTCTAGACCTATGTCTACCCCCTAAATCACACAAGCCAAAATATTTAATGACTACAAGGTGCCCCTCGACTAACACACTAACACAGTCTGAACAAATCTTAAAGACTAACGAACCATCATGTACTTACGTACAAAGTTCATTTGGGCGCCAAAACTTGGCTTTTGGGCCACGTAACGTTGTTTTGACAAGTTGCTTGGAGCAGGTAAATTCATTCAAGACTGCCATTCACTTTAGATGTAGGTAGGATATTGATTTTATGAGACAGTATTTGTAGAGTTCTGCTATGAGTTTTGATTGAAACAATCCTTACTTTCTTTGAACGTGACCTTTCATCTTGACTTTTTAAAAAGGGATTTTGGTTTTCGCCAAAAACAATATTTGATGTAACAAACCATCAGAATGGATGTTATAAGTAACTAGCTGATGCCTGCGGCTTTGCCCGCCCACAAATTATATACTAAAACCTTCCTCTTGAATCACTCTATCTATTAAAAAAACCTACATCAAAATCCGTTGTGTAGTTTTAAAGATCTAAGCATACATAGGGACAGACAGACGCGGCGGGGGACATTGTTTTATAATATGTAGTGATATCAAGGATATACCTTCATCTTTTTCCAATTAAGTACGTTGTCTAACTGAATGGATGTAACCAGAGTGACATACACACATCACAAAAAGTTTGTGATCACTAGCAATAAGCTGATATAATTTTTTATATTGAACTTTATCAAGAAGAAATCATAATATAATCTACTGTAACAAAAAAGATTCCGATTTTTCAAAGTGATCGCAAACTTTTTTTGATGTGTGTATTTGACAATATACCTGACATTGTGCCTGCTATTCAATTATATGGGGGATAATATATAATATATAATGCAATCTGGGGGCACGGTATTGTCCCCCTCCGCCAAGTCAAGCAAAAGGCACAGCCGTACTGTGCCGGACGGGCGTGATCCCTGGACGCGAGGATATATACTTGAACATAACGGACGATGTGCCGATGTGCAGTTTATACTATACTGAGCGAACGTATTCTTCGCTACAAGACGGCGCTGACATACTATACCTATAGGTTCAGAACTACCTCAGGCATCTCAGGCATCATTACAAGGGTAAAGGGTAACTGGGAATAATAATACTGATAGACTTTCATAACTGTTTCAGTAAGCGATTCGGACCTTCAGGACTTTTACCGCACTACTTTTCACTGTTTATTTACATGTCAATATAATATTTGCCGTACTGATGACTACAATTGTATGGACTTCTGTGACGACTTACTATCGTACCCTGGAACTATACCGTAATGAGAGCTGCGAATCGCTTCCTGATTTGGGATATTTTTAAAGCAAATTTTGTTTATCCATTTTTACAAGTTTTTGCAAAAATATAATTTTGTCCTTATATCTAAGTACATTTCAGATATTACAAGGTTTTAGATATCTATCTATTAACACGAAAATTATAATTAAAAAACTACACATTTTTTTCAAATATTGACCGGTTGAAGGATCTTTCAAGCTCAATTACACGAATACCTTAATGAAACTGTAAGTATATAATTGCCATATACAAGGAAGGTTTAAGACCTATTGAAATCTACTATTTATATTTACGTGTCTGATTTCAGCCTGTAATGATCCTTCAACTGTCAGTCTGTAAGACAAAATTTACACGTTATGAACAATACAGTTGCGTTAGACTGTCATATTCTCGACAAAGTGGTTTTCTTGAAGGGATAAGTTAATCAATAAACTATAATATCCAGGCCTAGGTCGCAACCTAGGCTACGTGTATTTCACTAATATTACTAAATTAAGACTCTACTTTCGAGGTGATATGAGTCTAGTGCTTATCTATTTGGCTGTTTACTAACTCTAATCACTGACGCACTTATTTATTCGTCACTGTTATTACCTATGTATCACTGACTTTATATGTTTACGATAAAAACACTATTTACACTTAGTTTTTTGGTGACGTTCGTCGCGAACACGTACCATCCTTTTCTCGACCCCCTATAACTTCGTTGTAGATAAAGCTAGAAGCTTGAATTTTCAGTTATTCTATTTTCTTGTTGTCAGTTAAAAGTGCCTATAAATAGTATACTACACTACTACACTACAACAGCCCATAACGTCCACTGCTGGACATAAGCCTCTCCCATGATGGGAGGAATTTGCCGTAATCTCCACGCTTGGCAGGCGGATTGGAGATCGCAGTGATGAAAGACTAACAGAAAACGCTGCTGCCCATTCTCTGGTCTACGGAGGCGCAAGGTGTTCTGCCTCAGACATTAGTCGCCTTATACGACACCCGTGAGTGTAAAGGGTTGGTTCTATTCTACTCTGCCGGATACCACACCGCTAAATAGTATAATTTAAATAAAATATTGACTATGAAGCACAAATATTAGTCCTGTCTACATCGCCTCCTTTGATTTTATAGCCACACCATACAACACGTTTACTGGACAAGTCCGCCAGTGATTTTTTCTTCAAAAGACCATTTTAGACGAGAAGATACACGATCCTCACATGATCTGGACCAAGACAACCCCTTTATTTGAAAAGAGTTTGTATGTTTTGGACGTTTCTTCTCAGATTAGTCAGATGGGGAACATCGACCTCCACTTGTTTGTAAAAAAAATGACTTGTATTTGTTTTTTTAATAACCTGCACACAAAAATAATATATCATTTTAATTTCAGTTATCCACATCAGTAGTAAAAACTTTCATGACGCACGCACCATCAGGTTGGTTCTTGGTGGTCGAGTTCGAAATGGTGTGGATGCTGCCGGATCCAAAGGTCGTGGCTGCTCACAATAGGAAGAAACTGCATCATCGACAGAAGAAAGAAATCTGGGAAATTATTGAGAATGCTTTGGAGCAGTGAGTATTTTACTATGCTTCTTCTTTATTGCGTGGTTAGTGTCTATACTTTTTTTTTGTTTTTTTTTTCGGTTGGGAAATCATCAAATTACTCCAACCGCTCTGGGCTGAGAGAGTGTCAGACTTTTACTGACTAAAATCCATCCAATCAACCTAAACTGGTGTCAGAGTTTTTATGCCGCCTATGGGCCACTGACTTGGCTTATGCTGCGACCCATTACATACCGAGGGTCTTCCGTGCCTCGGTAAACACATTAAGCCTTTAGTCTCGGCTGTTATTTGTAGATCTTTGACAGTCGTAAGAGGTGGTCAGAGGCCCGCAAGTCTGACAACCAATCCTGCGGAGGGTCCTATTTCCGAATTCTAACTGAGTTGTGGAGGTCAGATAAGCAGTCGCGTATTGAGCTGCATCTGGTTAGACTGGAAGCCGACCCCAACATAGTTGCGAAAAGTTTAAGTAATTTTAATTTTTTTGGGAACTTACTAAACAGTAGTGTTTGATTAAATAATCCCTATTTGTCATTAGTGTCTTCTGTTCAATAAATGAAATATTTTTGTCACAATTTCAGGCGCAACATGAATGGTCGTTCCTGTATCATAAGGACGATATGTGAAGCCCAAATGAGTCTGTTGCCAAAAGGAAAGTCCCTCGTTCATGACATACTGAGAGCTATGTTTACGTAAGTATTACCTCGGTAAAGGTATTTTCAAAACGGTGAAGAAAACGTAGAGGAAGATGGCATGTGCAAGGAAATCGCAAAATATGCGTGGAAAAAATTTGGCCCACTCTCCTTCAAACTCCCAGCAGTGGGATTTTCATAGGTTACAAAATGAATAATTAAAACAAAATCATAAGTTAGGAAAAACCACTATCGTTCAATATTCTCATTAGTCCTTATCTCTATTTATTTTATTCATGACAGCTCTTTTAATGTTCTGTATCTTTGCGCTTCTCCTGAAAGGATTAAAATCCTCTGTTTTTAATTAACAGCAGAGTTTATTCGCAAAAACTATCAATTTTAAATCAGCAAATAGCCCAAGACGGTTTATCAAGATAAGATAGGTGTATTACCGAATTAAGACCCTCGTCTTTAGCAGAGATTACCCAACTTCCAATTACACTACGAAACCGACGTATTAAAGTTGAAGCGTTTAGAGACCTACATAATTATGTAGATAGTTTCAATACATAATCCCAGCTCTATCATAACTAAATTATGTAAAGCTAAACCTTTAAATATGTATACATTATTCAAACTGTTGATAATAACTGGTGTAAGATAACCGGTTCGTTGCTGAATGTTCGTATTCCGCTAATTGCCGTATAATCCGAATACGTGACGTTTATACGTCGTGGGATTACGACATAATATTATCTACTATGGAACTGAAGACACCAAAATTACCAACGCTCAATCTCAACATTTTCCGACAAGCTAAACCTCCATTGCCAGATTTGTTAAATTAACAAAATAGTGGGTCTCTTTATGAGCGCGCAATGGATGTCTTACAAAAATGTTCGGGGAAAATTCGGGATTTGGGAAGCGTCGCGTAGGCTGCCCTCATTGTTAAAATTTCCTTTAAACTTTCCTAAGTGGTATTGTGAAGGGAAATTAGTGAATGACGTCATATTGTAGTAATTAATAGATACTTTATGTGAACCTTGTTTGGAAGATCACCTTGGGTGTCGTAATAGAGTAGGGTAGAAGTGAGTTTGTGTCAAGCTCTTAAGGCACTGTCTAACCCTAAAATAGCAACTCTATTGGTGGTGGTTCAAATTTCGTTTGAAATACTGTTAGAATGAAGTTCTAATCAGCTTGCACTACAAAGTGATTGTTACGTCAGAATAGTGCGAAATTAGTGGTTTTTTGCGATTTACAAAAAATCCATTGATTGATGGACTAAAAAAATAAATAAGATAAGACCTGCTTTATACTCGTAGTTAGTTCAGTTAGTATAAAAAGTTTCATGATCTAATTTGAAGTATTTTATGATTGCCAGCGGTTTATTGTTCAGTTTAGAGGTAACTTTGGGATTTTTTTCTATCGAGAAAATTGTATGGAATCGTGTTTTCGCCAAACATAGGACTTAACATTAATCCTCAACTAACATGCTAAGCCATTTGAGGTAGTATAGGCCCTTAAGAGATGTTTAACATAAGTAAGGGGGTTGATTAATTTGTATCATATTTAATGCGTTATTAAAAATTGAAAAAAAAAAATATCATCCTGAAACTAGGGCTAGCCAGATGATGAGTTATTTTGGACTTTTTATGGAATAAATAACATCAATAGCTGAAAAATATTTTAAATAGGTTTAGCATTGGAATTTAAACAATTTAGGTGAATTATATTTTGCAACATACAAAATGAAACCAGTAACAACTTTTCGATACCAATTTTCAGAACATCTGCTAACTTCTAGAAAACAACTGAAAGAAGCTAATAAAACAACATATCGTGGAAGCTGTTCTTGGCAATGTATCACAAGAACACCTCTTGAACTGAGAGGCGCTAGCTCCCGCTACGTACAAAATTTATCGGATCATGTGCGTCTGATATTGGAATAACACTACACTATATTTTGTAGATTGGTGTTTTAAGATGTCTTATTTTAGGAGTACTTTTTCGGAATTAGCTAGTAGGCGTGTGTCCTGAAAAAATCTAATTAGTCCGTCAGTTCGATTATCAAAAAATATTTGACACGTTTTTTTTGTTTTGTTACGTAAACCAAAATTGACGAAGATACGACGCTTTTAAAATTATCAATACGTCACGCCATGCTATAATTTTTTGTGCATCGTGACGTCACGAGCCCCTACTCTCGAGTTTAGATGCGTTTTTTCTTTGTGAATATTCATTGATTTACAAAAACAAAAAATACGTGTACATTATTTTCCAATACTCTAGCTGACGGACTAAATAGATTTGCAATTTATTGATGGTGGAATCTCACCTGTTGTGATCTTGGTTAAATCCCTATGCTAATGACCGCGGGTCCGCCCGCGTGAACGTGCGAACAGAATGTTCGGTAACGGTCCCATGGGATCTTACTATCGGGATAAAAAGTCTAAATGTTAATCCAGGCTATAAATTGTCTATGTGCCTAATTTAATCCAAATTAGTTCAGTAGTTTTAGCGTGAAAAACTATCAAACATTCATCCATCCATCCTCACAAACTTTCCCATTTATGATATTAGTAAGATAAGATTCACAATTCTTCTACAATTTTAAAGAGTATGTATAGACTCACCTACAGAGAAAGTTGAGGCTTAAATCGGTCCCGTTTGCCCATAACATGGCATGTAAATCTCTTTTTAAAAAGAGGTATTGTTGAAATTTTTTTCTCTGCTACAAAAGTTTCCTACTTATGTATTGAAAACTAAAAAAATAAGGTTTTTATCATGAATTATCAGGTCACCAACTTATATCGTTTTGTAATTACTGACAAAAATTGAGATCATTGACTCCAAAATTTTCAATGCGTCCTCTTAATGTCCTACCAGTCAACTTTTGGTAGGTTTTTTCTCTCGTAACAGCACGTAATAGAATAACATGAATGCAGTGGTACCCAGAGTGACACCCCGAGCGACCTCACAGTATAATCAGCGATAATGTTCCCACTTTTGGGACACAAACCTGCTCAATGGACCCTCCCATTGAGCTCTAATCACCACGCGAGCTCAGTGCGGTTTGATAAATCTCACATTTCTTCAAATATCCTGTTCTAAGGCATGCTGGTTTCCTTCAATGTTTTTTTTTCACCGTTTTGAGAGCAGTGGTGATGAAATAAATTACATATAGTAATGTTGGCTTTCTGGGTTTAAACCCACACTCGAAGTTGGAGCCGGTGACATCTACAGCTCTAACTTAGTAACTAAACGTAGTGGCTATTTAAATGTATGGAGCCTGGGCCAGCACTATGTACGCTTTAGGTAAATATCGCTATAAAATACAGTAACCGTTTTTTTTTGTTAATTTTCTTTAATTTCACTTCGTTTCACGAACAAAAAAAAAACATTACGTTATTAGATAACATTAACATAACATATACAGGGCGTCCCACGGATATGCCACGTGGAGGGAAAGTACCTTGAATATTGTAGATGGAACATTTTACTGAAAGAAGACATTATTTGAATTTAAAAAAACAATTTAAACTGCATTCATAGATATTTAAATAATTACATGGTTGAGCCGGGAATTGAACCCGTTACATGAGAAAAATAATCACCCTGTAGCTATATCATACCGATCGAAAGGCTTCATCATAAGGATTTTTTTTTTCTAAATAACATAGTGTCAAAAATAAAAGGAAGACCATGAATTTTAACATTTTTAATACAAAATTTATCAATTTATCAAATGCTCAGATTTAACCCTGTTAGATTTTTTTTTATTCATGTAAAAAAAATAGTTTACAAGAACCAGTATGAAAGTGTCCACGATCTACAAGCAGAAATTAGACGTATTATTCTAAATATTCAACACAAAAAGATCAAAAAATTGACAGGGAGCGAAATAATCAAAAGAGTGCGACCTTGTATTCAACAGGAAGGGACTAATTTTGAGCATTTGATAAATTGATTAATTTTGTATTAAAAATATTAAAATTCATGGTCTTTCTTTCATTTCTGACACTGTTATTTAGCGAAAAATAATCCTTATGATGAAGCCTTTCGATCAGTATGATAAAGCTACAGGATGATTATTTTCTCGTGTAACGGGTTCGATTCCCGGCTCAACCATGTCATTATTTAAATATCTATGCATGCAGTTTAAATTGTTTTTTAAATTCAAATAATGTCTTCTTTCAGTAAAATGTTCCATCTACAATATTCAAGGTACTTTCCCTCCATGTGGCATATCCGTGGGACGCCCTGTATACCATTATTATATTTTAATAGTTTAAAATTAACATAGTGGATCAGAGCAGCAGTATGCGAAAAATAACATTTTGACAATGACATTTGATTGAACACATCTAATCCAAACTCAAAGCAGACAGTCTCGAAGACGTCACTTCTTAAAGCTATCAATGTCGTCAAACGTCATTAGCTGCCCTAAAACTAAGGTTATCATAATAAAAAACTTGTACCCTTCTTCAAATTAATTTGTTAGTATTTTTATGAAATTCCCCTATTTTTTTCCAATTTATCTATGTAGTGTACGTAGTGGTGAGCCAAAATCAAACATCTTCTTTTTCCAATCAACCTTGAACCTAATGCTTAACCGATAAAGTTGTAAATCTATTTAAGAAATTTGACAGTTTGTAGTTTCCTTGATGTGCTGCTGTACCTCAAGTTTTATTAAAATAAGATTCCTTAGTATTTTGATAACCATATATCTACTCGTATAGACTTCTGTGTAGAGATGTATCATCCCTTAACAGAAAAAAGACATCTATAAAATATTAAACAGAAACATTTCTAAAAATGTCAAAAGCATAAAATTCAAACACGAGTATATTGGAGTGGGTGGCACACAGCTGTGTTTCTCCACAATCTAGCTGGTAACGATAGAATAATCGGCAATAAACTATTCATGGCTCGTATGTAGAAGCAGCTGGTGATACTAGCCATGCTGTGAGGACAGAAATTGTTTGAATTACTAAATGTAACCCAACCTGGGAGCTTCCGCGTGTTCTATTTTTTAATGTACTGTTTTGTCTCTGAGATTTTCTTCTTCGAGTCGCAGGCACGAGACATATTACTACACCCACGTGTCGCTAGTGTTTTAGAGGGCAAGCCTATTGCAATCAACTGGGCATACATTCAGACTCCGTGGCTGTTACAGAGAAATTTCTAGTGGAAAAACCCAGTATCACTTTTCCCGACCTGGGAATCATGCCAGGACCTCATGCTCAGAGGTCGCACTTCTGACCACAAGACTAACGAGGCGGACATTACTTGGTGTTGCCCCAAAACTTAATCACTTCCACGGCGTAGTGGAAGTTATTGGCAAGTTTTGGGGCACACTGGACTAGATAATGTTATATTTGTTGGAATGAAAGATACTGTTGAGTAGACTTGGTTTATTAAGACGAGGAACACATCAAATACAGAGACAGTTTAGTAGGAGTATCACAGACGGGATCAGACATAGCAGTGCCGGAGTGACTGGTATAAACCGGAACCATAGATTATATCTAGTGGTGTACACACTAATTACTAACTAAATAGTGATGTTATAACAGATAAGAGCAACATACTTTGCGTCACAGTTCTATATCGGTACTCTGCTGTTGTCTCAGTGATGGTAATGCAACTGCAATGAGTCCTGTGAAGTACCCATGGGCATACGATGGTAAGACGCTTCCTTGTTTGCTAGGCCAAAGAAGCATGAAATCCGTCTGTGTCTTTTAAGTTGTCTGGAAATTAATAAAGAATCACTAAACATAAATAACTGTTCAGAAAATACAAAAAAAGCAGCTTTGTATCGATTTATTCTTGGTTCGTCCCACTGAGTTTCGGCCCACATAACAAAATCCTGGTTCGTCCCAAACAATATGCTTCCTTCGTCCCAAAACATATTTTTTATTATTTTATTCCCACTTCGTCCTAATTTACATTCATTCTACGGCCCATATTTAATCGTCCCACTGCAGGACAAAAGCTTCTCTATTTTGAGCTCAATACTTAAGACTTCCAAATAATACTTTCCAATGCTGTCCTACGTTTTTCTGCAATTTATAGCCTGTTAATTTCACTCTTTCGTATCTTAGCGCATCTTCTGCTATGTAAGAATGCAGGATTTTCATGAAGAGGTTTCTCACGTTCATTTGTTTGTCAGCAACGCATCCGTGCGTATCGTTATCGTGGCTCGCAGTGGGCGAACCTTCCTACGTTTCTATACAAAACGAAGCGTGCGTAGCTTTTATGCTCTTGATGACAAAAACGGCTGTCAAGGGAAGAATTCGTATTCGGCCATTGATATTAAAAAGTTCCATATTAGACCAAAATGTTAGAAGATTTTTCTTTATGACTTAACTATGTGTCTACCCAGTTTTTGGATTTGTTATTTTTTATTGTAGTTTAGATTTCGAACAACAGCGAATTTTCATTATAATAATACTGGCAAATAAAATCACTGCTTTTCACACGGTAAAAGACTGCATTGCATTTTGAATGCATTTATGTTAACGTATTTTGGCTTTGAGTCTAATGGAAAAATAAAAAAGGTAATGGCATTATTAATCAACTTTAGGATGGAATAGTTCTTGTAGCTCGTGGCCAGTCTCTCAGGAACTAACGCCGCACTCTTGTTTATAGGGGATATCATGCTGAAATTAATATCAAATACTCAAGTTTGCTACCTCTTGGAGCAGTGAAAAAATAAAATTTGTAAGTTAACGCGATCAAAAGCTATGACCGTTTCTGTCGCATATTTTGCGATTTCAAAAGGGAATCAAAACCTATAGGGTAGTTCCCGTTGACTTAGAATCATGAAATTTGGCAAGAAGCAATGTCTTACAGCACATGTTGAAAAAACCGGAACTGAAACCTGAAACCCAGTAAATAAGGAAGTTTAATAACAAAATACCTACAAGTTCATAAGAAACCCTCGCGGCTTCGGTGCGCGAGACCAACTTGTACTTGGCCGGTTTTTTTTCAATAAAATCTCCAATGACAATTTCACATAATAATATGCTGACCATTAGCGCTTTGCTAGCAATGCTATTCAAGCGCCAAAAGAACCATGCCAACAAAATTTCCAACAACGTAAATCTAAACAGTTTCAAAATCCACCATGTTCCCTGAAAATTTTACAGGTGCATCTAACCGCCCGCGACGCCATTTTCCTCCAGAAACTGTTTTAAGATGAATCCCCACTATTCCCTCAAGTAAGCTTTCATAAATTATTTTTATTTCAGGGCGCCTTTACAGGAACACGAGTTTGTCGAAGAAATGGGCCTGACGTATAGTGAGTTATTGGAGCCAGACTTTTGTATGAAAGCCAACGATTGCCCGTTGTCTATTTTGGACTTTTTGTTGGATTTAAATCGAATGAGATAACGGTTTGTAAATAAATTATTTGTTGTTACATTGTTGTTGTTTTTTTACCCTTCACTTACTTATTTCTTATACATTCTCATACTTATTTTGGCCGTTAGTTACCTAGTAACTGTGTTGCTAGTCGCTAAGTAAAATGTTGGTTTTTATCTGGAAGCCGACATTTTTAATATTTCTTCAAAGTGGTAAAATACGTGCGATGCTTCTGGTATAGATGCTATGTACATAGTGTGGGAATAGTTAGTACTTACTTTTAATTGAGAAAAGAATAAAAAAGAAATTATATTTTTCGGCCAAGCTTGCCCAACTGGACCCACGTGTTGGTCCATTATCTCTTACAGAGAGAATTGAATCGGTGGTCCCAGCCATAACGTGATAGGCATCAGCCTATAGTGACCAAAACCAAATTAGGAAAAATCTCCTAATTTTATTTTATGAGACTACCAGTCACTAAAAACATAAAAATAAAGTAGATTGATTCCATTCAGTGTGAATTTGAACGATTAGGTACGTATCAACTTACTACACATAATGTCGTTTTTAAATTAGGTAGGATATCAAGTCGGTTAGGTGCGTTTTGTTTAAATTACAAGCGATGCATTTGAAACAGGTAGATTTTGTCGCTTAGGTACTTTTTCGAGCTGGAAAATTGACCTCAACATTCCAAGAAGAAAACAGTTCGTCTGTTGTGTTTGTAACGTATTCCTACCATTGAAGCCTAATGACAGGAACCAGGTTAGGCACTAACCACACGATAAAGAAGAAGAGGAAGAAGCTTAATCATTAAGATTAACTATCAGCTAGGTACAGTCACAGGTAGGTGGTAGCCGTGACTGAGAATTGGACTCTGATGCGCTGTTTAACTCTGTTTAAAATGTCTGGTAGTAATAATAAATCGTTTTCAAGACTGAAGGTGATCTCCATAGATATGAAGAATAGGGTAAAAAGTCCATCCAACATTCAAAAGTTTTAATGACGTCAACCATTGACTAAACCATGTCAGCATAACCTTGCAGATCAAACTTGAAATTTTTTGAGATCAGTATTCTCGATGTCTGACCATAAACATGATCTCTAAACTAATGGATGGCTTCCTCACAAATTGTCGGGAAGAGGCACAAAACCAAGAAAAGTGGAAGGACTGGGAGAGACCTTTGCCCAGGAGGGACAGTACAGGCCAATAAAGAAACCACTTGAACTTGGACCACACAGCAAAGGGTTGCAGCCCTTCGGATCGAGCATACATTAGGATCGATCATATTCCATAACACGCAACACGCATTTGCATCAGATATCGATCATTGGCTCGTTCTATATTATAATTGGCTCTTTATTATTCACCGTATACATTAGAAAATTGCTTTCGGATTATTTTGAGTCTAATGGATACTTTTGCATTCAAATATAATGGCACTGTTCTTTTTAGAATAGGCTTATTTTATTTGGAGCTCCAGTGAATCAAGAATTATTCAAATCGACGGTGGGTCACAAGGGTAGTGCAATTAATTATGTCTAGGGCGTTGGGATGCATTGGACCTACAAATGAAAGGTCAAAGGTTAGACCTGATGAACTAGACAAGCTGACTTACTAACAACGACAAGAATGATGGTAGGTAACCTACCGAAAAGCTGATGTTAAGCTCCTGTTGAAAGTCTTTAGAAGACAAAACGCTTTGAAAGCGATTGCAACTGGTCTAGGAATCGAATAGACCAGGGTCACATGGCCCAAAAGAGAGAAGGCCCATTTTTATTAGTGGGAGGTATAACTGTCAGTGAAGATGATGTCAATGTAGGCAAACAATCTAACAATGTCTCTGCACGAACACGCTCTGTAGCACGTTTGTCTCCAGATCTAATATATTTTTGGTAGGTAGTTACTAGCATCTTAGGTTAGCAAAGCCGCCAACCAATACAAAAAAACTAGGTACTTACAAAAGCCAGCTGAACACAAGCTCAGCGTAAGTTCAGCTCAAAACACGTTCTTACAGATTGGCAAATGCTTTTTAGTGCTGGATCCCGAAAACGGTTATCGCCTTACACACCGGTGGCTTTTATGGGCCCTACCATTTGTGTTTAAATATTATTTCATCATATGGTGTTGTGTTAACTATGTATGACATTGTTGTGATTGACTATAAGACTTTAAAGTCTGCGATAGTATTTTGCCCATTTTCCTTCCTTTAATTTTTTTCCTGAAATCGAGATTGATGAAACTGATAATATCAGTGTGTTTCGGAGAAACTAAGAATACCATTTGGAGGGCGTCTCTAAGGCCATTGTTAAGACGTACCAGAGTTGAGTGTCAGTTGAGCATATCGAAAGAAAGAAAAATATTTATTTGACGTTAGTTATTAAAGCACACACACACATAAAAAAAAGATACAAAATAAGGAGGAAAACATAGTATGTGCTGTGTGCCTCACGGCTGCGCCAAAAAGGTCCAAACGCTATCGCTATCGCTTCAAACGTACATAGAATACCGGTATTTTTTTCATGGTCAGATACCGGCGAAACAGCCCATTGGCCCATGTAGAAGCTAAACACAAGAACAAGCAACATTCAATGAAATAAAAACATTACACTGACTCTGAACACACCAAAAACCAATCCGATCCATCTGCAAACCCCGAAAAAGCAAGTAATTGAACCAGAACCACAGAAAAACAACCGATGACCTCATTCACCTAACACACATAGAATTTGTCAAGTTTTTGTCCAAGCCATCGGGCCTTTGTCCTCAAATAATAACGACGGCCATAAGTATCGTTCGTCAGCCATTAGTAGGGGAGGTCAACTCGCTGCCGTGATGTATGTTTTCATAAATCTTTTGAACGCTGAGACTGTGCGGATAAAGGGGGTAAAGACCTTAGTTTTGGGGATCTTGCTAAATACAGGGTTTTAGTTCGTGGGTATAGGTATAAGGATATTTTTGTAGCAGATGACTTTGATAACTCCTTGCGGTCTTTAGTTTTTCAGATTGGAGATCACCGTTGGAGTTAACTAGAATCTGGTTTGGAAAAGAGACAGTTGACCTTTATCACAGGAATCGCAAATTATGGGTTAGTTTCGTGAATATACTTTGCTGGTAAAATTTTGAATGATTTCCTTGTTACTCAATAGAGACAGTGAGGTTGCAATTAGGTACAAAACGTGACCTTCAGCTATCTCATATACATTGTCGTCAATGGTGTTTTTACATGTCCGTTTTGTGCTCGGAGTTTTTAGCCAAAGTTGGATAGATGCTATTCACTTAAGAGCACATCAAAGTTCCCAACAATCACCCTGGACATCCCTCAAATACAGTCGCTGTGTCTGAAATCGGCTAGATGGTAACAATCACCCTGGTTGAATCGCAGTCTATCACTAGCGTAATCTCAATTGTAATTTCAGGTCTTTAATGACCTAACGTCCTAAGCTTGCTACATGACATTTTTACTTAGTTTTACAACAAATTCAGCTGACATTTTAGTTGAGAGCACAGTAGTTATCAACCTTCACTGCACGGGGGAATAAAATCGTTAAATTTTATTGCTTTCAATCTTGACTTGAATTTCAAGTGGCTTTATAAGAGCGAGAGAAAAGGGATTTTAAGAGCGGCTACAGAAGTTGTAATGACACACACACTTTGTGATAATATATAAATTCAGGATAATCGTAGAAATTGTTATGTACCAGGCTTTTACCAAATCAGTATTGTGCGATTTTGTGAGCCTGGTTTTGAGTTGGTCCCGTTTTTTTTGTTATTAACTATGTGTGCTTCTTTTTACATTGAACCAAATTCTTACTTGATGGAGAATTGGAGATGCAGGTAACTTGGGTGAGAGTTTTTACGTTTAGTTACTCTGCTGACTGGACTACGTATTGGAAAGTATAAATTAGGTGCCTATACAGGGTGTAAACAACCTCATCGCGAAGCAGGCAACCAAGCATTATGTACATCAAACTAAGTAACTTTACGCAAAAATTATTGCTGGGAAACGACTTTTTTTTTGAGGTGACAAATCATGTTTTGTTGTAGAACTCAATGTAACGCGCTCAATACATTGTGCTGATGGATGGATTGAATAGTACGGGGGCCGTGGAGGTGTTTAAAATGAAAATCTTACAATAAAAACTTGTGCTGGAACTTCGACCCCCAATATCTCCGTAACTAGAAGGTTCCCAGGTATGGTGTAGAACAAAAAAAATAATCGCAATGACGGGTAGAACAAGTGCCTTTCGGCTTCGTTAAGAGGTGTTTTTACGCTCTTATAAAACCTTTATTCAATGTCAAGTAGATATTATGTTGGTAGAATATATTAGTAAACATCAGCTGGTTTAGAAATACATGGTGGCAATATAGTTCTTATTTCCCTATAGTGTCTAAATGATATTATAAAAGCGAAAGTAAGTTTATAGCCTTTTCATGAATAAACCACTGAACCGATCACCATTCTGTTTGCATATACGTTGTTAGGTATACAGAAAAGGACATAGGGTACCTACCATCCCGAAAAAAAGTACTGTTCCGGAGGAAAACAACAATAACGTTCCTATGAAAACAGATAGCGTCACGTGTCTTTCGAATCATGATTGAATTATATTATTATAAGCAGCTTATAACCCGAATCGACTGTCAAATTCTAAATCAACGCGAGCAAAGCTGGCGTAGATTTGGCTAGCGGGCAATAGCTAGTACTAAATAACTTTCGCTATGAAACTCAAATCCGCAAAAAAAATCTATACCACAGTAGACAGACTATTTCGAGCATGTGTGAAAAGTTTTGTGTGTGTGTGTGTGTGTGTGTTAATGCTATTCCATAAAATAGTATAGCCCAAATATAACCATAGCCTAACCCCATCGAAAAACCGTAAAGATCTCATCGATTTCTTCCACAAGCGCAATAGAGACATGATTTGTATACCAACGGATTTGGGGTAATGGCGCTACCATATTCCGGCCTCTGTCGCGTTACAAGCCTAATGGAATGTCTGCTATCAGTCATCGTGCTCAGGTTTTTACTCCAACAATATGCTAACTGGGGCTCTTTTTACCCTAAGCTCACTTTTATGACGGTAAAGTATTTACACATGATAATTTTTTGGAGGAGTACTGGTTTATGTGTTTTAAGTTAAATTATGTTATGTTATGTGAGAACTTTATTTTGTGTAGATGCCTATAAGAGTATAGGAAGACCAAAGAAGCGATGGATGGACTGTGAGAAAGATGATATGGCTAGAAAGGAGGTGACTGCTGAGATGACGAGTAATAGAGAAGTATGGGAGAAGAAGACATGCTGCGCCGACCACAAATAAATTGGGTTATGCGCAAGATAATGATGATGATATGAGAACTTTAAAAAGTAGGTACTTGATAATGATTCATTTTGTGTAATGGTATGTTCGTTTTATTAATTAAATTTTAAGATTTGGTTAAGGATGTCCGAAGCCCGAAAATTGCTAACGACGCCTTTTGAAGTCCGCTAAAAGTTCTACCCGTTCTACTAACGATATCCAATGAAGCGTGTCTAGACCAACCCCATTATAAAACTGTTATTAAAACTGTTATTCCATATTAATAATCAGTTTTATCTATTACATATTGTTATTTATAAACTTTGTTTATAATTTAACCCTCACCTAACTATTCCGAATGTTTTTTTTTGACTTTTCATTCCGAAAACATTCCTACAACATATCGTAGTTTCGAGAAACAATTAGAGCATTCTTTATTGATACTAATTTGTCAAATAAGAGGCACTTTCCTAAAAATGTGAGACATCGATCGGTGTCTTTTAGCGACATATTAAACTGTACAGTTATAACGTTTGAACAATAGAAGCGAAACAGTTTCCCGTTAGTTGTAATTCAACTTCATTCCACTGATTTACGTTCTATCTGATAGATAGGATTTTATTCAATTTTATAAAAAGTTTTGTAAAAAATGGCAGTCTTTGATTTTTAATCGGACGAGACTGATTTTTTTAGTCAACTCTTTTTGGTCTTGTTTTCTTTTAATTTTATTTGAAAGATGTATTTTTATATTAATTTATTCGTTGTGATATTTTTAAGTTTTATACAGTTAAGTGAGTTGTTGGATACAAACGATGTTTCGCAGTCAAAGGTTTTGTCCAGAAGAAAACGATACGTCGCTTTTCCAGAAGGATCCAGTTTTTCAGTAAGTTTTACTTTACTTTTACATAATTAAGCTAAGCGTTGATATAGATCAATGACTAGAAAAAGTGTAAAATTTCGGGTAAGTACCGTCTCTACAGTCGACGTTCCTAACGCTAAGAAAATATTACATTTGAATGAAATTCGATCTTTCTGAGTTTAAAACTGCTTAGCAATAACTCTCCTGCTGTGAAGGGTAATTATGCTTGTCCTGAGCAATCCTCGGCAGCAATCTTATCCTGCTCTAAATGAAAAGAGAGGTTTGCCATGTAGTACGGTCAGTTGCTATCTTAAATATTAAAGCATGCGACTTCGTTTCGAAGAAACTCGATGGCACTAGTTATCGGTAGCTTCCCATAAGTAAAAGAATTTTGAAGAAGTTTAGGTGATTAAGTATGTACATCTGTATAATATAGGTATAAGTATAGATATTCATTTTAGTTTTTTTTTTTAGTTAAGTTTGTCCTTTAAACAGTTTGTACGGAACCCTCGGTGCGGGAGTCCGACTCGCTCTTGGCCGGTTTTTTATAACATTAAACATTTTTTTTCCAGTGTGCCGGTTGCATGACAGTAGGTGTGATCGGCCAGCCAGCTCCCTCCTCCAGCCCGGGCACGTTCACCTTCAGTCTTAACTGGGCAATAGCCTACGAGCTGCCCAACGTCACAGAAACAGCTATTTACTACCATCAGAAGAAGTCTAAACAGCATTTACAGAAGAGGATCAATAGACGAGAGCTGTATGGAAAGCTGGAGACCATTATGGACAAGTGAGTGTTATCCGCTGTTCTATACACGGTTTGACTGGGGTTTTAAGGACTAATTTGGCTTTGCTAGTCTTCAGAGCGCTCATGATTGGAAATATAATGAACTAGTCTGCGCTGCTGTCACTAAATAAAGGAAATAATACAAACTATACATATAGCAACCTGGTAATAAAGTAGCCGTTGCTGTTGATCCAAGCTTAGCTGATATTTTTGATGATCACCCCCAGGTTCTAAGTTTTAAAAAACCTTTGAAAGTGCCTCTGGAGTATTTTATTTTACAAGCTTTTATTAAATTTAGTTTTACCTGTCCCGATGCCTGTAATAAAATCTTGCAAGTTAAATTTGATCCACTTCCCGGTTACCGATTGCGCTGATTTTTGAAAATACTAAATAGTCTTGCGTTTTGCCGCATTATTATTTATTGCAAAAGCAAATGCATACAAAAACTTTAGATAGGACCTGGTCAGCAGCTTATGGTTCCTTCCTCAATGCGAATCTGAAGTTTCCTCAATCGATTTTGAAAAGCGCCGAACGTTTTGTTACTGTTCAAGCTTACAAAGAGGTTTATTTTTTCAATAATGTTTTCGGTAGACCTGTTTCTAAGGAAGACTCTTTTCTTTGTTTTAGTATGGGCTACAGCGGCAGAGAGTGCATCTTGAAGACGCTATGTGAGAGTACACAGAGACTTGTACCACACGGAGATAACGTGGTCGAAGAGATGTTCAGAACTTTGTTTTCGTAAGAATTATCAGTATTCTTTAAAATCTATGGTCCTCTTTTACTTGGGAGTTAAACATAATTGGGGAAATATGGGTGTACTATCCGTACATCTAACTGTGCGGCCTGTGCTATTTTTTGACCAAAATTACCACTTGTTTTAGTTCAAAAATCTTGTTATCATCGGAAGAACGTTGGGACGGGTCGTTACTATTTGAAGACCTTAAAAAAAAATTCGTACCACGTCCATGAGCAGTCATTCCTCTAAAAATGTCCTAGAACCAAAAATTTGAAGTCCTGTAAGATCCACCAACACGCAAGAACGGACCTGTATCTCAGCAGTAGAAACATTCATCATCTGCCTAGCCTTTTCCCAACTATGTATGTTAGGGTCGGCTTCCAGTCTAACCGGATGCAACTGAATACCAGTAATTTACATGGGAAACAGCTGAAACATTATGGATTGATTTTTCTTTTAACAATTAGTTATTTTTCTTTTCACAGAATGCCAGCTACAAAAGTACTTCCGTCAGAACCTCTAGAACATGCCATCTACGATGCAGCACATCGTCTAGGTCGCCTCGTAGAGTCCTGTGAACGATTCAGATGTCCAATCTCATTGGTCGATCTGATTAAAGGCTATTATAATGCGCCTGCGCCGAAAGTTGATGTTGGGAAAAATCCTTGGGCATTATTTAGCAGTAATTTTGGATAGTTGAAATAGTATTGAAAAATGTGTACTTATTTTAGTGTAGGTAATGTTTTTATAAATTGTACAGTCACTTAAAAAAATCACCAGTAAAATTAGTGCAATTCAATAGGGACTTACTTGTAAATAGGCGAGACGTCAAAAAAAAAACTAATTAGTCCGTCATTTAGATTATTAAAAAATATTTGAACCGTGTTTTTTCTTTTGTTACGTAAACCAAAATTGACGAAGATATGACGCTTTTAAAATTCTCAATACGTCACGCCTAGGTATAATTTTTAGCTAGTTCTGACGTCACGAGCCCCCACTCCCGAGTTTTGATGCGTTTTATCTTTGTCAATTTTCATTGATTCACAAAAACGAAAAATACGTGTCCATTAATTTCCAATACACTAACTGACGGACTAAATAGATTTGCAATTTTTTGATACTGTCGTCATGCCTATTAACGATGGCATCTTGAAAAAAAACCCGGCCAAGTGCGAGTCGGACTCGCGCACCGAGGGTTCCGTATAATCTGGTAGGTATTTTGTTATTAAAGTACATACTTACGGTTTTCAGATTTTTCCCTTTACATGTGCTGTAAGAAATTGCTTCTCGCCAAATTTCATGATTCTAGGTCAACGGAAACGAATTGTCAATTTTGGTTAAAAGCAAGGTCTACAGCACAAGTAAAGTGAAAACTCCGAAAAAAAGGGTAAATTTTGGTACTTACAAGTTTTCGCGAAAATCTAAATTTGCCCATATCTTCTTATCGTGCGACACAGGACCTTGATTTTTATACAACTAATAGGGACAATAGACTTCAGTATCTGGAATAAATTTCAACTTGCTAGGTCCAGCCGTTCCTCAGAAAATCGGTGGTGACACACGGACAGACAGACAAGAGAGTGATCTTATAATGGTTCCTTTTATTACCTTTTGAGATACGGAACTCTAAAAAACATAAAAGCATGGGCTATTAAATATGATGTTTGTAAAAAAAATAAATGACAATCAATACAGTAGGAGATAACCACTTTTAAAAGTTGCCAAGAGTATAAATATTGGTGCTTGTGACTGTACGAAAGGAAAATTTACATCTCTTTTCTTATGACTTAAATCTTATAAGAACAGAAGTGACAAATATTTTGTACTATTTATAGGGTTAAATTACTATGTAGCTTATGTAGGTACTCCAATCTATTTCATTTATGTTGACAGTTCCACCAATGTCAGATGTGTTACAGAGAAACGACCAGCCACACATCAGTGGGTAAATCTTGGAATATAAAAAGCAGTTTATGTCAAATTGTTTTTACTGTTGTGCGGTTAACTGTAGTTCTGTCTCTACTGGCATTGCGTTACCGGTAGTAATATACCTATTTTTTGTCAAAATAAAATATATATTATCTTGTTTTTTACTTCCCATTCTAACCAGTCTGATCCTTTCAAAAATTCAGAATTTAGCTCAAAATTAATACATCTTTTTCACAATCCATCTCAAAATATAATCCGACAATGGACTAAAAGAGATATGAAGGGCTAAAAGCATTTACTCCGTGATAACTTTTAGGTATAATTGATTCCCAATTTTGACGGAACCCACGTTAACAGGCAAATGAATCGACCTTCAATAAACCGATGTGAAAGGTTTTCAGTGTGTTTCAGGGTTAATTAATCAACTTTTCATATTTTGACGGGTGTCTTGACTGAATTGTTAAATTCATTTTTATCCAACGGCCTGAGAGGGTTATGTTTTTCAGTGTGACAATATCAAAATTTTACAATAGGAATTAAAGGTGTTCGATTTTTTATATTTTTTGACGTAGGTATTTTTTGTATACCGATTCGACGTACTTGAAAAAATATCTCAGCTATATTTTGGTAACCTTTTATTTAGTTTGAAATTTAAATTGTTGGTTTTCACATGTTTAAATATAATTTGATGTTATTAAATCGTTGAAATTTACAGAAATGTCCCTACTTTGGTCCACATAAATTCATCACACATTCAAATGAAGTACAATTTCCAACTAAATTAATTTAACACGAATGTAATTATTGAATTTCAAATGAAACCATCGACAGCTAAGCATGATTGATGTATTACAATTGAGTTCAGTATGCCGTTAACTTCGTGTGCCCATAGTTAGCTTCAGTAATAACATGATAATTGGTAGAACCGTTATTTAAACACGGTTTAACGGATAAACCGTGGGCCCTGCCATTGCTGTAGGTACCCATCTATGAAAGGTCGAGTACGACATTCATTTTTTTCTGAAAATGGTTCTAAATTCAAATGTTATTGTTCTTTTGATACTGGCATGTTGTTATAGTGAATTGTGTGCTGCCAAAGCTGGTTCCAAGGTATTATCGAGAAAAAAAAGATATGTCGCTTTCCCAGAAGGTTCCAGTTTTTCGGTAAGTTTATATTTTCATTAAAAATTAAACTAGTTGCGGAACAAGATTTATTTATGTAGGTAATTTAAGTAGGGCACCAAAGTGAGCTATGTTTTTTTTTGTAGCAAAAACACAGATGAGCATAAAATGTAATGATAAAAGTTTTAATTCGAAACAGAAACCGGCAAAATTGGGGAGCAACTCGTATGTATTAGGGTAGCTCTTAGATTAGATGCAGAGCCTTAAAACGTATCACCCAGACACATAAAACTTGGTTGATTACGTACTTTTTGGAATTTTATATCTCTTAAATTTTAAGAGTGTTTTTATGTCTTATCCACGATTTATGAGCGTCGTTTTTCCTTCAGATATATTTCCATGGCGATGTTGGAATAAATTATTATCAGGTTGATGTTCGTAGCCATAAGGAGTTAATTTAAAATTCCTGTGATGCTCGCAGACGGCTTAGTAACGCAAGACTTGTTATTGCTAAGGTGGCCAGCTTACTTTTATGAGACATGTACATAATTTCCAGAGGAGATCTATTTGATGGCAGTATGAGAGCTGAATAACTTAGCAAGATTATTATATACGACGGATGTGGGTCGCCATTTTGAGTCGCATGTTGTACATTTTTCGTTTATTTATTCTTTATTTCTGGTGGCTCAACTGAACTGGAAATAGTTTTAGCTGATTTGTCTGTTTCATCGGCCATTTCCAACTCAGTAATTTCAATGGCCGCTACTTTTCAATCGCCCCCACAAACACACCATAAGAGGGGACATCGACGCGCAACATAGCAAAAATTTAATCAAATAATAAAGTCTCTCATACGTTTCCCTATTGGACACTTTTGTATGTTACAGCAGTATATTTTTAATATCCTACAAAAAGATAAAATTTGTTGGGTAATCATGTGCTTAGAGGAATCACAGTATGAAGTTACGCGTCGTCATTTCACCTGTGTTTACTTCCTTCTACTTTAAAACTAATCCGGATCCCTTCATTTCCAGTGCGCCGGCTGCATGACCGTCGGTGTGATTGGCCAGCCTTCCCCCTCATCAGCCCCTGGCACCTTCACCTGGGGCATGAACTGGGGCATAGCGTACGAGCTGCCTAACGCCACGGAGACTTCCAGATTCTACCGCAGACATAACAGGCTGACGAAGCCGATGGAACAGAGAAGGAGTAGAAGGGAGCTGTACGGGAAGTTAGAGAAGATTATGGAGAAGTAGGTTTTTGTTTAAATGTAGTTCTTCGTGACGCTGGCACGACAATTTTTCTATATTATGTTAGTCCAGAACTTCGCCATCAAAAAACATTTACTTCTTCAGCATAGGTACTTACAAGAACAGAATTAGTGATTAGAGCATCCCTTTAAGCAAGTAATGCCTGTATTGGGAGACTCGGCTCTTCCATATCAAAAATATTATTCTTTAAACATACAATCATTGTGTGAGTGTGTGAGCATATGTGTGTGTGTAATTGTGTATGTTTGTGAATGAGTGAGCAGGTTTGTATGAATAAGTGTGCCAACATGTGATGTGAGGTGAGTACGTACCACCACACTTCCACTATCCCTACAATCGTCAGTGGCAGCGCAAAGGTCACATCAGCTGCATGTTTTAGGGCTAAGAGGGCAGGATAGAAGGTGGATAGTTTTTGACACAGCAGCTCCACAAGTTCTAGAACCACATCCCGGTACTGTTTTATTGAGGTAGCCCCACTAACGAGGTTGGAGTTACAACTTCCCACTTTAGCACATACTACATTCTATCCTCCAGGGGTTAAGAAGAGGTATAGCTGTAGGACACCCGCATTTCACCAGTCGTTTTAAGTTCCACGTAGTAGCCCGTTGCCGTTAACTACGCACACATCCAGACTACGGGCTGAAACTGGGAAAATAGGAGTACTTTACTGAATCTACATCTTTATCATAAAAATCTTTTAGTAACTAGGAGATCCTTTTTCTCAAGACTAACGAACCGTAAAGAATATATATATATGTCATCTCACACGTGTTTCATCTTTGTGGTAATCTATTAACACCGCTTTGGCATGAAGGTGCGAGTTCAAATATCCAGAAATTATTTGTATTTGAGGGTATAAAACATCTTATTATTTTCAGCATGGGCTACAACGGAAGGCAGTGTATCCTCAAGACGTTGTGTGAGACCACGCAACGGCTTGTTCCTCATGGGGAGAACATGGTTGAAGAGATGTTCCGGACTTTGTTTACGTAAGTACTGCATTTGTAAGTGCGACTTCTCATGATGAAAATGACCATGACGCAGAGAATCTTGTGAAGAGCCAAGTTTAGCCGTAACAATAGGGTAGATGACAAAAAAAAAAACTAATTAGTCCGTCAGATAGATTTCCAAAAAATATTGGACACATATTTTTTCATTTTTCACGTAAACAAAAAATGAAGACGATACAGTGAGTCGAAAACTCGTGTGACGTCACACTTGAATACATTTTTTACCGGAAAGTGACGTCACAAACCCCTATTCATGATCTTTGACACGTCTTATCTTCGTCAATTTTTATTATTTTTCAATAATCTAACTGACGGACTAAACAGAATCATATTTTTTTAGTCAATCATCATCCCTATTTAGATACTATGAAGCAGATTTCGTTATCAAGAAATTGTAGGTACATCATCGTTTTCTTAAATATTTTCTGGCCTATCTAGCTTTAGTCATGTTTGTAGCCCTCAACATAGGATAGCCTTCCGTAGTCCAATGGTTACCTTCAATTTGATACTACTTACATTACCACATTTTTTTCCACATTCCAGCTTACCAATGACGAAAGTCCTTGCCTCGGAGCCAGTGGAACATGCGACCTACGACGCTGCCCACCGCCTTGGCCACATCCTCTCAAATTGCGACCAGTTCACTTGCCCAATATCGTTAGTTGACTTAGTACAGGGGTATTATAATGCTCCTTCGCCTAAACTGGATACTGCTTTGAACCCTTGGGCCTTGTTTAGTAGTAGCTTTGGGTAAGAATAAATTATTCAAATGTAAATTGTTTGGTTTTTGTTCAGTAACACGACGACAGTGACAATCGCTTTATAAGCGTTACTTATTTCTGAAATGACTTTCAACAGCATTGACATGTTTTTTTGTTACCTAATTGAATAAATGTCAGTATAATACATTTTTTACTTTTAGAAAATAGTTATCGCTCGCTGATGGGGTGTCTCTTTATCTGGCACTCTGATATATGGGTATTATTATTATTTTCTGTTGTCTACTTGCCGGGCATTGCATTAAAGGATTTGATATTATAGTTATTTTGAAACTTAAATCAGTCTCAAAATACGTCCAACTTATTATAGGACTTCCCAGAACTACTATTTCATCTGGTAACATTTAAACTGATCTTATGTGTGAAATAAGTGTGGTGTACACATATTTCTCTTAAGGCTGATGCTCCAGGGTAGCCCGCGAAATTCAAATTTTCTTACGTTTTTTGCAATTTGCAGGCCAGTGCTAGATTGTATATTGTAAAAAATTTTGTTCGCGATTGTAAGACGTATGTAGTTACAGAATTATAATCATCAAAATCAAGTTCAAGTCCAAGTTCATAAAAGTCGAGGAACGATTTTTTCAAGGTCAAAGTCATTGCTAGACCTTTATGAACTTGGAGGGTTGTATTGATGATTTTGATGATTATAATTCTGTAACTACATACGTCTTACAATCGCGAACAATATTTGAATCAACATACAACCTAGCACTGGCCTGCAAGTTGCAAAAATCGTAAGAAAATTTGAATTTCGTGGTCTGGTCGGAGCATTCACCTTAAGTGATGTAGTGTAGGGACTTGCAAAAGATAAAGTTATGAATAAAACGCACGTGGTTATTATTAACGCATAACATTTAATATTTATAGTTCATATTTATAATACATTTCAATGTTAGCAGTAAGAAGTCATGAGTGTATTCATAATGGTAATGGTAGTGCTTGATTTTTGATTTTTAATTAACATTACAAAATGGGACTTAATCGATTAACCTTACCACTTAAATTATTCATTTTCTTTATTATGTATGTTATTTCGCCTTAACCCTAATTATGCTTCACCTATTTTTATAATAATTGCTTAATAACTATTTATTACAATTATTTCATTTACGGATTTCATAAATTATTGAGCTATTATGACTTAGAACGTACAATATGAATATTATTACATTTATATAATATAGTATATGTATATTATAGCATAGTGCATCAATCTTAAAAGTAGTAAGTGGCAATGATTCGTGATACAAGTGACTGAACAGTTAAGGTGCGGCCGCACTAACGTGACTTGCGACATGACGCGGCACGATTCTTACTATGAGTACAAACACAGCTGACTGTATGCGCGGTAATTCTGAACTTAGCCTACAATACATTTAAAAATTCACCTTCTTCAAAATGTTACTTTATTTATTATTTTTCTAATCGTTCCATTAGGGCACTACAGCCAGCTGTTGGAGTAGCTAACAAATCGCGCGCACGTTCGAGCGATCATCACGTCAGTTTAACCGCGCCTCTAGTCGACTATTTCCCTAACACTATTACTATTGAGGACAAGATTCCCATAGAAGTCTATTATTGTATGACGTAATATTTATAGTACCTTAAATATTAAAATAATTTAGGAATTTCCTCTCATGTAACTATCTATCATCTATATTTGTATCATTAGTATGGTGTTCGTTTGCGTAATGCCATTTTCACTGGTCAGTTTGTTTTGTAGGAATTGTAGACAATCTGTAATCTCTATGAGATGTAAGGCTGAAATGTTTCTAATTAAATAACTAGAACAAAACTATTCTAGTAAGTAATGATGTTGCAAAATGCTTTGTATTTATTTTGAAATAGTTAGTGATCGTTCAAAGTCGATGGAGATGGATGGATCAGGTAAAGACATTTTTTTTGTATTCTCGTTTAACATTCTCTTTAGTATCAGATACCAAATGGGGAAAAAGTTTTTGTTGAAGTAATCGGTCTACGTTCAAAGATTTTAACCAAAATGGTGTAGTGATATAGATTTAAAATTTAAGTAGAGGTATCCTCTTATCTTCAATTCCCATATAACAAACACCGTTACTCGTGACGAGAAAGGTGAAAAACAATTCAATAACAAACCAAAAATTATCATAATTAATAACTAGTCAAGGACATTAATTACACTTAACAATATTAAGACGAAAATCTCCGAACATACACTTATCCTACTCGTCGTTGCGACACCAAATTATTTCAATGATCTGACAATATAAAATCTTTAACTTACACAAATTTAATATAAGTACGATTGCTTTCGTTTAAATTAAAGATATACACCATTATACCTTAAATACAAGTCCGTCGAGACATTGATAAAATTATTTCAACTAACTTTGGTTAGTTAACTAAAGTAACTAATTATATTTGAAGCACATAAAAGGTATAATTATGATACAGAAGTTACTAACGTTTTAGTTGCATATTACCGTGGTAAAGACTAAAACAGTTTTATTAGTTCTCATCAAATATAACTGGCCAAACCATGCACTACAGTAAGACATCTGCCCAACCGTACAGGGATAACAAGTGTGATGTTAGTTCACTTATGCAGCTATGCCATAAACATTTTCTAAAAACATCAGCATCACTAACATAAAGGTAAGTGCATATTATGTAAACACCCGGGAAGCGCATTGCAGCGTCGAAACCTAAACTTGGCACAGTAATGCGTGCCGCAGAATGACGGCAAATTGTCAGTTACAGTATATATGTAATACGTGCTGCAAACACTGCTTGGCGATCCCTTACGTGGTATGAGCTGCTGGCGACTATGGCGTGGACCACATTAATTGTCTGGGAATTAGCCGCGTAGATTGTCGCGCCGCGTCGTATTGCGACTTTGTGGCGCAGTGAAATGTGCACTTACCTTTACAGAGTAGGCTTTGATTTGGTTTTACTTTTGATACTAGTTTAGTATGTTTGTTACTTGGGTAATTATTTTCTCAAATGTTACAAGATATCTGAATTTTTTAAAGTATTGACGAGAAAAAGATATTGCCACATGTATACATTTTGAAGAGATCCTTGGATGTTTTATCGAACGAACAAGTAATTCGATTCTTTATTATATCAACTTTCTTCAACACTCTGAAAACTATGAAATGTTTTTAACTATTTTTCTGTACTCAATTTATTTACTAATCTTTCCCACGGTAAAGGCATGAGACCAGTAAGAACTAAAAAAATAAGGCACACAGAACTTAAAATATAATGTAACAGTTATTGCAAGTACACGCAAGCCGTGGACAGATGCTGACTATCAACAGTGATAATACAAAAAAATGCCATTTATTTCTCCACAAAAAAGGACCTAATCGGGTAAGAAATGAAGTACGGATTTACTTTTACTAATCACGGCGAGACAGCTCAAGCAATCTGTGTGCTTTAACTTACGGCAGTGCCTGCTTTCAATTTGTAGTGTGCGTTCATTTTAATTTAGCTATTCTTGCGTTGTATCGCCGTGGTGTAGTGTGTCCGTACCTTTACAATCGGTTGAAAAAAAATTGTGTTGACAAAAAATATATAACGTAGTATTTAGTTATTTCAGAAAAACTAGATTGTAGTTAGTAGACTTAATTAATTAAAATATTTTTAATAACTATTAAGAATTAATTTTCGAACACATTTTCATGACACTTTTTAATCGTTGGTTCTGCTTTCCATATTCGAGGATATCGTATTCTATTTCAATGTTTATAGTCAGCATCTTTAAACGGCTCTTCGCTCTTCTAATAAATACATCCATTTGTTCCAAAAGAAGGAAGTGTCTATAAATTGTGAATAGTGGTTTATTTATTTCTGTATTTACATCTAATCGTGTTGGAAGCTCAAACGCAAATTTCGTGTGGTTTCATCTACCTATTAATTACACTTTTTAATATCTATGTTTATCATATCAGTAAACTATTAAGGTAATACAGAAAAAAAGAGAGATAGGAAGAATAGAACAGCTCTAAGTAAGCTATTGAATGAGGTTGTGGCAAGATATGACTCACAAATTGCGAATTTCAACTTCATCATCAGCCTGTAATGTTCCAACTGCTGGAACACGGCCTCCTATAATGTTCCCACTGCTGGGACACGGCCTCCTGTCAATTAGAGGGAATTACAACTTACGAAGATCGATTTTCATTCCCAGGTTGGGCAAAGAGTAATTAGAGATTTTACTTGAGAAAACTTTCTCCGTGGCAGTCTGGATGGCAATAGGTTCGCTCCCTATTAAATGGGACTCAAACATAATTATTAGGTCCACCTCTTGATAAATTTTTGGTCATTGATTGATCTAAACCGACTCGCATAAAGAAGTTTCCCAAATCAAAAAACGCTGCCTTATTTCATCCCTCGATACACGAGGACTGAGTAATTATCACTACGTGATTAAGAACTTTAAGAGGGAAGAGAGGATTGGTAGGTGTATAACTTTGGAGACTCCAATCCTTAGTTTTCAAAGATACTGAGAAGTAATAAAAGTGATATATTAGGTGATAGTAATTCGCAATTTGTAAGTCCTATAAAGCCACATCCTAAAAGATTTGCTTGCAGTGGTTCAATTGGTTCTCAAAGATGGACTCGATACATGATGTGCCTGGAAGAAATTGGTACACTAGTCTATAAGTATCCAATACTTATAGACTAGTGTACATCATGTGTGTATATCATATCATATCTTTGTATCAGTGTATTCAATTGTTGGTGATCCAAATAAATAAAATAAATTGCGAATGTACGGGTTGTAGATTTGTGTTAAAAACAATTTAGTTCTGGATGTATGATTGTGCATATTTTCTTTGCATGGATTTTTTTTCTGTAGTAGTTAGTGTAAGTAAGCTATTACTCTGTAGTAAGTGTAGTAGATAGTTTGCTGCTTATTCTTCTTGTAGTGTAAATTGACTGCAGCTACTCGAAGTTTGTCAGACCAGTAAGAGTTGCTACACAGATACCTCTGGTATTTGCCTCGTTCAAATTCGGTGATTGTAAAAATAGGCAGAGAAGACAATGAAGCATAATTATTATGCTTAACTCTAGTGTAACTTGTGTAGTCCATTTTTAATTTAGGTTTGTTTGGTGTACTTACGAGGTATTTAGTTAATTATTGAACCACTGCAAACTCAGTAAAACTAACAATAGCGATTAGGTTAAACACAAAATAACAAGTTCAGACGAAGAAAACTGAATTATTTATGAAGATAACAGTAAAAAACATATAAAGCAACAAATCGAAGAGAAACTCAACAATACCTTACGTCACTTTGGAAGACGTTCGATTAAACATGCAAATACGACTAACTTACAGTTAAATATTTATAGATAAAGAGTACTTTAGTAATGTAAAGATTAAGACAAACGATCCCAAAAGCCAACGAAAGGTAACGTGCAATAAAGCATATCCAAAAAGTGTCGTAGAACAAATTACTATTCGAAATTCTAGATTTCATTGAACCTAATTATAAAGCGTTACGGATTATTATACTGACTTCCTTCCAAAACATATTCAATTTACATTTGTAAGTCAAATTAAATGCTTTATGATCAAATCTAACTAAAGTATCGAAGACCTTATTGCCGTATCAACATTTACCGACGAAGCAAACGTCGATAATTAGCTCCCATCCACTACTCCTACGTTAGCTCTAAGGGTACTGAAAGGAACGTAGAAAAATAACTTGTCAATTATAAGTATTATTTAAATTTCTATGTTGATCTGCTATATTTACACGTCAACATTTCGGTTAAGTTGATTCTTAAAATTATTGACAGCCATGTGATAGCTGACTATGAGTGTACAACTCTGTCACACGATGTAGACAAACTTGTTGACAAAGTATAAGCTTAGTATTAACTGACGAACACAATGTACAAACATAACAATAAGTCTATTCTAATTTGCTACGATTCTAAGAACAACAAATATTTGGCACAGTCCCAACCTTTTTCGTTAAAAATTCTAAAGTAACGAAACACAACGTTGACGTTGAACAAATTTATCTGACATCGCGTCGCCAAGTTGACTCATTCGTCGACTAACTCTAAAAACACTGAGAAGCTAATCATTTATCATATTAATACACCTTAACACTAAATACATTATTTAATACCTTATTGACTGTTGCATGTGGTTATTGTTTTTATTACCTATCTAGTGTCAATTATATGACAAAATCCAATACTTTCAGTTACCCGTTTATCACCCGAAATATTATAATATTAAACAGACCATTAGCCTGTAAATAACAAGTTTCCGAAAGACAATACATGACACGAACGGTAACGAAACGTTGGCCCAGACAAATGGCAGCCGCTTTCAAAGCGTTTTATATTTCTGTAAGGACTTCAACAGGATTGATATAAGCGTTTGGATTATAGCGTCAGAGGGAACAGGGCTACGGGTCTCCATAGAATGAATGTATTCCCCTTTTTTATTCCTGAATGCCTCTAGACTCCAGAGCTATCATTTTTTATTCATAAAATCGAGGTCTGCTGTATACACGTCCTTGTTATTTGCTCTTTTTCAGCAACCAATAAATAAAGAAACTACGTCCCTCCAAAAATGATAAAAATGCCCCATTCTTAAGGCCGTGATTAGAGGACTACCAGACAAATTTGAAAAGTTTTTAACATAAAAGAAATTGATAGGAACCTATACATACACTTTCTTAAAAATTTTATGTCAAAAATAATTGAATCGGCTCAGTTTTCGCGGAGAAAAAACGGGAATACGAAATGTCGATTTCGCCAATTTTTTTTTTTTTATATAATGTGTGGCAGGCTTGACGCAGCGCGACAGCAATAGTTTTATTCATCCCTTGTTCCCTCTTAAGTCGGCCATAGACGATAGATTATAACATGTGCAGTTTTGCAAGCATGAATATGTGTGCAGAAGAAAACTGTACTACAGTACAGTTTTAAGATACATCTTGGCCTGTACATGCAACCTAGAGACTATCGAAATATATGTTTTGCCGCGTGTGTTGCAGGTCGCATGCAAATCTCTAATTTCTTAGTTGTTTTCTGTTTTTTTTAGCAAGTAATTAATCCACCAAAGCAAGAATATTGGCGTATGTTGCTGGTGAAGGTATGCTTGCAAATGAGCCACCCGACAGGCTTGCTGTAACATTGTGTTCTTAACATCCTCCATGGAACTCGGTTTTGCATGAAGTTGCACAATAAAATTTGTCATGTATAATCTATCGGAGGAGCTCGTGGCTAGAAAAAACAGCCGCTCGAATCAATCTTTAGGTTAACCCGCGCTTGCCTAGGTTGGTCTGTGGATGGGCGACCACACATAACATACCTACCGAGTTTCCTCCGTGCCTCGGAAAGCACGTTAATTCGTTCGTCCCGGCTGTCATTTGTAGATCTTTGACAGTCGTTACAGGTAGTCAGTGACCCAAATGTCTGACAACCAGTCTTACCAAGGGGTATCGTATAACCCAGTACTAACTGGGTTGTGGAGGTCAGATAGGCAGTCGCTCCATGTAAAATATTGGTATTCAGCTGTATCCGGTTAGACTGGAAGCCGACCCCAACATAGTTGGGAAAAGGCTAAGCAGATGATGATGGATAACGCATCGTGTATACGGTCGGCTTTACCAATACATTTTTAACTTTTCCGTTATCATTAACGATAATACAATGTCTCTTTGTCTAGGCCCTCAAATGTTTTAGACAAGGAGTAACGAACTGAGATCTGAGATCGTGTAACGATGGTAATCATAAGGGCACACGGCGTATTTTAAACGCGCAGTCGACGCGCAGATGACGTGCGTATACGCGTTTCAAACGAGATTTGAACGCAACCTTGTAACCTAAGCACACGGGGCGATCGTATACGCGCAGATACAGCGATACAGACGCGCTGTAGTCGCTTGTAGCTTCTGCGTTTTGGTTAGAGACTCCTCGTCAGGTACAATGGCGTCGGTTGAGACAACACTGAAACGCGCGTCGTCTGCGCGTTTAACATACGCTGTGTGCTAGGGGCCTAATATTGAGCTAAATGCACTTACTTTGAGTAAGACTACAATTTTTGGAATAACGAATCGGAAGATCTAATTTGGAAATTAGCAGCAAATTGGTTGACAGACTCTGATTTTTGTACCAACGCGATTTTAGCCAGTAGCAATACATGATGCCAAAATAAATTATAATAAATTAATTGACATGGGAAAAGCCTAGGTACATTTAGGTGGAAAGTGTTTGACTCATGTTCGTGTTTTATTAAATCTCTTCGTTTCAAATTTTGCGTGTGAAAAATGAATTTTGTGTGTGATTGTTTTTTTATACAAGGTGTAGTTTTGCATCCTAGTCAAAATTCAGGAGCTTGTCACAAAACACATAAATAATCAATTTAAATTACGATACCCGGTCAAATAATTAATAAAGCTGCTAATTGAAATTGTTTAAATTTTACAGTATTTTAGAATAACACGAAAGTAATAGAAGAATCACCCATCACGCGACATATCTCTGTGTGTGTGAAGGCGCGGTTATAGGGCCAGTTACAGACGGGTTGCGTTTTAATACGGATAGTTTTACACTTACCGATTTCAATAAATAAGAAAAAAACCTTCCCGTTTTATTATCGATAATAAACATAAATAAACGCTTTGCATCCTGGTCAAATTCAAGGAGGTATCTATATACCTCTTTGAATTTGACCAGGATGCAAAGCGACATCTTTTATAAGATTGTCATTTCTCAAGGTGGTTTCTTGTTTTTACCACACTGCTAAAATATTCATTTCAATCGATTTTAGTTTTTTTCATTGCATTTTAAGTTTGGATAATAATTTGACATTTAATACACATTACATTTAATACATTTTATTTGCCACCTTCAATATTATATTATGTATTTCGAAGTTGTTTCACAATATTTATGTCAGGACTTGTAGTAAAAATAAGAGCAAGGAATCTAAACGTCTTGTTTAATTTGAGAAAATCCTGTTCTAATTAGTTTTCCTGTCAGTATCGTTTACACGACAAAGCTTTGTAGATTTTTTTTATTACGTAAAGATGTAAACGGACCCTTCATTACGTCACGTCAACGAAGCGTTCCGTACATCAAATTATGTAATTTACACAAAAAAATATTGGTAGAAAACTACTTTTTTTGGTGTGAAAAATCACGTTTTACGGTATGACTCATTGTAACGCACTCAAAGCGTTGTGCTGATGGATGCATTGAATAGTAAGGAGATCATGGAGATATTTAAGGTAAAGTTGTTATAACATATAAATAACACACAAAAAAACCTGTGCAAAGGTTGGAACTTGGACCCCCAATATCTCTGTAACTAAAAGGTTCCCAGGTATCGTCCAGAACAAAAACATGATCGCAATGATGGAGAAAACAATTACGTTTTGACTTCGTTAAGTGTATTTTTACATCCATTATTTTTTATTTCAATCTTGTGTGCATTCCCAATCGCTTTAAATAGGATACAAAAATCAGAGTCCATATGGAAGATCTATAAACCAGCCAAATTAAAATAACACCGCATACGTACTTGGCCATTAATCGTTGTATCGACATAGCTCATTAATTTCAACAGTACCTATACGACAGAAAATATTGCAGTACACCAAAATAAGTAACACGATTCTTTTACTCTGTCGTTGCAATATAGAACCCGATCCGTTCAAACTACACTTAGCTCCATAATTCACGCTCGATTAAGTATGTACAATGTTTTGCTTAACTTTTAACATCCCCCACTGAACGTCACTCGAACCTAAACACATACCCTATGGTGTTTTAGAAAATCTAACTATTATTATTAAGTTGCAGTCATATAAAAATAACAACAGACCGTTTTATCTAGCAAATATCTACAATAAAAGTCGGATGATTACGGAACAGTGTGCCAAGCCTGTGGACTTAACTAATCACTATTTGATAAATAGTTATAACACTAAATTGGTGTTCGGTGGTGCAATAGCACGATCCTACTCTCTATTTACTCACGTGAATGTTTCAATTAGAAAATTAGTCATAATTTCTTAAGGACTCGTTACAATTCCATCCAATAATTCCTTTAGAGCCAGTTCGTATGTGATACAGCGCGATATCGTAAACTTCTGCTAATATTAAACATCTTTCAACCTTTAGCGAGCTCTCCACGACGTCTAGTACGTTAGACCGTTTTCTAGTTTTATTTACGTATCATCTAAGTCTAGACTAGCCATTTTTCTGCGTTACCCTCGACACGAACAGCTATACACATTCAATAACACTTATAATTACGAAGACGAACCACACAAAACAATTTGATTTTTTTATTTATTTTACATTATCCATCCCTGTTTTCCTAACTGCTCGCTGTGGATTTTATTCATCATTAATATCAATAACTCTGAACTTTATCTAAGTAATTACCTAATAAACATTATCATGATTTACTTTGACATATCAAATACGCGGCTCGAAATATTTTTTTTTCATTACTTTAGACTGCTACGATATCCTACAGAATGGGTTGAAGTGAGGTAAGAACGCCTGACGCGTCCGGCTGAAACAATAAATAACTATTAAAAGAAAGTGAGTCATGACTTCAAGAACGAAAGATAACATCTAATACGAGTCTAGTCTAGGTACAAATAAACATAATGTTACCTAATTACTTACTAAAGTCACAAACCTCAACAATGATTTAATATCTAATAGTGTTAGTGGTAAAGTGCCGATAAGTGAGTAAAGACTTTACATTCGGTGAAAATTTGTGAGAAATATAAATCAGGAGACATTCGTGTACTAAAGTTACCCTGTACTCTAGGTTTTATAGTGAGAATACTGTTAATATTAATATTACGGAAGAAGTGTGTCCTCGCGCCCTCTCTCTACCGCAGATAAACAGGCGCGTCCAAACTTAAACATTAAGAACGTGAATTGATCAGTCATTACATTTTGGGCAAGCATTCGTTTTACTTAAAAATACATCAGAATATATTTAAGCGAATCCAAAAAGATACTTCTAACGGCAATTAAGTTAGCACATATAGAAAAACAACATCATCGACTTGCAAACAATTTGTTCTATGAAGTCTCTCAGATGGGTTTGGCACTCCGTTTTAAAAAATCTAATAAATCAGTTTATCGAACTACCTAAGAATACCCGATCTTTATAAAAATGTTTATATCTTTACAATTGGCAGTCAATTGTGTTACACAAATACATCTAATCATAGAATTATCACGATCGCGATGTGACTAACTATCTGGCGTTATGATAAGTGTTCTTACTTTACTGATGACTAGGCTTTTAACCTAACTGTATCTACAATCCCTTATGACATACTAATAAAGGGAAATTATTTTCGTCAGAATCGATATTGTCCTTATGATTTTTACGCGAGTACGCAGTTTATCAAATATTATATAACGTATAATTCAAATTTATTTCATAATAATTTTAGTACATAATCTACATAGTCCGGCTCTCATCGAGGACGTTTGCTCGTAACTATTATTATAAATGCCTGATTCTAATCGACGAGTTTGAATATTACCACTTTACAATACTTAGATATACGAATTTGAGCTCGATTTATTCGAAGTAAATCTTATAGTTAGTATTCTATTACATTATTATGTCCTCCGAAAATGAATTCGACTATCGCAAAAAATTAATACAACCACCTAAAGATTATCTGTACAATGTTTGTGCGCTCATATCAAATTATTACTCGAAAAAGAATCATTCCGTTGAATAATTGTAAATTAATACGTTCCGCTTAAAGTATAAACGTTCAATACAGCGATTCTAATATAAAAATAGTTATGGCAGATCGGTGTCCGGCGACAACACAAACCAGCCGTTGCTTGAGGTCGCTGCGACAGTCCAACATCGACGGACAGTTTCGACATCGAGTTAATGATTCTATATAAAAAGACGGCTTAGGATACGCTTATGGCGTGTACACGTCCATGGGCGCACCGGGCGCTTGGCACCACACACAGCACAACAACACATAGTTCTCGCCTCACAGTTCCCAACTGAGAGTTTTAAATAGATCATCCGTGCCACCACATGACGATCAACTCCCAGAACGTCTTCGGCGGCGAGTGGCCGAAGACGTAAGACGAATTTCAGAGACCCGGGTCACCTTCCGAGCCCATCTTTAGTAGCTCCAACTTCTTCTTGGCGATCTTCGAGTACAGAATGTCGATCGGCTTCGTGTTGTCGTAGAAGGTCGGCGCCCTGAAGATTATGAGCGCCGTCCCCAGCACGCAGGCTATCGTGAACAGGAACAAGAAGATTCTATCCAACACCATTGCTACGTACTTCCAGTCATCCTCCACCTAGAAACAATATCATGCATAAGGAGAGTGTGTAATCCAAACACGAGAATCAGTGGTAATGCAATACTTACACTTTCAAACTTATCCTTATTTTTGACATGCTGCGCAATAAATCTAGAACCTTCTATTGTCTTTTCCATCTCTCTCACGTAAGGTTTTTCTAGAGATGGGCTACCATCATCTAAGTCTAAACGGCACGGGGATCCAGGAGGCGGGGAGAACAGTTCGTCATCACCTCCTGGCGGAGGCGGCGGGGAGGGAGGCATGCCTGGTAGTTCATACTCCTCACAACCCCATTCCTTGAACTTTCCGTCCATGTCATCCGGGCCGAAGACATCCGTGAGTATCTGGAAATAAAAAACAATTTGAAAACAGTAAAATAATCAATGTAAAGTCAATCAAAGAAATTTAGTGTAGAGTTAAAGGTCGATTCAGTGCAATAATGGGAGTCGGATGAAATGCCGGGAGATTAAAACGTCAGTGCGCGTTCCGCGAGGGCCAGTGTATCGACGCAGCTTAAGCCGGCACACAATTAGGCCGGAGTGGAGGTTTCGGCTTGGGCCGTGCCTGCTGGCGTCGTATATATCGCGCGATCCGTCCGCAGCCACCAGGGGAACATAAATAACGGAGGCCGCGCGCGCTCGTTAAGCCCGCCCGGCGTTGAGTAATAAAGGAAAATCGAAATGGAATGAAATTGGGCTGGAAGCGATATTTTCGCGATACACACAGAGCACAATGGATTTAGAATATCGTTGAAAGGAGCGTTTCCCAGAAGAGTCCCGCGGCTGAGGACAATTAAAATGGTTATTGTTGAGGGCGGCTTCGACTCCGCTGTAATAGCGTTCTGTTTGTATTGAATCCGTTCCGATGGAAAATGTTTTGAATGGAGGAAACTCAATGAGAAAAGGCGCCGTGTTGTTTTTTCGTACTGAAAGAGGTTCTCTCTAAAGAACTTCATTTGTGAACGCTTTTATTTTACAAATTTAATTAAAACGCTACGAGGCTGTGAGGTTATCCACTCTTGGTGTGAGATAAACCGATGCCTTGTGGATGATTAATGATTTACCGAGGGATATGTTCCGGTTCAGTTCTTATTTCGTGATGTTGGTGATTTATTGCAGAATCAATATTTCTTACCTCGCTTGGTTTATCGTTATCGTCGTCGTCATCGGGCGGTTTCTCTGGCCTCTGTATACACAATATTTTGGGTAAAAAATCTATAAAGACTTTCCGCACCCACGGGGCCATGTGGTGGGTGACCGGCGACCTAAAATTTATGTTTAGCACCACGATAGTGACAACTACTGATAATGTAACTAGCATCATAGTGAATAACAAATATTTGCCTAACAAGGGGACTGTTAGCGATGTCGGAGGAATAATTTCGGCTAACAGCAAGAAGAACACGGTCAACGACAGAAGAATCGAAATACAGAGTGAGATTTTCTCTCCGGAATCTGAAGGTAGATAGAATACTAATACTGAGAGGAATGAGATCCCAACGCATGGGATGATGAGATTGACCGTGTAGAAGAGGGTTTTTCTTCTGAGAGTGATGTTGAAGATGATGTCAGGGTACGGTTCTTCGCAGCAGGAGTAGAATTTCTCGTTCCTCGTTGCCGGGACCCGCATGATGTCCCACTCGACTGAAATGTAGTACTCCGATAGATCGATCCCCATCCCAATGCGATCCGAGTCTGGCGTCTGTTTCAAGTGCCTCAAGTCCACCTAGAAAAGAAAACATGGTCAGAATATACTTCAAGGGTTGAAATCTCTACTAGGTAACTGTTGTCAGTCAACATATAACATTTCAAGTAAGTATTTTTTAACCCTTCTCTGTATTATGTCAAAGCTAAATGAATGAAAAATAAAATATACGTTCTTTGGTAGTGGAGTTGCGGCCACCAGACCAATAAACAAAAACGCAATATCGTCCAAAAACGAAAACAAATACACAAGAGTTAATAATACCATCCTTTTCAACACCAAAATAGAGCCATCAAGAGCACCCAAAAGAGAGAGCCGCAGTTTGAAAACGAAGCATAACAAAACACCCGAAGTAAGGCAATCCGTTATTAAGGAATCAAACCATTCACGCGAAGCTTTACAAATAGCTATTATTGCTATCTCATACAACTATCTAAAGTAAGACAGGGATGGAGCACACCTGAATTCCCTCGTGAACCTTAACACGGCGATATAAGGCGTAGACGTAAGCCAAGTCTTTATTTATGTGAAAGTAGGTGACCACAGATTTATTAGGTTCCTTATTGTAATAGATGAATGCGTCTGTATTGAGCTTTCAAAGAATTTGTAACTGTACGTTTGAGCCTACAGTCACAAAGTCTTTGAAAGCTATAGGTCCCCGTTTTTCATTCGTGTATGTATTTTCCTAGTATTAGAAGGCCAAAGTTTTCGCAACAGAGGTCCATAAATTTCTCGTGTTACGTGACTCCGTTTTGAAGAAGGTTTGTTCTTATAGATGTTATGATATACTGAGATAGTTCGAGTTTATAGTAGTGGTGTGTATGTACATATTATGTATGAACTTGAACTAGTACAGACAATAGTTATGTGTAAATATTGTTATATTATATTGGGAGCTTCTCTTTCATACAATTTTAATCATCACAGTTCGATTTGATAGGAACACCAGTTAAAAACGAAAACTTTGAAGAAAAAAGAGTAGAGGGAGATCAAAGACAAGATGGATGGACTGTGCAAAGGATGATATGGCTAGAAAGGAGTTGACTGCTGAGATAACGAGTAATCGAGAAGTATGGAAGAAGAATGGTGACTAGTGACGGGATTTAGCATACAATAATTCTTACTTTGGCAAAGTTAAAGTCGTGTTTAATAAAAATGTGCTCAAAAGTACTAAAACACCTGCAATAGCCATAACCTAATGCTATAAATTATTGCCATGATAAACTCTTCAGGCGATGGCATTTATGAAAAAATGCTTGTAAATACAATAAGTAGACGACAAAAATCACTTTTATATATAAACTACCCAGTTTATTTATGGATGTATTTTCCCCAGTATCTCTTATATACTTATCAATACTGAATACTTCCGAAATGTATCCTAGTAATAAATACTCTGATATTTTACTTGAGTTCTGATATAACGGTACACTTCAACTATCTCTAAATAAAATATTTATGTACAGGGTGATATAAATATTTCACTAGACACTAAGTATTGGAAAAGGCTTTTTGCAAAGAATTCGATTACATTCCCTCTAAGCGTTTCGCTACGAAATTCGTTTAGGGCTCCATTTTTTTTGTTTCATACAATTTTATTAGGGGTCGAGGACTTTCGTGGAAAAAAAATGATTCTGAAGCGAAAATAAATTTTCGGTGACAGATTTTTTAGATGCTAAGTTTTCAGAGGTATTCGTTTTTGTTGTTATGAGGTTCGTGATATATTGTAAGCGTTCTTGAAAATTGTTTTAACAGTAAATTATACTCTGAAACAATAAGAATAGAATACACAATTCTTTCTTGCTGATAAGCTGTACCATACTGAACCATTACAACAAATTAAAGCAACAAATTATATGATATGGTTGGAAATCCATACAATCACATTTTGATTAAATCATTCCGTCATCAGTTTCCCATGAATGTCAATTTGAATTGACATGCCAGCATAACGTGACGTCATAACGTTGTGTTTTATGAAAGTGTTATTGAAGATTTATTCAGTTAAACTTATGTATTTTAATTGAAGCTGCTTCATACATTTCACATTTAACTATGATTTAAACATTAAAACTCTAGAATTATCTGATAATGATTGGAGGGAGAAAAAGGAGGCCTTTGTATTTTTCAGTATTCGACACACTGGATATTGTTTATATCCAGTATACACATTGTAAATTGGCATACAAAAAAAGCTTCAAAAAAAAAGACTCATGAAAATCAACTTGTTTAAAAATAATCTCTATTACCAGTAGGCCTTGTATTTACTTGCAAAAAACTTTAAATTGCACAAAACTCTTGGACAAATAAATCTTTTCTTCCTAGAAATCGGATATCCAATTCAATTTGAGCCAATCAGACATACCCTGTGCCTCAAACACGCTTCGCTTCATTCTGTAAACCCACCCCGCCTCTAAACTATCTCGCTCAGTTAACCCTTATGGCTCCTGGACCGAATTGCTCACTTTGGCACATTTTCAACATCCATCGCTGCATCCGTGTTTGAGGTATTTATCGAAGCAGTTAGTAATTTACCAAGAAGCTTGTGCCAAGGTAGGCTATTTGGTGCAGAAACTATTACATCTTGTTACGAAGAGTTTGGAGTTAATGAAATAATAAAAGAACGCTCTAAAAATCATTAATAACTAATCATCTAATAATAACTCATCAAGAATTAACCATTTATATTGTCAATTATTATATTGTCATAACACTACCACATTACGTGGTAATTTCCGAGCCGAATTGGAAATATTCTGGTCATATGAAAGTGCTATCCTACCATCTCAAGAGTCACGAGGAATAAAGTATCAATGGTGACCACGGTAGCTTACTAAGGTCAAAATACACAAACTTGACTTTTACTTTACACTTTACGTCAAACAAAAGAATTAGGTTTATAACAAAGTCAACAGGAAAATATACTATATTAATTATTATTATTTATTTATTAAATATTTGCAGTATGTGGGACGACTGCTGTTGGTACTTTTTCCGCGCAAAGATTCTTCCCTTTTCGTGGAGGTGAATTGTACAACAAACTAAATAAAATTATAAATATAGCGAACTGTAGTAAAATTCAGTGTAAAACTAAAATTATCAAATGGTTGTTAAAGTTAAACTATACGGAAACAGAAAAATTACTTGAGGTAGCCAAGTAGGCAGGCTTGGTAGTCCATACTTGCGTACACATACTTGTAGGTAAGATTATAGTCACATTATTGTATATATTCCCCATGTATAAATACATATAAATGTTTGTATATATATATTCATACAATACTAATTTTGCAATAAATATCTATACATACCTTAATATTATACACACACAACACACACACACACACATACACACGTCACCAATTTTCGTACTATTTTCACGTTGACAACCACTATTATGATGTGATGGGGGGCCTTTTTTTTTTTTCGGATGTGAAAACTAAAACCCATCCATGTTCCTTCATCGCCCTTTGTGTTCCGGGGCCACGGTATCTCTTTCGAACAGTCCCGCAACCCCGGCAGGCATCGGTCCTTGCGGACCCCTTCCTTTTTGCTGACTCTCTTTGAGGCGCGCGTGGAACACGAACGCGCCGTCGACACGGCCTGTCGTCATGAGACGGACGGACGGCGAGCTAGACCATAGCCCACCGTCCACAGGCCCGCGTGATGGGGGGCCTGGAGTTCTAAAATACAGGCCTAGGCTTAGTTTAGACTCCAGATCTTCCACAAATTACAACTTTCTGCCAAACTACGTGTCAACCTATACTATAACAATGTAACTTGTGGAGATGAATAAACGTTTTTATTATTATTATTATATTATTATACATATACCCAAAAAAATACTACGATTGTAAAAAAACTTTAATAGATTGGATAAAATCACTAGCCTATGATGACACGGAGGCACTCTTGGAACACAATAAGTAAATACTAAATAAGTAGTAACACACACCCACAACTATATCTCTAAACACCAAATGCACAACACGCACACATATAAGTAAGTAAAATAATACTAAACAAAAACACACAGAACACATGCCATGGATGTCGTAAACAGCCATCACTAATTCAATATCATCACACTCGCACACACACAACATAACACTACTATCCTTCATACATAACACACTACCTTACATAACATAACACTGAACACACACCTGCAAGCAAGATTTTCTTTAGTTTAATATTAAATTGTAACTTCTTTTTTAATAATATCATACTTCTGTACCTATGGTTTATTTTTATTTTTTTTATTTTAAATTCCCAGTCTAGCAAAATTTTGTATGAATTTGTATTGCTTTGCTGTGAAAGAGCGGGGCTTCCCAACACAGGCATTACTTGCTTAAAGGGAAGCTTCAAACACTAAACTTTTTGTAAACTTATGAAGCAATAAACTATTTTGTATTTTGTATTTGTAGGTCCGTATTAATGTGGAACTCTTATTCACATTCGCTAACAAATAAGAGTAAGGTTCTGTAAAATCGGCGAAGTTTGCACTTTATTGGGTGATTGAGGGATAATGTCACCATTGCATTCAAACAAAAATACAAATTTATGAAAAATCGCCAACTCACCATGTAGCCATCGTAGCTCCAAGATCCGAACTTCATGAAGCAAGTCTGCTCATCAAAGGGGAAGTACTCCACATCAATCTCGCAGAAGGACTTGTAGATGGCGGGTGGCTTCCACACTACTTTGCCATCGTGGTGGAGGATCGCTTTCGTCATGATTGTCACCTCATAGTTACCGTCAGCGCTGGAAAAAATAGCATCATGTGAGAATAGAGTATATTTAACATAAATAGGCGTGAAAAAAATTTGTATTGAACCGGCACCCGCCAACCCGCTCGGTGTGTGTATGATGGTGCCTGTCCCAAAAAGAGACCTGTGTTCCAGTATTGGGCGGCCAATACTTTGTATAAATATTTGTAGGTCTGAATGTTGGTAAAATAATTATTCACAAATAGCAATGGCGTCATTTATCATGTGCAGATCCAATATTATGATACTAAGGAACCATAGCGGATAATTCATAACGTTAAAGTTCTAAGAAATAACATCAAAGATTATTTTTATGCTGTTGAATCTACCTTCTAACATAATATGGACTTGTAATGTGTGCTTTGTGATATGAAAGAAAATACTGGGCACTTAAGTTTTATTTAGTAGGTAATCTATGTGCACAAAGGATATATTCAGCACAAAGGACATACTATAGAAGGCAACTATGTCAAGCGTATATTTCGTACAAAATTATAATATTGTTTCAAATCCGTCTAAATTCCGAGTTGTGAAGAAAAATGTAGGTTAACCGTATAAGAGAGGAAAGAAAAGTTATTGCGTCCCTGTCGAAGGTTTAAATGGAATCATTTTAAGCTTTTCACTTTGCGCAGGTAACGACTCCTAACAGGAATTTAAATCCATATTCATGTTTCTTGAGATTCTGCGTGTATTACTTTTTTGTGTTCTTCGAAGAAATGTTATAAAGTTACTTATTTCTCATACATGTCTGTATACGTTTACTTATGTTTTACATTATACAATTTTCTTTATCTCTCTGTCTTTAACATTAAAACATAGTTGACAAAGAAACTGTATTTGATCTTCTTCATCTTAGCGTGTCGATGGCAATCTAAATTGTGTCGGCAAAGAGCTGAGCTACTAGTTTGGCGCTTTCAGTAGCGTCCATCAGTTCCTGTAATGAACAAACTACAGGACACGGAGGACAGGGCGATATTAAGTGCCCCATCGTTTGTGAAACAGCACCACATTTATTGATGATCTAATAAAATTAAATGAGAATAAAAATGAAATACTATTTTGATGCAAGTTCAAACGACCCTTTTAATGCACTATCAGAAAGTGTCTCATTGCATATTAAGACCTGGTTCAAACTCCACCACAACCAGGGAACATTGACACTAAAGGGGAAGAGGCCTAGTAATGCTCAGTTGTGGTCAATGATGATGATGATTAAATCTTAGGTTCACCATGATTGTTTCTAAATCCTGACATTATCATTTCGGCTTTTGTTGATGTAGAAACCATAGTAGATATTGAGCTTCCAAAAATTTACCAGTCCGATACAGTCAACAAATCTACTCCATAAGCTTAGTCACTTATTTATGTGGCACTTGCCCTAGTGTAGTCTGCTGCGTCAGTACATCAACTTGATCCTTGTACGTGTCAAACTAAAGTGGCTGATTTACTACCTCGCAGCTAATTACACAGTGACTGTAATCTGATTGACTGTCTTTACTATATTAGGGTCTGTTACAGTTTGTGCGTAATGGGATATTGTGTCCTCTGTAACCATACGAATGTTATAAATGCAAAAGTATCTATGTTACATTTTCATTCTAAAACGGTTTGAACGAATTTGGAACACGGATAGATCATGATTTGGGATAGGAATTAAAAGGATACTTTTTATCCCATGAGATAATTCCTAACCTCAACGCATACGTACCTAAATATTCTATTGATTTATCTTAAAACCGAATTAACCCCTTTAAGTCCTATCCCAAACCTATTGTAATACCGTAATATGAATAAGAATGACAACATCACAAATTGATTTAAGAAACCACTCAATCAAATCGACTCCATAATTAAAACCCTCACCGTCTACCAAAATATCTATATGAAAATCATCACCCTTGCTTTTGATCCCGCCATTCGTTGTCGGTACAAAATTGACGTTGAAACCTCTAAAAGCTTTGTTATAACCAACTTTTGCGCATTCATGAAAATTGTCCCGTAAAATAGGTCGCCTTGTCTTCCATTAAGCCAACGTTGTACCATTAAAAATAAACTTAACACTGAATATTCGTGGAGTGGGCTTTTAGGGGAAGTCACAGGTGCATTAGAGTGTTACCTCTATTTGGTTAAATTTAAAAATATTACAGTCACGTCAACGGCGAGCTTCTAACAACCTTAATATATGAGTAGAGCTAGGAAAATGTATATTTTATTTGATATAAAGTTTGCCGCACTAAAGTAAAGGTGTTTAAATATAATGGTCTAAGAAGCTTTCTTAGTTAGACAATCGATACGCTTAGTTGAATCTACAATCAAGGCCTTATTAGATTCGACTGATTAGTTATTGGTTTCATTACTGTAGATATTTTCGCGTCAAACAAAGTACTTAAATTTTAAACCGTATGCCTTGAATAAACGTTGCTTTCGTAAACCCTTTGGCAATAGCAATTATTGTAAGTGGCCGAAACATTTCGGTTGCATCTAATTAGCAAATCCAATTGGCACCTGGAGCAGCGACCACAGCCAAGTCTTAACGCTTATTTATAGATCAAATACAACCGGAGGAATCAAAACCGAAACCATTTGCAATAAACTACAAAGTTAAAATAACTTGGCGCCGTAGTTTAACAGTTCCTGGTATCAAACTTAGATAATCCAAAATTAATCCAATCGCAAACTTGTGTCGAGCGGGAATTGAACCCAATTCGCGTGATTTGAATGCTTATTATGAAACTTGCTCAAAAAGGACAAGATTCCAGAAAATCTTATGATTGGCGACGTGATGAATTTATTAAATGAGACTGTGTAAAATATTAATGACTGCAAAGACACTAAGTCATGACTACTAAGTCATGAAGAAATATAGTAAAAAGGCAAACCCGGTTTCATTTATAAATATGATGAAGAAATAAACAAAATATTCAGAGAAAACGTAATGAGAAAGTACCTAACAGATAAACGATCAAGGGAACTCTTACGTCATTTGCTTTCTAATAAAGATAGTAGAGATGCTGTTACTCAAAAAACCGACGAGAACTCCCAGTGAGAGATGAAATGCTAAATAAAATAGATGGAATTAAGCAATCCACCACGACAGTCAATTTAGAAATTAGGGCAACTGTTTTAGTAGTAAAATATTTAAACGACACTGAGAAGAGTGAAATGAGCAAAGTTGTTGATAGAATTTTTATAGACGTCGAACATCAAGACGTCAAGCACTTTATTAATGATGACGGATACAATGAGAAATAAAATAAGCAGCTATAATCGAAAGGCATCAAATTATTTGATATAACATTTAAGATTTTAGAAGAGAAAGAATGTATTTGTGGAACATATTCGATAGAAAATTGTGATGAAAGAATAAAAAGTTACCAAAAACAATGAATACGGACTATTTTGTTCCGATTCCGCCGACAAAAGGGTCGCAGTGGTATTGAATGTTTGAATCAAAAGCGAGCTAATTTGTTCTTCACAAATAAGAACAATCAATTTGCCCTAAGTGGCTCAAGATTTGCGTGGGAGGTTACGCAGCTAATGTATTCTTTCGTTTACAATCCGATTTATACGAAAAACAATGCGACGTAAAGAAGAAAACATTCATTGAAAAGTATCGGGAATGTTTTCGTAGTAACTAGAAACGCCGTACTCCCATTAATAAAACTGTATATTACCTTTAAATCTACAATTCCATTTAGAATTCCGTTTCCTTTGATATAAATTAAGACTAAACTGCATCAAACAGACTTCAATGTCTAACGCTTGTTAATAATGAATGCTTACCGTGGCGTGTTTAGTTCGATACGCTACCTTGATGCTATTTAGATTAAAGCCCGCACTTATCGTGCCTTCCGCCTGGCCAACTTCGGGCGCATTCTCTCCCTCACCTAGATACCAACTACCCATTAAAATTTCAGCTTTATTTAAAAGAAGATAAGCTTTTAAATCCCGTAGAGTGGAGAGCTTACGTGGCGTTAATGCATATAAATGCGGTGAACTGCCACTGATAATGGTTAGCGTTGCAAGTATAAGGATTTTTAAGGCGGTCTCGCTTTGCTATTGGAGGGTACTGGGATCGATTTGGAGTCTTGAGTGTCTGCCAAGTGTGGTTATTGATTGCGTTTGGTAAGTTTCGACGATTGCAGTTTTCAATTATGCTAAAAGAATATCGATACTTCATCGTTCTCTATTTGCGGAAAGTGATCCGAAATGCATTACTATTCCTATATGGAAATGGGTGCCCATTTTCCAACACATAAAATATCATATTTATTCTGAGTATTTGCATGGAACTTTAGAATGGAAATAATCCGGCTTGGGAAGCTTATGGTTCAGTTTTCAATATTTAGTCTTTTTGTAGAGCAGTTTTGTTATTTTCAACAGTTTGAAGATAAAAAGAAAGGCTAAACAAACAAAGAGAAATCATTAACAGCAAAATATACGCTTCCAGTGAAGTACAAGTTAAGATTAGTTACATACTTTTGTCTCAACATCTGACTTTACGGAGGAGTCTCGTCAAGATGTCTTGATAATGCAAAGTAATGGGATTTTTGTCCGCAAACCGGAAATGAAGAGATAAGGTCCTTATAAGAAGAGTTTATAACAAAAGAAAAGAAAGAAAAGTTAACTTTTATTGGAAGGAATGTGGATAGTGTCAAACTTGTGGACACAGATTTGTTCCAAGTTTCTTAAATTGATTCCCCAGTAAATGGCTCCGGAGTGAGATTAATGTTTATCGCTGGCATTTATAAGAACTTAAGTGTATTCGATTTATTGTCATGTTGCACGAAGAATAATGGATTTCAAGTTACAAAAAATATTTCTTAACGATTGATGTTGCTACTTTACCACTTTAAACGTTCAATGAAAGATTTTCGTCGAAAATTCTATTAAACTCAACAAGTTGGACGAATAGTTTCAAAGACTGAGTGATTTGGCAAATTATTAGACTTGGTGAACTTTAATGAGAATTGTTTTTCGGCTAATTATTTTCGAAACAATAAAATATAATTGTTAAGAACAAGCCATTTTAGTAATCCTTTTACATTGATGGCGTTAAAATTGTTATCAAAATTCTGATACCAATTTAAAATTTAATGTAGTCAAGATGGAATTTGGATCACGATTTCCATAATAATGACGATAAAAACACAAAAATGGCAATCTTTATGGTCGAAGAGTGTTCTCTGTTAAAGTGCTCATAAAATTGTATGTTCTACATAAAATTTGGAATAGAATTAGAATAAAATATGTGATATTGAACTCACTTATTATACAATACGATGTCTGGCAGCCATATGTGTTCAGAAGGTACATGCAGAGTCTCTACACCACCGTAGTCATCTGGGTTCCACTTCAATTTGTAGTCGTTCCATTCCTGCAACAAAATAAACCAATTTATGCCATTCTATAGAACTCTTTGTATGGTATAATTATGTTTCTATGAAATTTCGTGCGAGTCTTCTTTAAAAAGAGCATACTAGATTTGGTTTCATCTTCAGCAAATCTGACATGTTTTTTTTCTCCTGCTGTATGTTTTTTCTAAAATTATGAAGTCGCTACAGGTTTTTTAAATTATCTGGGTTAAACGGATCTTGTATTTCCAAAATTCTAGTCGACCAAGTCTTGGGTCTTAGCATTACGTAACTAGTTTCAAGATTAAGCTGAAAAAGCCACTTCTCTTTGAAAGAATTTAGTCGACTTTCGTATTTCTTAACTTTATTAAACTGTCTTGCCACATAAATTGGGGTCGAAACTGACCAGACCAAAATGTCTATTAGCCTTTTTATCCTCTTAAAGAAGTTTTTTCTCAAACTAAAGTCGGTTCGAAGACATTCCCGAAAGTACTTTCGTTGGAGGCGGCATAAAACATTGTTGTTGACTGAGACCGGTTGCTGAACGTCGGAAATTGCGGTAGCTTATTGGGTTCCGGTCGCGGGGAGGGTCTATTGAAAATCTGGTGCTGTGTGCGAAAATCGACTTAGCCACTTCTCACTTAGTGTCCAGTCGAGCAAATACGGATTTATCCTTCAATTACTTGCTTTACCACAGTTAGCTAACACACTTTTTTTGAAAATTATTTTATAGCATCTCGAATTTCAACGCTGAACAAGCCAAGCCACGATTTCAAGCTACGCTTTCAGCGTAATAACTGAAGGGTAAGTTATTGGCTTCTTGAAAAAAAAAACTGGTTTTTCTCTTGGCTCTTCATTAATTTGGTTTATCCCAAATTCCTACCTTTCAGTAGAAATATACTGCCAGACAGATCAACGTACCACATTATTCATAATTCAGTTTATATGACGTCTTAAAAGATTGCCTAAATGATAATGTCAGTTGTACCTTGGGGGCGTAATGAAATTTTCTATTTGTAGGTTCTTATTATTTTTTTAAGTAATGTTATAAAGTAACTGAGTGAATATAGATCTGATTTCCCGAAGGAGGTTTGTTTTGTGCTTTCGTTGGAGTTCCAGGGTCTCGTGGAGGGCTTCATTTGTGGGCATTGAAGTATTTTGTGTCCCACGTCGGGCGCCAATAACAACGATATTAGATTTTTCTGCTACAAATACGGCGTATGTATCCATATGAGTTAGAGCTTTAATTTTAACTCCTGGCTGGAGGAAATGTGATCGTAAAATAGGTGGACTTTACTGTTTCGCTGCATTGGCTACCAATATTTTCTACTTTCTTTTATTTGTTTTTAATATGATGTACCCGATTCTACAATAATAATTATCTTTTTTAAGCAGATAGTAGTTTTCATTACAACATTCTGCGTTCGTATTTCTTCGTAAAGATCAAATATAATAATAAACGTATATGTATATGTATGTTTAGGTTGTTATTTTAGCCGCGATTTTATTATCCTACAGTGACAGATGGTAGACCTTTTCTATTCTTTGGGGACTTTGTATTACTTACCAACTTACCTATGTTATTTTGTACAGGTAAATTGAATAAGAAAAGTATTCTCCACTAGAAAAAAAAAGTTGATGAGATTTTATGAGGAAAAATTTGAATCTCCTTTTAAGCTTGTTTGATGAAACATTGCATAACTTTTTACGTAGGTACTGTTGAAAAATGTTCTTTCGTGTAATAATATCTCATCAACTTAAAACTACCATGTACAACAATAAAAGAAACAAATCCAATTTCATAGAAAAGAAACAGACTTTGGTACTAACTTATCAAAATAATAGAATAGAGAATACACGCTAAGCCAATACTCATAATTCTAAACTTTTTGACAACACAAAACATCACGACCAACTAACATATACCAAACAAAATAAATTCAAGGATGTAAATAATATATAGTGCCCAAAATATTTGGCGACCCGACGGAACTTATAACCTCAAAAGTTTGGCACAGGGAATGAATCGTTCAGTACTATACGGAACCCAATTATTATTTTGGCGGGCGTTGTAGTCTCTGTTAGGCCGAATTACTGTTACTAAAACTCAATTTAAATTTGTCTACACAGACTTAATTTGAAATCTTCTTTGCGCATGTATGGGTCGCTTTTCAGCGATGTAAATGTCGACGTGTTGAGCGAAATTGAAGCGAGGAAAACGGTGTAAAGAAGAAATTTGAAACGAAAATTGTTTGAAGATTATTATTACTTGACTTTTATATATATATTTGACTGTTGTAATAAAGTGTCTTGGAATGTTTGAATATTATTTTATGGGTATGATTGTTGATAAAGTTATAACGGAAAATATTAAAGAGATCAGAACATCATCCAAGAAAATAGTGTAAATGTAAATTTTTCATTTGACAATCGAAATTAAATTGTTGCTCAGAGACACAAGTTATAAAAAAAACCCGAAATGAATTGCTCCTAAGATGTCACAACAAATTTTAATGATCTTGCACTTTCATACTAGCAGAAACATTTACGATACTGAAACTTCATTGTACCCATTATTAACCTCCATTGAAATTCACAAATATTTCCAGCAATAATTTGTAATATACAAAACATTTTCAAAAGCGCTGATACAATAAAGCCAGCGTCTGCTCCGTAATAAGGCAAAATTTATGCACACGTTATAACTCCAGCCACTCAAAGGATCGAAGATGTGTACTCATGTAAGATTACGTAAGGGAATTATACAGGCTTTCATGGTGCGACGCCCGTGACTGCCGTGGTATCGTGACTGACAAATCTCTTGAACAATCAATGGCGCACTTCGTCAAGTGTGATATCGCTTTAGTGAGTAATGGGTACTTGGATTTTAAATTACTTTGGATTGGTCTTTAAGAGCCTATACTACCTCAAATTAGCAACTCTATATTTGGTAGTTCAAACTTCGTTTGAAATACTGTTAGAATAAAGTTCTAATCAGCTTGCACTACAAAGTGGTTGTTATGTCAGTCACTGCGGGCCGAATAGTGCAAAATTAGTGTTTTTTTGCGATTTACAAAAAATCTATTGATTGGATTAAAAAAATAAATAATATGGTCTCATATTATTTATTTTTTTAATCCAATCAATAGATTTGCTTTATAGTTAGTTCAGTTAGTATAAAAATTTCATGATTTAATTTGAAGTATTTTATGATTGCCAGCGGTTTATTGTTCAGTTTAGAGCTAACTTTGGAATTTTTTTCTATCAAGAAAATTTTATGGAATCGTGTTTTCGCCAAATATAGGACCTAACATTAATCCTCAACTTTACCATATATTTATTTCAAAATTAATGCTGCAGTATTTTAGGCGTAACGGAGGATCATGCTAAGCCATTTGAGGTAGTATAGGCCCTTAAAGTGTAGTTTTCGTACTAAGACTACTTTCTGTTTCCTTCGGCTTTGTCTCAATACCTTTCTAGCTGGCACCATTAATCAAATCTAATCTTATTCTGAATACTGCTTTCTTCTTTATACTATCTGGAGTGAATATACTCAACATGCTCAAAACGATTTAAGCTTCCGCCACTTTCACAGCCCCAATCCAAAGCTGAATGTTTAATTGAATCTCATAATGGGATATGCGTGTGACGCGAGATTTTCGGTCGTTTCCTTGGCTATAATCTTTAATATGAAGCTGTGCTACACATTTTCTACACCGTGTAATGTCTGTTTTAGTTCAAATTCTATTCATATTGCGAAAGTTGATTGAGAGCTATATGGAAGCAATTTGTGCTCAAGTTTTTGTTTTAAAAGTGTTTTTTTCGATATCTTCACTGAGAAAGACATTATGGAAAATAAATATTTCATTCGTATTATCAGTATTGAGAAATAATATGAATTCATTGTTTGGTTTTTAACAATGGAATGTATTGAAATCAATACCTATATTATCCATGATTATACCGTATGAACCAATTACTACCATGAAATACCGGATTCCAGCCTTGCAATTACGTGCTATTAGTAACAGATTGTTAGCTTATTACCTACATTATTGAGTAACCCGTTTCCGATATTCGATACTTATGATATTTGGGATAATAGGCGGTTACGTTCCTTGGCTGTAATGTTGTTATTAGACCTATATCTAGGTTTTCACTATACTCTTCTAAATTAGCGTTATATTTTCTTTTCACAAGTACCTTTTTTCATGATTTTTTTTACGTTTTACGCCGTATACAGCCTGATGCATATTAGAAAACGATATTTCTAGACATTGAACTTTTTTTTTCTGTCGCCTTCCTCATCTGCTATACCGTTATCTCTGTCACAATATAAATATAGACAGTACGGAAACTACCTACTAAAGCTCGAAACCGCACACTCACACTAACATACGCATCGACGGGGCCTCGGAGCGAACGTTGCGGTGCTGTCAGTAGCGCGTGCCGCGCCGAGACGAGTTATCACGAATAAGTTTATATCTCCCATTCTTTTTAAAAATGCCACGAACGTATTGCCTGGTATACAGCTGTTTGAATTTTTTACACAATTAAATTCAATAATAAAGAATTTCGAACGTGTCACAGCAGAAGAAAGTATTTTTCTGTAAATAATTTGTAATAACGAAAATATTTTTTATGTACCTAATAAAGGTATTTTTTAATAGTTTTCTATGTTGTTGTGTGTTAATATAAAACTGTTACCCGTGTTTAAACTATCGTCTTTTGTTGAGATTAACAAACGCCATAAGATAACTACGCCATAAATACTATTTAAATTGTATTTGTAAGCTAGGTATTTCAATTCGATCGATTGATCACAACAGAATAAGAATGTTTTAATAAAAACGCATATACCGTTCCGTCGTGGGTAAAAAAAAACAATATCAACAACATTAAAAGGGACAACCCTATGGCTTCAATGGAGCGTAGGTAATTATTGCATCAACTATAGTTGATGCTTAGTTTCGGTACTGTCCATATTTATACTGTGTCTCTGTCATCCTTGCTTTCCTTGTTTTTAAACAAAACACTGTAGAAATAATCTGTACAGTACGTACGTTGTTCTGTATCATATTATTATTATAGGACTGCCTACCCAACTGTGAACAACCCTACTAAATGTTTATATAAAGGTCTATGTTTGCTTTACGAGATTTAACCAAAATACCTTAGGTTTATGATTCATTAAAACGAAATTTAATTTACGCATATTACGAACATACTGGTGTTAATACTTTGCGAAAGCTATGAGTGTAAGGTAATGTCGTTATTTCAGTAATAAAATCAAAGAACAATGACGGCATTCTAATTTTCGGCGAAAAATGTGTTAAGTTATCTGACGCATTACAAAAATAAATTTCATGAAACAGGAAGCAGTTCACTGAATACACATTTCGTCACAAAATTATCAAAACCGGTCAAATATGAAAAGCTTTGTAATTTTCTGACAGAAAAAATGAAGTCTAATATGAAAAATTCGGAGGTTTTAACACACCCTCGGGGCGAGCAAATTGTCAAGAGTTTCAATTGACCGCGCCCGCCATTTCCTGGTGGCTCGAGTTTTTTTCATCGAATCTTTTGGGTTGTGGCCACTTTTGTAATGGGAAGTGGGAAGCTACAGTTTATTTTCGAGGTTCGCCTCAATGTTGTTTGTATGTCGCGCGTGATCTTTTTGATAATGTTTAGGTGGTAACGGAATCACTGCTGAAGAGGATTTTTATATGGAAGATCAAAACGAATTGGGAGATACACACACGTTTCCAATTACATTATACAATAGTAGCGATTGAGAGGAAAGAGGGCAACTGGTGAAGTTTATATAATTTCGATTGGTTTTGGGCACTGCTTGTAGCAAAATGAATAAATAAACGTAAGGATTAAAATGTGTTTATTGACGAACATTTTCAAACAGAAACAGAATGGATCAAATGAAAAAGTTCAATCCAAGTGTTGTTTTGCTGTTTACCCAAACAATTCGAACGATGAATAACGAAGTAATGAAATAACTTCCAATGCGAATAAGCCAAAATATCATCAACAAAGCGAAAAACAAACGATAATACGAGAGATTGTTGGTAGCAAAAATGTCGGAAAGTTGTTAGAGGGCTCTCGCCGGCAACTCAGCAAGAATCCGACACAAGTATGCGTTTGGATGCGATGTTTTTAAAATGTTTAATAAATTTTAACGAGAACAAATTTTCTGATATAATCGGGAATTTCGTTCCGAAAATTTTGGCACGCCTTCAAAGGCTTCTGTCTACGGAAATTTAAAAATTTCCTAATTTACATTTAGTAGTATATTCTTGAACTACACTATAAAATTGAGGTGATATTTTTGTAAATCTTTCCAAAATATTTAACACTAGCGTATGCCCGTGGCTTCGCCCGCGTGTAGTTCAATAAATGTGCCACGGGATCACACTACCAAATTAAAAACTCTACGTGTTAATCCAGGTTATAAACTATCTGTGTGTTAAATTTAATCCGAATCCTTTGAGTAGTTTTTGCGTGAAAAAGTAACAAACATCCATCTATCCATTCTCACAAACCTTCGCATTTATGATATTATGTAGGACTAGCGGACGTCACGCGGTTTCACCCGCGTAGTTCCCGTTGGAGTACTGGGATAAAATATAGCTTTTATTACTCAGTAAAGACGTGGCTTTCTAATGGTGAAAGAATTTTTAAGATTGGTTGAGGAGTTTAAGAGTTAAATCGTAACAAACACACAAACGACAAAAAATCAAACCTTTCCTCTTTGAAATATTAGTATACTCGTAGAATTAGGATTTTTGGGATTCTAACCTTTTTTTGATTCTCTTTTATTTATTTACCTTCGCCTTAAACTATATCACCGCAAAATAATTTCTACACACACAAAGTTCTTAAAAGGAAATTCATTTAAGAACACAAAAGAACAAAGATTGCAAATCACAATGAGAGAGGGAGATGGCGAGAAAAATTTGAAGAACTTTTAATTATAGAAAATCTCTTGAAGCCAATTTCACCTTAAAGTGGGGCTGCAAACTTTGACTGGCAAGTTGGATTCTATTTAAAAGTTTTGACCGACATCAAAGCGATTCCACAATGATTTATTATGCGAATATATTTTGTAATTTGATGTATACAATACGTAGTATACATAACTATAAAATATGTATCTAAGTTTCATTGATAAATACGCGTAATTCATTTTAATTCAAACCAATCATTCGTATTTAAAGCTAAGAAAATGCGACGTTGTCATATTTCACGTAAGGGTGTTTTACGTCAATAATCCTGGCTTTACCGAATTATTTTGTATGATGAAAATTGAAAAAAAAAAGTATGATTGAAACATAATTCATATCGTAGACTCTCTAGAGTTATAGGATATACAAAAAAAACAGGTTGTATAGTCTAGGCTTTCAAAAGATGCCATGTAATGCCATTGCATTACATGGCATCTTTAAAATATCGTTATAGGTAAATAATAAAAATAACCCGCTACAAACATTTTTGTAGCGGGTTATTTTTATTATTTACCTATAACATAACATAACTATTACAAGGGTACAAAACACAATTATCACATTGCACTATTCCAAGTTAAATCTTGGGGTTCCATAGGAAAAAAAAATTTACAGACGACTTTTCCATCACCCACAATAATCACACATACTGTAAATAAGCCACACATCATCATCATCATCAGCCTATAATGTTCCCACTGCTGGGACACGGCCTCCTCTCAATGAGAGGGAATGGGCTATAATCAACCACGCGGGCCCAGTGCGGATTGGTAGATGTCACATGTCTTTGAATTTTGGTTCTAGGACAGGCCGGTTTCCTCACGATGTTTTCCTTCACCGTTTGAGAGCAGTGGTGATGAAATAAATTACACAAAGTAATGCGCCTGTCTCGGTTCGAACCCACGACTTACTGTTCGTAAGTCGGAGCCGCCACCACTGGGCCACCGCTGCTCTCCACAAGCCACACATAAAATATCACGCCAAAGGATATATCCTGGGGGTAGTTCAAAAACGTGTTAACTGGTAGGTGCGCGAAACGGGAATGATTTATGATACTTAGCCTGCAGGGGACGGCCGGGAAAAACCCTTCGAAACAGCGGTCTGTTTCGATACACATCTAAAACTTGTTTTTATATCAAAAAATATTATTTCATCGACAGCGTTTCTTGCTGGTTTTCGTCGTAACCTTTTCAAATATAATGGAAATCGAAAAGGTTTGAAGTTTTAGGTTTACGTTTCAATCGGCTCGAGTAGTTTGTGGTTGATTGGATAGAAAGAGGGTTTGTTTACGATCTTGTATCAAGCGTTTGACTTTAGTACAGTCGTCCGTCCGTCCATGGTCTGATTTTGACGCGACCCTGTTTTTTTTTAATAGCAGAGAACCTAGCCCGTACGCACGACGTAAAAGTAACGTGAATTTGAACGATTTTAAATCGACAATCATTAAGTTGGTTTAACATTTTTGCTTTTTTTGTTGATGGATCTAAGGATGTCTGGATGTCTGTAACTCTTTCCTTAAAAATACTGACTGGATTTGGATAAAATTTGGCACACAGATAGTTTATAACCTGGATTAGCACAAATTATACTTTACATCCTGGTAGTACGATCTCGTGGGAGAATAGGCTTGTGTCCTGAAAAAATCTAATTAGTCCGTCAGTTAGATTATCAAAAAATATTTGACACATATGTTTTCTTTTGTTACGTAAACCAAAATTGACGAAGATACGACGCTTTTAAAATTCTCAATACGTCACGCCGTGCTATAATTTTTAGTGCGTTGTGAAGTCACGAGCCCCCGTTCTCGAGTTTTGATGCGTTTTATCTTTGTCAATATACATTGATTTACAAAAACAAAAAATACGTGTCCATTATTTTCCAATACTCTAACTGACTTGACTTGACTTGACTAATTTATTGGTGGTGGAAACTAGCCTATTACCAAACCCCACGCGGGAAATTCCCGGGCGTTCGCTAGTTACATAAAAATGAATAAAGTACACCTAACACACACCTACATAAATATTTCGTATAAAGTATTTGCGCAAGGCTGGTTTTCGACATTTTTAGCCATTTTACTAAACGAGTAGACGTGCAGTTAACCATACAAACGTACCTACTTTTCTAGGTGACTGACCTTCAAAAGCGCATGTGTATAACGGTACTATTTTTTAAAGAATACACCAGGCCTTTGATCTTTCAAATCGGTATTTCGCAGTCAACTGACAGACATAATAGTCTCTTAAGTAGCATTGGTACTCGATCCGACAGGTCAAGATTCTTAGCAACCATTTGACATCATTATTTGTGTATTATTACCCTATAACATAATATCGATTCCCCTTTTCGTTTTCTTCAACAACTTCGTACTCTATCTCTCTTTTTCATACTAGCAAATACTCGTCATCTCTTTCTAACGATCCAAAGTTTTTTCCTGCCAAACAAGTTGGTCCCGCGATAATAAAAATGTTATGATCGCACAAGTAAGTTTACGATTTATTTGTGGGGATGCTGATAGTTCGAGCTACCGTATATATATTTTGTTAAGGGATGACAAATGTCCAAGTTTTCAAGGATCCGTCCCAGTTTTCAACACGAGGTTGGAAAGTTAACAAATTGTGTTGTAAATTATGAGAAATTTTCGAGTGAGTGGGAGAGTAAGGAAAATAAAGGTCATAGTGTCAGCTGTTTTTAGAAGCGTACATTTAAAGGGTGTTTTTATATTAAGGCTGTGTACGCGGGCAAAGCCGCGGGCGTTCGCTAGTTACATAAAAATTAATAAAGTCTTAACACCTACATAAATAGTTCGTATAAAGTATTTGCGCAAGGCTGGTTTTCGACATTTCTTGCCATTTTACTAAACGAGTAGTCGTGCAATTTACCATACAAACGTACTTTTCTAGGTGACTGACCTTCAAAAGTGCATGTGTATATGAGTACTATTTTTTAAAGAATACACCAGGCCTTTGATCATTCACAGGCTGAGTGAAGAATGCCCTTAGTCAGACTATTATAAACATAACACATAAAATCACGCCTGAAATCCCCGAAGAGTTAGGCAGATGTGAGAGGTGTACCTGATCGTACACCCACATTTCGCTTGTTATGTTTTTACGTTCCATGTAATCAGGGGCGAGACAATAGCTATCAACCGAGCACAACTCTAGACTCCGTGGCTTTTACTGAAAGAAATTCCTGATGGAAAACCCAATAATATTTTGCCCGACCCGAGAATCGAACCTAGGATGTCATGCTCAGTAGTTGCGCTTGCGTCCACTAGACCAATGAGGCAGTCGGGACTAGGTATAATCACTCTTTGAAAACAATATCTCATTTCTAGATCACTGCCTATGACATACCAAACTGTTTTGTTGAAGACACCTAGATGTTATAATAAAAAATAAAATAAATAAATATTTATTTATTATTCACCTAAATGTGAAGTTTTAAAAGCCAATTTGTATAGATATACGTTTTATATTAATTCGTTTATTCATTTATACACATATTTTTAAGATTATAAATATTTCCTAATAAAACTATATAAAAACACATTACATTATTATTATTATTTTATTTATCTACGTTCAAGTGTAATAGCAACCCTAGGGTTGAAAAGTAATAAAATTCTTTAAGAAAGTCCTATCTCAGACTGCTCTTAAAATTGTTTTTTGTCTGTCAAACAACATAAATGGTTTTTTTGCTCATCTTTTCTATGAAATCCAGCTTTAATAACGCAACTTTAATTTGACTGAAGGATATTTTTTGTACTGGGGTTACAAACAATCAATACTTTCATTAAATAAAACAGGAACTGAAAGTAACAGTACTGCTTGTTAAATTAATTTTTAACAATAAAAATCCTTCTAACTACTATTTTGTCATCATCACATTTTTCTTAGATTTTTCGCATTCATACTGTGTTTTTAAGCAAATAAATATAATTTTATAAATTGTACTTTTTAGTGCTCTTTTCCAGTTCTTATTTTATTGTTTTAATCCTTAGTTCCGATAGGTATCTAATACAGTATTTCCGTTATATTTATAAGCATTAATCTCTTGATAAAGACATACCAAGCCAGTAATAAGTACTGGCTTAGGGTATAATAATATGTATTATGTATGTATATATTATAATAAACGGAAAGTTTCTTCAGTACCTAATATATAAATCTCCTATGTTTTTGTTCTGCTCAATGGAGTAGAAAATAATATTTACAAGCGTGTTTCCTTGTTGCTTATCTGTGGTGTAATTTATATTTATACAAACACAAACCTATACATAGCCTACTAAGTTAAGCAGTTATACTTGTTTTTGTGGGATGAGAAATGTGAACCACGTTAACCACCATTAAAAAATCTTGTAAACTCTTTCATTATCATCATCATCATTTCAGCCGAAAGACGCTGGACATAGGCCTCCCCCAAGTGTCGCCACATTGACCGGTCCCGTGCGACTCGCATCCAACGGATTCCCGCAACCTTCACCAGGTCATCGGTCCACCTAGTGGGAGGCCTTCCAATGCAACGTCTTCCGGTTCGCGGTCGCCACTCCAGAACTTTTCGGCCCCATCGGCCATCCGTTCTGCGAGCAATGTGCCCTGCCCACTGCCACTTAAGTTTGGCAATTCTCCGGGCCATGTGGGTAACCTTGGTTCTCTTGTGGATCTCTTCATTCAAACTCTTTAGATTTATCTATTTTAAACCAACTTCTAAAAAAGGAGGAGGTTATTTAGTTCGTAATATTTATGAGACTAATGTGAAAAGGCCGTGTACAAAAGGCTGTATACGTATTATTAGAGGAAATAAATAATTTCATATTATTTTTTACAAAATATGTAGACCTTGTCATGCTGCCTCCTTAGTACCTATTGTCTATGTATTTTGCTGAAGAGTTTGTTCCGCCATTTCTTCTTCCCAGCTAAAACGATAAGAATTGGCGAAGAGCGTGCGCTTTTTGGAACTGACTCATGTTGTATTGGCATTCGATAAGTGCTGTATTTTAGGCCAAATTTGAAAATGATTTTTGTTTTCGATTTGTCAGCATCACATAGGCAGCTGTATTTTGTTTAAGGGGCTTCCCCCATGCACACTAGCGCCACTTTAGTAAACAATCAGAACTCGTTAAATACACAATTAATATAAAATCTGATTAACAAAATCAATCGTTTGGTCTTCTAAATTATTTACGTCTGCTTAACTCATTGAAACATAGCTCGCTGTCGTTACAGATACAAAATGGAAAAAAACGGCCGTTTTTAGCAATTTTTCTAACTGTAACTACAGTGAAGTATATTTTAATGAATTAAATAGACGTCAATAATCTAGAACTCTAAAGCATTGATTTAGTCAATCAGATTTTATATTAATTGTGTATTTATCGAGTTCTGATTTTTTTACTAAAGTGGCGCTAGTGTGCCATGGGGTTGGGGGAGCCCCTTAAGTAAGCAAATATAACGATATTATATTTTCAACTATTACTGTTTTATTACATAAATATGCGGATATTATAAATTAACCGCAGCTTTCGATTATCGTAATCGGTTTAATTTGAAGACTCAAATTAATATGTTAATTAAATCGGTTCCCAATACTATCGCAAATTATGCAAGCTCTAAAACCGTCATTTAGTCAGATAATTGCGTAGTTATAGAAATACTAGGAATGTTATTAGAGTATTTTGAAATTATTCCATTACAGCATAAAGGTAGAATTGATTTAATTCTAACTGTTAACGACGGTAGGTGTAGATCTCGAATATACTAAAATATGTAGTGAGAGGTTTATTCTTATACTAGCTGTGCCCCGTGACTTTCGTTTGCGTGAAATGATTTTAAATATTACTTCTCTAATTGAGTTGGATTTTGTTAACAATTTCAAGGGGTTTAATTCTTTTGCACGTAGCCCTAATGTTTTTTTTCTAAAATAAAATAAAAAGTTACTCCTTATGACATCAGCTATCTGCCAGTCAAAATCGCGTCAAAATCAGTCCAGCCATTTCGGAGATTAGCCGGAACAAACAGACAGATAGATAGACAGACAAAAATTCAAAAAGATGTTTTTTTGTTATAAGTACTGTACGTAGTTTCTTATGTATTCAGTAAAAAGCAGTAGTGAAGTATCTGTTTGTAATTTTGAAATTAAAGTTAAATATAGTCTGGCATCGAGAATATCGGCAACTCTTCTGTAGCCTACATATCATAGGTAAAGACCTATGATATGTAGGCTACAGAAGAGTTGCCGGGGTTGCGGGACTGTTCGAAAGAGATACCGTGACCCCGGAACACAAAGGGCGATGAAGGAACATGGATGGGTTTTAGTCAGTAAAAGTCTGACACTCCCTCCTGCTCCGCCCAGAGCGGGAGAAGTCATTTGATGATTTCCCATCAGAAAAACAAAAAAAAAAGGTACAGAAGAGTCGTTTTGCCTTAATGTGGAGAACGTGGAAAATGGCATAAGCAGCCTTTACCCTGCAGAGGGTGTTGACGAGCTGTGGAACAAAAGTATCGCTGTAAACTAATTCACGCAAATCTCGATAAAAATTGATCTTATTTCAATGTTTATAAAGTCTATTTTTAGTTGTATGGGATGTGGTTATAAACAGAACTCAGCCCAGATCTACGTTACAGGACAAAAATTCCGAGTGTATGAAAAGTAGAAAGAAAATACACCCAGTAACACTTCAACATTACCGAGGCTGATTTATCTAATACACACACAAAGTAATGATACACCCAAAAAAAAAACTCCACACGCCAAATATACGAAAATCCTTTTCCTCAAACGAAAACATTTAATTTACATTATCCCTCCGAAATCCACAATCATTTAAACGAGAAACAAAACACATTCTCATTTCTTTGAAAGAGCGGAGAGAGAACTTTTTTCTTCGTTCAATTCTGAAGAGTTTAAAAGCCTTTACATCTTTTTACATTAATCACTTTGAAATTGACAGGCGGGTGTCCGCGTCCGTTCCCTGAAAGAATGACAAACCTTGCTTGTCTTCACAGTGACACGTCAATGTCCCTTCCGGGTGGCTATTTGTCAATGATATAGTGTGGGGGAAATGAGACATGTCCTGTTTGTAACGTTTCGACTTGTATTGTGATCTATTTTGGTTGTTTATGGTCGTTGGTTTTTTGGTTTGTTTGTAGATTTTGATTTTAAATTATTTATTTATTTATTTAACCTCCATGTACAATAGTGGCACATAGGCGGACTTAATGCCACAAGGCATTCTCTATACCAGTCAACCTTTGGGTTAAATAGGAAAACATAGTGATAGGGTACAAAGTAATGTCTAAAAAAAATTTTTGCTAACGAGAGTTCAGATTTAGATTGATACTAATACACATATACAGATAAAATAAACTAATAGATATTTTAACAAAAACCAAAAATTAAAAAGAAAATAACAAGAAACCTAATAATAATTATTATGACGACTTCAAATTCAAATGACCTCAAATTATCGGTTCTAAGGTAACTAGTTAGTTTCACGCAGAGAGGCTTTCTGAGATCAGTCAACTACTCACGTGGATAAGGAAGTAAGATATGTTCAGCGTAGCCGTAATTTCATTCAGTGTTAAAGGCGCTAACTGTCAATAATTCTGCCAAATTTGTTAAACGAAAAAGTTTTCTGTCCATAACAGTCTTTGGTTTATCGTTTTGATACCTTGTTTGTATTTTCTTAATCCTTAATATCAAGCTTATGTGATGTAACACTCTTTTATTGACTAGTCGTGTAAATAGTTATCAACTCACCTGTTCTACCCACACGTTCGTTGTCATGATTTGATTCTTAAGATTCTGAAACAAAAGAGAAGAATTATTTAAGAGGATGTTCTCAAAAACACATACTGCATCCACCAATCATGTAACAGACATAACGTTACGCCTGTAATCTCCGAAAGGTTACGCAGAGATGTACCTAATAGTACATTTTGCTATTTTTTTTGGGATGGAACGCAGGATTTAAATACTACGAGTATTGTAAAATAAATACCGTTTATTTGGTTATTGTACATCCGCCACAAAGTAATTTCGTCACATTTTGTAAACTCCATACATTGAAAGTGTATTTGCAACATGCATAAAAAATATGTGTAAATTAATTAAGTCTTAATTATTAAGTTTTCATAGGTACATAATTTTTGATAAAGTACTGATAGCAAACAAAGTTACTAGTTTTTAGCGCTCGAATTTATTTTAGAAAAAAAATATTCATTTAAAAGCGGCGGACTGAGACAAAGGCGGCAGGGAGGGGAGGAGAGGGTATTATTTGCAAAATGTATAGTTTTTTTTTAATAAAAAAATCATTCATTTAAATGTATCTGACCTAACCAAATCATAATATGCAGTAAACCTGCGAAAAAAAAATGTATGCTGGGACACAGTAGAAGTGAAACTTCAACGGACAAGTGAAAAAACGAATCGCAACGGACAAGTGGAAAACCGAATCGCAACAAAATTTTTACTTGAAATTTTACGGGCAGGTATTTTTTAGGCGTGTCACGCAGGTCACACTGTCCTCGACAACGCGGCTTTAAAAACGAACAAAACCAGACAATATTAGCGTATAGTTTAGCTGTAAGTGAACTGTGATTTTATGTAAATTTTCTGTGATTATAAAAATAAAGAACTAACGTTTTATTCTACTTATTGTTTGATTTTTCTGCTGTCTGTACGGAAATAAACAATATAGCGGATTTTTCTTCATGAAAATAGAGCTGTGGCGAGTTTACACATACTTGTTTTCGTGGCGAATTGACTTTGTGGCGAATGTACAATAACCCGTTTATCCGCATTCAGTTGAAATGTCAAACTACTAGCCGCTAAATTTAAATTCAAATGATTTATTTAATGAAAATCAGTTCATTATCTGACAGATGAGTGCTATTGCAATCTTCTTCTTCTTCAACCCTTGGCCACCCTATGCTGAGTGTAGGTCTCTTCCAAATCTTTCCAGATTTGGAAGAGACCTACACAAAAATTACAAGAGACAAAACCGCCAAAAGTGGAGACTTTTGTCATGGCTATACAGTTTCTTCCGACCACTTTAATGAGGTCGTCTGTTTGCCTGGTCGGTTGTCTTTCCACATCCCTCCGTATTGCAATATTTTATGTTAAACGTATTACAATTAATTGATTTTAAAATAAATTCTTGCCACTTCAAACATATTAAATTACTTGATGTGTTCTTTTAAGAGGAATTTATTCATTTCTTGTTCGTAGATTTTATATCGCATGAATTTCAGTTAGAAATATTTAAAGTAACACTTTAGTTAGACTGATATTAAATGCGTCAGAAACATTAACAATTCTTCTATTCTAGCCTTTTTCCAACTAGAGACTTGCTTGGAGGCATCTTTATTTTTTCTTATTAATCAAATATTTAAATAAGTTGTTTTGACTTCCGTACGTTTTTCTTTTCGCGGGTGACCACTGAAAACCAGCGCTGTGCTGTGGGCCCCCCATAGCACAGCATCATGCTGACTGGTAACCTATTTTATCGCACTCACGACGTGCAAGCTGTCAACAATTTTTTTTAATTTACTTTTTGTTTATGTTCCGTTTTGAAATACTCTGAATGTTTGTTATGTTTATTGTTTCTGTTTTCAAATTTTGTATGCACGTCATGTCCCTGCGATGAATAAAGATTTTTCTTCCTTTTCTTCTTTCATTTAGTCTAACCGGCTACAGCTGATTAAAGCATTTTATATGGAGTGGCTTCATCATTAATTACTGGATAACAAGATACCTGAAACTCTGACAACCAGTCTAACCAAGAGATACCTTGCCTTGGTTAGACTGGTTGTCAGAATTTGCGGGCTTTTGACTATCGTAATGATTGTTAAGGATAACAAATAGCATATTTTTTTTAAATTACTGAACGGATTTGGATGTAATATGGAACACAGGTAATTTATACCCTGGATTAACACATACGTTTTATCTTGGTAGTATGATCCCATGGGTCAATTACCGAGCTAGTTTACCATCATCATCAACATCATCAGCCTATTAATGTTTCCACTGCTGGGACACAGGCCTCCTGTCTATGAGAGGGAATGGACTATAATCCACCACGCGGGCCCAGTGCGGATTGGTAGATGTCACATGTCTTCGAATTTTTTATTCTAGGACATGCCGGTTTCCTCACGATGTTTTCCTTCACCGTTTTAAGAGCAGTGGTGATGAAGTAAATTACACAAAGTAATGCGCCTGCCTGGGTTCGAACCCACGACTCACTGTTCGTAAGTCGGGGCCGCCACCACTGGGCCACCGCTGCTCTCACCATAAATAAAAGCTAGTTTACCATAAATAAACTAAAATAATCCGCTAGTGCGTGGCTGCCACATGTTTTTACCTTCATGTTCTGTGTGTGTATAATTTTATGAAAAGGTTTCATAACCCACTCAGGTGTACACAAACTACCTAAAGTCTTCAAACATAAACCTCTTTAAAATTTTAACACTTCAATAGTTTGTTTAAGAGGATCCCAAGTTTCAGGAAACTTTAATCTAAATTTGTTTACTCCGTTAATTGCCTTTGACGACACCGCGCTCCAATAGGAAGTGACGGGGTGAAATTTTCTAGAAACTTAGCTACTTAACTGAACTAAGCCAACTATAAAGGATATTATTAATGTCAAGGCATTTGAGAAGTTAGAAGGCGTTCATGTAAATTATGTTATTTTAAGAAGAAATAGAAAATTAAATGTTTTCGTTGAGAAAGTATTAAGATCAACCAATTGAGAAAAGAAAAATTGGGTCTTGTAATAAATATTATCATGGTGACGACGGGCGAAACATAACATCACGCCTGTATTCCCCGAAGGGTAAGGCAGAGGTCTAATAGCACACCCACATTTCGCAAGTTATGTTTGAGTAATAGAGGGCAAGCCTATTGCCATTAACCGGGCGCAAATCCAGACTCTGTGGCTGCTACTGAGATATTTCTGATGAAAATGAAAAACTCAATAACACATTACCCGACCTGGGAATTGATCCCAAGACCTCGTGCTCAGCAGTCGCGCTAGTGACCAACGGGCGAAATGTAAATCTTTTTTCTTATTTGTGATTCACAACCAAGATCACTTCATGTTTTTAAACATTCGTATTTTTCTCATAATGTATGTTACTCTGTGAAATAATTCCATGGATTTGGCTGTATGTAGTAAATTAAATAAAATAGATTCAAGCAAGCGTGTGTAGATTCTAAACTAGGTCGTCATGATCTCCAGGAGGTTAGTTACGTAAGGTATGGATTAGGATATCACCTGGGATTAGAGAGTTCGTACAAATTCTGCCTGGTTTAGATGAAGATGTTGAAGATTTTGTGCGAGAGTTCATGGAGAATACGTGAAATCCGGGTTGCGAATAAATATCAACTGAAGATTTACAGAGACAATACTAGCATAATTTAATTTTATTATTTCATGTTTTCATTATCAAACCTGTGAATAAATACATGAGGAAACCGACATGTCTTAGAACCATAAAAACGAAGAAATATGGCATCCACTAGCTTGCCCTGGTCTGCGTGATGGTATCTGGTCCATGTTTTCTCACAAGCCCGAGTCCAAGCAGTGGGAACGTGAAACGAGACTGAATTACAAAATATCCTTTAAGTTAAAGTACCTATTTATTCGTTTAAATCAGGTTAAAAGTAACCAAAAACCGTGTAAATAAGTGCATAAACCGTGTTTTTATCGCCTCTATTAGGTATATTATAACTCGTTTATCACAGATGGCGGATAGGAAGCTTGTCGACGGTGGTAGGTAGTTGTTTTTCAATGTCTGATCTTTTTTCTGACGCTTCTAACATGATAGCGCCCGGAGCGGGTCGCGAAAAATGCAGCCTTGCTTCACTATCACCTAAGGGATTATCTCCTTTGACTACATAACGTTTGAGGTTTGGATCTTTTTAACATGCCTTGGTAAAGGACTAACATAGGTAGTTGTTTTCCTTTTCATTTTTACTTTACCCATTAAGTCACTCCACAAAACATCTCAACATATTTGACATACCTATATGTAGGTAGACTCTACCTGAAAGATGTGATGCTGTACCCAAGTTTCTGGTTTTGATTTCTAACTAAACGAAATCTGTATATTCATACATGAACTTTGGGTTGAAATTACGTCCAAGTTAGTTCGCTATTAAACAGCTTTCGAATACCTATTCGTCACACTATCATCCAACTTCAGTTTACATCATAATATTTGCTACACAGTGCTTAGATACATTCTTAGACAAAGACACGACGCTATACATAAGCCTGTATGTATAAGTTCGTCATACTTATCAATAAGTTGAAGCTTCTATTATACTAAGTGGAGTTTACATATTAATAACGTATTATTATGAAACTTCTAACTATTCAAACAACAATATTAAGATCGAGTAATTTTAATTATAAGATTAATTATTTTGATTAAGAAGTTGTGAGCAAGACTTTGGAAAAGTAATAACAAGAGAGATGGATAATTTAATATACAAAGACACCAAAAATTACTTATGGAAATGTCTCTGAATCTGTCACTGCAATTTAATTTAGTTTTAAGAATGTCTGCAAAAACTTCTGAACAGAACTTCTGATTCAGAACCTCAATTGCATAAAGTTTTTTATTACAATCCAAATAATTTTTGAAAGAATTCCTAATCATTTTATTCATAATATGTTTGAAAAAATCGTCGACGTCAATTATGCATTTATTAATGTTGTTGAAATGTTAAAACAAAAGAAATTGCCAATGTAAGCGTGTTCGCAATCACCCAGACAGTTTTGAACAAAAGGGCTCACAGAAAATCTTTGTCATTCAGTGTAGCTCTATATTTGCTGACTTATTAGATTAATCTATTTTCTAAAATCATAATTAAGTATGTAAAAACACCACCATTAAAGGCACTCCAATCTACTATGTAAACTGGGTAGGAAATCAACAAAGTTCTGATAATATACTTCTCGTATGTATGAATGCAAATTCATCACACTGAGCCAACCCACTTCACATGAAGATATGCATGCAAGACGGGAATTAATTGAACATGTACGATTCAAAATTTGAGACAGATAAACCCATTGCTGAGCAAAAAGAAGCTCTCAACGCCAGCGGAACATAACATGATGAACACGCATTATTTTATAATAACCACGATCTAAGTCGCTTAATATATTTATAAGTTTAAGGCCCTTCTAACCCTAAAATTAGCAACTCTATTTGAGGTGGTCCAAACTTCGTTTGAAATACTAAATAGTGCGAAATGAGTGGTATTTTGCGACTTACAAAAAATCTATTGATTGGACTAAAGAAATAAAACACATAAGACCTGCTTTATAGTTAGTTCAGTTAGTATGCAAAGTTTCATGATCTAATTTGAAGTACTTTTTGAATACCAGGGGTTTATTGTTTGATTTGGAGGTAAGTTTGGTTTTTTTTTCTATCGAGACAAGTTAATGGAATCGTGTATTCACACATAGTACCTAGCATTAATCCTCAACTTTACCAAATATTTATTTCAAAATTAATGCTGCAGAGTTAGCGTAACGGAGGATCATGCTAAGCCATTTGAGGCATGTTAGGCCCTTAACAACGCCCGATACGACTGCACTGAAAAATAACAATGAAACTAACTCAAAGACCAAAGGCTCTTATAAAGTCCAGGATTTATTATAATGGTAAGATTTTGTCCGGATCATGCAGAGCAAGTTTTATCTTTGATACTTTTACTTTTTGAGTTAACATTCGTAATATTCTTATGACAGTTAATACACATGAATCACTAATCCTACAGCTCAACATAAGTAAAAGGGCTCAATAACCCAACCAACATTCCACGTAATTCGTCATAGCGTACTTTCGGAGTACTATACTCCGCGATGACGAACATTAGAATCACGTAATTCGTCATAGCGGACTTTCAGAGTAACGTACTTCGCGATGACAAACATTCTGAATAATGTAGATCGGAGTTTGAAACTTCGGAGTTCAGTAATAGAGTCACAATTTTTGTTTAAATAATTCCGATTTAAGTACACTTAACTGTGGTCTAACAATAACCAAACAAAGTTCGTCGCTGCACCTGGATTTTTAATTGTTTGTTTTGTTTGCTCTCTGGGGTTGCCAATAGTTTTGACATAAAGTCACAGTACGTGTATGATAGTATAAGGCTAGTAACCTCACAGCGTCCCGGCCGCCGCGGGAGACGCCCCGGGCGTCCGGGCGCCCCGGCCACCGTAGGCGCGGGCCTGTGAACGGTGGGCTATGGACTAGCTCGCCGTCCGTCCGTCTCATGACGACAGGCCGTGTCGTTCGTGTTCCACGCGCGCCTTAAAGAGAGTCAGCAATAGGAAGGGGTCCGCAAGGACTGATGCCTGCCGGGGTTGCGGGACTGTTTGAAAGAGATACCGTGACCCCGGAACACAAAGGGCGATGAAGGAACATAGATGAGTCTGACACTCCCTCCTGCTCCGCCCAGAGCGGGAGAAGTAATTTGATGATTTCCCATCCGAAAAAAAAAAACCAAAAACAAAAAGGCTAGCTAAGACATGACATGTTTATGAGGACAGTGGACAGGCTGGCTAAAATGAATAGGCGACAGAATCAAAAAATTGCAAATCTATTTAGTCCGTCAGTTGGAGTATTGGAAATTAATCGACACGTATTTTTTGTTATTGTAATTCAATGAATATTGACAAAGATAAAACGCATCAAAACTCGGGAGTGGAGGCTCGTGACGTCAGAATTAGCTAATAATTATACCAAGGTGTGACGTATTGAGAATTTTAAAAGCGTCATATCTTCGTCAATTTTGGTTTACGTAACAAAAGAAAAAACACGGGTCAAAAATTTTTTTGATAATCTGACTGACGGACTAAATAGATTTTTTTTGTCGGCTCGCCTATTATCGCTTTGTTCTGCTCGACATCCACGAGGCAATTAAGAATTTTTCGCTTTCAAATGTAACTTCTTTCTGTTCTCTTTCTTCTCTTTACTTTGGACCAGAGCCAAAGTCAATATCATGGTGCCTTTTTGTTCGAGACCGAAAGTCAATTTAATTTTTAATTTTGTCAAACGAAATCCCAAAACCCACCATCTTATTTCAACCGCAAAATTCCTATTAAATGATAATGATAAATGATGTTTATTTTGCAAGTAGGTTTTTACAAACACTTTTACACGTCATTTTTTTTTTAAACTAGATGGGGCCGGTGTTTCGTACCTGACTACTCTGAGAAGAAACAGCCGAAACAAACTCAGAGGTCATAGTCTCTTTTGAAGTCCAGACATAATTTTGCTCAATTCACATGAGGACTATGCAGAATAGTGTCTGAGATGGTCTTTTGAAGAAAGAACCACACAGATTTGAGTGGACCTGTCCAGTCAGTGCAAGCATTTGTCAGTTATCGTGTAGCTCGACTTATAACTCAAGGAGCTCAACGAAACGACGAACAATACCAAAGAAAGGATATTTGGGTAGGTCGCTTATAGTACTCAAACTGCCAGACAGTTGTGGGAAAAAAAAAGAAAACAAACAAAAATATATAAAAATTAAACCCACATGGTCCCCACATTCACAATAATCAAATAAAATTAATAATAATTTACAAAATCAATGTCAATAAAAATCACAAAAATCATATGACAATAATAATAAAAAAGTAAGATACGTAAATATTCCTGTCAAGTCAGTAGGTAAATGTAACATAAAATAAAATAAAAAAGTAAAAAATAATAAAATACTACTATTTGAATTGGTTGGTAAGGCTAAGTGCGATTACCTTTCACAATATACAAGAGTTGATGCGAAACACAGGTTCAACTACAAGTTTCATTGTTCGCTGCACTCCGTAAACTTTCGGATTCCTTTTAACTTTAATTACCCTTAGTTCACGAACGGCATCAGATAAAATTGCATTCCTTTAGTGGAACGTTTGCAGCATCAGCGCGGGTTGAGGAATCCGAATTATGTTTGCTCATCTGTTCTTGTTGGGATTGCACGTGATTTTGCGTTTCCTATCCGTGTTTTCTCCACTTTGTTAGAATTTAAAGGGTCGTTTTATTGGTGTTTTATTACTTGATGTATTAAAGTTGTGTACTTAGCTAGCTTGCACCACAAATCACTGAATACATCTAGCGCTAGCTTTTTTGGTGTGCTACATTAAGCTTGAAATAGACATGCTATGCAGAAAATCGTGATAATTTCTAGCAAATGGTATTGAGTTACACTTAATGTATATATGCATTCGCAGGGACCAAGTTTCGGCACCATAGAGAAAGATCGGAAAGACAAGGCATTTCATCAAGCTGACCTTGGTCTTTCGGTAATCCTCCTGTCCTCCCAAAGCTTTCCCAGCCGTTCCACTGCAGACCTGCAGGCCTAGGCAAGTTAAAACGTTTCGTATCGATTCTCTTTCTACAAAAGTAAACACCTCGGCGTAAGCGATTGTAGAAAGCGCTAAATTGGTAGCCAAGTTGACACGACTGAGTCGATCGCTCGTTCTCTAATGTCTGTAGAAAAAACCTACACTTTAGTCTATGGTGTCATTGTAGAAACGATAACATTCTATTTTATAATTTTGAACGATGTAAACTTGTCTACGAATTTTCTATTCGTTTGTGTTGATCACGTGATTTAAAGTTTAGATGATGTCATTCCCATTCATTTGAATAGTTTTCTACTAGCGTTAACGATTGTAGATTGTCAACTTGGCTAGGGGTGCTGGTGATGGTGCACCTACTTCACTATATTCATTCAATGTAACTATTTTATCACAACGCTCAGGTATTTTACAACAGCACTTAACCAATCACCACTATCGTTCAAACACAATAAATATAAGGTACTCGAATGAATATTACCATATAATTTTATTACCAATTTACCGTTATAGGTGGCCCTTAACTGTTTGATAGCAGTCGATCGTTATAGGGTTTGTCAAAGTGTCGTTAACTCGGAACGATTCATAAAATTGTTGTGACTTGTTCTAGTGACATAAAAAGCGTTTAGAAACAAATTATTTTGAATGTCAAACTATTTCTTAAGTTATTTTGTAAGATGCTGATGTAAATAAATAACACACCATTTGCATATCAACACTATAACATGTTGACACAACAAATTCATTGTTGCACGACGTTTGATAACGCATGGAAAACTCTCTGTTGCATGCAGTTTACGAAAATGCCTACTAGATGTCGCTATAAGCAGAGATTGAGACGAGTCATAGAAAAGCCTTAACACTTGAAGAAAGCTTGGTGTCTCACTAGATGTCGCTACGTGTTGCATATTTATTGTTGTTGTCATACTTGATTTCGTATTGTAAATGTTATTAATGTAGACCACCTCGTTAGTCTAGTGGTCGCAATCGCGTCTGCTGAGCATGGATCACGGAAAATGTCGAGCACGGAGTCTGGATTTGTGTTCTCCTCCTATTACATGGGACTTAAATACCTATAACTAAATACTACTAATACTACTACACTACAACAGCCCATAACGTCCACTGCTGGACTTATGTCCAGCAGTGGACGTTATGGGCTGTTGTAGTGTAAATTCCTCACATCATGGGAGAGGCTTATGCCTCTCCCATGATGTGAGGAATTTGCCGTAATCTCCACGCTTGGCTTCTTTCATCACTGCGATCTCCAATCCGCCTGGATTGGAGATCGCAGTGATGAAAGACTAACAGAAAACGCTGCTGCCCATTCTCAGGTCTACGGAGGCGCAAGGTGTTCTGCCTCAGACATTAGTCGCCTTATATGACACCCGTGAGTGTAATGGGTTGGTTCTATTCTACTCTGCCGGATACCACACGGCTAAAAAAACTAAAAACTAAATATAGATATAAATATTATTATGGGAAATGAGGGTGTACTATATTAGGTAGAACTCTGCCTAACCCTTCAGGAATAACAGGCGTGATATTAGGTGTTAATATTATTTGCCTTCATAAGAAATCTTTTTTGACATGGTTTCTGATAATAATTTAACGTCGTTTTTAATCACCTGTTTCAAGCAAATCTAACGCTCTTTTCCCAAATTATCAAGATCCAATTAGCTAGCTACCTCCTGCGTAAACTCACGAACGTGTAAACATCAACTAATTTCCATTGTTACATAAGCCAGCTCCCATTAATTTCGTAACCTTAACTATTCGTATAATGTAAAGTAAGTGTGCAAGTGTAAAAGGGACAAGCTGATGCTTCATTAAACTTTATAATTGGCTTCGAAGCGACGTAGAGGCGACGAACTAGAAAATACTTCGCGTTGCTACTGAGTTATCACAATTTTGGAGTACAGATGTGCTGGGGGATGCAAATTAGGTTTTGTAATTAGTTATATCGTGTGTGATATACAAGATCGGATGCTTGGAGGATATGGCAAAGATGAAGGTCTTAGGTGAAATGCTCAGTGTTAATAACAATGTGATATAGAAGACTTTAAAAATAATGTATTTTTTAAATTGTTTTCGGAGTGTGACAGACGGTGTGTGACAGACAGTGACTAGTTGATTAAAACGTTTATAAGCACGTACAGAGTTAGGATGAGATGAGCGGATTACAACCAAATATGAAGATACACAAAAGAGTATGCATCTGAAGTAGCGTTAAAAGTTGAGATAGAAAAGCAATACTTTATGATACCAAGATAAGTTATCTAAAATACCTCGTTTTATCATCATCTATGAACCATATCGCGGGCCACATAATGAATTCCTGAACCGTGCCACCCCACCGTCAACTATACATTGACGGTTTCCCATAATCCGAACTGTCACACACCCTACTCAATTCTTCCGTCGAGATCAAGAAGATTTAGGTCGTGGTTATATATGACCTCATAAAATCCGTCAGCGTATAACTGGATGCGAGTTTTAGTTTGGTGCGTCATAAGGAGAAGTTTTAGATGTTTTGAGACCAAATAAAAATTGTGTGGGTAGTAAATTGTAAGGCGGGATTATGGAAATGAGTGATATTGAAGATGGAGGAGCAAGTATAGAACGTGTTACTGAAATAGACAGTTCTAAGATGGTGTCACGCAAATTGTAAAAAAATATATTGCAAAAAATAGCAACATGTTGTTTCAAATGATAATAAAATTGGGTTTGTAAATTGGTTGTAAAATTTTACACATTAAAAAAAAGAACATACGAGTATTTAGGATCGTTTCTATAACTGTAATAACAGTATAAGCGGAAATAAAGAAATGGATGTCTAACTACACTTCATCATCTGCCTAGCCTTTTCCCAAGTTTTTTTTTTTTTATTGGGGTCGGCTTCCAGTCTAACCGGATGCAGCTGAATACCAGTATTTTAGATGGAGCGACTGCCTATCTGACCTCCACAACCCAGTTAGTACTGGGTAATACGATACCCCTTGGTAAGGCTGGTTGTCAGACTTTTTGGGCCACTGACTACCTGTAACGACTGTCAAAGATCACAAATGACAGCCGGGACCAACTGCTTAACGTGCTTTCCGAGACACGGATGTCTCACTATGTAGTTTAATATTAGAAATTTAGTAAAAAAAACCACGTCCGAATGAACTTAATCTTTCTAATTTGAAATCAAAAACTAAATAACAAGCTACTTCAATCGAGGGTAAAACCCTGGTAGGTTTTACCCTGTCCCCTGAGCCTTTACGATGTTTAGAGAATACAATTTTCTTATTAAGCAAGTCATAGGTCTCAAGTTCGACTTCAAACCCAAGAAACGAATATTTGATTTTTAGATTCATAGGCGTATTGTATAATTATCACTTGCTTCGGCGAAGGAAAACATCGCGAGGAAACCAGCACGTCTGAGAAATATTTATTGACGGTACGTAAAACCAAATCAGAGGCCCATGGCATGCAATGCACTTACCACACGATAAAGAAGAAGATTAATGCATTTAACTCGATTGTTAATAAAGACTGTTATTATTATTATATTAATCAACAGAATCACCAGTCCCCAACATAAAATTCATGCACTATGGACAACATTACAGCTCACCCACGTACACAAGTTACAAGCCGTGACTAGCGACATCTGTTGTTTGCAGTAAACTAGTCCGCGGAGCTATGAGTAATTAAACTTTATAATTGGTTTGGACGACACCGACCAACTCTGACTTGCCACTAAAGTCATTTCGCTATTTTGGCGAGTAATCACCACAGAGATTGGTGCGAAAAATATTTTAGATTAGCAAGCTGATTATGGTTCACAAAATGGTAACTTTTCGAATTGGTTTCAAAGTTGTGTTTCGGTTAATGATAAAGTTCTTGCTTTTGAGCTGAAATCCTGGATATTTGCTGAAAAACTTTATGCCTATGAGGTTCCAATAGTTTCTGTTTTTACCGGTAATGTGTTTATCAGCCTGATGTCATGTTTGTTCCTTTCTGGCACTATAAAGACCAAACGCGTGGGCCGATTTTGATGATTCTTATGTCAATTGATTTGTCACACAATATAATACAATGACTACAATACAATGCAGTGACAAGGCAGGACCTATTCCTTGTTTTAAAAAATACGTTTCCATTAATTTCCAATACTCTAAACTGACGGATTATATAGATTTGCAATTTTTTGATACTGTCGTCATGCCTATTGTTCCACCGGCTTATAGGCAGTTAGGTATGGGTGCTGGTGTGATTTTGCGTTTTGCTGATCATTTACAATTTCGTCACCCAGGTGTGCCTTGAGTGAATTACATACTATTCATCACCAGAATCTTCATCTGTGACATCAGCATTCGCGTTATCTGGTGGTAAAATAGTTATATTCCTTGGAAATAAGGCAACATCATGTAATTGTTCTAATTCATCAACAATTTAATTGAGAGACAATGGTTTATTGGTATTGGGTCTGAAATTCAAAAATACATCCCCAAATTACAACCGATCGTTAAAACGATCAGCATATTCCGAGTTTTCCTGAAAACTCGTTTTTTTTGTTGGTATTTTTCCTTGTTTACCATATGCATCAAGGTAACAATACTAAGAAATTACTGAGATTCGAGAAAAAAAAAGTTTCAGTAACAACTGGGTTAAAACAAGCAACAATCTAATTTATTGTTGTAACTATATTTGTAGGTATTCTTACATTACTACAAGATGCGACACAGACACTGAAGCATTAGAAAAGAATTTATAGTACCTCAGTTAAAAACAGTTTCATCCAGTTAGTTGTGTACGGCGTGCAAATTAACAAGTTAATGTTAAAAGCCAGTCCTAAAAACTTACTCTAAAATAAAACCAAACGAAACACATGTAAATTGAAACAGTCCAGTATTCCAATAGGTGTGTGCTCTGCCAGGTTCTATTAAAAATGCTAATTAAGTCCCTGCAAGCAACGCGCTTCAGACTCGTATTTGTCAAACAGAAACAGCAGAGATCCCACAAAATTATCCAAATAGACTGCACAAATATCTCTGATGTTAATAACGTGAAATATTCATACACAGCCTTGGTAAAGTCAGCAATTAGCCATTTAAAATGAGCATAAAACCGTCCAAACAGGCGGCTAGTACCGAACTTCTGTGTTTCGGCCAATTTCCAACGTTATTTATTATTACTTGGATATAATGAGCTCTTAGCCGTTACATAACACAATCCCATTATCGTGTGCCACAAAAGCATATCATAAATCAACGGTGCCAGTAAAGTTGACATCATTTTTAATAACAATGGGTCGGCCAAGTCATCTTTTGTAGGGTTTGTTATCGCAAATAAGCGTTGGATCTGTATCGTTGGCTTGAGCCGCCTCGGCTCTTTGTCGACGGTTTGAGCAGGTGATTAGGATATTAGAATTTTGAATTGTGAAGGGAGGTAGGTATTTTTAAGATACGGAGAATTTTCTATTGTACTTTCAATTCTATGTCATGTTTTGTTAACTTGCTATCTACGTAATCGTTGTAGATTAAAGTCAACAATTTGCTTCAGGTTCCGCAGGCTGCTTTAGAATTGACGACTCTACAATGTTGTAAGTACTTTAAAAGAAGTAACCACGCTAATATAAAAAAAAATGTTAAAGAAACCTTGCCTGTCTGTTTGTTACTTTCGATGAAAGGATATAAATAGTGCATAGAGAACCTGGGTTTTTTATTCCGATTGTATGTATGTAAATACGAGGAACGCTTTGGGCACACCGCCTGAACTTAGACCACGTCTACCTCGCTTCCTGGATGCGAGTCGCACGGGACCAGTCAATGTAGGGACACTTGTGGGAGGCCTATGTCTAGCAGTGGACGTCTTTCGGCTGAAATGATGATGATTATGATGTATGTAAATACATTCTTAATGGTATAATTTCTAACCACATCGTCCAAAAGTCAAAATAAATAGTGATATGCAAGAAACACATATACTGCCTGAGCGTATAAAGAAAACAATTAATTCCCGAACACAACTTACAACTAAGTCCTACTCAAACTGTATTAATTGAATTTGTTATTCATAATGACGAGCCTTGTTACCATCTAGCCGGTACATAATATTACAAATCCAAGATCCCGTGCCATAGATAGCCAAATAAGTTGTATTAAATCCCATTGTTTTCGACATAATAGCCAGATTATTGTATCCTAAATACTGACGGGCGGGGATGTCATCGGCATAGCGAGCTTGTGGGTATTATGGATAACACGCTTTAAAGCAATCGAGTTTATTGCTATGTAGATATTATTGTAGCGTTTAACTCATAATATTGTTTACCTGATCAGTCGATTTTGTCTCTGACTTGAATATAGTGGCTTTAGGTTTGATTGCTCTTCGCCAGTCTTACCAAGAGGTAGCGTATTACACGGTACTATCTGGGTTGTGGAGGACAGAAAGGCAGTCGCTTCATGTAAAATACTCGTACTTAGATGCATCCGGTTAGACTGGAAGCCGACCCCAACATAGTTGGGAAAGGCTAAGCAGATGATGAAGGTTGATTTCTCGTATAGTCGTCTTAGGCTATCCCTCTGGATGGAATATTCCACTTTGTCCCCACTATGTTGCCTCAGTTTTGAGTCATCGTGGAATAATCTCGTTGGATAGCCTATATTTTATGACCACAAAATAATGAATGTTTCTCACAGTCAAGTGGCATCACAGACTTTGTTAATAATTTATTTCACGGGATTACGAAACCTTTTTGATAAAACTTAAAAAAAAATACAAAATATCATGACTAATTATAAAATACACAGCTCTAAAATGGAAATTAATCCATCTTACAAAATCTGTTAAGACTTACCAATTAATCCCTATTACTTAATACCCACACAGCATTAATAAACAGGTTTAATATCAATAATCCATGAAACACGCATTAGGGGATGCCTAAAACTAGTAATTTCTGTAGTAATAAACTTGAAATCCTAAAAGGAACTAGCAAGTTATTGTTACTCGATAAAGGTAATAAATGCGCTCTATTTTATGATTCATACAGTTTGAGTAACAACCAAGCTTTATTTACTTTTAAAGCAATTGATTGGTGTATTGTTGTGAATGAAATATTTTCTGCTTACGTATGCCTGTTGTAGAGCGGATACTGTATTCAAAATAGATGGAAGAGTTTATTTTCCTGTATGGAATCGAATGGGTTGCAAACATAATTATGAGTATTGTGTGATAATTGTGAAATTGGTTGCAATTTATAATTGCAACCAATGTTTGCAACCATTGTTTTTTTTTTTATTTATGCCTTGTGGCATTAAGTCCGCCTATATACCACCCTTGTACATGAAGTTTAAATAAATAAATAAATTTATCAATTACTTTTTTTTGGAGCACTAAGGACCCAGTCTCCACTTTGCTTAAAAAATAAATAAAAAAGTCCGTAGTTATAATGGGCATGGATTGTATCATTATTATTTGAAAAAAGGCATTGACTTACAAGATAATTATCTTGGGACCATTTTCAGGGCGTTTAAAAGGCTAACGAGACCGAGACTCGCTAAGGGTCTCTCTTAAACGATTTCTAATGGAATGCAACTGACGAATGTATGCAGTTAGTCCATGCAAGGACAATTTCCGGTTGATACAGGACTATTACAAACTATGGAAATAAAATATATTGGACTATGGGTTTAATATTTATAGCGACGGCACTGCGGCACCCATAAATTAAACCAGAGTTCAATAACAATCACATAGGCTGAATTTCCAAACAAAATCCAACATAGATCCAAGTGTTGAACTATCCTTGAAATCTAACTTACAACACAAGCCAGACTAAATGGAATAACGTAGAATACTGTATAATATAACAATATTTAGTTATACAACGGTAGATAGAGGACAACAAACAAATCTCTGTTTAGCATTCCGGATTCCAAGATTATGTTGGTTCGCGGTACGTATTATGTTGGTACGCGACGTCTAATGTTGGTACACGTTGCGTCTTATGTTGGTGGGCTACCTATAATGTTGGTAGCCGTTTCGTGTTATAGTTGAGCTGGGATTAATAGTGAAGCTTCTGAGGAATTAATATTTTCTTAGATGTTATGTTGTTTGCGTAGTTTGGGTAGGGGCAGGAATTTGTTGTGTTGTGGAATGGATGAATTTGATTGATTGTGTTACTATAGCAAGTAATTAGAAACATAATCAAGAAGGAGAAGTATAGCGTTTGTTACTAAGCAGGGTTCGAAATTATCAAGATTATTATCAATGAAAATTGTCACTTTGACGAGTAATACAGAAGTATTTAAGAAGAAGACATGCTTCGCCGATCCCAAATGAATTGGGATAAGAATACACAATAATATTATTAAGTTGAGATTTGAACATTAAAAAAAAACATGTTGGCATTACTTTTTGTAGAAAAGCAGATACGCTGATGTTTTCTAAGCTTAGGCAGTTTCATGAATGTGCACAAAGTAACTTCAATGTACAGTCGTGGTCTTTTCCGCCTGATCAGTTAATTTTTTTTTTCGCTTAAATCATGCGGAGGCCGCCCCCTTAAAGTTTAGGCCTATTAGGAAAGCGTCAACTTTGGCGCGCAAAATAACAATAACTCTTGTTTGGCGTGCGTCGTCAGTGTGCTCGGCCGATTCGGTATCTTTTCATTCATCATTTCTATACAAAGTCATGGGCGGGTGGGTAGGGCGGGGCTAGAGAGCGTTTCTATGTTGCGAGTGCAAACAAAAATTACACTCCAGCCTGATCACCACTGATCAGGCTGGAGTGTCCTCGATAGTACGTGTATTTTATAACTAAAATCAAAACAAAGCTAAAGCTCGTTGGGTGACGATATCGTCAAAGTCCCGGGAAACACCTGGATGAGGAACGAACAGAACCGGGAAGTGCGGCAAAAAAAATGGGAGGCCTACACCCAGCAGTTGGTGATTCGGGGCTGATATGATGATGACAAAAATGATAATTTTAATTTAAAAAAAATCATCAATCATTTTTGCATCTCTTGTTATTACGAACCGAGACTCCGTGTTGTTTTCGCTGAAAAAACTTGCGGACGAGATATTACTTTCTTTTCCTTGTTACCCAAAATAAAAATATAGAAACGAATACGTTTCGATTGTCCCCAAAATGGAGGACGCATACATCCCGCAAACTTTTTCCTAAGTAACTTTGTAAGGGCGGGTATAAATAAAATCGGCTTAAGAGCACTGGACGTTTTAATAAAAACGAGACCTCCATCATAGTTTCCTTTGTTGCACACGTGACCGGGGGTAGTTTACAACCGCCAGATTAACAAGACCCCTGAATCCCCTTTAATAGGTTAACAGTTAGGGGTCTTCTTATATTTGAAATAAAATGGCCTGCGACAAAAGACTTGGCCGTTTTAGTATTCCGGGTCTAAATGACAAAATACGATACTCGGGTGCGGTTTCAACAAGGTGATGTTCTTTTTTAGAAAATAATTTCTTCGCATATAATAGGAATTAATTTGATAGAACTCAGTAAATGACCTAAAGTCAATCAATCAACCAATTCACACAACATAACATAACATCACGCCTGTAGTCACCAAAAGGTTAGGCAGAAGTGTACCTAATACTTTAACATTTAACCTACTATGTGTAAGTTCTGTGTAATACGGGGCGAACCTATTGCCATCAACTGGGCGCAAATCTAGACTCCGTGGCTGCTACTGAAAAATTCCTGATGGAAAATCCCAATAACACTATGTCCGACCTAGGAATCGAACCCAGGACCTCATGGTCAGCAGTCGCGGTTGCGACCACTAGACCAACAGTCGCAACTCACTTTTCCAACATTATATGAAAATTTTCAGTAAGGTTTTTTTTTTTTTTTGGATGGGAATGCATCAAATGACTTCTCCCGCTCTGGGCGGAGCAGGAGGGAGTGTCAGACTTTTACTGACTAAAACCCATCCATGTTCCTTTATCGCCCTTTGTGTTCCGGGGTCACGGTATCTCTTTCGAACAATCCCGCAAAGCAGGCATCGGTCCTTGCGGACCCCTTTCTTTTTGCTGACTCTATTTGAGGCGCGCGTGGAACACGAACGCGCCGTCGACACGGCCTGTCGTCATAAGACGGACGGACGGCGAGCTAGAATAGCACCATTGCCCATCCAAAATTCATCCCGGACAATATTAGGTTAAATGTGAGAGAAAGCGATCCTATTGTCTCTCAATAGAATCAATTAACCCTGCCCTAGTACATTATGTAAGCCACCGCAGCATAATCCGATCATGCGCCGACCCGAACCGAACGGGTACTGTCCTAAACGGCGCGCATGATTGCAGCTTGAAGTATTGCCACGACTACACAGCTATGCTAGTACTGTAACTTACACAAAAAAGATACAAGAAGCTTGCATAAATTTATCATAAGTGACGTTTGTTCTGAAAATTGAAAAACTAGACGTGGTTGGTGTTTCTTGATCGACTTTCTTATTAAGAAAGAAGGCATTTCATATGAGGAGCGTGTAAATCAGTATCTGAGATGGTTTTTTGAAGAAAGGACCACACAGATTTAATTGAACCTGTCCAGTCAGTGCATGCATTTGTTGGTAATTGCGTGCCTCAACTCGGAGCTAATGGAGCTCAACAACTCAATATCTTTGTGACTGGTGTTATCGTGATATTATTATGTGAATGTGTGGTTAACCTATAATAATAATAATAATAATGGCCTTATAGCCAAGAGCTTCGATGACCATCTATCGAAGCTCTCTTTAGGCGGTTGGATCAAGGGCCTGATTCAGAAGGCAGTACTCCTCGATACGGCTCGCATTGTGAGGAGGTTCCTGTCTCTGCAGCCCTAACCGCCGGTGGCTTGGACCCTGCTCCTGACACCGGCGGACTACTATTTTTTTTATATTTTAAGTGTTTTTTTTTGTATCGTTTTATTTTAATTAATACTTAAAAATGTAATTAGATAAGGATATAAATGAATAAACGGAATAATAACAAAACTTCATTTCATAAAAACACAGATTTAACATGTTTTAAGTAAACACAATTTAAATGAGCTTAGGTAGTAACACACCTATGCACAACCTATCTACTTTTGTGAGTTGCAAGTTTTTGGTATTTTTTGTGTAACCGCTTAGCTGACCGCTTTTGACAAAAATCGACAGCTACGAATATTTTCAAAGCTGTCGATTGTTTATGTTGATTGTTTTATACCACAAACGTGAGCGATATCGTACATCTAGTATTTCTATCGCATATCATGACGTGTGATGGTAATACTGGATTATAATTGTCTGGTATTTAGTATATTTTGCGATGCCTGGTTGTGAGAAAGAGACATGATTTGAACTGCGTTTACGATTATTTAGCTTCTCATAAGGCGTTGGAGACATGCCGTATTATTTTATTATTTTTGTCCGATTCAGCTATTAATGCCCTCTTGCCATCAAAGTGTACCGCAATTAAAACATTCTAAATATCAGTCAGAGATCAGAAGTGGCCCAGTGGTGGCGGCCCCGACTTACGAACAGTAAGTCGTGGGTTCGAACCCAGGCAGGCGCATTACTTTGTGTAATTTATTTCATCACGACTGCTCTCAAAACGGTGAATGAAAACATCGTGAGGAAACCGGCATGTCCTGGAACCAAAAATTCAAAGAAATGTGACATCTACCAATCCGCACTGGGCCCGCGTGGTGGATTATAGCCCATTCCCTCTCACAGAGAGGAGGCCTGTGTCCCAGCAGTGGGAACATTAATAGGCTGATGATGATGATGATGAATATCAGTCATAGAACACTGCTTCAAAACGCATTCTAATGCACATCCAATACAGCCAACTTTCTGAAATGGACCCAAAACATCCTTTATTTCCAGGTCAGCCAACCTCAAAAAGATGTGCCCATATTCGAGAACTGTGCTACATAACGCTTCGCATAACTGAATTTATACTAGTGTACACGAAGCTTGCTATAAAGAGATTTTTCAATGTACATAGAATAGGCTGGCTTGATTCCAGCTTCATTCGTCATAGCAAGCTGGAGAATTGGCAACGAATACTGCTCACCAACCCCGGGTTACGGAGGATGTGTTAAATAACTTTTTTCTGGATATTATTTATGGCCTGTACTCCAAGGGGATGGGAAATTGAAACTTGTATCTTCGTGAGGTCGTTTTACCTTAGGGTGACGATTTAGCCAATCGATATTAGCTTCTGGTGCTACTTGAAAGGGTGACAAGATTGAGAATTGGCTGACAACAAGTATTGTAGTATTTTCTGCGTCATTGGCAATTTATTTTTTCGTATTGTAAGCTATGTCGCGGTCGTTTGATATGACAACCTACGAAAGATGATTCGTGTCGAACGTATTTCTTAGCAGATATCAATATCAATAGCAATTGAGACAATCTACATAATTATAGAAACTGATTTCCTTGATAATGTCGTGCCTATTTCACTAAAAAATGTTAAATAAAGGACAGGCACTGATTTAGATAAATCATTATTTTCCTACCGTAGTTCCATGTTCCTTGGGGTCGGCGCAACACGTTTTTTTCTTCTTCTATTATCCTCTGTCAACCGTCACGCCACTATTTACTTCTTTTTCTTTCATATAATTCCTCACACAATCCTTCCATCATTTCTTTGCATTAATATCTACACATAACCATAATCGACAACTAAATAACACTGGTCTCTTAAGAAGTCAGAAACCAAGATTGAATCATAACTCCACAATAAACAACAATAAAAAACCACTAGAAAAATACTTAGCAACAGAATCTTGAATAAGTACGTCAAACAGGCTACCACTGGCAGTGTCGCGCCAGGATTGCACTATTGTACGACCTCCATTATGCGGTCTTGAACGGGAACTATTTGTTTGAAAGGAGATTTTTATCCCCCCTTTTTCCTATTTTGTTCTCCGATATTAAATATGCATGCAGAATGCAGACTCAAGAATTCCTGGTGTCCTGGTATGCCGCGTTACTTTGATTTCGATTCTTTGAAAGGCAAAGGAATGTTTCTCCTACTTTTTAGGATTCGATCGCGGAGAAAATGTACGGTGGACGAGATTCAAAGGGAATTCTTTGTTTTATGTTGTTGCGACCAGTTGTGACTTTTAGTTGCCAATATTGGGAAATAAATGTAATGTATGAAAGAATGTTCTGCTACTAGACGAATCAATTTTTTGAATGTTTTGGTTATTTTGCATACAATTTTTTTTAGAGGGGCGGGGCAAGTGGGTAACTAGTTCCAAAAATGAATGCAAATAAAACAAAAGTTTTAGAGTCTGTGCAAAATGAATATCGATCTTGGTTTGTTTCTAATACAATTTACATCTATTGTATTTCATGAGGTCAAATAACCAGACAGGAAGCGGCTGCGTGTGAATGCAACAACAAAATGTTTTTTTTTCTATGACATTTATTAATGTAACGAAAAAGACTATGAACACAAAAACATACTACTCTTTCCGTCTTTAATTAAAGTATTCAGAATTATTTGAAGCAAACTTTACCAGTACGGAATACGCGCACTAAACACCATTCGGTCTATAATTCACCAACCTACTTTTGTCCAGAATATATCCCATTAATTTTATTTGAGAATCCTGTAAGAATTTACGAGTGTCTAGAGACGTCGATATTTTCTGTTAAGTCGGGTAAAAGTTACTTACACCTATTAGCTGTACATGAAGGGTTGTATGTTTTCCTCTAGGGATTGTAACATAGAAACTCGTTTTAAGGTGCGGCCACACTGCGAGTACTCACTAGCGAGTAACTGGAGAAGAAGAAGTGGAACTTATATTTTCCTACTCCTAGCGGAGGAGAGATTGTTTTCTGGTTAATTTCGATGCGGGATCCAAAATACTTAATTTTTTTCTCTGGGACTTCATCGTCATTGTCTCGGCGCTTTTCTGGTGGTAACCACTGTTGATTCTGGCTTTCAGGAGTTGCAGTTGTTTGGGAATAGAGTGGCGGGTTAGTCCCAAAAAAAAATAGCGACAATCTGATATCCAAAAATGTTCAACCTAAAGCGAGCGTTCATAAGGCATCATACAAAAGGCAATTGCTTTCAAAGCATTTCGAATTTTCACAAATTAATACTTTCAACATGATTAAGATTGGCTATTCAAAGAAACTGTGCGATCATCACTATTCTCTGGCCCTTATCCCAATTCATTTGGGGTCGGCGCAGCATGTCTTCTTCTCTCATACTTCTCTATTACTCGTCATCTCATCAAACACGTCATTTCTTGCCATATCATCCTTTACACAGTCCACCTTAGTTTCTTTGGTCTTCTTCTACTCTTATACCCACATCCATATTCACATTCTAGATCATTCCCTATTACTAGTTCTACTACACAGTTCTACGGTAGAACAAATGGGTATATTTAATTCCATTAGTCCTACGATTTCAGGTGGGACATAATCGCAGAAATAGTGAGAACAAAAATTCCCATTTGTTCCACTATTTTATTACCCAATTCTACTTTAAAACCACAACATTGACAACATGGATTTCCTCACAACATTGTCGTTATTGAAAGAAACTTCGTGATCATTTGCGAATATGTTTTAAGGTTCTGCTCAAATAACTACTTGTAGATGTAGCGTTATTACCGTTTCTGATGATGTAACAGGACGCATGATAATATTTATATAATTATGTTAATATCTGGCTTACGCAAGTTTTTGCACTGTTTGGAAATTTAAGAAGGGTCTTATCAAAAATTACTTTTGGTCGCCAAAAGGACGATTTTAGTCAATACATATTAGATATTAATTAGATAAATTAATTTAGAATAGTCTTGTTGTCTCTATAATTTTATAATTTGTGTAAAATAAATATAATTTGATTTGTAAAACCGTTTCAATTTTTGTTTTCATTGTACTTTAGCAACTTCGAAGTCAAGCGTAAACTTTTTAAAACAGATGTCATTTGTTTCACGAGTCGACGTAAAGGGAATCGACGTAGAGATAGAGTAGATTCATATTAACCGAAAACTCAATTCCGTGAACGCTCGGGTCCTTGGCTTAGGCCCCCAGTGGTCGAGGCACCCGTGGCAGACGCCCCCGATTCGATAAATTTAATTCAAAGCAATTTTTGATCAATGCACTGTGGACGCACCATTATTACTATACCTATATTTTATAAGGCTTCTCCGCCATATAGTAGTAATTTTGTATTTACCTAGTTTGAAGGTTTTGAATTGATTCTTATTGTTCCGTGTAGAAAAGGCCGCCGGTTGCCCGTGGGTGTCGTAAAGGCTACGTTGGGATTACGGAAAGAGGTGGGTAGAGAGCTCAGGTCCGCTAATAACAACTAACTGCGGTCGCAAATTCGTCCGGCGTTGTTGGTGACCTTTCGTTGAGAGTTCATTCGGGAGTCAATGTTTTGTAATTTACCGTAAAAAGACTTAAGTTACTGAAACTGTTAGCCTGCAGCATTATCGCACTACGTTACGATTCTTTAAGAATCGTCAGATTACCCTAACCAAATACATAAAAGTTTTGGTAGTGGGTTCATTAAAAAAGTGTTATTCTTGGATGCTGCTCGTATTGTTAGGAAGTTCCTTTCTTTGGAGCCCTGACCGTAGCGTGGACCCTGTTTCCGATACCGATGAGCTACTTTTTTTTTTAATATTATAATGTCTAAAGAATATTAAATTTAAAAATATAAAAATTAAGTAACGAAAACAAAAATTTGTTTTAAAATTTTTGACTCTCGAGACACAAGCACATAGAAAGGCGATGGATTTTCTAATATAGGTTACATTCAGGAAGAAAACTGGTAAGATTTACCCAAGCTCATGAATATTTTGCCCTTAAAAGAGCTTATCCAAAACCCATCGATCAAAAGCGAGATTGAACAACATCCTCTCATCAAAAGATACACTATTATTTGCCTTATCATCAATTTCAAAAATGTTATATTTTGACTTATATTTTCTTGTAGATAGAGTTGATTAAAATATCCGAAAATAAATAATAATACGGCCTTTGTTTGCCTTAGGGTTACAAGCTGATTTGCCTCCTTTATTTTGGCTACCAATTTTCTCTGCCTAGTTTTTTTGTGCATGTAAAATATAATAATTTTTTGGGGGAACCTTGGAGGTAGCTTATTATTGCAAACGTTGAGTTGATTAAATTGGTAGTCATAGTAGATACATATCATTAAATCCAGACGATTTGAAGTTCAAACGAAACTGCTGGAAGCCATTTTGGTAACACAAGAGGATGATTTTCAAGTGATTCCTGTCAATATAATGGTTGTTTTGAATTTGGAAAGCAATATTTTGCCAGCTTAACAAGAAGTTAAAATTCATGCATGAATAGCACCTTTCTGATAGGCTTCCGAAATGAGCTTGCAAACATCTGTCTCAACAGGATCAACTGCAATAAAAGCTCGTTGGCTATTTGACAGATTAAAAGCCCTGTGAGTGGAAAACCTATACAGAAGATTCCGAGAAGACCTAAAGGAGACCTGCAAGTACCAGGGTAGCATAGCACGAAAGAGAGGAGACCTATATTCAGCAGGTAGAGGAACAAAGTTGCCTTTGAATGAAACAATTCGAACTTAAACAATTTACATCAATAGGTTAACGTGTCCTTACGAATAACTGTTAAGGTTTAATTCCCCAAGATGAAAAGTTAAACATTAAACCAATCCCTTTACAGCTCGTAGTTAAACTAACGTCGGAACTAAGTTAGTTTGTGAACTATGAATTAACTACGCTTGCATCTTGAACGCTGGTTAAGTAACTGATATTGAACACGGATTCGTTATAAACTGCTCCGAGGTAGGTATTACAACGGTATTTAAAAACGTGATTTTATCACGAGTGTTTATGTTTTTGTGAATTGAGAAAAATATAAGCATCTTTCGGCTTGCTCTTAGTGGTGGTAAATGAGTTTTACACAACTTGCCAAACTGAAGGTTTCGCTGATGAAATTTAATATTATATGATTTTACTTTGGAATTTTGGTAACGACAAAATTCCAAAGTAAAATCATATATATTAATTTTCATCAAAAGCTTAACTAGGTGTTCAAATTGTAAATCGGCTTTAGCAAGTACTGCTACGAGAGGCAAAGAGGTAAAATAGTAACTAACTTTATTAGTACTTTTTTCTTCAGCTGACTTATCAAGGAGATATACTCGTATTTACATATATTGTGTGTCTTTAATACATTATAGATTGTATCTATACTGAATTAAAGACACAGAATATAACCACATAGAAGAATAAAGTAAAAAATAGTTTTAAGAAATTATACATTTCTAGTGATGGTAAATTCCATTAGTCTCACAGTTACTAGGAGTTGTGGGTAAGGCATATGGAATGTCTAAGAGTCTAAAATTTGTTGGTACATAGAAGCTAACGCTGGAACAGAAGGTTCATTTAATCATACCTACACCATAGCTTTCAACCAAATAGTTTCCATTACAGCAGTCCCTACTTCACCATCGGAGATCTAATTACTTCGGGTCCGACACAAGAGGTACATTAAAACGAAATATTACTGAGTAAAACAATTACAATTGTTGAAATAGAAAGCGAAGCCATCGGGTTTAATTAGGGTGCTGTCACACTGGATCGACGTCAGCGGACCGGGGCGTATCGTCCCATTGATTTCCGGGCTATTGTGGTTAAGGGTGTTTCACAAGGGTGCTTTGCGTCGCTGCGGTTGATTGCGTTTTTATGACCTGTTTTTTTATGAGTGGGGGTGAATAATTACTTACAGGTGGTTATCTAACTGTGGCAGGGAAATGTTTTTGTGTAGATATTATTGATAAGTCAACGAAGAGCTGGGCATGTGGCTATTTACTGATTGATCAAAATATTGAAGAGTTTGTGTATTTTTTTGGTGCTTTGACAGAATTAACTTTACAGTCGGAACTAAGAGCGATTGTAATTAATGGATTATTGCCATGTGTGGAATTAATTATTAAAATAACTTTCTATCTTCTTGTCAATTCAAATTAAAGACAACAGACATGGAATAAAATGAAAAAGCTTTTGCAAAAACACATTTTATGTTAACGCAGTTAGATGCTTGATAGTTTGCAAGAATAGCAAATATCGCCGCGGTAATCAAACAAGTGTAATGTCCACATTACTCGAATCGCAGCAAGTCAAAAGGGTGACAGGTCAAGATAAAAAGGTTAGTCGTATCTTTTGCTCAACCCACCATCCATCTTTGACCTTAACAAGAATTTATGTGGTAGAATTAATCCAATTTAACATTGAGTCCTTTGTAAAAAGTAGGTACGAATTAAGTGGAAGAGGAAGAAGCTGCTTCGAGATAAGATAAGCAGCTTGCATCTAGTGATAAGTAAAAACTAATAAATCTTTTATTTTGTGGACACAGTTTTTCGTAAAAATGCAGAATATTGTGTGACAAAGAGGCAGGGAAAGGTTTGAAAATTGAGTGATCATGTACGGTCGACCAAAGATTTGGTTTACATTTTAAAATCTAAACAAATTACATTGTAAAATCTAAACCAAATAACTTGGTCGACCGTACTACGACTACATAACATCCCGCTTTGAATCCCCGAAAGGTTAGATAGAGGTGTGCTGTAGAGGCTACATCAACATCTCCTACACCTACAATTACGACGTCATAAGATAATAAATAAATTACAGTACATTAATAAATAGTGTATAAGAGGCCCAAAGGCAAATTATTGTTGCAAAAGACCATGCACATAATAATATCACAATAATTTAATAATACTGGTATTCAGCTGCAGCCGGTTAGACTGGAAGCCGACCCCAACATAGTTGGGAAAAGGCTAAGCAGATGATGATAAATTTAATAACTACTGACAATATTCTACCATCTCAGCTTTTAATAAAAATTGCAGTTAACCGCAAAAAACATGATGCCCGAAAGATTCCTCAAGAATCTCCAGATCCCTCTTAATTAAACCGCTCTAAAATCAATTTATTCGAAGCCGATTTCCATAAAAAAGGGTGGCAAACACCAAAAACTCATTCCGGGGATGCAAATGACGTAACTATTAATAAACACTTGCATAATGCGAAAGCGTCTTTATTAAAACCAGCACAGATCCTAATTTACATTGAATCAACAAAGCAGAATGAGGAATGCATTTCATATACAATGTAAGTTGTATAGAACATAGCCCAAGGGATGCAAACGTGCAAAATATACGGCTATATTTTGTGTACGGTGTCGCCGCGGTGGGTGATATGAGCACCAATTTCGGTGATGGCAAATATTTGCTGTTCTGTATTAAAATTAGGTGTACAGATTTAGGAGTAGCGGCTTTTGGTTTCATATTTAGGGTTATTAGAATTTTGGTGCAAAATGCTTGGTGCTGTGTTACAATTGTAGTGTAAATACAATAAAATATACTTGTAGACATATCTACTTAATGATAATGTGTCCCACCAAATAAACCGTGCAATTTTGTAGTTTTGGAAACAAATGAAATATTATTGTCTTTTAAATATGAATCTGTAAAAGAAAATGAGAATTGGTTAAAACACTACCGAACCACAAAAATAATATTCAAAAACGTCTTCAAAATTGCTAGCAATTATCGCGACAATGTACCGAAAAGCACCCCGTATATTTCCCTCAGCAAATGCACACAATGTCAACCATCAGTGACATCTTCAAGTTATTATACCCACAGACTCCAAATAAGATGGCTGCTGTAAATTATTTTCAAGACAAGAGACGTTTCAAATAACTTGCGAGTTGTCTAAGCAACATATTTCCTCTAACTTGTGAATAATGTCTTAGTTTATGTTAAGACATTACTCAAACTTGGTGGTGGGGCGTGGAATGCTGTTAAGCGAGTAGATGGCTAGTTCTCGGCCATGATGGTATGGTTATGCTATGTTGGCTGGCTAAATTCCTTGAGTTTTGGGGATTCTGATTTTGTTATGTTGGAAAGGTACCTCAAGGTAGGTGCCTCACTTGCTTTGACCATATAAAATGTGGTAAAGACGTTTTATAATCGTAGCTTACAAATAAAACATGTTGGTTTTCGTAAAATATAATTGTCACAGTATTACCGATCAGAGCGGGATTAATTACGTCGATTACGCCATTTTTATCTTGTATTTATAATGCGCTGTGTTTGTGCACAGAAAGTAGCATATTACCAGCGATGAGAATGATGAGAGATGAGAATGAAAAATCAAAAATGTATGGTACTGGCATATACTTTTGCAGTCCCGTTAAAAAGTGCTGTAGAAATACAAAAAGGTTTTTAAATCTATTACCACTTGTCTAGGCCCATTAGTTGTCTACTAATTGTAACACATAAATTCCAAGCATTTTTGCACATTTTTCCAACAATTAACAACATCAAAAATATATTTCTATACCTTTTAAAAACGTTTCCACAAAGTTACAAACTTAAATTCTAACACTAATGTAAATAAAGCAGCGAAGGATGCTTGTTTAGTCATAATTACGGAGTCAGATAAGTCGTTTAAAACTATAAACAGTAGGATAGTAAAGTTTCCGTGGCGCGTACATTTTCTCATTAAGTTCAGAGACTGAGGCAAGTAAGTGTTGCGTAGCTTTTTATCACGACGAGAGTTACTGTACTAGAATACTGGCTAGATAGTGAGAATTATTCTGGTTGTACTAACAGTAATTAATGTGGGATTCTAGGAATACTTTTACAGCTTCATGGGAAAGAAGTAGTGAAACCAAAGAAACGATTAATGGACTTTGTGAAGGATGATATGGCTAGAGAGGAGGTGACTGCTGAGATGACGAGTAAAAGAGAAGTATGGAAGAAGAAGACATGCTGAGCCTATCCCAAATAAATTGGTGATGATAGCTGTAATGCCGATTAGGTAAATGAAACAAAAAACTTTTGCCAGTTGCTACCAGCCATCTGGCTGTTGATGTTCATGAGTGGAGCGACGATCTTCGCATCCGCGAAGATCGTCGCCACTCATGAACATGTTTACCCCAATGGTCATCGGTTCTAGGGCTAACTACTTCAGCTTACTTATTTTGTGAGCTATGTCCAAAACTCTGGGTCTCTGTCAGACCACCTCGATCCGGATGCAATTCCTCAAAGAGTTGACAAATATGTCAGTTACTGCACTGCCAAGTTCGGTGTCTACAGTCTAATCCAAAGTTCTGTCCATTCGGTTTGACCACAGCTTGACACAAAACAGGACTTACAAACATAAAATAAAATATATTTATTATATTTTATTTTTATATTTTTGACATTCGATATAGTTCTGCTGATACGACATTTTAAATGTCGAATGGTGTATTTTTATTATATTTTATTTTTTATCATGTTGACATTGTATATTTGTGATTTGATTAATTTGATTTGACATAGTGATGATATATCTTTCTATTTATTAATATCATGTTAAGTTTTTTGATTATTTAACTAATTTTATTTAATTAATTTAAACATTAACACACTCAGATAATTGTTATTAAGTAAATCAAATGAAGTGTTAGATATAAATTTAATTAATATAATATTTAATTCCTAATGATATGTAAGTGATATTGGATAAATCTAGATAGATATATTCTCAATATTAGTTTTAAGTCATCTTGCTGCGCCCTAACAGGGTCATGTACTCACTAGTTTAAGCTTAACGTGTTAAAATTGGTTGTGTACATTGTGCATTAAATTAAATAAATAAATAAATTAAATAAATAAATAAAAAGAAAGTTCAACATGAGGACAACAAATAAAAGCTTTTCCCATAATAGACAAAAGACTATCATTCTAAGACTCCACTACATTTCTCAGTAGTTGTTCTAAAGTTTCATTCCTTAATTAGTGAGCCGTGAGGTGAGAAACTCCCACTGCAAAATGTTTGTATCGTAGTACAAGGGAACTGGGTATAAAAAGTAAAACTCCCTTACTAAACTAGTTGCTATTTCTGTCCGTTTCATACTTCATAGTAGTCTATGAAGTATGAAAACTTTTAGTTTATGTTTATAATATAATATGTCAATTATGATACTGATGCCAAACGTCACTGCACCAAGGACGACATTAAACGACGCACGCGTTTTTGTATGTAATCTGCATTTTTCATTTATAAATAATAGTTTACCCATTCAAGTTACCTAACGACAGTTTACAGGTTTATCATTGGCAAATGCATTAAACATTGTGAAGAAACCTGGACTTGATATTTGAATGATATAAGGCATAAATTGTCGACTTCTCTGTATGAGAAAATGCCTTTGTTCTACAGCAATGTGACAGTAATAGGCTGGTTTTGTTATATATACTATTGAACATTATATACAACAAACTATTTGTAAGAACCATACAAACAATTGGCCAGTTTTAAGAAACATTGGAATCGGTTACAAGTTACGTAGCGCTAGTAGTCGTAGGCCGTCGCTATTTGCTACGAAACACGTAGCACGCGAATTTGCTACAACGTATGCCAAGAAGAATGTGTCTAATGGCTAGCATGTAACAATATTAGTAGTTTGTTAATTTAAACGCAAAATATTTTAGTTTGTCGATTAGAAAGATATTATAAATATACAACAAGTGTTTGCCATACGAAAACATTGTAAAGAAACCGGCCATATCCTAGAACCAAGAATGCGAAGACAGGTGACATCCGCAAACACGCACTGGGCCCACGTGGTGGATTATGGCCCACTCCCTCTCACAGAGAGGAGGCCTGTGTCCCAGCAGTGGGCACATTAAAGGCTGATTATGCTATTTTCCTTATAAACCATAAATAAGATAACAGAAACAGGTGGTGGCACAACATTATAGACAAAAGACAATATGCACATACAAACATACATTATTGTACCTGTAACAATACTACAACAACGAAAATGTTTGTTTTGATTACTTGTACAGGAACGTCTTAGAGCGCACGTAAGTTCCTACTTAAGTGAGTAAATGTGATCTAATTTGTTAGAACAAAGATCTATCAACGTGTAATGCTGGGATTATTTCTAGGACTGTCTGATCTTTGAGATAGCGCTTGACTTTTTACCTGGATGACTTCATGATATCTTTTCTCTTTTAGTTATGTTACGATTGTTTTGACTCTTCATAAATAGGTTAACATAAAATTCACGTCTGTACTACTCTAAGTATTTGGTAGAGTTGTACCTACCAATATGGTAGGTATATTCACATTGGTACTTGTGTTTTGTTATGATGTGTCACGCTAAACAGTCAGTTATTCAATCTACCTTTACTGTTTATATTGGGCCACCAAGATACAGGCTGTGCCTAGTTTAGGGCCTACGGTTTCTTATACTTCTGTACTCTTTTAAATATGCTCATTGTTTTTGTTTTCTTTTTTTTTATAATTTGTAACTTGTGTGTGTCAATAAATTGTTTTTTATTTTTTTTTTATATTTTGACATACATGCTTAAGTCCCATGTAATATAAGGCTGGTGTCTTGCCGTCTTCGGGTATAAATTCTGACTCTTGGCTGCTACGTGAAATTTTGTCTTTGGCTTTGTCTGACCTGAGTATAAATGCAGCATGAGCTATAGTGTTAATGACGTAGATCAACGAGCCATTAAATGATCATCATTTTAGCCGAAAGACGTCCACAGCTGCCCCAAGTGTCGCCATAACATTTGTACGACAGTAAAATTACCTAGTAAAATAACATTAAACATTGCAGGTATTCCTATAAGAGAACAAATAACCATCTGGCGGCAATGGGAAAAGTACCCATAACGGAAACATATCATCTAAGCGTGAGTCGAACAAAGCAATAACAAACAAAGAAGATAATTAGGAACAAAACACAATAGAGTTAGAATCCCTCTGCATTAGCACGTCTCCTTTGAAAAACGATAAACATATTGAGGAAACACCGCACGTAACCAAAGAAACAACAAATATTCTTGTTCGAAAAACTTGTACATACAACCGCAGTAACAACAGTATCAAACTTCTGCCAAGGTATATCAATGCTGATAAATAAAAGGTAATAAAAATCCCATTCGAGGAACCCTCACAAAAGTTTAAAAGTTTCTAGCTTAAAGTGACTGTACACATTTGAACGCGGTCTCATACATAGTAAATTGCGCTGCGGTCGTGATATTGGCACTGGGTAAAGTATTCTGTGCTAGTATCTCTTAACATTGCCTGATGCTGGTGTATAGATCAAGTGGATCTGTGAAGTTATCTGTTACAGCATCTCGTGTACGACACGGTATTGGTTTTAGTGTTCTTCTTAGTGTGTCGATGGCAAATATTTATTAAATATGTTTGGCCTAAAATTCAGATATGCGAACTCCTCTCGTTGACGCAGTCATAAGGTCATTGGTTTTAGTGGTAGTGTGGACTTGCTTATTATTAATACTCTAGCAATATTCGAGCTAGCAATAGCTAATGCTAATATCGAGAGCTCATAAATAAAGAAAATCACGGATATTATCCCGTAAGTACTTTAAGTGTAGCAATAGCACATTAGATTTAGGACGGAGATCCCGCGGAAAAGTATAACTGTTATAAAAATTATTCTATGTCCTGTCTCCTAATCATAAATGTACTCGGACTGTGGTCTAGCTGTTCTTCTTTCTGTTTTATCGAAATCCGATCGGCCACTTTCGCTTTTTGTAATATTATGAATTATGATGATCTCTCAGTTTCTGATGAAAATCGTTTTTAAAAATCCTATTAACAGTAAGTATAAGAAATAAGTAACAATACTTCAGCCGAATATTTAAAAAATCTGCGCATTAGGAACTTTGCACCTATCGATTCTCACAGCGGGAAGTAAAGGGTAAAGGTAACGGGTACTGTTGACCTAGTATCACGAAAGACAGAAGCCAGTCTATGAATGGCGTATGTCAAACATGCTGTAGCCAAACAGGTCTCGTGGGACATAGCAGACGTTGTTAACGACGACGAACATGTCCTGCTAGGGAATACGTTAACTATCGAAATTGACTGGAGCTTGTACGTTATGATGGCTTTAAGTGTTGGCGGTATCGATCGACCGCCGTCAGTTTTCTGGTCCCCTGGTACATAGTTATGCAAACATTGGGTAGCGTAATTAAATTAAAACAGTGTTTGTGTTTCAGTTAGGATATTGTTAACTATTGGTCACTGGTAAAAAAACTTACGAGTAATTACATACAAACATAAACTCACGTCTCTTTCCCATTGGCTCGGTAACTTCAGAACGCCACCTGCTACGATTCTTCCAAACGCCTTTCGCCTCGTCCACTTTCATACGGTCATATAATAATAGGCATGACGACAGTATCAAAAAATTGCAAATCTATTTAGTCCGTCAGTTACAGTATTTGAAATTAATGGTCACGTATTTTTTGTTTTTGTAAATCAATGAATATTGACAAAGATAAAACGCATCAAAATTCGGGAGGGGGGGCTCGTGACGTCAGAACTAGGTAAAAATTATACCTAGGACGTGTTGAGAATTTTAAAAGCGTCATATCTTCGTCAATTTTGGTTTACGTAACAAAAGAAAAAAACACGGGTCAAATATTTTTTGATAATCTAACTGACGGACTAATTAGTCGTTTTTTTTGTCGTCTCGCCTATTATGCACATGCACGCCAGAATTATCGATTCTATGTTTGGCAAAGGGTAGGACATCTTCTGTATGAAAATGGATCAGATCCTTTTTATGTCCCATTTTTTACTGACATCAAAATTTTGTTTTAATCTGATAGAATATCTCGTTCCGCCTTAAATAATTAAAAACGTTTACATTTTTTTCCATTTTGTAATAAAAAACGAGGATTTCGGCTATATTTAACTTTGTTTAAAGGTTTCTCGTTTTTGCGTTGCGTCAAATACCAGATCAAAGAGATATTTTGGGCTAAAATAAATGCGGATAGGCGAAATGAATGTTTCGGATACTTTAATTTTGTGAAACAATGTTTATCTACAATCAAAGGCAGAAACTTTGGTTTCCACGTTTTAGGTAAAAATATATTAAAATTGCTTTTAGATAAAAGCAAAAGGTTATAAACATGACAAAACATTGCTCCTTCATTTATTAAAGGTGCCATTTTAGTTTTAGTCGAAATGAAAATAAGGATAATTAATTGTTTGATTGATGTAATTAAACATTAGGGGAATATTTGCTTGTTTAGCAAATATTTACACAAATACAATTTTACTACATAGTATTTACTCCCCCATGTTTGACGAAATTGTTTATTTCCGGATCGGAACAAAATATAATGGTTTTGATTATTGAATATAAATGATTGCACATTAACTATCGCCAATAATCATGTAGCGTATAATCTTATTTTCACTTAATTATTAATGTGTTAATTATAAAACATTATTAATATCCGTAACGGAAATTAGTTGCACTAAACTACCAAACAAATTATTTAAATGAATAGGTAGGTAACAGTAAACACGGACGCACCTGAAAGCAAAGTTTCTAATTTTAGTTTAAATATTTAAAGTGCTAACCGCATTTAGTTATGTTCCGAGTCGGTTGTTTTGACTAAATAACTGCGTGGCTTTGCTAGCTGTTGTCGTAAATTTTTAATGGCCACTGACAGCTTTTAACAATGCGATTAAAATTAACGGTATTGTCGAAATGGGAATAGCCGTCGATAACAAATTCGTATTGATAAATGTTATGTCTTTTCTGATTTACAGTTAAAATGTAAATGAATAGGGCACAAAATTTACAATTTAGTAGCTGCTGAGCCAATGGCTGGCTTTTAACTAGGCCGGGAGCAAACTATACATTGTCATATAACACGCACACCGGATGTAACAGCAGACCAATATTTTATATGGACGGACAGCCTTTTCTAAATACATTCAGCCTATTTGATACCAAAGCTCAGTGAGTACGTAGCGCGATAGCCCTTAGCAGGCCTGGTTGTCAAACACTTGTGCTTCTGACTACCGTAACGACTGTAAAATACCTAGGTACTAAACAAATGTCAGCCCGAATAAAATGCTGCTTTCAGAGTTATTGTGGAATCTCGGTATAGGTAAAAAGGATGATCTCTCATCCAAGAACTGACGCTGAATATTGAACTGTGCAGCTGTAACTATTATTATTGACCATGAACCCCACAAGTCTCATGTCATTGCACCAAATTTCCTTTAATTAAACTAGACAAAAAAATCTGGTGCTTAGTACTCGCAAGTAGCGTGCGTGTATGACCAGCAGGTCTAGCCAAGTTACAAACGTTTGGTTTCGATTCTCTTTCTACAATCGTAAACGCCTCGGCGTAAGCGATTGTAGAAAGCGCTAATTTGGTAGCCAAGTTTACACGACTGAGTCGATCGCTCGTTCTCTAATTAGAAATGGGTAGCTATTCCAATAACTAGCCAAATAGCGGCTATTAATGAAATAGCCACGGCTATGATATCCGTCAATACGATAGCTAGCTACTGGCTGGCTAGCGGATAGTCGATTCGCGATATTCGGTAGCCGGCTAGCCGGAGTAGCCGTTAGCTGACTAGCTGTGTGCGTGCTCACTGCGCTGAGTTGGTAGTAACGTAGTGTGAGACGCGAGTGCGAACTTCATTCGCATCGCACATCTCTTTATACTTAGTAATTTCATTCGTTTAGTGTACGAATTTACGAAATACGATAGATATAAAGGTAGTAGTTAGTTACAGTCAGATGTAAAGGAAAACAAAAGAAATAAATATTTGATAATTATATGTTAGATTGTTTGCCTTTATATTTGAATGACTTTGAAATTAAATAAATTCTCCTTCATACTTTTTCAGGCTTAGGACTGTCGATGAAACATTGAGTAGTACCTAGTATTCATTTAAGTCCCTCTGCGCCGCTAGCGAGCGCTAGTCGGTAATGTCGTTATTGTTCATTAGCCAAGTAGCCAAAATAGCTGGCTAGCTAGCTGGCTATTCCACCACAAATAGCCAGCTAGCTAAGCTATCAAAATTTCGGCTAGTTACCCATCTCTATCTCTAATATCTGTACAAAAAACCTACACTTTAGTCTATGGTGAGCGTTCCTACCAAAGAGTTTAGCGATCAACATTGTAGAAACGATAACATTCTATTCTATCATTTTGAACGATGTAAACTTGTCTACGAATTTTCTATTCGTTTGTGTTGATCACGTGATTTAACGTTGAGATGATGTCATTCCCATTCATTTGAATAGTTTTCTACTAGCGTTAACGATTGTAGATTGTCAACTTGGCTAGGGGTGCAGAAGTATTTGGGTGGACTTAGCAAAAGAAGTATGTGGTTGCGCAAATTTAAAATCGCAGATTGAATTTTATTTTTTGCCAACATTACTAATTGGTTGGTAATCTATAATCTAATCCCTATCTCCCATCCCTTCCTTGCACGAAACCTATCGTACACGTGGAAGCGAGATGACGAATGTACAGCGGAAGTGAGCCGCCATCATTAAGCAGTTGCTAGACTTTTTGTGTTGTTGGCTATGAATTTACGTGTCGAGAACATTGTGTTCCCTAGAAAACTTGGAAAACCTGGTGAAACTTGGTGTTTTGTACGTGAAAACCGCTGTGGATCGAGTTGAGGAGCTGCCAACGAGGAAATAAAGGTAAATAGGTTCCTTAAGAAAGACTGATTTTACTCTGACCCTCCACGCGGTCTTTCAACGCCTCCTTCACTAACTACCAAGTTGATTTGTTGCTTTTACTTTGCCTTTTCCACGCATCCAGAATGTAAGGATGATAGATAGCACAAGTGATGGCGTTCTGTTGTTTTTGTCTGCATAAGAAACAGGCATGAGGGTAATGTATGTATATGTATAACCCAGACAATATTAATACTCGCTTCACCAGCAACATACTCACCATTATCCAGTAGATAAAGCTCAGTTTGTTCGTCAACTAAATCTGAGGCACCACGTGACAGACCATTAATCTTGTCCCTAACATCCGGATGTAATGTATAGTTTATATACTCTTAATGACCGTTGAACTAATTTCTCAATTAATTCCCGACTGTTACTTTGGGCGGTTCACTGGATTTTGGTACGTAAACGTTGTTGGGAGTATTTTGGGTTGCGCCCTTTTCAAATGTTTTGAGATCGAAAATGTTGGGTTGATGTGTTAAATGCAGTGAATCAAAAGTCAAAGCATTTATTTCGGTTAGACCATTATTGAATAATTGTTAGTTCCAAAGCATTGGTTCTTGAAGAAAATATGACTAAAAATGATAAGGTACTGCTATATTTTTACGAGACTGTAAAAATAGGATAATTGCCGAGTGCATATTATGATTGTATTCAACAGTGAGTGGTACAAAGCTACCAATACTGATGATATTGTTGATCATGAAAAGTAACCATATTAGATAACAACATAGAACCACACCTGTAATTCCCAAAGGGTTAGGTAGAGGTGTACCTACCAACACCCACATTTCACCAGTTATGTTTAAGTCTCATGTAATAGGGGACGAGCCTTTTGCCGTTAACCGGGCGAAACTCCAGACTCCGTGGCTACTACTGAGAAATTCCTAATGGAAAAACCCTATGACGCTTTGCCAGACTCGTGAATCAAACCCAGATCGAGATTGAATATCTTTTTAAAAAGCCGTTCGTAATACAGACTATCCTATTTGTAATAGAAGTCAATAGATGACCAATCCCATCGTCCATTATCAGTACAAAACACTTATCTTGATTAAACTTAAACCCTACAGGTACAGGCCCGATCGATCGGATCCATTTCCTGCTTTCCCTTTCGTAGTTAAATTGAGCGTGATAAATGCCTCAATGTCCTGTTTAATGACTAAAGTTAATTTCGGTTGAGTTCGCCATTATCTCATTGATGTCTCGAATGTGTGCCCAATTTCATTGGCTTTTGAGCCATTTTTTTATTTTTGTTGATCGTGTTTTGTTTCGAATCGAGTTTTGGGTAATAAGATTTATTTGGTCGTTTGATCATGGATGGTTTAATGAGAGTTGTTGTATTGAATGTTTAATAAAAAACATTTCTGGGTTTGAACCCAGGCAGGCGCATTAATTTGTGGAATTTACTCCATCACCACTGCTCCCAAAACGTACAAACTCGCAATGGGCCCCCGTAGTGAATTATAGCTCATAACCTGTCATAGCGAGAAGGCCTGGGTCCCAGCAGTGGTAACAATATGCAATACATTCTGAAACAAGGGTGCAATTTTTTTTTATTGAACTTGAAATGGTATTGCAGCCGAGAGCAAGGGTAATTATGGAACCGAGAGTACAGTGATAAAAAAATGCTCACGAGAATCAATGGAGATGGTAACTGTGGAACTAATGGCGCCTAGCATCGCTTGTACCAAACATCGTTGAAAATCTGTCAATGTCATTTTATATTTCAAAATAGTTTGACCTCATTGGTCAGATTGGGTCTAAGCTATAGACGCGTCATCATACAATCAGCTTTGACCACCCTTCCCCATTGAAGCTGACGGTTTTCAGCAGCAAAGGAAAAAGTACATAATAATACCAAAAACCAACCGCAATGGTTTGTACTAACTAATCCACTGATTAGTTAGTAAAAACCATTGCGGTTTGTTCGCTCACTTTTTGAGTTTGTATGTGTCTAGGACACTTCCTAGACACATACAAACTCAAAAAGTGAGCTTACTTTAGAGAACAATAAAATTGATTGCCAATTTCACAATATTGTGATGACGAATTTAATAATAATAATCATTTTATTATCAGGCAACTAAGGCCCATAGGTAAAATACACAAAATAATAATTAACAATAATAATATACTAATACATATTTTTAACTATACGAGACTAAAACTTTACACGCAACGTTGTCGGCGTCGTGTTTCACTGCGTGGTGTCGCGTAACCGCCCTCGGAAACGTCGATATACGACACCCTTCAGCCAAAAGTCCTCCTTCATGCAGGTCTGTAGATGGTGGGTTGGAACTCGTACCACGAATGACTTAAAGTTGATGTTGTGGCGCGATTCCAACCTTTCGACCATCAGAGTCCAGTTGGTCTTCACTTTCAAATACTGCACCACTTCCTCAGTTGTAGTGGAGTGATGCAGACGACGGTAATGACGGTAATGAATTTATCACATGTCCAAATATAATTTTCAGCATCATAATGTACCCAATTATCTTAGAATCTTTAATAATAAAATATCACCTCTTGTTTTTAAGATGTGCTAGTAATTCATCTTTCGCTTTAATTCATTTTCTAACATCAGGCGCCGTGCGTCTTTAGGGTTATAAAATTCTTATTGTTGGTTATCCCTGTGTGCTTTTTATCTTGAGTTGGAAATTTTACGCCAATCCTCACATTCTTCTTTACATGGTTTGAGAAATGCACGCATTTATTTTATGTTTGCCTTTTGCATATATGTACTTTTTGGGTCTCCGATTCATGTTCTTTTGTAAAAATCTGGATAGAGTTTTTGTTTGTATTTTGATTTTATTGGTTTAGATGAGTAAAATTTACCTACCGGGAATTTTGTTTAATTTAAGTTAAATACACTAAAAAAACACATACCGATCATATAATTAAATAACTATTATCAAACTATTTGCATGTTTGATTTGCCTTCACAACCGTTGACGATTACCAACTTTAAAACGAACGAACGTTTTTTCACTTTTTTTATTTTTAAAAGACATATTGATTAATTTCCTTTTAAAAAAAGGAAGAAATTAACAATTCCACAAATTTTAAACCCACGAACAACTTATTACATAAAAAATAAGGCACAAACAAGCCCATAAGAGAGCTAACCCCTAATAAATTCCAAGCGAGCAATTTCCAAGACCGCCAACTGAAGATCGATGTACCTGTTAACATATTTGCAACTTCTACAAACAAGCAGCAAACTTCAACAAACAGTACCTACGTACCTAAGTACCTACCTACATACCTACAGAAACTTCCAGAACATGTACCTCCTGCTATTGCAAGTGGGGTAACAGCTGCATTTCACTAAGTAATGGCTCTCCACATGACACCGGTGATACCACCCGGCAAAGTACCACACTGTATTTTTCATGTAGCTCGAAATTGCTTTTGAAGACAGGTAATATTTTACTCAGAATGACTCGGACGAATGATCACTTACATTTTTGACTTGGAAATTGAAGTAGGTGGTATTTTTGCTACGAGACTTATGGCCGTGTCTACTAACACTAAGCTTTATCTAAATAAAAGCGCATGTTGGATTTTCAACTATCGGCTCAGCCCATAAAGTTAACATTCTAACAGCGCAAAAATATTAAAGCACTCATTCAGGTTTCGCTCAGTTGTTGTGTCAGTTAAAGCGGGCATTAGAGGATGTTCGTCGTTTCATTTTATTTCCTTCTGTTATTCAAAGTCTCTTCATCCACTGTTCCATCTATTGGATCCATTTCGAAAATAAAACTGCATACTTATTTCGCAATCGAATTTCCTTACGAATCTTCTCTGCTCAATTTTGCGAGCCCATCCGAAGAGTGGTCTCAAAAGATTACCATACGAGATAGCCCACCATTGCCCACATTCACTCGGTGCTCTTTTACGAAATTGTGTCATGTCATATTCACAACTTCCTACACTTGGGCCTGAACTGCGGAAAGCTAAAATGTCTCAAGTCCCGCGTCGAGTTTGTAAGTGTCCCTCGACGAAGGCGATCCACGTAAGAGCTAGTATTCTTTTGAATGCCCTAGTACGGAAAATAAACAGTTATAACAAGAATACTACTGTAGTTAAAAACAGAAATAACAAACGTACTTGCGTTACAAAAGAAACCAAACCAACAAATTATTACGAAGAGAGGTATACAAAAGGAAAATAATTTCCAATCTGACAATTTACCAAAACAAATAAAGACGAAATAAACGAACCAAATTGCTAGAGACAAAAGCAAAGATTCTCGGAAGAGAACCTGAAACTATAATTAAAGTTAAAGTGAGCAAACAGGGAAGGCCTGATATTTTGAGGTTTACTCCGAAAATATGTATATGAATATAAATGTTCCTTATTCAGATTCAATAGGAATAGTATCTTAAGTGCTTTCAAAGGTAAATTCAATAGCTAGTCACGTCGCTACCGAAATAGGTGTAGAGTTCCTGCATTTTGCATAACGTTGCCTCTGAATATTTGGAAGCAAGGCCTTCGCTTATGCTCCGGTTGTCGTTTAATACTATTAGATCTACATCCTTTAGAACTTTCTAGAATGTGTTCTTTAAGATGCAAAGTAGTTCAGAAGAGCTGGGTTAAAGTCGTATGTCCTTCGCTGTAATAGTTAGAAGAAATTCAGCCATACTAGTTTTTTAGGGTTCCGTACCCAAAGGGTAATAACGGGACCCTATTACTAAGACTACACTGTCCTTCTGGCCGTCTGCATGTCCGCCTGTCTGTCACCAGGCTGTATCTCATGAATTGTGAAAGTTATACAGTTGAAATTTTCACAGATGATGTATTTCAATTGCCGCTATTATAACAAATACTTAAAACAGATATACAATAAAATAAATATAAAAGGGGGTTCCAATGCAACCAGCGTGTTTTTTTTTTTGCCGTTTTTTGATTGATATTAATAACGGCAACAAGCGTCTACCGCTTGAAATATTCACAGAATATTTAGTTGTATATTCACTTTATAAATAAATAATTAAATTAAAATTTAAGGCATAAATCACGTGTGTTGTATGGGAGCCCCCCATACAACAAACGTGTTTTTTTGTCTAATGTTGTATAGATAATGGTACGAAACCATTCGTGCGCGAGGCCGACTCGCACTTGGCCGGTTTTTTATATTAATATAGGTTGCGTTTCAAGAACTTCTACGAGAGACCGTATTAAGAGCTAATGGTTACCCATCCCATGGTACAGGGCTAGGAAAAGGTAGGCATGGAAAATCAATTCTTAGAAATGCCATATAACCGCTCGTAACAGTCACAACTATGATCATAATAAACTTTTAGAAGACAAACGAAAAGAAAAGACACACTAAACTAGTAAGCACGCACCGCCAAACTTAGCAACACCTACAAAATATCCCAACAATATTTTTTCTAATATCAATATCACATAATACGTACTACGGAAATACGGAAACGTACGCAGCACATGCCCCAGAGTTTCCTCCCAACAGCGTGTTTCGTCCCAGACTTCCCTATTTCTCTTCCACTCGTATATTATCTATATCTGTAAGCGGTACCAGATGGCATCCGATACAGTTTCGTATTAAATTCTATATATTACTGTTGTTATTATCACAAACGATACCGATTTACATAATCTTATCATTTTGGATAAATACGTTGTTATTTTTATTTTATTTTTGTTAACAAATCTTAAGGGAATGGGTCGTGAGCGAAAATGTACGATTGCCAAAATTCTAAATCCAAATCTTAGGGAGTGTTGGCCTAATTGTAACGGCCCTTACAAGTTATTGCTGAAAGTAGATTGGCACCACCACTGCTCTCAAAACGGTGAAAAGATAAGAACACTGTCATGGCATACAACCAGAAGACATTTTGTCATCTATCCGCACTGGATCTTCCCGATGGATAGTCCCTCTCATAGAGAAGAGATCTGTATCCCAGCAGCAGAAACATTAGAGGCAGAATATGCTAAATCTGAAGGTACTAACTTTGAACGATGTCGTGTCTAAATACAAGTTGCCTACAGCGAGGCGTCTAAGGTATGTCTGAATGGGGCATAACTTCAGATAATACCTATGCACTGAACACAATATTGCCGTAACCTTTAAATTTTATAACGTTGCTCCGGCTGTAACATTTTGTTAGACTTTATTCCTAAATCTAAAATCCGTTCCTATAAAATGGAATCAGTAATGTTTTAGTAGATTCAATATTTTAAAAGTTGAGGTTAAAACGTTACTTGTAGTTTTTGGTACTATTCTTTAGAATTTTACAAGAAAATTTGCTTATATTATAGATGAAAAATCACCTGATCAGCTACTTAAAGGTCTAAGTAATAGAAACTTTGCTTCATTCATCACACACTTCATTTTGCCTGCGGCTACGCTTGCGTTAATGCGGGTTGCACACCAAGAGCTAAGCTAAGTTAGTTTAGCTTAGCTCGCATAGCTGACGTAGTTTAAAGCCGAACGTCCACCGCCAGCTAAAATAATAAGGAACTAAGCTCACTGAACTAAGCTAAGCTAAACTAGGAAATAATTGTTCGTCCACCGAAAAATAAGCTATAACTACGAATCACGATCACACACTACAAAACAACACTAGCGAAAGGCGCCAGAGGGGTAACGCAAGGGGGTGAGAGAGGCTTAGCTTAGTTCGCGTAGCTTCGTATCGGCCTACACAAATAAGTTAGTTTGACTTATTTGGGATATTTTAGTTAGCTTAGTTGGCATAGTTTGCGGTGGACGCACATGTATGAAAAACTGGCTCAACTATGCGAGCTAAACTAAACTAACTTATTTTAGCTGGCGGTGGACGTTCGGCTTTAGTTTCTGCAAACTGTGCAAGCTAAGCTATGTGAGCTAACTAAAATCGGCAGCTAAGTTAGTTGTGTATGCCGATGCAAAGCTACGCGAGCTAAGCTAAGCCCCTCTCCCGCACCGCCGAAATATCCAAGTCTTGTCATGTGTTTTTTTTAGATAATCATAAGTCAGTATTAATCTTCTTTTTCTATGTGTAGTAACGTATTCATCATCGAAACTTTCTTCATCGACATTATTCATGGCGAGCGTCCGTCAAATTGAACTTCGCAAAACTGACAGAACTTTCGCTTAGTTTTTGGTGTGCACAGGACATATTTTTAGCTTAGCTTAGCTAGCTTAGCTTAGTATAGCTTCGGCATAGCTTAGCTCTTGGTCTGCAACCCGCATTAATGGTCGAAAATTAACCCACGGGAACATTAGTTAAACATTTTTCGAAATCCGATCAGTAGTTCCGTAGATTAAACCCTATATACCAACTTTTTCCCTCTATAATATTAGTGTAGATATACTTCACAATATACCCTGATCAAACAAACTCACGAACGCAACATCTGCCTCTCAAACAGAATAAAATGACCTGAGTGGTCATTTTATTCTGTTTGAGAGGCAGATGTTCTTAAATCGATCTTAGACAAATTCCCTCCACTTTTCAAAGCTGCTCATCCATCTACTAAGAACACACTCCACATTATGTACAGAGCCATTACTCAGTTAACTGACGGTAGTTTTTCACGCGAAAACTCGCACGAATTCCGATAAGGAAATGCATGTGAATTTGTGTGGCTAGGAAACGGGCGATTTGTTTGCGAGTTTTATGTTCCGCGTAGTTGTTGCACGTGCTTGCAATTTTTGTTGCAACAGGGATTGTTTTTAATGGATTACAAGATATATTTCGCAAGTTGCTACCTATGTAGTTTGTGTTAGTTATTGCAATACTGTAAATGTTGCAGGAATATATAACAACAATTCCAAAACATGTGACATCACTGTGCCCAAGTAGTGGACTGTGGCCCACCACGCTCACAAGCAAGTGGCCTGTATTGAAATGTATTAAAATGCATGCGTTAGAAATCGGTGAAGCGTCTTACTTCGGTATGTGTCTACAGTTTAGGCCCGTTCAGGTAAACAAACTACTCTCTATAATATGGTTCTAGCTTTGAATAGTAATATACTACTCTAATAATTAATCGGTAGGTACGTATTCAAATTCCTGATCCTATGTTACAAAAGCACACTTCTAGAAGCATAATAAAATAAAACAAATAATCCCCAACTTACCACCTCAGAAACAATTTTAATTCAACCCAGTATAACACTACAACAAATTAGCATAGCTCCTTAAATATTTATAAAATAATCCAGGCCGCAAATTAGCGGTTTTCCTAGCCACAGCGCAGAGAATACATTGTTATTCGTAGTCACGTGCGCTAAAGAAAGGTTTTCGTTAGCTGGTGAAATGCGGATGGAATAGAATCGGTCCATTATATTATTTATTTTAGCTTAGAATTGTCGTTGAGGATAATGTTGTGGTTTTACAAACAAATGGTATTGTATTATAGTGTTTTTGACGTTTTATAACGATAGAAAAATCAAAGGTTGACAGGTTTAAACTTACACTGTTACTTACGGGATATCTTCCTTTTCTATCAGTTATTTTGAGCTCCCGATATTTCGATGTTGTTGCAAGCGACATGATCATGTGATGACACGGAAGACACGGATGATATCGCCTAAGTGTAGTATCGTGTAAGATTAGTTATAAACCCTAAAAGCTTAAAAGTTAATGAACCTTAAAACACAATACCAAGACTGGTTTGGTGTTTTAAGGTTCATTAAATTATTGATTTACTTTGCAAACATGGGTACTCATCATCTGCCTAGCCTTTTCCAAATTACGTTGGGGTCTGCTTCCAGTCTAACCGGATGCAGCTGAATACCAGTATTTAACATGAAGCGACTGCCTATCTGACCTCCACAACCCAGTTAGTACCGGGTAATACGATTCCCTTTGGTAAGACTGGTTGTCAGACTTTTTGGGCCACTGACTACATGTTACGACTGTCAAAGATCTACAAATGACAGCTGGGACCAACAGCTTAACGTGCTTTCTGAGGCATGGAAAAAACTCGGTGTGTAAGGGTGGTCACCCATCCACAGACCAAGCTAGGCAAGCACGGCTTAACCTAAAGATCGACCCGAGCGGCTGTTATTATTTAGCCACGAGCTCCTCGGGTACTACATTGTTTATATTATACATAGTTGTGATTTCCAGGTCTTCCTTATTTTATATCTAAACAAATTTTTCAAAACCAATGTTTTTATTATAATCACTTCCAATTGTTTCCCTCATAGAGTCAAAACACAAAAATAATCTCCAAACAGATTTAATCCTTGGCAATTAAATATTTTTCCTTTTAGTTAAACATCAAAAAGGAGGTCGAAGTACTTTTTCACTGAAAGATACTTAATTTCTTTAAATGTGAATTTTTCTTTTTTTTTGCAGATCGATTTTCAGTAGTTTTCAAAGGTAGAGTGCAGAAAATATAGCTAAGTAGACCTATGTGCTTTATTTATTTCATCATTTTACTTAGATAATATAGTGTGTGTAATGTGTGTATGGGATCGGATCAGAGGCTGGCGAAACATACAGACTAGCAGTTAGACTGTGAAGACTGAAAACGTTGATTTGTTAAACACATAACCCTCCTTTTGGGCTACGCCGTAGTTGGGTAAAAAACGTTAAGTTTATACAAGATGTAAGCGGACCTTTCACGAAGCCGTCAACCAAAAATTCTGTTCATCAAACAAAATAGCTCTACACGACAATTATTGCTTTGAAACGACTTTGTATTTTGGGTTAAAAATCAGGACTTACGAAAGGACACATAGCAGGGGTCGTAGTGGTATTTTAAGTAAAGTTATAACATTAAAAACATGTATTTATTTTATTACTGGTGAAAGAGCTGGCAAGAACTTTCAGCTCCAACATCTAGTCACAAAAAAATACAATATTTTATGTTTTGTATTATTTACTTTGCCATGAGCCAAAAACAAAATAACGGTGGAACTTTTCTGAAAGAAGAAAATCTTTCTTTTAGCGACCAGATTATTGGATTATCCTATTCTTGAGGAGGAGAGAGGGGGGGGAGAGTGGTTGAGGCTTCGTAATGGGTTTCAAGTCCTCCTGACGATGTTATGTGACGTAATCATTTTTGTGTATCCGTCTGTTGGCATGTAAGTAGGCGCGTGGTAAAAATAAAAGTATTTGTTTGGATTTGTGTTTGCTTGTATCAGTAATAGAAGGATTTATGTTTGTTTGGATAAAAAGCTATTCCGGGATAGCATTTAAAAGTAGGTAAGCTAATAAAAATGCTTTTGATGTGAAAAGATATACTTACACGTCACTTACGGGGCTATCTTTATCCGTGATTCTCAATTATTGTGAGCTCCCGATATTTCGACGTTGTTGCAAGCGTCATGATCACGGAATGACTAACTGGACTGAACTTAGCGTGCGACAGCATAAAACAGTGTTTATATCTATATTAGACATACATAATTAATAGTGAAATCGCGAGTAGTGAAATAATAAAGTTCCTAAGTAAAGATCCTGTCAACATTTAGGTACTTTTTGCGAGAATTTCTTTTGTGCCTTACCCGCTAAGATATTCCTAATTTTGTAGATGGCCCTTATAGAACATCAAGTTTGACCTACTGTATCAGTCACTTCATAATCTGCACCCTATTGTTGTAAGAAAAATAAAAATGATTAGCCAGTAATATTACAAACACACAAGAATCAAAAATAAAATCCTCCCACGAACGATCGAAACTGCCAGTATTTTCCACTTATTGCACCACGGTAGGTTGCCTGAATAGTAATGCATGCACTTTTCCTCTCGTAGATCTCTTATTCAGGAGCTGCCCGAACCTAGTTTATGATGCACCCATTCTATAAAAGAAGTTAAGAGGAAATAATAGGCTTTTGTTTGCGATATTTTAGGGCTAAAGTGGTTTAAATAGTGTATTTTATTGTGCAGTAAAACTAGGAAGCAAGAAACCAGAAGTTTAATAATTTACTGCGCTTTTTCGGTTTTCGTTACCAGTGACCTTTTTTTTTCGGATGGGAAATCATCAAATGACTTCTCCCGCTCTGGGCGGAGCAGGAGGGAGTGTCAGACTTTTACTGACTAAAACCCATCCATGTTCCTTCATCGCCCTTTGTGTTCCGGGGCCACGGTATCTCTTTCGAACAGTCCCGTAACCCCGGCAGGCATCGGTCCTTGCGGACCCCTTCCTTTTTGCTGACTTTCTTAGAGGCGCGCGTGGAACACGAACGCGCCGTCGATACGGCCTGTCGTCATGAGACGGACGGACGGCGAGCTAGCCCATAGCCCACCGTCCACAGGCCCGCGCCTACGGTGGCCGGGGGCCACGTGGTGGCCCCCGACGCCCGGGGCGTCTCCCGCGGCGGCCGGGACGCTGTGAGGTTCTCTCCCTCTCACGTTCCGCCACCTCCTTCTCTAGCAGGAGGTGACGGTGTCCCATTCCGTCTCGCTCCGGACCATGGCTTGCACCAGGGCCGGACGCGAGAGGTCGCCGCCGCCAATCGCCGCTTCGAGGACATGGCGGTGCTCCGCCCACGCGGGGCACACTTCCACCGTGTGCTCCACCGTGTCCTCCGGTCGATCCTCGCAATGGAGTTACTAGTGACCTTAAGTCTCGAAAGGGCCGAAGGGTAGAATAATTTGGAGGCTGATACTGATTGTATGAAAATACTCATTGGTTTTGGTTTATTTTGAACAAAAAAGTAGTCTAAAGGGCGGAAAGGACACTAAATAACAGGCGGCAGGGCATTTTTTGGCATTCAGAGTAATAGGGATGATGACTGACTAAAAAAAAACATGATTCTGTTTAGTCCGTCAGTTAGATTATCGAAAAATATTGGATACGTGTTTTTTGTTTTATCAAATTAATAAAAATTGACGAAGATAAAAAGTGTACAAGATCATGAATGGGGGTTTGTAACGTCACATTTGAGTAAAAAATGTACTCAAATGTGACGTCACACGAGTTTTCGACGCACTGTATCTGTGTTCATTTTTTGTTTGCGTGAAAAAAGAAAAAATATGGCCATTATTTTTTGGAAATCTATCTGGCGGACTAATTAGTTTTTTTTTTATCATCTAACCTATTATGCTTATAACTTTTCGTCTGTAATGACTGAATAAGTAATATCTTCATAATTAGTTAACAAAAATACTTTCATAATGACGAAGGTAATTAAATGCAAAACTTTTCATCTTTTAACGATTTGAACACGAATATCATAAGTCCAGTAACCTGCGTCCGGTCAGTTTTATAGCCAGAGCATAAATTCAGCACATTCGGGTGTAATTACACAAATGTCCCGCTTTCAGCATCCACGGGAAAATGTGGGGTTAGTGTACGACTGTAATGAGGCCTTGAAAATAGCGACGGATGTAGCGGATAGCGGCAAAGCAGGTACAAATAAATGGAGTCAACTCAATGGGTTTAAAAGTAAAAATGGGTGTACCACAAGGTTCGATATTGGGTCCCTTCCTCTTTTTAGTGTATATTAATGACCTACCCCATTTATTTAACAACCATCCGCATATGGTGTTGTTTGCTGACGATACTTCTTTAATATTTAGGATAAACAGACGTGCCACTAATCATGACGACGTAAATAACGCCCTACTGCAGGTCCACAATTGGTTTACCGCCAATAATTTAGTACTAAATGGAAAAAAGACTAAGTGCATTAGATTTGCTCTACCAAATGTCAAAAGTAGTGATTGTGACATAATATTGAATCAAGAGAAACTAGAATTTGTCGATAAAACGGTTTTCTTGGGAATCACGCTCGATTCAAGGTTACAATGGGGTCCTCATTTAACATCTCTTGCAGGACGGCTGAGCTCAGCAGCATATGCTGTTAGAAAAATCCGTCAATTCACTGATATTGATACCGCGAGGCTAGTCTATTTTAGTTATTTTCATAGTATTATGTCATACGGTATTTTACTATGGGGACGGGCTGCAGACATCGAGTCTATATTTATTCTGCAGAAAAGAGCCATCAGAGCCATTTATGAATTACGTAGACGCGATTCTCTAAGAGAACTGTTTAAGGAAATTAATATCATGACAGTACCTTGTCAATACATCTATGAAAACATCATGTACGTTAGGAAAAATCGGCATTTATTCAGTAGAAGAGGTGACAGACACCACTATAACACTAGAAATAGGGACCAACTAGTTCAGCCAGGTTTCAGGCTTGCTAAAGTAGATTCATCTTTCATGGGGTACTGTTTGAAATGTTACAATAAAATACCTCCCCACATTCTTCAACTGAACGAGTCGAAATTTAAATCTTGTATAAAACGCACACTATGTAGGCAAGCATATTATAACTTGGGGAATTACATTGATGATAAAAATGCTTGGCTAAATGCTGGTCCTGCTCCACAACCATAGGGGGGGGGGGGGGGCAAATTAATTGATTGTTTGGGTCGGGCATTATTTGAGTCCATCGACACGTAAAGAAGAAGATGAAGAATTGATTCCCATGTTAATGTTTTGTGGAAGCTGCAGAAGATTGTAAAAATATACTTGCATTATATAGATTCCAGTTCATAATATTATATAATTGCATAGCACATGTGTGAGTACTTTGTACTGTTCAGCCACCATTTACATTTATTTATATTTCATTGACTTGAATATGCCTTGGTGGCTGAGAGAATGTCATGCTCACTTAAATGTCTCGCTGATGGTGGCGGGTGTGTCGGGTCATTTAGTTCCCTTCAATATGGTTGAGTTGAATGGCGCCGGTACATGCGTCATGTTCGTGAACGGGCGCTGTCAGTTGGGACTGGTCATCTCTTAGCTGCCAAGGTTCATTTTAATTACTTTATTCGTAAACTGTTGATCTAATCTTTTACTCTGGACGCTCTTAGTGTGCACGTCTTTCTACATCGTTCTCACATATATGTATAATCTCAAAATTAAAGATGTAACCAAGATTTTGTAACAATATTTTGTTTTTAAAAGAGTGTCCATGGAGTTTCTTGCCCGTTCTTCTCCATAGAGATCTACGCTAGGGAATGGGCAACTACAGTACTTTCTCAAGTTATTATGCCTTGTGACTGGGACTGTAGCTTTGATTTTCTTTTTTGTATTTTTGACATTCAAAAGTGCCGTAATGGTCTAATTGAAATAAATGCTTTGAGTTTGAGTTTGAGTTAAAGGAAGAAGAAGAAAAAGAACCGCGTCAAAAACGCACTACGTAATAAAAAAAAGACTTATTAACAGATCAGGTAACGTTTTTCTAAGTACTCCCACTTATAATAATAGGATGCAAGTGAAAAATACGTTAACCATATGATTGGTGATGAAGAGAATTAAATAAATAACGAACCTACTTATCTAAATATTACTGTTTATGGTACCCAATATGATGTACTGCAATATAATGTACGTAGGTAATAATCTCGAAATAAATAATTGATCTGAAAATGAAATGGTACTAATTCCTACAGAAAAGTTAGAAGACACTACAAATAACCAAAAGAGAGTACCAGTTATAAGTTATCTTTATTTTTTCCTGTCATAAAACGCTTATCTCGTAGCCCCCACTGGCTAGCAGTACTAAAATATAATTGGTGCAGTGCTTAAAACTAAATCGTCCCCGCCTTTGTTAAGAAAATCTCGTAAGTTACGTCTCTTGTTTTTATTTCTGTTGGCTTTGTAACGAGCACCACTTATTTACATATTTATGGTGTTTACTTTTTGCTGGCATGTATTGTAATGTTCGTGTGTATTGTGGAGATAATGGAAGTTACTTTGCATACAGTTTTATTTCACCATGTTTTTTGCAAAATCTGCTGCTGTAAGAAAAGTAATGCCAGTTGCATTACTTTCCTCAGAGAAAAATGTAAATACTAATAGGCCTTATTAAATAGAACTGAGAAAAATGGCATAATAAGGGGAGGCCTTTAGCCATCATCATCAGCCTATAATGTTCCCACTGCTGGGACACGGCCTCCTCTCAATGAGAGGGAATGGGCTATAATCCACCACGCGGGCCCAGTGCGTATTGGTAGATGTCACATGTCTTCAAATTTTTGATTCTAGGACATGCCGGTTTCCTCACGATGTTTTCCTTCACCGTTTTGAGAGCAGTGGTGATGAAATAAATTACACAAAGTAATGCGCCTGTCTGGGTTCGAACCCACGACTTACTGTTCGTAAGTCGGTGCCGCCACCACTGGGCCACCGCTGCTCTCACCCTGGCCTTTAGCCAACAGTGGGTGAAATGTTGATGATGATGATGTGGCGTATAGTAAAGCTAATTTTTCCCCATTCGCTGTCCTCAAATGCACTGTTTTCAAGTACTTGAACAGCAATAAAAGAACTCGTTCGAATTCCGATAGGTAGTCGATATCAAACGGCTTAAGTAACGCCATCTAAGAATTCAAATAATATAGGTATGTAAAACTACAAGTGATAGACAAGTGAGTCTTTTTTCAAGTAAATTATGCATGACGGTAATAAAATAACTACCACTTTGCATTAAAAAGTTAAAAAAGACAAAGACTGCGCCCCGAGGACGACAAGAAAAGGGGAGAAAACGTATGAATTTTAAAATAAGAATATCGCAGCTTCGTTCTTATCGATATTTAAAATTGACGAATCAGAGGCGATCTGTTCTTAGAGGACAGAAAAAGGACATTTTACTCGGTATGTTTGAAATTAGGTGTAACGTTAGTCGATTTTTCATACATAGTGAGATGAACAGAGCTATAATATTTATGTTCTGCTGAGATGTGTGTAGCGCAAAGCAGAGTCACCAGGAGATGTATGTATGTAAAAGGTTCGGGTATGAAATAAGAAGGCTACTGCTTGGTTCCCATCGTAAAAGTATAATGATATTCAAACTTACACATTAGTGCATACAAGTACTACATATCGCTACGTAAACAATAATATGACACGTTAATCTAAAGGAGCATACTTACTAATTAATATTACGGAACATACACACTTCACTGCTATAATAACATTATAATCATTGTTATCTTGGTCGTTCTCATCATTTTTGGTTTTAGTATCTACCTTCTACGTTGGTAAAAAATTAGAAAAAAAGTTTACGATATATTCTTTGTGACTCCCACTGTAGTGAAAACAATACGGTTATCAATATATCTTGCTTTAACATCACAGAAACAGCCCAAGGCATTTTTATTTAATAATTTATAAACACAATTTCTAAGGAGCAGCAGAAATAGCAAACATTTTATTTGCGAAGATCTCAAACGAATTCTTTTATGTAATCAAAAAATTCCGTTACACGTTTAAAACATTCAAACTAGATTCTAGAACGTTAGATGTACAAAAAATAACCTACCAATCAGACCACGATACCTTTGAAAGCTTAAGGAAGACCCAATCAGTGTAAAGGCTCGTTTAAAAAAGGAATGCGATGAGGAATGTATGTGAGGGTGATAATTATTAAGAAACCAGTTCTTTTTATGTTGTTGTTTTTTTGTAGTGTGAAAGAATGTGTGTTTTAGTTGTTAAGGTCCGGAACAAAAATGTAAATTAAATCTCACTTTGTTATTTTGACTGTCACAGGAGCATATTGTTTGTTACCCTTGCTAGACCACCATTTTCTTGTTAAATAAAAATTGACAAAATCAATATAGTAAAGGCAAGCAAGTTGAATAGAAGTCATTGGGTGTCAGAAAGGGTTCAACCAAACCGATGCGGGCAAATTGCAGACTGGCCGCAGATACTGAAATCTGAAAGGTATTTCAGTTCATTTTAAGTGAGCGGCCGTAGTTTAGAGCGACGTCGACAACTTGTCCGTAGTGGTTTATCGAACTTTAATTCAGATGGGTGAACCATTAACAACAGCTTGATCTTGTATCCGGACGGCTCGAGGGACCAAATTTTTAAAATAAGCGTATTTCTGCCGAAAATTTGTATCTAATGGAACACGGGGTAACTCAAACTCATACTTATACTTCATATCCTTGTACATTTACACGATACTAGATACTTCAAGTAAGAGAGGTATGTTCTTATTTGATTTCGAACTTTACTCAATTGAAACTTGAGTGAAAGTCTACTGAGAATCTAAACAATAATATTTTTTTATTGTACTTCCAAAGATTACGATTATTGGAATAAATTGCCTCTCAACGGTTGTTTCTTTGTTTTTGAGACGCAAATATCTAAAGTAGTATTTTAGGATAAGGTCAAACTAAACATTTTTATGAAGAACAATAGAGCAATACAACTTTTATACATTTACTATATACTTTTATACATTTTACAACTTATAGACATGTCCAACACCTGAAAATTTCAAGACTTTTTTTTTAATATTGTCGCGCACTAGGTATTTCTTCTGTTGTGATATTTGTTCAGAAAATAATACCGGAGCCACTATGTTCATCCCACTGGATAAACGTAGTTTCCACCTCACACATTGATGTATTATGGGTAACATGGGTATTATTGGTATGGCTATTGTCGACAGAAACTACTGCCTCATACTTTAATTAAACAATACTTACTATAAGTAACAAAACGCGCGTTCTATAAACAAACATAAACACTCTAAGTAACTATGACATACGCAACCGGTCAAAATTACAGACCCAACTTATCAAAACTGCAACAATACACGTGCAAAGCTCCACACTTTATATTTATTTATCAATCAATGCATATCATATACCACGTTCAATTCAAATTGCTGTGGCTTAGTTAAATGAGTTCTGGCCATGTGTCAACAGCTAAGTTTAATAGAATCCGGCTGATAGAATCGAAATTTGTTGAAATGGAATTATGTTGTACTGGATTTTGTTGATTATAGAATGGTTTAGATTGATTATGTGTTTTGTTGATTTGTAATTGGATAGATTTAGTTTAAATGAAAGATTCATTTGTTTTTGATTAATCAATTGAACATCCTACTAATAAATGCGAAAGTTTGTGAGGATGAATGGATGTTTGTTACTCACGCAAAAACTACTGACCGGATTTGTATGAAATTTGGCAAACAGATAGTATGGACAATTACGGAACACGCGGGCGAAGCCACGGGCATAAGTTATTTGATTCTAATCATAAGTGTTTTCTGAGTAAACCTACAGAGCAAAAGATAAACAAACCATGGCTGATTACGAAAACACGTTTGGTATTATTATACGCTGGCCGTTATAAACAAAATTCTCTCGTCGTAAAAGGAAACAAAAAACATTTCAAAAAGTCTAGCCTGTGACTGACGCCTGCCTGAACTAAAAAACCCAGAGTAAAAGGGTTACGAAAACTAAAAAAAAAACTGTCAAGTTGGAATTTCCTACCACAAAAAGTTAATTCCTGTTTATTAAACTGAAAAACTGGAAATAAACAAAATTTCGTTAAACTAGTTTTCCCTCAAACGTTATAAACTTTATGCGAACAAAAGTTACGGAACTAAATGAAAATCTGTCGCCCAAACAGTTTCCGATACATGTGAAAAGAGCTAGAATTATGAAATCGTGTGCTTGCAGTACCGGCTTCTTTTTTGTATATATTGTGTTTAACCATAAAGTAAGAGTTCTTTTTAAAAGTTAATAAAGTCTTTAAACGAAAAATCTCATCTTATTAATACAAAATTAAGGTAGGTCTTTTTTCGGCACAGTATGGCTAATTGATGAAAATATGGTTTCTATATTAATCGGCCACCTATTTTATTTGTGACAACTTTAAGCTTTGAGAAAATGAATTGGTTTTCAGATCAGACATCGCGCTACCAAAAAATATTTAAATAAAATACCATTTACTTACTTGTTATCAATATAAAAATATTTTAAATATCCAAGTATTTTCTTTTGAAATAACGAACAAAATGCAGTAGGATTGAAACGAAACACGATAGTGTAGCTAAGCCTGTTTTAAATGAAAGGATTTGACGTACATGTCCGCATAAGCCCGCTATCTCATTCCGAAATGATTTAGCGGGAAACGTGAACAAATTATAAATTAAATTAAATTGTAATTGAAGGTTTTTTGGTTCAGTTGGTTGGACTGAGTTAACTTTAGTGTTTAAAATGTGATTTAAAATGTGAATGCGAAAGTCTATTTAATTTCTTATAAAATAATGATGTTAGTTAATTTCACACCACATCTTGATTTGTTTTGTGTGTGTGTACCTTATTATATATGTTTTATGCTATATATCTGTTGTCACTGCATTATAGTTGAGTTTTCCATCGAGAAAACAGTTTGATTGCTAGTATTTTGTTGAGTTTTCAAAATCAGTTTTCATGCTAACTCTAGCTGGGGTTTACATGCTAGTCTAGCACATGATCACTTACCAAGTAGTTCTGAGTCCGTAATATGTAAGCCATCGTCACTAAAAATAATGTCAAATGTTCTCGATCTTACAACAACAACAACAACAAACAACAACAACTAAATGTACACATGAATGCAATAAAGAGTTTGAGTATCTTTTCTATTTCTGGACACGGTAGCTATTATCATTAATACTGAAAACGGAATATTTACCATGTTTACTATTGCAAACACCATGATCACGGATAAACTGTAGTTGTGGGCGTTTGTGACCAGACAAATCGGTCTACCCTCTTTCTTGTTCGTTTTTTGCGCTCGGTACCCCTATCACTCACAAATCGATTCTGCGGTACGGTAACTATGTCTACATTTTTCGTAATTTACGTCGGAAAGAACAATAATTATATCTATTATGTTATTACTACACTACTACTACAACAGCCCATAACGTCCACTGCTGGACATAAGCCTCTCCCATGATAGGAGGAATTTGCCGTAATCTCCACGCTTGGCAGGCGGATTGGAGATCGCAGTGATGAAAGACTAACAGAAAACGCTGCTGCCCATTCTCTGGTCTACGGAGGCGCAAGGTGTTCTGCCTCAGACATTAGTCGCCTTATACGATACGACACCCGTGAGTGTAATGGGTTGGTTCTATTCTACTCTGCCGGATACCACACGGCTGACGGCTGTTAATAATAAGTGTACTTACAACGTCGATGAGCTGACTAAGCCTAAGTCCCATCTTGACCGTGAGCCGATCAGAGTTGTTACCGACTGGCCGGATCAGACGGTTGTAGTTGGAAAGCAGATCGTCGTATAGCCGCTTCGCTTCAGGGTTTGCGTCGCTCAGGCGGCCCCACACGCACAGAACTCCGACCACCAACGCCAACACCATCTTAGGCTAACACCACCCCTGGAACAAGGAGAACAGACACGGTTAGACACATTGAAACTGAGAAATAATAGGCGTGTGGCCTTTTTAGGCACTTAGAAAGTTCCCAATTAAACTCGTAGGTGGGTCAAATCACATAACATAATATCGCGCCTGTAATCCCAAGGGGTAAATCCGAGGTTTACATGCCCTCCCGTTCGTTACTAAATATCCAGGAGATTTATGTCAATTGTTTAACTATTGTGTTTACTAATTAGTCGTTTAAAGGTCTATACCTAATACACCCAATTTTTGCCAGTTATGTTTTTGTCCCATACAGGGACGAGTTGATGAATTACTCAGAAGTGGAGTAGAGTGGCTAGTCTTTGCTCGTTGTGTCATGATTATTGTAATTATATTTCTAAACAATTCATTTAATGTCAGTCGTTTGGTTCTGATAGCTTTTAGCTATTCCTAACAGCAGTGCATTGACTTGGTATTTTTAGCTTCGAAAATGAAACAAACAAGACTATTAGAACTTTATACTTTTATTCGCAATCTGAATAATGAATAAACCATTAAACGTCTGGTTAATCGTAATTTTTTGATTTGATTTTGATTTATATTGCTTTTACTTTAGATCTTATTGTATTTAATCCAGTTCTTCTAACCTATCAGACAAATGTGTTGCTTTTGAGTTTGTTGTGCTACTTCTTCTTCAAAGCTAAAACACTAGGAAGTGGTAGTAGTTTTGATGGCAAAAGGTGGGCGTTTTGGGGGACTCTCTTGTGTATTTGTCTGTCAAACTGTGCTGATCAACGCATCGCGAAGAACATTATGTTTTAGAATAATGACAAATACTTCGAAATTCAAACGCACCTTCACCCCATACCATCAGCAAAACAACCTTTTGTTCATCATCAAGTACACATTAGCACATTGACATCGTTACGTACGAGTATCTAGGATACACTATGCACTAGACTTTCACGCTTGAGTTCCCTCATGAGCAGAGCTTTTAGCAGATTCAATACTGAATGAAGTCGTATGCAGAAGTCACATACGGTTTAAGTACCAGTCGAGGTGGGATAGGGGGGTACAGGTAGTGGTATGTCTAGGAAATATCGTTATTGTAGTTTTGCTTGCACGGTGTGGTGTCTCCAGGGAGGTAGATGTAGTGAGATTTTAACACGCTTGCGTTTGAATATTTGGTTGAAAGTTCTTGTGGGGTTGTGTTTAAATGGAATTGACTGTGTGGATGGGTATCTGGTTGTAATACAGGATTATGTGTATACGTTTTTGTTTATATATGCATATAAAGAAAATTGCTGTCGATGTAGGTAGTTTTACACATTGTTCCCGTTCTTAAACATGAATGAACAAAAAGATAAGCGTTAGAGCAAACACAGAAAATAATAATTTAAGTGTTCAAAATTATTTTATCATTCCGATACGCTCTTACATTGACATAATATACACGTGTGTGTATATAAGAAAATAATAATGACATCTAAAACAAGTTGCAAAGAGTAGTCTTTTGACATTTATATTGAAGAAAGCTGAACGAAATAGCAATAAGTACATGTCTTAAACAGCGTGCCTCATCATCATCATCAACTTCATCATCGGCTCCCTTTTCCCAACTATGTTGGGGTCGGCTTCTAGTCTAACCTAATGCAGCTAAATACCAGTATTTTACATGAAGCGACTGCCTATCTGACCTCCACAACCCAAAAGCGTGAGTACGATACTTCATTATTTTAATTGCGTGTTTTGTTTCTCGTCACTTCACATTTTCTTACTCTACCCCTTGCCGTACGTGCGGCGTACCACAAGCACAAACAAATGCTCCACTTCGACCAATTTATTTCAAATAAACTCATTTATTAGGCAGCTTTAACCATCCTTCTCAAAATTATTTAATTGTTAATTTTCAAGTAGAAAACAATGAGTTTTCCCCCGTTAATTAACAGGTATTTCCGATTTGAGAACCATTAACGAACTTGAAATTAAGATAATAATCAAAGTTATATCGAAGAAAATGTTGATGAAAGAACTTTGTGTTTTGTAGTTATTAAGTTTATGATTTTAATGTAAAAGTGAGATTATTTGTTGCTGTTTCTTTGTTGTTGTTTTATTTTTGAATTGTTGTTAGCAGTCATGATTTCATTAAAAATAAAAGTATTGAGATGTTTTCCAAGTTTCTGCTCTACATTACCTAAAAGTCTGTCTTATTTATTGAAGCAAAAAAATAACAGCAATGTTAAGTCCGTGAAATTGATCTTCGAGTTAATTCAGTATCAACTTAAATTGTCCGTAAAATCAAATGACGACGAAATTCACGTAGTTAGTGTGTAAATTAAAAAAAAAATATTTATACTTAATAAACTTGTCTGTATTATTTTACCTCAGCAAAATCAATTACTAGAAAAGTAAAGAAAATGCGAATTAACTGTAAAATAAAGACTGTTTTAATCTTTCAAGGCTTTTAACTAAATTCTACAATACCCTTAAAAATATCTTCTTAGTAGAAAATTTTCAAAATTCTCCAATTTTCTCGCATCACATACGATCCTAACAATTCAAGGGTCATTCTTTGTTTTGCCGTTTTCAATATCATTGGAATTCTAACTGAGAGACAGGTTGACTCTTTAGTACCCAGATTACGGTCAAAGTCCGACTTAATTACCGGATAAAGAAGGATAAGCCACAATAAAACGTACCTCTATAAATCAATCCAGTGGAACTTAGATAAAAGAGCCGGCGTATAGTGTTTTGTTTCTTTAGTGTGGATGAGGAAAATTATGGGGTATTTCGGTAGTACCGTTTTTTTTTTGTGGGCAGTAGCTTTGAGGAAGATTGGTGGATAGTAATACTATTATAACATTAAAGACCAAAGAAAAGAAGGGTGGATTCTGTGAATGATGGGTGGTTTCCTCCTAAGAGACAGGCTAATCTATCAATGCTAAATCAAGAACTTCAATAAAATAAATATAAATATCGCTGGACATTGCACACTTCGCCTTTTTTTTTTCCTACTCCTCCACTATACTTTTCTGATTAATTTCGTTGCGGGATCCAAGACAGTTAAATTCATTCTCTTCGTTCATAGGGACTTCGTCGAGCTTCATTGTCTCGGCGCTTTTCTGGTGGTCGCCACTGTTGATTCTGGCTTTCTGGAGTTACAGTGGATTGGGAACAGAGTGGCGGGCTTGTACCAAAAAAAAAAATACAGTGCCATCTACACTATCCACACTAAACAACGAGGCTTGTGTCGTGGACATCAGATAGTTGATATACTACGTAGATACTTTTTTGTTTGTAAATACATACTTATTATCCATGACTCTGAAACAAATGTCCATGCTCATCACACAAACATTTGCTTCTACCGGGATTCAGATCCGGGACCCTAAGAACGTAAGGCAGCCTCACTACCGCTGCGCAATCTCCTTGTAGTGCAATGTACCTGCTGGAACTCCTTTGTGATAATAAATCGTTTATTAGTTTATTATTCTGTGATAGATGACGAGGCTTGTAAGGAAGAGAATAGTGGTAGCTAATACTTGATAGAGGAAGACATTCTGCGCTGCCTAAAGTATGCTGTTGGATTTGTAACTCTCGATAAAGAGATTAGTGTTGAAAATCCAACGGTGTGTTTTAGACAACACATTATATGTCATGAGTTGAGGAACTGTCGTGGCATGGTACTGTCGTTAATTTATTAATTACATAAACGATTCGAATATAGGCGAGACGACAAAAAAAAACTAATTAGTCCGTCAGTTAGATTATCAAAAAATATTTGACCCGTGTTTTTTCTTTTGTTACGTAAACCAAAATTGACAAAGATATGACGCTTTTAAAATTCTCAATACGTCACGCCTATGTATAATTTTTACTTAGTTCTGACGTCACGAGCCCCCACTCCCGAGTTTTGATGCGTTTTATTTTTGTCAATATTCATTGATTTAGAAAAACAAAAAATACGTGTCCATTAATTTCCAATACTCTACCTGACGGACTAAATAGATTTGCAATGTTTTGATACTGTCGTCATGCCTATTGTACTGAAGATTTAAGTACACTATTGTTTCATAAAAAAGCACACTAACAATTTATTTACGACTAAAGTTGAGTAATCCAAGATTCTTTAGAAAACCAACAAAAAAGAAAAAGGCATTTTTAAGCCTAAATATTCTAACACCACTAACTTATATACAATATTTCACACACAGTTCTAACCATGTTTTTACCTATTGTATGTAAACAGAACTCTGTTATGTTTAAGTAATTTTATTTACGTTAAACATATCGCGCGGTGGGATCTCACTAACGACCGAAGCAAGCCGTTATAACAGAGTAACACCCTGTATCTCACACAAATAAACTCTTTTATACGTTCTTTTTTGCACGTAACGTTTTCTCTGCCAAACAACGTTACTAAGCACCATATATAACTTTGGGATTCACGGTACATATTTCTTGTAAAGAGCTTACTTTTTATTTTGCATTTACTTCGTTCTGAGTTTCAGTAATGTATGATGTTATCGCAATTTGGAAAAGGAATGTACGTAAAATTGTGGAAATAGAATTATAAATACGATGTCTTAGAATTTCTAATTCTATTTTCACATTTTTTTTCAAGTTTTATGTAATTTTTCGTAGCTTTTTAAAGTGCGTGTATTTTTTTTATATACATACAATGATTTTCGGTGATAAATTCTAAATAAGATATTTTTTAAGGATAATCTTAAAGTAATCGGATCTTTAATCTAAATATACCAGTATATAATAATAACGCGTATTTAATATATACATAAGGAAAATTTTAGTGACCGTATAAAAGATGAGGTAATTCAAGAAATATTTACTCATAAAATGATAAATTTCAAACCAAAATATTCAAAGTTAAACTTTATCGTCTATAAAATAGAGACTTGTTTGCGATTAACCATTTCCCTTCGAGTTAAATTGAATTTTTGTCATGTAGAGCCGTTTTGATTCTTAGAGGAATAAATTCAAGGTTTATTTTAGTTTGGACCGGAAACTCTTCGGTGTAATAGAAAGAGAGATTACGTGGAATCCTGATTTTAAAGTCGTTTGATTTATTTTTACGAGACTAACTAAAACCAAATTCTATTTGGCAGTTGGTCTACGTTGTTCCCCTTTGGCTTTCAGTTCCAAAGTGGATGGAAAAAATATATTTATTAAATCAAGAGTGAATCCACTTTCAGTAATGTTTCCTGGTTTGATTGCACTTACGGTTTATTCTAAGAGGTTGTTTTAAACTTTATGCAGTTTATTTAAGATTAACTTCATATAGGTTGAAACCTTTTCGAAACAATCAGAAAAGGTGATTCATTATTTCGGTGCTAAGTTCTGGCATTAAAGTTTGACCGCTTAGAGAATGCGTTCCTGACGGGTCGCGAGTATACTAATACTCGCGACCAATTATTAATTAATATTCGCGAATATTTATGCTATAAGTTATATAACATCACCATTAATACTAATTAATGGTGATGTTATATAACTTATAGCATAAATAACTTACCTATTATTACACTTTTTGTCCTATTAACAAATGATATTATTAAAAACGATACCATTAAATCAAGTAAAAAAAAAAGTTATAATTTCACGCCAAATTTATGTACCAACTGACAGACGTCAGGAACGCATTCTCTCAGCGGCCAAACTGTAGAGTTTTATACAAAAAATATGCATCAACATGAACATTATATGTTTGCATTTTGCGCCTAAGCATTAAAAAATAAAACTAAATATTGTTACAATGCTATTATAACTTAGATACTACCAAAAACACTGTTTTCATCATATTAAAACTAAAATAAATTTTACATCAGAGACTATCTTTTGTAAACTTCCTAATTCTACGGAACCATTAAGGTAAATGCTCCAGCGTAGGTTGGAGCATTCACCTTAAATCGGAAGCTATATTTCAATCAAAGTATTTTGAAAGAAAAAAGTGCATTATCATTAATCTTCTTGGCCATGTCCACACACATGTTGATGTTTTGTATGTATGTGTTTAGTATGATCTCGGACATAGTTATCGCTGTGTTACTAACATTCTCTAATACCACGAACGGTACAGCAGGCCGCTCGGAGGGGCCGGGGTTGCGGGACTGTTCGAAAGAGATACCGTGACCCCGGAACACAAAGGGCGATGAAGGAACATGGATGGGTTTTAGTCAGTAAAAGTCGACATTCCCTCCGGCTCCGCACAGAAAAAAAAAAAAAAAAAAAAAAAAAAAAAAGCCGCTCGGAGGGGAAACACTTTGACAATAAGTTGGCCTAGTGTATAACGAAGCTTCAATATAATAAGAAGCCAGATTATACTGGTTATGTTACTACTGACGTTTGTCTATCGTACCAAGATAACCTTTGTTAACCAGGTAACGTTCATCAAAACTACGCTTAATCAGTGCAGAATTATTAACTACCCCCAAGCTCAATTCCAAGGGTTTCATGTTCGGGTGCTTAAGTTCAAAGACCAAACCTCGAAATAAGTTGACTACCCTTATAAATTATTGTTAATTACTGACCTTGTTAGGTTAGAAAGTACAATCGTTGGAATTCAGGGATTACTAAAATGAAAATCGGCTTAGTAAAGATTAAATATGAATGGGCGTTCCGGAGGCTTTGAGCGGTGCTCTGGTTCAGGAGACACGGCGGGAAGATTAGTGGAATGAGGGAGATGCGATTTGAAGATTTAGAGTCTTATGTACTTACGTACGTTTCTTTTGCGTGTATGATGTGTGATACAAATGGGAGTACAGAGCTCTGATGAAAGTCTAACAAGTAAAATATTGTGTTACAATTCAAACGGATAAGTACTAGGTCTTTTAGATTATGTCAAGGAGCAAAAGACATTTAAGAACTTGAGCTAGATCTAGTAGAAACTTCAGCATTAAAAAAAAGACAAGTTACAAGAGTTACGTAGAATTATCACCGGTTTCAGAAATAGTAATAACGTTTTTGAGGGCAAGTTAGTAGACACTTTCAAATTGAAGTTTAGTTTGCAACTGAACCGTCCGAAAAAAAAAAGAACGGTTCAATTTTAGTGACAAATAAAGTCATTTATTTGTCACTAAAATTGAACCGTTCTTTTTTTTTCGGATGGGAAATCATCAAATGACTCCTCCCGCTCTGGGCGGAGCAGGAGGGAGTGTCAGACTTTTACTGACTAAAACCCATCCATGTTCCTTCATCGCCCTTTGTGTTCCGGGGTCACGGTATCTCTTTCGAACAGTCCCGCAACCCCGGCAGGCATCGGTCCTTACGGACCCCTTCCTATTGCTGACTCTCTTTGAGGCACGCGTGGAACACGAACGCGCCGTCGACACGGCCTGTCGTAATGAGACGGATGGACGGCGAGCTAGCCCATAGCCCACCGTCCACAGGCCCGCGCTTACGGTGGCCCCGTACGCCCAGGGCGTCTCCCGCGGCGACTGGGACGAGAGGTTCTCTCCCTCTCACGTTCCGCCACCTCCTTCTCTAGCATTACTGCTTCACAGAAGGAGGTGATGGCGTCCCATTCCGTCTCGCTCCGGACTATGGCTTGAACCAGGGCTGGACGCGAGAGGTTGCCTCCGACTAAAATTGAACCTTAAAATGAAGATAGACGATTTCCACCCAACGCTTTTCACCGTATAAAAGACATCATAAATAACATCTTCTATAATACCATCTCAAGAATCTTAAGCCGCTAATTACAAGCGCCACCCCAATTGCCGACAAAAATATCATAAAGTAAGTTTATTGACCGCGAAAGTCTTTGACTTAAGCCGGTACTAAGTACATCAGTAACACGACCCGAACCAACTTGAGAGCATATAATCCCTCGTTTAGAATTAAAATATCCGGCAGCAAGGGAAGAGAGGGGGAATCCTGACAACACGTGATAATTACGAGTTTTAATAAAATTATTTCCGTTTTTTTTTGTATGAAAGTCGTTACGAGCTTTCTTTGTGGTGAAAAGATTCGTTTCTTTTGATGTCTTCGTTGAACGTATTTTATTTGGGAAATGTCGATATTATGGTGAATATTCTTTCCTATAAAATTGGATATAATTTTATTTGATGACTATTTTATTCTCGTTACTGCAATTAGGGGAATGGGTTTTCGTGCGTTATCGTTCTGAACATGTTTAAATGAAAATACTGAAAAATCTCCGTTTTCCAGGAACTCCTTTTCTGTGATTTCATCTTGATTCTCAGAATAACATATATTTTTGCTCTGAAGATCAGGGTCAGCAATTCTATGATGAAATTGTTCAGATTTGCAAAAAAAGAATTAAATAAAGTTTATGTAAATGATTAAAAAATCCTATTGACAAAAATGTGCTTGAACAATAAATTAAGGCGGAATTAAAATAAAATCATTAAAAGTAAACTTAACCTTAATAACATAATTTAAATGTTCTCTATGTAGTAATATTTTTCTTTTAAACAGATCTAACGATCATTTCTATCTAACACATCTGTATCTCTGAGATAATCAACACCATCCAGCCATAATTTACCCTCACACCATAGAATAACACATATAATCGAGTACCTCTTATCTCTGTATCGTCTTATCTCTGTCAGAATCTTCAGAGTTCCCAAGCACTCCGATATTTCATTGTAATAGCTTTCCTAAAGACATGACAATAATTTATAGTCGGTAAATTGAATTTCTATCGTTTGAAAATCTATCGAGCAATGGTGCTTGTAACTTTGTGCTTGAGTTAAGTGTAGTCATTTGTTTATTTACATAGGTGAATAATTTGATCGTGTAGAAACGATATGTGGAATTATCAACAGGTTTTTGTTGTAAATTTTATTTTATTTATTTATTTAATACTTTAGGCATACATTATGAAGAGAAAAGCATTATTTACCAGACACCCTTTGGTCGATGCAGAGTTAAACTGTGGTAGGTGCAGTTGAGAAAATTATAAAAATATCGCTGGACATTACACGCAGCCACAGCGCTATCTAGTGCCACACTAAGCAACGAGGCTTGTGTCATGGACACCAGATAGTTGATATACTACATAGATACTTTTTTTTTGTGTACATAATTGTGGATTTACATTTTTTTTTAAATAATTCCTATGTAATAAATGTTAAATGATTTTCGTAATGACGTAATTCACAGCACGGGCACGGCCATAAAAAAATCTAATAAAAGAGAGCATGGGAAAAAAAAATTACAATAAAATTAAGTTGAGTGGTGTTTATTATAGTTTGATACAATTATGAAACGAAAATATTTTGAAGAGATTTATTAGAAACATTATTAATAAATATCTGCTTTCTAGGAAGAATTAATTCTCTCGTTGGAACTGGAGAAAGGTAGGACTACATAACATTACACATATCATCACGCCTGTAATCCCCGAAGGATTAGGCAGAAGTGTACCTAATAGTATTCCCACATTTCGCCAGTTATGTTTGAAGTCCCATGTAATAGGGGGCGAGCCTATCGAGGCGAGGTAGGACTCATCATCATCATCATCAGCCTATTAATGTTCTCACTGCTGGGACACAGGCCTCCTCTCTATGGGAGGGAATGGGCTATAATCCACCACGCGGGCCCAGTGCGGGTTGGTAGATGTCACATGTCTTCGAGTTTTTCGGTTCTTGGACATGCCGGTTTCCTCACGATGTTTTCCTTCACCGTTTTGAGAGCAGTGGTAATGAAATAAATTACACAAAGTAATGCGCCTGTCTGGGTTCGAACCCACGACTTACTATTCGTAAGTCGGGGCCGCCACCACTGGGCCACCACTGCTCGTCTAACTAAACATAAAACCAATAATTGTAGGTACACAAGTTTATAAACAGTACTTCGGACTATTTTTGATGATTTCAGCACTTTAATATCGAAAGCGAGCCTCTCTCATACTACACAAAATAATTTATTTAAAGCAACATTTTGAATTTCCACCCTCTTTGTTTAATTAACGCGGCCTGGTTTGACGCACATTTTCAAGTTAACCAACAAATTTGAATGGACCTTTTATTTAATTAGTTGGCATAAATAACGGGACATCTTGAAATTGGCACGGTCGGAATCATTCTGTTGTGTTTGTTTTGCTATTTATTTTATTCCATTCTTAAATTAATATTTTTATAGAAAGACTTGGCTAAGCTCCACGCGAAAGAAAAAATCACGCCAATGCTGAAATGGGAAATAAAACATTGTTTATTTTAGAGACACAAAAATCCTTCCAAAAATTGTTAGGACTCTACGGGGTTACAGCCTCTGAAACCTTAATCAAACTTTACTACCTTACATCCCGGAAATTCGGCTGTAATCCTCAATCAAATAAAAAGTTATCATTGTCCTATATCTACAGGGGACTCGGCAGTAAACATTTACCGAAAACAAATGAACGGAGCCGATTGTAAAAGTAACGCGACTAATAAAAAGAAGGATTTTACACAAAATTACTCCAACATACAATTTTATCAGATTTCTTAGTAGTTTTTATATAAAACTGTGTTGCTGATGTGTATGTACAGCGGGAGAGGACTGTCGACCGATTTATATTGGATTCTTACGCCTCAAATGCTCCACAAAGGAATCACGAATTTCGTACACATTCTAGGGAACCCTTTATCGAAAGGCAAAAAGCTTTTCACGACAAAAATTGAAAATTTAAGGCTGATCGGGTGTAATGCGGCTAATTTATTTTATGGCATTATGCAAACTGGCGTCAGTAGCTGGTCGAACGTTTTATGAATCAAGATGAACACAGGAATGATATTAAAATGGGAAATAACCACAACACTTGCCCACCAAAAACTCTTGGACGTGTTAAAATAAAAAGTTACGTTAATTAATTTTATAAATAAGTAAGTTCTACGCGGCGAGGAGCTCGTGGCTAAATAATAACAGCCACTCGGGTCGATCTTTAGGTTAAGCCGTGCTTGCCGAGGTTGGTCTGTGGATGGGTGACACCCATTACATACCGAGTTTCCTCCGTGCCTCGGAAAGACGTTAAGCAGTTAGTCCCGGCTGTCATTTGTGATCTTTGACAGTCGTTACAGGTAGTCAGTGGCCCAAAAAGTCTGACAACCAGTCTTACCAAGGGGTATCGTATTACCTAGTACTAACTGGGTTGTGGAGGTCAGATAGGCAGTCGCTCCATGTAAAATACTGGTATTCAGCTGCATCCGGTTAGACCGGATGGCCGACCGGAAGCCTACCCCAATAAAACTTGGGAAAAGGCTAGGCAGATGATGATGAAGTTCTACGCTTAGTTTTAAGAATATTGATAACTGTAACGCTTTCTGCGTCATTCTTATGATTTCCAACAATAAGAATAAAGGCATTCATAGTAATTTAACATACATATTTCTTAAAAAAAAAGTAAGAACATTTAAAACTGTACAAACCCAACAGCATCAGAGGTCAGCTACAGGTGGTCAGGGCTCTTGAGAGAGGAACCTCACAATCAATTTTTTAAAACTGTTTGCTGCTGATATTTGCTAACGAATTCCCCATTGGAATCGTGTTTGTCTATTGCAGATACGAGTAACTCATCTACACTAATATTATAAAGAGGAAAGATTTGTATTTTTGTGTGTGTGTATGTTTGTAATGAATAAACTCGAAAACTACTGCGCCGATTTCAAAAATTATTTCACCATTAGAAAGCTACATTCACCCTGAGTAACATAGTACGTCCACGAGAACGGGAACTACGCGGGTGAAGCCGCGTGACGTCCGCTAGTTAATGATAATCCAGTAGCGTATGCTAATTGATGCAATGGTGGTGTTCCGTTACATGTAATGTAAGTATTATTCTTTTGGGCTGATTTTCCTACCACCAGATATCTTAGTCAATGTTTTCGACTTTTTTTCCATTCGAAAATTAAAAGACGTTAGTTCCATAGATAAGAAATTATAAATAATATATTCAGACTTTGGAATGCTATTTCTAAAATAAATCGAATTATTTTCAAATGTTAGCCTTTGTTCTTTAAATTTCATCTTCAGCTGATACAACAGGAGCAATGACTTGAATTATTGATGCTACAATTTAATATTCAGTAATTGGGTATTATTTTTTTCCACCAAAAAATTATGTGGCTTTAAGTAGGTAGATAATAATACATTTTTCAAACAAGCGTCAAAATAATATCTTCATTCATATTCTCTCCTTGTTTATGCGTGCCACATTTGTCCCAACCAACCCCAAATGGTAGCAAAAGACGAAAAAATGCACTTCATACACAAACACGAGTGTGAATAACAAAACATTATCCTTCTATCCGTATTCAAGACGTCGCTGCCGCATAGTTCTCAGGAAGTCTGCCAATGACATCATCTTTGAGATCCGCTGGAACGTGGACCCGGTACATTTGATTTCCGGTATCGGTCCTCGACACGCTGATGTCGGGAAATATAATGTAACTCGCACATACATACTTGTCCTTACATTTATTTGTGTTGAGAGTGTTTAGTTCGTAGTGGTATTACACTTGGTTTCGTGTAAACAGGGTGAGTAAATACGGTTTGCGCCGTTTGCTACTAGATGGCGCTGGGGGTCGCAGATTGGACAGAGATTTGTTTTTGCTTTGGTGTTTTTGAGGATGTCAAAGGAGTAGGATTTTGATTGATTTTTTATTGAATAATATGTGTTAATTATGTTATTGTAATTTTCAATCAATGAAATAAGATATTGCAAGAAATTAGTCTTTGGGTTTAATAGTGCTCGATTTCTTTACATTTCCATTATCTACAATGTACAGACGCCAGCAAGCTACTATAATCTGATAAAATTCTTTAATAGATTTTCAACTTTATCATTAAATCATTAGGTTCAAGTTTGATTGTGAAAATTTGACAGTTTCGGGTAGCTGATGTACTGCTGGCGTCTGTACAATAATGTCATTGAGCTATAAAAGAGGAAGTTTGAGCAAAGGTAAACGAAGAATATTATGTTATTTTAATTCCTTTTTCATATATTTTGACAATCTGAGAATTCTTCCACGCAGAAGCCAATAAACCAAAATTGTATGAAAACATATGAAAGACGAAACCAAAGATTCTCATTTCGAAATTCTTTGAGAAAAATTATTTATAATTTCAATATCTCTTTTTCTACCGAGACATCGTAAAGAGCAATACTTTATTGGAAAACGAAGGAAAGAAAAAAAATATCCATATTTGTTCAATAGCGATCCAATCGCAGGGGAGGGTTGAATGTCACAGGCCAAGTGAACCGTTTAACCCTATAAGAATTTGTCCTACCTTTCTGAAATGGGCTTTATGGCCTATCGGCTGCAAGGTGTTTTTGTTAATAAACCAGGCTATGTGGATGTAGGTCAAAACTATTTTGCCTTTGCCTTTTTGCAGAAGGTTGAGGTTCAGGAGGAATCAATAATATTTAGAAACCTAGATTAGCTACTTTGTAGTGGTAAGAAAGAGGAAATCAATGTATTTGACGGAGTTGTAACTTACTAAAATACTAGACTGAAACCCAACCGTAACATAGCTAGGAAAAGGCTTCGCAAATTTATTGTGAGACAGAAGCCTGAAAACGTTTTAATATCAGCAAATATATTCGTCAAGAAACAGTTTTATAAGAGATTAAAAAAGGACGTTTAAGACAATTCTATGACTACCACAGCTAGCATTCACTAAGCTCCAATAATTCATAATTTTGCTCCACCCGGGAAATCCAACACCAGAGATATCTCCCTAACTTGTCTTAACATTTGAAAGAATTCTTCCAAAATGGCAGTTTGCCAAGTATGATAACAGAAAATATATGGGCGGTCCGATGATATATAGTATAATGTAGGCCTGTTTCTGATATTAACACAATAGGAATTTGTATGAAGCCGTTATTTGATTACGTGAACTGAATTGAGGAGACTGATTTTAGGGAAAAAAAATTATGTGTGGGAAGAATCTGGAATTAAATATGAATCTGAAATATCGAAAAAAAGAGAGAGAGAGAAAAGAAGATCAACTGCTAATTATTATAGATACAAACTACAAGATGACAGAAGCCGCTGCTCTAATGGTCTCTAAGATATAATCAAAACAGAAAATTCTAGTAAATCTTTGCCTCAGAACTAAGTGTAGCCTTTTATGAAGTAAACTGAGAAGACCACGAGAAGGTGTCATATAAAAAAGACGACGAAAGAATACTTATTTAACATAGTTATCTTAAAGTCTGAATGACAACGATTCCAGTCCTACCAGAAACACAAAAGCATTTCAGACATTCCCATTATCTCTTCACTCCACAAAAAAACAGAACGCTAATACGAAAATCTGAAATAATCCACAAAGGAACAGCGTAAAGCACATTCAACTTTAAAATATACATAGAGGAATCTACGGCGGACGACAACGCAGTATAAATCTTTGTTAAAAGCAACATAGACGAAGTTTATGCAACCGACGGTTATCTTACGAACGGCCAACGAGCGAGTCTGCGCGGAATTATACTGTATGAACCAATCAAGGAAACACGGGATTTAGGATTTTATGGTCGAATTGTTTGGTAGAATGGAGCCCGATTGTAGAAAATGGAGCTATCATGTGGTGGATTTGTGTGTTGTTCGAATGGAATGACTTTGATTTGTTAATGGGTTTGATAAGGTTCAATTTAGAGAACTACGCTAAGTTATAAATGCAATGTTTGAAATTCTACAATGACGGTACAAAATTCATGTAGGTATTTATGCAAACAAATAAGAGAGAAGAAAAGAATGAACATTATCAAGCAAATTAGAAAACGCAGCCAGTGGCCAAAATTGTATAGATGGCATCATCATTATCAGTAGGTAATGGATTTCATGTTTAAAATATTTTCATAGAACCTATAACAAATACTTTTTGACATTCGTGAACCAGACAAATGCAAAAAAGTTCTAAACACAGACAAAGACACAGAGAACACCAATCTTTGAATAATGAATAAAATTACAAATGTTAAAATAAGATAAAACGAAATTCATAAGCTGCCAGTTATTTTTTTAGTCTCAAAACATCTAGACAAAGAAACTAATTTATACATCTGTCTAATATCTGTACTTTTAATTTGTAAATGGAGGCCTGAAGATGAATAAATTAATAATCCCGACCTGAATTCTGAAATAAAGATAGTAGCAGCGATGTTTTTATGTTTTGCGAAGTTTTTTTCTCATTTCAAAGCGCTGTTGTTGAGTTTAAGTGCTGTACTAACAAAATTGTTTAGCAAACAACGAAACGTAGTAACTACTTTACATTCTGCCTAAACAGTACAATATGAATGCATGTGACACTAATAAAGCTGTAAACGGAAGCTAATACATTCAAATTGAAACTGAAACTGAACATCAATTTGGAAATTGCATTAATTTCCTAATCATCTTTACCGGAATTTCGAAATCAAACGGAGAGTTACAACTCTCCGTTATTCCGATATAAGTTCCGATTTCTATCTCCCCTTCATCCTCTTTAGGATAAAATGACAAACGCAATAGATGTCGACCGTTTTAGAGAAAATTGTGTTACTTTATTCTGTGTTTGCTGTTCTGACAGTATTCATTGTCTGATGTATCTGAATCTACAAACTCTATTTGAAGTGTTGGTGAGTCAGAGTTTGAAGATTCATTCAATAAATTGTATGTTGCTGCATCTAGTGTAGAGAGACAATACGTGTGATCACTCCATATCTTCGTGAGATTGTTTTTTAATCCCCGTTTTTATTTACAAATGGATTTCAATACAAGTACATCCCTTAAACTTTGTCACACACAATGTTAATTTACATTAGGAAAAGCGCCTCTATAGTATTCTCTAGTTCTCCTAAAAGGTTATATTTAAGTATTATGTACTCAAAAACAACTAAATTTTAACCCGGTTCCAAGTCTTCTGGTCTGTGAGCCATAAATTTGGCAAATGCTGCAGCATTCACGAGATTCGTTCGTGCCGCTACGAGAATGTAGACTGGACGATGTTGAATTTTTAATTCAATTATTTCTATCAGTGGAATGCTTGTTTAATATTTATTTTAATTTAAATTTTAAAATGCCTGCACTGAATCATAATTATAGTACCTACTTATGACTGACATTAAAATGACTACACGACAATACCAGCATTCAATAAATAGATATTTTCTATAGTATTGCGACATGTATAAAATTATAAACTCCTAAAGTCAAATCTACTACAAACTAAATATTTGTTGAAATCCACATCCACAAACAACTAACGGATTAGTGAAGTATGTCATTAGTAGAATTTGTTTGCATTTCTATAAACTATAAATCAAAAATACTTTCGTGTACAATGTATTGTTGTTTAGTTGCCTATTTTCATTCATACTTCTCGTGCTACAGAAATATAAACTTTAAGAGCTACTGGAGCATTAAGCGTACAAAACCTTACTGCTCAAACAAGCACAAGCATAAATAAAACAACTTCAGCTCCTGGCAGACACCTCTTTTTGCTTGAAGCTATAAATTTACCGAATGCTCGCATTCAGGAGATCTCAACGACTGGACGAGGTATGTACCATTCTGAATATTTAACTCCGTTGACATTTCACTTTCTGCAAACACTAGATATACTATTGTTAAGATTGTTTCAAAGTTACGAGTTTCTTGTAGTCTTCTGAATTTATTATTGAAGAAATCTAAAGCTTGCACTGTATGGATTGTGTCAATTGTTGTTTGTTTGTTTCAATTGGTTTCTTCAGTACCATCTGTATGATGTCTGGTATTATCAGTTAAGTGAGTTAAAACAACTCACACTTTGTTATACATATTGCATTAAGTGCTATTTTAAAACTGCATTCAAATTTTCTGTCATCCACATCTCCATCTAAGAAGATAGGAAGGCTTTTGTCCCACCAGTGGAAACGTTATGGGTGAATATCAAAGCAGCAAATTTTACGTGTCCACGTTGAGAATCAAGGTGTAAAATGATGATAAAACTGCGAGGATCGACCGGAGGACACGGTGGAGCATACGGTGGAGGTGTGCCCCGCGTGGGCGGAGCATCGCCGTGTCCTCGAAGTGGCGATTGGCGGTGGCGACCTCTCGCGTCCGGCCAAGCCATGGTCCGGAGCGAGACGGAATGGGACGCCGTCACCTCCTTCTGCGAAGCAGTAATGCTAGAGAAGGAGGTGGCGGAACGTGAGAGGGAGAGAACCTCACAGCGTCCCGGCCGCCGCGGGAGACGCCCCGGGCGTCGGGGGCCACCACGTGGCCCCCGGCCACCGTAGGCGCGGGCCTGTGGACGGTGGGCTATGGGCTAGCTCGCCGTCCGTCCGTCTCATGACGACAGGCCGTGTCGACGGCGCGTTCGTGTTCCACGCGCGCCTCAAAGAGAGTCAGCAAAAAGGAAGGGGTCCGAAAGGACCGATGCCTGCCGGGGTTGCGGGACTATTCGAAAGAGATACCGTGGCCCCGGAACACAAAGGGCGATGAAGGAACATGGATGGGCTTTAGTCAGTAAAAGTCTGACACTCCCTCCTGCTCCGCCCAGAGCGGGAGAAGTCATTTGATGATTTCCCATCCGAAAAAAAAAAAAAAAAAAAAAAAAAAGGTGTAAAATGATAGGATGTTTCTAATTTTTTTTTTTATAGTAAACTATGTTACTTGGTGCAACTAGAGCCACATTTTTTGTTGTTATAAGTGTTTATAAATAATCAGGAAAAAAAATAGGCTTAAAATTCAAGATTGGTGGATTGTCCCTGTTCCATTTTTTTATATAATTGCATTCACCAAAGTAACAATTTAAGGTATAATAAAAAATAAACCATTTCCTTAGTTAATAAATTAGACACATTATCTAAAAACAATTTAACCATATTAGAAAAACTAATTTAAAAGCACAGGACACTCGATCAAAGTTTGTCCAAGCAAAACACAAAATTTTGGTGGCACTTTTTCAACTTACTATGACATGAAGTTTAGTGCGTGTGCGACCAAACGCATTTTTTTTATTTCGTACCTCTCGGTCGGATGCTGGACTTGCCCGTAATAGATGTGTGATTAGTGCTGCGAGAACGAAATTGTTCAATTCTGGTGGATGGTTTTGCTGTTGAATATAACGTGTTTAAATAGTAAGCTACACGTATAGCTAAAGCTAGTGATTTGGGTAACGCATAAATCAGTGACATTAATTTAATTGTAACTTAAAACCCCTATTTTTAAAGATTTTTTTATGCCTGGTTCCAATTTTGGTGGCTCAATTTCGATGGCTTTGGTGGCGTTCTCACGTACTGTTTGTACATATATAGCCAGGTTTACGTTGCAAGACAGTTTCATTAGCAAAAAAATAAATGTTATGTACTCGGCAGTAAGTAATACCTATTATTATAAGGGTAGGCATGCTAAAGATGAAGTTTCTTGTTTATGTTTTGTTGTTTTTTAGAATGCCAAAACATACCAATAAAAAGAGGCTGCTTAAAAAGAGAATGGATGTAAGAAGAAGAAAAGCAAAAATAATGTTTTATCATCACCCTGCAGCAGACCACTGCTGGGCATATGCCTCCTCAATGCCACGTCACCAACTCGATTCTCAGCAACTCTCATCTAGTTGCTACCAGCCACCCTGCGAAGATCATCACTCCAGCTACTCGAGTCTGAGGGCATCCCACCTTACGTTTGCCGATTCGCGGTCTCTACTCAAGAACACGTCTACCCCAACGGTCATCGGTTCTACGGCTAAATGACCGGACCATTGCCACTTCAGCTTAATTATTCTGTGAACTATGTTGACTACTCTGGTTCTCTGTCGGATCACCTCGTTTCGGAGACCCACCCCACCATAGAAGGACTCCAACCACAGCCCATCCCATAGCTCGCTGAGAGACCTTGAATTTATAGGCCAGCCGTACTGTGAGTGTCCACGTTTCGGCCCCGTAACTCAAAGCATGCAGGAAGGTCTGGTTGAAGACCTTCCGTCTTTAGGCACTGTGGAAACGCAACGAGAAGACCGGACGAAGTTTCCCAAATTCTGCCCAGCCCAGCTGAATTCTTCTGTGAGTCTCAAAGTTGTTCTTACCAAACTTCAGAGTTTGCCCGAGATAAACATATTCTCGAACAACCTCAAAAGGACCGCCATTGACAACAATAGTTCTGGGAAGACTTCAGAACTGGCCAGGTCTCGACAGAGTCAAAAGCCTTCTCATAGTCCACAAATGCAAGACAGAGCGGCCGAATATACTCTTCGGACTTCTGTATGTTCTGCCGCATAGTGTGGATGTGGTCGATGGTGCTGCATCCTCCTCAAAACCCGGTCTGCTCCGGTGGCTGGAAGTCGTCTAGTCTTTGCGCTAGACGATTCGTGACGACTCAACAGACGAAAACAGCTTATATACGTGGCTAAGGAGCGATAAATGGGTCTGTAATTATTTAATAGGGTCATGTTCCCCTTCTTAAAGAAAAGAACGACCACGCCCCGTCTCCACGCTTCAGGAACTCTCCCAGATAACAGGACCGAGTTGAAAAGCTCCTGAAGCCCTCTTAATGCAGGCCTTCCTCCTGCTTTCAGAAGCTCTGTCGTTATCCCATCCTCATCAGGGGCTTTTCCATTTTTAAGATGTCTAAGAGCCGCCTCGATTTCATCTTGGCTGAATTTTGACAGGTCTTCTGTGAAATGACGGGTTAAGGTGGTTTTGGAATCCTCATTTTCGGGATCAGGTCAAGATATGTGTACATGCGATGCATATTTAATTTTGGTGCCACTGGTTTTCAATTTTGGTGGCCACTACACTTTAAACTTAAATATCTTAAAAAGTTATAGAGATATTCTTGGGCCTCTTGAAGATTCTTTAAGCTTGGACTTTCTATTGTTAAACCAGGTCCTTATTTTTCACGAAAACTGAAGAGTAAATTTCTCCACCAAAGTTGACAAAAAATGCACTTTGCTGATATTTACCCTTATATAGACTGGTTATGCTGTTTCATTTACATTGACACAAACAACAACATGTCTTCATCATAAAGTAATAAGATTCCTTTCCAAATGTCCTTTTACATCCTCATCATTCCTTTTACCATCAGCCTCGTATTCATTACATTTTCCTACAGTAATTTAATTAATCCTTACGTTCCTACCTACGTTTATACCTTGAACATGTCTCAGTACGAAATAATGACTTTCTTCATACCGTGACGTGTTGTCAAAGAAATGCCGCATATGGTTGGGAAGCATAATTAAAATTTGGCTTTGAATTTTGCGAACATTCTCAAACGCTTGACAGTATTTGGTTGTACTTGGCGCTTAGTTTTAAGAACGATGGAAATAATTGTTTTGTATGAACAGGTTTTAATGTAGATGTTAATGGGTTTGGTTTTATAAACGTTTGGAAAATAGTTATTAATCTAACGACGAAGATGATTAAAATCTGCAAAGTACTACATTTACCCTGAGTAACATAGGATATATTTTATCCCCGTACTCCCACGGGAACGGGGACTACGCGGGTGACGTCCGCTAGTAGTATTATTATATAAATGCGAAATTTTGTGAGGATGTATGTATGTCTGGATGTTTGTTACTCTTTCACGTAAAAACCATTGACCGGATTTGGATAAAATTGGCACACTGGTAGTTTATAACCTGGACTCATAGGATACTTTTTATCCCAGTAGTATGATTCCGTGGGACAATTATCAAATTCCTCGCGGGCGAAGCCGCGGGCATATGCTGGTCTTCAATAAACAGTTTATCTTGCTTTAATTTTTGGTTGACGAAAACACTTTAACTAAGCCTTCACAAAACTCAAAACATAACACATCTTTCTAAGAGCAGTCGTGAAAACACTACACGATACCTTAGTCCTTTTTACTCAAACACCAAATTGTACAAAAGCAAACGAAATTACCAACAAATAATTCATTTAAGTACATCCTAAACCAAATCAACGCTAGTTAGTCTTAAAACGCGTTCTGTTTTAAACTCAGCTGTTGGCGACGTCGAGGGCAATTTGTCAAGCTCTTGGGCCACTTCTGATTTTAATTAAATGTCATTTTAGTCCACGTAATGCGAATTAACTCCTCGCCTATGTTTGCCTATATTTTGGTGGAGTATTCGCCTATTGTTGGCGGAGTAATTATTTTTCGGGATTGATCTGTTGGTGATTTTAATTATGGTGATTGGTGCTCTAGTCGACGTCTTGTTTATAAGTGTTATAAAATTAATGTGTTTATTAATTACTCGAAATGTAGCCGACAAAAGAAAACACTCGAAAATTCAAATCCACATCAATTTTATATCAATGAATGGCTGAGATTAACAAGTTACTAATTCAACAACAGCACCAAGTCTAACTTCGAACATATATATATTTCATAGCGATTTGATCAATTCGAATTCGCTATTTCATCATGACACCCCAAAACACAATTACAACAAGTTCCAACACACCCACAAACCTACTTCATAGATCAAACGGAGCCAAACTTAAGCATTCAAATTAAAAATTCACGAACGGCACGCCCAACAAGATAACTCCTGAAGTCCTGACAGTAAAGTTTTCCAATTAATTCAATGTCAAAATACGTCCAATCGACACGAACGCCAAAATGCGGGAATTCAAAAATTCCATTTCTAACTATGGGATTCCAGTTATGAAATACGATGCTAGATTTTACGACGTATAAAATACAATGAATACTTTTTAAAATTTCAAATCGTTCGGTACGTCGGCGGGGGCGTTCGTTCATTTGCATAACGTTCCCGTTAAATGCGCATTTGTTCTCTATTTGAATCGATTTGTTTTTTTTTTCTCGTTGAAATGAAAAATGTAGCGGATGGAATTTGAAATGTCAGTCGGTTTTGTGTGTGAAAATTCATGTTTAATTATTATTAAAGTCGCATTATTTTAAATTCAGTTTATAAAACGCTTAGTGTTTTCAGTAAAATCGTTGGCAATAACGAATGTAAACTTCATTTCAGCGACAATATTGCAGATAGACTCGTAAAATCGCACGACCATTTTGATAGCTCAAAAAATTCGATTGAAACTTTTATCGCAATTAACTTTTTGCATCCGCTGCAGTGAATTTGAATCTATCTGTGTGTAGGTATACCTTTTAACTAACCCTTTCATCTCTGATTAATCCTGTCGAGTGCAGGCCGAGTGATAGATCATAGACCACGCATGTAAATAGGTTTTGTTATTTTAGCGTGAGTCTATGATTGATAAAGAAGAAGATTACAACATTAACGCGTTTGAAAATTTACTGAAAGATTTCATGTCATTGCCAGGCAGATTCTTTTCTAACTATCATTTTGTGTTAATTCAAAGATTATAATAAATAATAATAATAATAAATCTTTATTCAAAAACTCAGAAGGTAAAATACAATATGAATCTAAAAACTAACTATGTAGGTATAATAATGTATGATGCCTGTACTAGGATAATCCTGTATCACAAGCTGCAGGAGCTCTAACAAAATGCTATATGTAGGGCTGTAGTTATTTTTTTGTTTAATATTTAACATGTGACTAAATTATTTTGATTAACTTAAACTCTAATAACTTAGAACTAAACACATAATTGTTACACGAAAATTTGCATCAGCAGAATTGAAATTAAGCAGAGACTAAAAACGGAGACGAATGCTAGATGTGCCCACATCTAGTTAACTTTAACCGTTCTATCCTTACTACGTTTTCCATTATAAAAGCTTTCCCTCGCATGATGAGATGTCATGATAATCTACTAAGGTCTGGCACGAAAACGAACGGACTAGCGGAAACGCGAACGGATGAACGGAACGGACATGACAAAATTACAAGGGTCCTTTGAAACAGCGAAATTGCGAAAAGGAAACATGGGAAGTTCTTTCTCATGGTATGAATAATATGTGATTATTTATCTTGTGCCCATTGTGTAAGATATAATGAACCTGTTTTTTTTCTATTACGATAATAGAAAACCAATTACCGCAGCGGCACGTTTGATTTCTGATGATGGTGTCATTGATGCTTGCTTGCTTGCTTGCCATCGCAGTTTAGTGGCTGAGCCGCCACAGGACAAAACGACCTATCATGCTTCAAATTAAAATAAATACTTTGAATAATAGCCAAAAGTGAGATAACTTTAACAGAAACCACATAAATTAAAAACAGTTAACCGACGTTTCAGTACTACCTTGTGCTTTAACTTACAGTCACTTACGGGATATCTTTCGTGATTATCCAATATTCTGAGGTCCCGATGTTGTGCTTTAGTGTTTTACCTAGTAAAGACTTATAAGCCGCCTGTTCACGCGACACCGAGTCACGCCGGACGACTTAACTCCATCGAGTGGCCGCTCCGTTGAACGGTATTGTGTGTAACATCGTTGTCGATGAAGTTGACAATAACAGTATTCTAAGGTTATGAATACTTATATTTAGTTAAAAATATGTGTTATATTACGTATAGATAATTATCAACCAGCTCCTGTTTTAAAAGGGCGTAACAGTGTCATCTCAAAACAGAAAATTCTGTGCTAAATCCAAGTCAAATTTTAAAGTACTGTACAACCCAAAGTCAGCCCAAAATTTGGTGACGGGTTTGGCACTGAAGGACTTAGTGTGTAGTATGTAGTGTGTTTGTTAATATGTGTAGTGTGTTTGAGGTTATGTGTGTGTTAATTTATGTAGTGTGTATAAAGGGTGTAAAAAAACCCGTAACAAAGCCGAAAAGCACTTGTTTTATTTTTGCGATATTTTTTTCTTTCTAGTTATGGAGATATTGGGGGTCAAGGTTCCAACTTTTTTTTTTAAATTCACGTTTTTAATGTATGAACTTTACTTTAAACACCTCCACCTCCCCCGTACTATTCAATCCATCCATCAGCACGATGTTTTGAGGGTGTTACATTAAGTCCTACCGTAAAACGTTATTTTTCGCCCCAAAAAAAAGTCGTTTCTCAGCAATAATTTGTACGTAAAGTTACTTAGTTTGATGTACAGAATGCTTGGTTGACGGCTTCGTGAAGTGTCTGTTTACACCCTGTATGTACAGGGTGTCAACGGACCCTTTACGGCACCGATACTACAAATGTAGTATAAGTTTATGTGCTTGTTAAGTATTTAAAAAAGAAACTTCTAAATCAAACCATACTAGATTTCAAATCCCAACTATATAATTCCTACAAAGTTATTCTAAAAACGTATGCGGATAACCTTCTAGTTAAATTCAAAGTTCTAGTCTAACGGGTCAGGTTTGAATCTTTGAAGCGACTACACACTGGGAATTGGTGGAGTATTACATAGTAAATTGGGTATACCATCCACTGGGGCCTGGAGTTTATAGCAGGCTAACGTTCGGTGAATCTGAGTTATAGATACGTCTTCTTGTAGGTAATGGAAAAATTAATTTTGTTTGACAACTTCTGTCTATTTTGATTACCCACCTAATTTGAGGAGCTCGTGGCTAAATAATAACAGCCACTAGGGTTGATCCTCAGGTTAAGTCGCGCTTGCCTAGGTTGGTCGTGGATGGGTGAACACCCATTACTTGCCGAGTTTTCTCTGTGTTTTGAAACACACGTTAAGTCGTTGGTCTCGGGTGTCATTTTCAGGTCTTTGAAAGTCGCTACAGGTAGTCGGTGGTTAGAAAGTCTGACAGCCAGTCTTACTAAGGAGTATCGTATTACCCAGTACTAACTGGGTTGTGGAGGTCAGATAGGCAGTCGCTCCGTATAAAATACTGGTACTCAGCTGCATCTATTCAGACTGGAAATAATTGGGAAAAGGCTAGGCAGACGATGATTACCTACATAATTTGAACGCAGTTTAACTCTAGACCTATGTTAAGAACATCATATTTGATTTAATTGGCGGAATTTCTAAAGTTATTAATAATTGTTTTAAACGAAAGAAAAGAGCTGTGCTGGTAGCTAGAGCTACATACTGGTCTAACACAATTTGAGTCTCATCGACACGTAAAAAAGAAGAACTGGGAAAACATTATTTTTAAATAGAAAGACGATATTGCTATTAATTTTATAACCATTAATATCATTTTTCTGCATTCGTCATATATTTCACAAGGTTATTACGTTTTTTCTTCTATTCACGCCTCACAATAATTATCCGTTATGTATTTATTTGTCCACCTTCAAATCATTTTTCGAAGTTACCAAAGCATCGTCTAACAAAAATTACGCGTCGTATATTGAGAACCACCTCCTTTTTTCTTCGGTAAAAGAACCTAAAGCCAGCAAAAACTGACGTCATAATTAATGACATTTATATAAAGCATAATATCTCAATGTTACGTCACGGTGAACGCGTGACGTCATGAGTTATGGGGTGCCCGCTAATTAAAGTTTTCCTAATTAATCAGGCGAGAGGAGTTGGCGCGAATATTTCTTGTTTTACATTAGCTATGAATCCTGTGTTTCTAGGGGACTTTTTTAGCGGGTTAAAAACAATAATTATGTTTTTTTTTCTGGTGGTGATTTTAATGATTAGAAATAATAGGATATGATATAATAATAAGAAATAATGAGATGATGAGAAATAGTCCTTTTACGATTAAATGAACAATAATACATTTGAATATATTTATATTTGTAATTACGTTCTCGAAAACGAACATAGCTCGGTTGCCCAGAAACTAAAACATAATAGAATAGTTTTCATATTGTTCACGTGTTTTGCGTTTGGTTAGTGTTTGTAAAATTTTAAGTAATGCTTTTACACGCAGCTTCGCCCCCGCGTTGAGTTCGGTAACTGTAAAACTCTTTACACTTTTTACACACTACCGGAGTAAAAAGTGCCTTTGTAATATACTATATCTTAACCCAGGTCATGTTCTCTCCATGTACCAAATTTTATCAAAATTGTATGTCTAAACTAACATTATAAAGACGAAAGATTTGATTTTTTGTTTGTTTGTTACGATTTTACTCAAGAACTAATGAACCGATTTTAAAAATTCTTTCACCATTAGAAAGCTACATCTTTATTAAGTAACTTAAGATATAAATTATATTGATATCATGCAAATTAGCCGAGCTATCACAGTTTTCGCGGACGAAGTCGCGGACGAAGAGCTAGTTTTATAATATTTGCATGGACATGAACGTATTATGAACTAAATTAAGTGAATATAATTTTATCATCGCACAACTACAATTGAATTTTGTAACTAAAGTTAATTTCTGTTATTTTGAGTGAATAAACGCTAGTCTAGACGGACCTAATTCCATTCCACTAATGCATTTAAACTTGGCTGTACGAACACCGCTTACAAAACACAGCATAAACCACATCTACACAAATATTTTATAGAGGTAAAGTTTGTGTGTTTGTATGTAGGGGTAATCTTTGGAACTACTGATCTTATGTGTTCTGTATGGTGTCGGACGTAAAGAATAGCACCATCTCATATCTTCCCGTGGGCGTCGTAAGAGGCGACTAAGGGACTTACCAGAGAATGGGCAGCAGCCTTCTCTGTGCTTTTGTAACAACCGTACTTCGATCGCCAACCCGCCTGGCAAGCGTGGCGATTATGGCAAAAACCTCCCTTTGGAGGAGGCCTATGTCTAGCAGTGGACGTCTTTCGGCTGAAATGATGATGATGATGATGACTGATCTTATTCTGAAAATTCTTTCACTAATGAGAAGCTACAAAATCCCTGAGTGTCAAAGATTATATTTAATTTCTGGCCATAATGCAAGCGAAGTCGGGGCAAAACCTGGTCCACAATAAACAGCGCAGCTAAGTCAAATAAACGTTAACTTTGAAATTTAAACTAGAATAACAGCGTATAAAATAAAACGTAAAACAAACCAAGTTAACATAACTGCAGTAAATCAAATGTAATTTTTAGACAGAAAATATAAAGTGTTGAACTACAGCAAAGTTACCTATATAAACGTCAGATAGACCATTTCATTGCAACGTATCCTCATGAAGTATGGCATAGTTTTATTAAAAACTATTTTGATTTATTCTGTCTGTAGCGGCCAGTATATGAAATATTAGTTCCAATATTATTTCGGCGATTTATAAGAGTTGAGAGGATATTTTAGTGAGGGAATATTGTTGTGAGACGTTATTAAATAGGTACTAGGCTATCATAAATTGTAAGAAGGTTTATTTACTATAGTATAACTGTACTTGGATACAGTTTTTTTGGAGCTGCTTTGTGTCCATTTACAATCCATTGAAATAATATCTTTGCTGTAAATATTGTAACAGTTAGAAACTTAGCTTTTTATTAAGTGTTAAAATGTAAACAGTGTTGCCCCATTCTTAACTAAATATTGGAATATTTTTTAGCAAAAAAAAAAAGAAAACGTTGTGAAAGCACGAACGTCGTGTTATTAAAGAAATGGTCTTAATTAATCAAAGGGGCGATTTGTCAAATACCCGGGATGTATAAACATTGCTGGCAGCCGCTACATTTTAACGTTCTTTCGGGAAAATTCGATGATAAAAGTTCATTTTTATTGTTTCCTCGTCACCAATATTTTGACTACGATATTTGTTTTTTTTTTTAAACACTGTGAGCGAAGTGTTATTTATTTTTTCATTTCAGCGCAGCAACGTTTACGCTTGTTATTGTGTAAAAGGCAAACCTGCAGAAAATAAACAAGGAAGAGTTTTATTTTTTAACTAAGCTATGTGAAAAAAGTGAGGCTTTTGTAATCATCAAATAAAACGCCGTATTTATTTATTTATTTACTTATTTATTTAGTACGGTCGAATAAGCTATTTGGTTTACATTTTACAATGGAATTTGTGGGTTAAACTGTATACCAAATAGCTTGTTCGACCGTACATGGAGGACTTCCAGCTAATAATAACAGAAAAAAAAAACAAAAGGAAATCATGGTCACCAGAAAGCCAATTACAAGTCCTCACGTGTAGACTTATAATAGAAATCTATGGTGTAAGCACAAGACAAGAACACAAAACACACAGCTTTAATATAAGTGAGAAGTTATATGAAAACTAGTTTGCAATTTATATAGCTGAAATAGTTGAGAAAATAAAACCAAAACTAAAACAAACAATGTAGCCTACTTGAAAAATTTGAGGCTTAAGCACCTTCTGGCCGAAATTGGAAATAACTAGATACTTCGAATCTTGTTACCAATACATAGGTAATATTAAATTTTTATTTACCTACTTGGGTACAGGCTTACTCTGCTAAATATGCTATCTTCAGCATTTTCTTTGGTAATGAAGTACTCATGTAAATACTAATAGCTCTCTAAAAGCATATTACTCCTCCATCAAACTTAATTATGATTAACGCCATCTCAACTCAAACGGTGACATTTCTTATTTAAATAATCATGAAATACAGGGCCGCACTAAGAAAACTCATTTAAAACTCGCTCCGAACTCACGTCACGCGTCAATTATTCAATCGGAATGTTTGACAGAGCTGTTTATTAATTCAACACATCGCTAGCACATTCTACAGTGGAGGAGCGAAACTTTTTCAATTAACACTCTTAGGTCGATAGCATTAAAATTCCAACATAATTCCGAGCAAAACTTACGTGTTATGTGAAACCGTCGATGAAACGCGAGTTAATTATATGTACAGAACTAATTATAAAGGTATGCGGTTTGATTAAAACCAGAAAGTTCGGGTGCTATTGATGAGGGGGCTTTTAAAACGGTTTATAAAGTAAGGACGCGATACCTACTCATCAGCATCTAAATTGCGTATCTATTATCGTTCTAATGGCAACAGCTTTAGCATTGATTGTTCAATAATTCATAGTGTTGTGTTAATTTTGAAAAAATATGGTTTATTAACACTAAACTCGTGTCCCATTTAATTTTCACTTGAGTAACGAAATCTACCGGAAGACGTTGCGTTGGAAGGCCTCCCACTAGGTGGACCGATGACCTGGTGAAAGTTGCGGGGATCCGCTGGATGCAAGTCGCACGGGACCGTTCAATGTGGCGACACTTGGGAGAGGCCTATCCAGTCCAGCATTGGATGTCTTTCGGCTGAAATGATGATGATGAACGAAATCTAACAACAAGTGACGACGAACGACCATTTTGCTTGTGCTTTATTGTACAGTTTATTGCTTTGTCGAGAAAAGGTGATTTTACTATTTTTGATTAAGTTGCTTTATAGTGTAATGATTACAATTTTAAAAACAAAAAAAAAAAACAAAAAACAAAAATCAATCAATCAATCAACAAAAGCAACAACAATCAACAACAACAATCAACAACAACAATCAACATCATCATCAATTTTTTTTATTACTTTAGCAATAAATACCAGTTTTAGAAATTCCATTTGAAACTATAGTCCAAATCATTTCATTTATTACCGAAGTAACATTAGTAGCCCTTCGATCGACCTCTTAACTATTACATATATACTCTTCAGAAAACTTAAGAGAATTTTATTAACTTCACAGAGAAAGAGAAATAAACATGAATTCGTTAACATAGCACATATCGTAGCAAAAGTTTCCCCTTGACTTGGAATTACATAAAGCGCGAAATGCAGGACCGTAATCGAATTATTATTTTGTGTTGGAATCTAATTTGTAGCGGTAGTATGAATGATTGCACGCTGTAATGTGATTGTTGGATGTAGTATTTTAGTTGTTGATATTTTGGATAGTGTCTGTGTTGCTGTTACAGTGAGAAAAGTCTAATATTTTGCAGTTTTTGAGAGGCTTTTAAACTACATCTTTCTGAGTTTCATCATTTCACTCATTTAATACTTTGAGTAGTTTGAGTGTATGCTCCTATGAAAACCTGAAACTAAAAATGACTGAAATATCGTGTCGTGTCGTGGATTGTTCTAGGTTTTTTTTTATGTTGAAACTGAAATTTTAGTTGATTGTCTATTAGGGACTTTGTAGTCAATAAATAAACGCGTAATTAAATATTCAATAGGACCAATATCAAAACAAGTTAAGATAAACCAGAAGTACGACTTAATTTTTACTGAATTCCTAGGCTCACACATAGTATTTCTTTTTGAAATTAAAATAAAATTGAATTCTCTGGTATTAAATAAAAAAAAAACAATTTGCAATCGCTGTTCAAATTTCAATTTCGGAACGTGGTGCGGCTGCTTGTGGCGTGTACAAACACACACAGATACAAATGTACACACACAGACACAACATACATTCCAATGAACTGGTCATTCGAATGTATGTTGTGTCTGTGTGTACACTTCAAACGCTCGTCTTTGACTGGTCGACCCGTTACACATAATTACGCTGCTCTAGCTTCTAGGCTTGATGAAATACAGCAAATACGGGTCTATTAATCATCCTAGGTTCTCGTTACATTTGCGAGTAAACAGTGTCTGGTAGTCTAATGCTTTCCCGAACTAGGATCGACAGTTTGCGCTACGTTCCGGAGTCCGGTTTCTCTTTACACGTACAGGATCGGATATTGATTAATTGGTTTGTTTTAGGGTTGGTTCTCGTGTTGCAGTTTTGTCTGAACTAAGAGTGTTTGTGAAAAATACACAATTAATGGAGATTAATATAGTATATCTATATCACTTTTTATTCGTTTTTCGTGTCTGTCTTTATGACCGTCAAACGTTTATGGCGATTTTATGGATAATAAAAAAAAAGAAATCTTTAAATAATAAAGAAATCTCAATATTTTTGTGGCGGTCGTCGCTACACCGGCATTTAACTTTTATTTATCTTATAATTAACTTTAAAATCAAAAATGTAAACACTTCACAATACAAGTAGTACATGTTATTTTCCCGTTACACAGAGTTGTCAAATTCGAACAAATGTCAAATCATAGACATCAAACAGAAAACACGAGTATTGTCTTTGGGTTTAATTAAACTAACATTTATTAATAGAAATATACACATTTATTTAGTTGCTATATTTATATCACACATAATGTCTATTTACAAATTTAGCAGTACCAATAAATATTTACACTGTACAAAATATAAGCATACATTGTAATGTACTGGTGTATACCTTTCCGAACGCAACTTCGGGCGCGTTCGGCTAAGCTCGGCCTCCGTCGGAGCATATGACTGTCCAAAAATCAATTAGGCATGGTCATGGAGTTCAGTACTCGTTTTGGCCTCCCGACTTGTGCACGCTACATCTTCAACCAAAATCTAGACTTGTTTCGTAGACCTAGATATCGCTAAACGCCTCAATATCATCTCTGCGGCCTAGTGTCTGTATTGAGTAAATTGTTCTCTGTCGTCTCCGATTATTTGTAGCGTTAAGCCTACTGTAAGTGTCGAGAAGTTTATAATATAGAAATTATATTCCGGACCGCCGTTTCATTCGTCGTTCCCTCCATACACTTCATTTTGATTAGTACTCGTAGTCCGCGTGAAACAGTATTATGTTACAATTTTTTTTTTATAAAAGTTTAATTATGTACGTACGGTCCACCAAGTTATTTGGTTTACATTTTAACATGCAAATTACATTGTAAAATGTAAACCAAATAGCTTGGTCGACCGTACGTAAAACCCATACAACTTTGATAAGTACCTAGATCTCGAACCTTTCAAGATCATTTCTATATATCATAAGGGACATATCCAATTCATAATACAACCATTATGGTATGATACGTAGCATCAAAGATTGGAACGGTGAACCTAATTAATTCTCTCCCAAGAATATAATTAATACAGATTTTTTTTTTGGATGGGAAATCATCAAATGTCTCCTCCCGCCCTGAGCGGAGCAGGAGGGAGTGTCAAACTTTTACTGACTAAAACCCATTCATGTTCCTTCATCGCCCTTTGTGTTCTGGGGCCACGGTATCTCTTTCGAACAGTCCCGCAGCCCCCGCGCGCGCCATTTGTACAGGCGCGTGAGGACTATCGCCTGCAGATCCCATGGCGGCAATCCGGCAAGGAGGCTCGCCGCCTCGCGGGAGATCGTGCGGTACCCACGGGCCAGCCTTGCGGCTACCACCTTTTGGGGCGCGTTCAGGTAGTGGGCGGCTTGCCGCCTCTAGGAACGCGCCCACACCGGGGCCCCGTAAAGGGCCATGGACCGCAAGTCTCCCACGTAGAGCCTCCGGAAGGAGGCGTTTGGCCCCCCCTATGTTGGGCAGGAGCCGCCTGAAGGCAGCCCCGGTCCGTTCCAGTTTGGGGGCCGAACGTCGGAAATGTTCCACGAAGTCCATCGGCTATCGAGGACAAGTCCCAGGTACTTCAACGTCAACTCGACGCCGATGGATACCCCTCCTACCGTTAGTGAGGATCCCCGGCGGTGGCGCATTCCGAGGCCCATGACAGCACATGGCCTCGGACTTGTAATGCCACCTCGAGACCCTGTTGCCGGATCCTCTCAACGACAAGTAATATAAACCCTTATGTTACGAATAATGGTAGTCGTGAGTTTATCCGTCATCGAGCGAGGTCCAGAGATAATGTTACCGGGTTGTAGCTTCCCATTAGAGAATAATATTCGGAATCGGATCTGTAGTTTCGAAGATTACCTCTTATATCCAAACTTCCAAATATTCAAACTTGACCTCTATATTATTATTAGATAGGTAAACGACTAAAACAGACAATTAATCATTTCAATTAGTAACTTCTAACTTATTTTATGACTTATAAATTATATAGTCAAATCTTAATCAATTAAGAACATTGTACCTATTAGTAACTAATCTTATAAAGTAGTAGTCGTAATGTATCTTATTAGAAAGATCCCTGACTAAGACAAAGTACCAGCCAATAGAGACAATCGCACGAATGTAACTAATAGTCAACTAAAAGGGATTTACGCAGCGGAGTTATCTTCGACTATCGGGCTAAACATTGATCAAGTTTCAAATTACACACAATCCTAGGAATTGTCGGAGTACGGCGTAAGTGAAAAGAGGATGTTAACATTAAAAAGACGAGATTTTTAATTGAAATCGACATTGTAGCTTGAAAGTAAATAGAACGAGTAAACAAGCAGAAAGTAAAAATATTGGTAAAGTAAATAATATTGGTAAAAGAATTGAATTAGTAAACAACATTTATGAAAACAAATAAAATGCTACAAAGATGACTAATTCAAAATGAAAATTTGACAACGCAGGAGTCAAAAAAATTGGCAAGGTCTAGAAGTTAAATAGAGCATAAATGTCACTGCTTATCATCTACAAGTTCTAAAAGTTGTACGCCGTATAGTTCTACGATACAAGCGATATGTCAACAGGCCAACTTACTATTGGACTAAAGCCAATTGTCACAAAAATGTTTTTGGACGCCGTACATTTTTGTTCAAAACAACTTCAAGTGCTCTGTTTTATGTCTAAACAAACGTCTTTCTGGGTGCATGTGTAATCCACCTTTATTGTTCTGTTCTATCAGTTTTTTACTGTTTTTAGGGTTCCGTTGTTAAATGGCAAAAACGGAACTCATAAAGATTCGTCCTGTCCGTCTGTCTGTCTATCTATCTGACTGGCGCGTCCGCATGTCACAGCCATTTTATTCCGAGAGTGTTAGCACCACACAGTTGCAATTTGGAGAGCCGGTGTATTCTTTAAACCGCTACATAAAAGTGACGTGAAATTACGAATAAAAAAAAATTGGGGTGGCCTTTCACACATGTAACTAAAGGTTGAAAAAGAAACGTAATATGTGCGTGGTGTCTGTGGACAACTTTAAAAAAATTATAGCGAGGTTAAGAGGAGGAAAATTCTGATAAAACGGGTTTGTGGAACGAAAAAAATCTCCTAACGAAAATTATTGGTTTGAATAAGATTTTATATTTAGCTTTTGAGATATGGGACATTTTCGTCTTCTTCTTACGTGAAACTACAGTATTAACATTTTTTTTTTATTAACATAGTATGAAAATACAAATTTAGTTTTGATGTTGAGTCTAAATTGACCTATGAGTAAGAGTAATAATATTGTTTGCTGCTAAGGAACCCTTTGTATGAGAGTCTGGCTCGCACTTTGCTAGTTTTTATAATCTAATTAACTTTGACCAGAACTCTGTCACCAACGGCGTTAGTGGTGGCTTCGGACAGGTCCATCAGAGTGCAAGTGGAATTACACATAGAGCAGGACAGGAGGGCAATATCCTACTTGAAACCAAGAACAACATTCAAAATAGCTATATTCTAAACTGTATCAAATACTGTGACACTAGACTTACCAACGGGTGTATGTGTAATCCACCTTTATATTGCTCTGTTATATTGTTTTTGTACCGTCCCTCTTAAATATTATTTTCCTTGTAACTAAAATATCAATAAAAATCAAAACTAACAACAACATTCAAAACACCTCTATTCCAAACTGTATCAAATTTTCTAACACTGAACTTGCCAACCGTGAAAGCATCGCTCACTGCTTTTCACTTTCAGTTCCAGATAAGGAAATGCTGATTTTCCGCCCTGTATATCTGTTACGACTCAGTACCATCGGCGTTTGTACCGCTACATAGTGAAGGCAGGGAGTGGATTCCCAAATATGAGTCTTTGTTCTAGAATGGATTCCAATTCTAGAATGGTTTGAAATTTAGAATAGATTCCAGAACGCTTCGGCGTTCGCGAATTTCGTTTGAATGTTGGTTATGTTAATCTTTTGGAATGAAGTTTGTAAATTGGGGTCGGGTTAGAGAGAATTGAGGTTTTAGTCTTTGTGCAAGCTTATTCTGATTCCTGGAGTTGGATTAATTAGTAGTTTTAGATTTTCTAGGCCAATGTTTACGAATCCACGTGCTGGGCAATGCTGCCTTCTGAAGACGTTTTATTTAAACTGGATGCTTTAAGATTAATTATTGTTATGAAGATTCAGGTCATAGTTGTTCCACTGTTACACGAAATTCTAGTATAGGTATATCGATTTCAAGGGCAATGGTAGCTTTTACCAGAACGTTGTATTTGTGAAACATTGCCACTGTCCCTGATTTTTCCAGCTCTAAATAAATATTGTCAAAACTGTATTGAAAAAACTAATCTCAAATCAAAGTCTATGGCTCTATACCTTCTACAATTTTATATTTTTTATCAAAATCAAAATCAAAATCAAAGCATTTATTTCAAGTAAGCCAGTTACAGGCACTTTTGAATTGTCGAAACAAAGATGAAAATTAAATGTAGCTACAGTCCCAGTCACAAGACATAAAAACTGTGAAAGTACTGTAGTTGCCCATTCCCTAGCGTAGATCTCTATGGAGAAGAACGGGCAAGAAACTCCATGGACACTCTTTTAAATCAGAATATTGTTACAAAATCTTGGTTACATCATTCATGTTGAGATGGTATATTATGTGAGTTATGAGTTATCTACCTACAAAAAAAAATAGACTAAGTGCGTTCAAGTATCAAAACATACTGGCCATACTGCACGCTCTCGCCCGCTGTATTGAATAAAATTCATAATTACTACGTCCGTACTACAACCGTAAAATAGGCCATGACCTAAGTGCTATTGTGTGTTGAAAACACGTATTTCCTCGCAATACGACAGACACGTAATATCCCGGTAACTATGTACACAATATTATTACTATAGTGCATTTTCAACGTAAAAATTCACCGAATTTGTATGAATATTCTTGGAATTCAAACTACAGTTTCGTTTCGTATGTGACGTCATAATAATTACTAGTGCTGTTCTACGATCAGACACGAAAGTCGATAAACGTCATCCTTTTCTTTTATCATCAAAATTGACTTAGATTTTATCTGTTTTCAGAATTTTAGGTGATTGATATAATTTTTTTTTAAATTTTGCATCTGTGTTGATTTTTCGTTTGGTAATATAATATTATGAATTACTTGATTATTCAAACAAACAAAAGTATTTGGGTAGTAGATAAACTATCTGGTGACCACGACACAAGCCTCGTTGCTTAGTGTGGCACTAGATGGCGCGGTGTGTTCATGACCAGCGATATTTATTTATTTTATTTTATTTTTTATTCCCGCTTGGAGGGCGAGTATTGTCCCATAGAAACTTTACATCGGGCTGAAAACTATCCTTTGTCCTAATCAAGGTCGGGTCCTTACTTATACTTGTGTGAATTTTCATCCGAATTCGTTTAGCCGTTAAGGAGTAAAAATGTAACAGAGAGTCAGTCTCACTTTCGCATTATTTTATAAACTGTTATTAGTATGGATAAAAGTCCACTGCCATTCTACAGTATTCGTGTTCTTTTATTTCAGTTTGTAATAGTATCTGCATAATTGGATCGATGATGTTGTGTCTACGGTCTGGCACAATGCAAACATTGGTAGTTGGTTGTATTCGGTTTTACAGGAATAACGACTTTATTAATAAAAGAGTTAAGGTGCAGGTTGCATTGGTCAAAAGGTAAGTAATACTTGACGTCAAAAGTGGCGCAATAGTGTTTAAAATTTAATGCTACGTATTTTTAGAGACTGAGTTGTAAATAATAGAGTTTCTTTGCGACCGTAGCCCTATCTATAATCTATAAAACTTAAAACAGTGTGGGAAATTCAATGTCAGGATTTTTTTTATTGCTTTCTTTCATCCGTCTGTGAAAAAGAATAAACACATTTTGATAAACCGTACCATTGACTACACACTCAAGCTTTATCAATCAGCATCCCAATTGTGTAACACACTATAAGGACCAATTTCACAACCGTTGTCCGAATAGCCACTACTTACCGAATAAATTAAAAACTGCAACAGAATTTGTACGAAACTATTTGCCAAGTAAGTTACCGGGAACTTATCGCTGGTGGTGAAACAGGCCCTTAAAATCATGATCTGACAGATTTTGAATTCTGAAACCATAATTATGTTTTAAAAATTCTTCTCGAACGTAATTAATATTTTTTAATTTAGGCATAAAGCTCGGACTCGGACCAAAATTGGAGAAGAGCGGAGCAGCGAGATGTGCGGGAATCGACCAATCATATTGGTTGGAATTCGCATCGTGTCTCTCGTCCCTCCTGTGATTGGTTGAATCTTGAAAGTCTCATCATCTTTGAAACCGTTTTTCCACGTGCTTCACGGTGACGGTGGGGAGAGCAAATGAACGAAATTGCTAAGACCATGCGCCAAGTCATTCATGTGAAAGAAACAAGTGAAACACGCGTGATTCGCAATGCTAGTCGCATCACCTGAATTTCTGAACGGGGTGTTATCCATACTCAAGCCTAATCAACTAGCTTTTGCTACGCTTCCGGAATTTAAACAAGCCGCGTATTTTATATACGGATGCTGCAGCTATAGTTTGTTCCATTACTGTAAGGATTGAAGGATTACCTCGCTTTAATCTTCCGCCGGTGATCCGCACCGATGTTATTGTACGTGGAGTTTAAAATTGAGCCTGGTTTAAATTGTTTCTTTTTTTCAGCTCTTTGTATGATGTATCTATAGAGATACGTTTTTTTAAAGTAATTGAGCCCTTATGTAATTTTGGTTCACTGTGATTATTAACTGTAAGGATTAAACAGTTGCCAAAGTTTATTTCCTAAAGTTTCGTTTCTATGTAGTTATGGTAAGATTAGCGAGAAACGTATGGTACAGACGCCAGCACATCAAGCTAACCAAAACTGTAAAATTTTCCCAATCAACCTTGAACCTAATGCTTTAGCGATAAAGTTGGAAATATATTGATGACATTTGACAGATTGTAGTAGCTTGATGCTTGTAGCGTCTGTACATAAGTATATTCTTATTATGGCAGCAAATCCATCAAAATATTTCAGGTAATATCAACCTCAGGACTAATAATAATCGATTATATCCTAACAGGAAAGCCCAATCACACTTTGATCGACTACCGATCCATATAATTATTATCCTCAGGAAAAAATAACAAGAAAAAATACTGAAATTCCGCAATTTCTTACATGAATCAATCAAATCGAGTCATAAATATAAAATAATAAAACTCACAAGATCAGACGCTGAGGAAGACCTAATCAAGATATAAGCAGACTCCCAAATCGAATCTTCCGTCAGATATAAAAACCAGCCGGTCTGACTGAATAAAATAAATCTAGTTCCAAAATCGTTTTCCATGCTACCAGTGTCGTCGTAAAATACTGCTGCCCTGCCGCTGAAATGCGGTGAAATATTCAAATTGCTGGTTCAATTGAAAATCTCTTTTGCAGCCAGCCAATATATTTAAACTAAAGACTCTATTGCTCGACATTAGTATAAATAGACCAAAAAATTCAATAGCAATTTCTTCCAAAATTCGAAATACGAAGACGCCTATCTTTAAAAAGGCGAAACTAATTTCATTCACTCCTGAAACTAACCGTTCGCTTTTAAATTTTGGAATTCTAATTTAAAATTCATCCTTAACTCGTGGCCGTACGTGGCAAAAGCCGAGCAAAGGCGAAACATCCCGAATTGAAATTCTACTCGAACGTGCCGAACGAGAGCTTGTGTTCGAATTTGAAATGTAATTCGTGCAGCGGTATGTGTAACTATTTGCAAACAAAATGTGAAAATGAGTTTCTGGTCAACGTTACAGAATTCGCTTATGGATTTCGCGCCGTCCCACGTCCGTGAGTGTTGACAGGCTGCGATCCGATCCGAGTCGTGTGTTGTAGGTGACAGGTCGATTTGTGATGCTTACCTGTAACAAGAGAAATAGGACGTCAGATCGGTAGGTAGATATCAGATTCCAAAACATGTTATGTCAGATATTGATTTTGCCAAAGCATTGGATTCTGGTATGTATGTTGGATATTAGACATGATAATGAACTTTTCAGTAGGGAAACCAGATTTATATGAAAATTGTTCGAAAGAAGTGTTTCGGCAACAATTTAAAAAATATTTTTTTAATTACGAAAAATGGGGTTAAAAAAATCACTTAAACCTTCGCACGCCAAGCATTTCAGTTGTTTCATAATCGTTTAAACGCCTTTCATGAAAGCAGATGAAATATTTCCAAAAAGGTTAGCCGTTTTACAGCATTATCTGACAAATAACTCACCCGCGACTTAATCTGTAGTCTGACAGAGGTCTTTAAAAATATTTTTAATGGCGGCCATTTTGAAGCTTATTCGCAGGTTCGTTCTAACTGATTTCAGGTCCCTACAAGCCTTTAATCTGACGTGAGTTAGAATATAGACCTTTATCTTTGGCCCATGATTTAGGCCCAAAGGGATGTAGGGAAATGTGGTGGGAATTTAAATTATCTTCACGCACAGTCTCGTGGAAATTGATATGGTTGCGTAAAGATGTATGACACTATATGGGGTCAAAGAAGATGGCTTAATTATTTCTGGAGGTAAGGGTAGATTTTGTTGGGGTGACAGGTAGACGAATATGTTTTCTCTCTTTTCATCACATGCTATCCTTCTTTGGGTAGGCTATTGAACAGGGACTTTGTAGTATTTCTAGTACTTATCTAGTTATTTTAAATTAAAGTTAAAAAAAAAAAAAAGTTTTATTTATTTAGGCTTTATATACCATTTTTGAGAATGACTCTTTCTTGTTTTTCTTAACGTATTGATGGCATAAAAGTTTAAATATGTTTTGCCCAAAAACCAGCTACACGAACTCCGCTCAGTGATGCAGTTAAAAGTAGGTGACTCCTGAACTGGAAACTATATTTTTTCATATATTTGTTTGTTACGAAAATCCTCATCGGCATGTAAAGCATCACAAATGCATACAATCAACGTTAATGTGTGCATTGAACTCCACAACGTTGCACATGAACGCACAACAATGCTCTACCTCCGTAGAGATGCTCTGCCTCTCTAGGTAGAGCACATTATTGACGAATAATTAGTTCAGCTACGATACTAGAGGGTGTAGCTAGTAACTTTATGTTAGGTTACGTGTTCAGTGTTTGCAACTAACAAGTCGGTTGAGAACTATGAATTACTGGGTTGATGAGAATAAGATATTCTAAAGCTGTAAAAATTGTGTCCCCTAACTTTTAAAGTATAAAGCAGAAAATTCTGAAAAAATGTGAGTTTGTAGAACGTACAAAGAACTTTCAACGTAAATTGGTTTGAATAAGAATTCATATTAATTTTCTGAGATATGCGACTTTTTCGTGAAACTGCAACGGTTACTTTGTGTTTAATTAGAATACTATAAAAAACAAATTTAGTTTTGATGTTGAGTGTAAATTGACGTACGAATGATCGTTAAAAATATTGTTATTATATTGGATGAAACAAAGACAGGAAAATGATGAAGATGATAATATTGGATGGCGCTACGGAAACTTTTGTGTGCGAGTTAGACTCGCAGTTGGCCGGTTTTTTTTGACATTTAGAAACATCACGTTATCTACATACGTATCTTTCTAAAAAAAAAAACAAATAAGCTACAGGACATTTCTCTACACCGAAATAAAAGTGAGGAATGGTTGTTACCACGACACTAAAAAAAACAATCAATTCGAGATATTTTCCACGAAATCCCATCGAAATGGCACTCCGATCCGTGTGAAACCCGACAAACAAATCTAAACCTAGCGCCAATGTTTGCACTCCATCCAAATCTAAAAACTTTTATTGTTTTGCGATGTAAAAAAGAAATAAAAAGAACACCAATAGAAAAACGCGATAGATCACAGTGGAATAAATAAAGCATGGAAACAAAAGAAAATAATGAAATAAAATAAGACGGGCTTCGAAATCATAACAGCCACACGGGTCGATCTTCAGGGTCAAACAACGCTTGCCAAGATCAATCCGTGGATGGGTGTTCCATTAATTACATACCCGAACCTCTCCGTGTCTCAGAGAGCACGTTAAACAATTTGAAGCTGTCGTTTTATATTTTTTACAGTCGGTACGAGCAGTGGAAAGCCTGCAGGTTTGACAGCCAGTCTTGGCATCTTGTTATTCAGTAACGGGGTTAGACTGGAAGTCGACCCCTACATAGCAGCTAGGCAGAGAGTTATTTCAACGAATCGTATAAATTCCTGAATAATATTATCCATGCGGCTTTTATAATCTCTCCCTACCATACGGATTAAATTTAAAAGCGCTGCAAATTCATGACCGCAGTGCCGATGTTTACCACAATACATAATAATATTAATCCAATAATTCTTAATACAAACCTTTCGGCAGTGTTAGGTCCTCCGACTTTTTATCAATGTAAAGCCATTTTAATTCCCACTAGCTCTTGCCCGTAGCTTTGCCCGCATTAAGGTAAGAAAAAAATCTACGGGAACATACTACCGGGATGAAAAACATTATCTAGTTCATGGTCTATCTGTATACCAAATTTCATGCAAATCCATTAAGGGGGTGGTATAAGGTTTTCTCCATGTAACTCCTCTTTGATGAGTGAATATAAATGTGCAAAAAAAATATACGTTGCTTATTAGACTCTAAACTTTAATTGGTACAATTGAAATAATTCTAACTTTATTATTACTATATGAAAAAAATATTCCAAGTGAACCATTTTTTCTTTGAAATTTCGTAACTACTCCTAAACGGCATTAAAATTTAGTCTTTTTTTTTCACACAAATATTTGTCACTTTTTTCTTCACAAAGTGTACAATTGGCATTTTGATCTAATTATTTATTAGGCTACAATTAAATAAAACCCACTCATTTCACACTATTCGGCCCTGCAGTACTGACGTAACAACCATTTTGTAGTGCAAGCTGATTAGAACTTTATTCTAACGGCATTTCAAATGAAGTTTGAACCACCACAAATAGAGTTGCTAATTTAGCAAATACCCCAGCCTTAAGGTAAGAAAATATACAGAGGTACTTTGAAATATTTTAGATACAATACATAAAAATTGTTTCTGGGAAATAATTCAAATTCATTTATTGTTTGTCACAGGTGAAATATTTGTTCTTATTATTATTATAAAAGACCGCTGTAACATACTTATAAGGTGTACAATATTTTTAGTCTTGGTATATAACATCTTTAATCATTATTCGTCCTAAGTCAACATCCATAGTCAGTTGTTAATTCGAAGTCAGTTTAAAAAAAATCAGTAAATAGGAACTTTGATATTTTCATACTAATTAAATTGAATTGATTACATTAAAATTAAATAACTCATTGATTTCATAATAATACAATATTCATAGATTTCATTAAAATTAAATTACTTATTGGTTTCTTACAAATTTAATTATTCAGTGGTTTCGTTACAATTTATTAAATAAGTCACTGATGCCATTCAAATGAAATGACTCATTTTAACTATTTTCGTGTTAATATTATCGTACCCTGTACTATTAGTATTTTTAAGCATTTTTATTATTTGGTCTACATTAAGCGGGTCTGTTGGTTTCATAAAAATAGAATTTGAGTTATTGTATGTCAGTGTTTTTAGATCTATATTATTGTCCTTAGGTGTCGGTTTTATATCGTCAGTAAAAAAGTTGTTAAATGACTGAGCTATTTCTGTCGGTTTTGTAACCATTCTATCATTTACTTTTATTTGGTTTATTTCTTCTTTAAGTGTTACTGTCTTGTTATTGTTAATAATTTTCCACATTGCTGTACCTTTGTTGGTCGCTGAATTAATGTAGTAATTGTTTTGTGATTTTTGCGTTTTTTTTTATTATAGTTCGTAGTCTTTTTGTATATTCTTTAAAGTGTATTTTGTCTTTCGGATTTGACGTTAGCCTATACTTCCATAGCAATTGACGTTTTCTTTTTGAGCATAACTTTATTCCCTTGCTTAGCCATTTTGGCTTCTTAGAAATTGGTATTTTAACTCGTATTAAATCGGAAAACACAGATCGTAAAAAATATTGTAAGCTATTTCAGGGTCATTACTTGAGTAACAGTCTGTAAAACTAAGACTCTTAATGCATTTGATAAATGTTTTAATGTTTTCTTCACAATAATCTCGTTTATATTTATACCAGTATTCAATGTTGTAGGTCTTCTTTACTTAACAATTGTGCCGTATGATCTGACAACGAGAGTTCAAGAACAGTTGATTTGGCTCCCTTAATGTTATGTGCTATGTTGTCAATGCATGTCATGCTACTTAACCTAGTTGGTTGATGAATGGTTAATTTTAAATTATAGCTCGCTAATAATTGTTCGAATTGTTGGGATACTTTGTTACTTTTTGAAATGTCTATGTTAAAGTCACCGCACACTATAACTTTTTTGTTAGAGTAACCTATTATATAATATTTATCAATCCTTTGACTTTTTACTAGTGAAAAGCCATCTTACTTTCCATTTAAAGTTAAGAACTAAGCCGGCAATAATCGCAGATAACTTTGTTACTGCCACAGTTCATGATATCCTAGCCTTCGCAACAAGGAAATGAATTCATGCCCTGAGGTTGTCCCGACTTTGTGTTTGACACTTTAATGCAGTCCGTTTTCAGCGTTCTCCATTGCGTGGTTTACAAATAAATTCTAAACTTACGTCATTTATAACCGTTAATGTACGTCGCATCCGTACCCGCATCGTAAGTATTGTGACAGAAGTAAATAAATGCCGTGGTACATCCTCGAAGTTGGCAGTCGATCTTTTGTGTGTAGTTGTCCCCTGAAAGGAGTTTGAACTTTGTTACAAGATCATCAGCATAATATTAGCCCCTGTTGGATAGTGGCGGGACGTAGTGTTACTTTGGTGGCACAAACTTCATTGTTATAGAGGGGGAAACCACGTGTCTTCTACAACGTGTAACGTTAAATGCGCAAAACCTCAGACACCCCAAATGATTTTTAATTCAATTGACCTAATTCTGAGAGAAAAAAAACATTAAAAAATGTAAAGGTTTTATGTGCTGTTTAAGTTTTACTGGCAATTCTGATCATTTCTTGCGTCTGCGACGACGCCACGCTCTGTCGCTAGGAGTCGGTAGGTATATTGGACGACAACCATTTGTGTTTGTTTACCTATTTTGGCGGGTTTACGCACGTGATGGCTTGACCTATTAATAAATAGACAGGGCAACATTTTAATGAAGATTTTTTGAAAAATGTGACCTATATTAAAAAGTTCAATTGATTCTGCTCGTTAGTCTGATCAAACTATTTTCAGGTTTTGCGCTTTTGAAACTTGCTTACAAGCAATTATTGTGCAAATGCAAATGTTTTGTCGAGTCGGTAAAAACTGCACGAGTCGAGGGCGGATCGCAAGTATCAAGATACATACAAAAATGTTATGAATTTACAAGAGGCTGTTGAACAAATAAATGAGAACCACATTCTTCATCCGTAATGTTGATTGACACTATGTAAAATTAATAAAGAAAATTCAAAAAAATTCTTAAAGAAATTATTATATACATTATTAAGAGAAATATTGAAAGACGTCTCTTGACGTGTTGTTTCCGACAGCGATGATAAAATTATAGGCCGCATATTATTTATTTTCTGTTCACTTTGAGAAAAATGTACCAAGGTAGCAGAATATCCAGACAGCACAATCTAACAAAAATATTCTGCGGTTGTAATTTTGACGGCGGTGATGACTATCTCTTTTGATAGGTTACATTAAGCAAGCAACAATGAATTGTTACTCAATGATTGAATTGTTGCAACAATTGATGGGCTACCATGTGAACATGGTGGCCCATCAACAATAGCCAATAACTCTAATTTGACGTTTATTTCCTGTATCTTCAACCAAAAATATCTAATATTAACCTCGGTCAACAGAAACGTACCAATATAGAAACTACTAACGTTATTACATCGTAACAAAAGACCTTGTCGTTATCATGAACCATATTTAGAGATACGTGGTGAATGCGGGCCACTAATATAGCAAAGTCAGTGTACTGTGAACTCCCGTCTGTAGTAAATTAAACAGGAAACTATTCACTTATTTCCCTCGAGAACCATGTGAGGGCACGAACATCGGACGATTTCAATCTAGGGATCATAAGATTATTCAGTTCAATTCTCCTATTTCATACTGAGCTCGCTCGTGTTTGAGTTTTGACCCCTTCGCCTCTATGTGAGCCTGGTACTTTCAGCATTGAGTCTGAATTTTTCATCGGCTTTAATTAAACATTACTGGGTGATTTCTGAGTGTAGAAAGAAATTGATAGGTTGACTTTTTGCAGGTGCTTTTAATAGGACGGACTTTGGGAATTGGAAATTAGGGACTATTAAAGTGACTATAATTTGCGATATCAGTAATTTTCTGTTTTAAGTATATAGTATTTATGGCAGAATTATTACTGTTACTTCTGCAGTGTTTTATGAGAGCATTCTCGTTCTAGATTACTGTGTAGAAGATTCGAGAGTAATCGTAAAATGTTCCACTATTGAACTGTGAAGAAGGTTCAAGAAAGTTGTAGAAACTCTCTCGAACCTATTAATAGCCGTCGAGGTTTGCGAGAGCATTAAGTCTGATTTAGGGGATACAACGAATCAAACAGAAGGGAACAGCAAGTGCGATATCTAAGTAAATAGTGATCAGCGGTGAATTTGTGATTGAGTTACGAGTGTTTTGTGTTAAATAAAATTATTCGGTGTTTAATTTTGTCCCTTATACCCAGCTCGTAACAATACTTTTTATGTAGAAGGATTTGAACTTGTGAAATAATCAACTGAATGTCATGTGGGCTATGAGGCTAGACGAGTCGAGTCGAGCACTCATACACTTTGTCTACAAAGTGGCATTATATCAGTGAGAACGCATAATAATTCAATCCTACAGAAAGTATTTGTACAAATACGAGAAGCCCTCGGCTAAATTACACAGTACAGCATGAAAACTTTATAAATCTACATGACAATATACAGTTTACTAAGACTATCAGACAAGGACCGCTTGTTGCGCGTTTACGCCTCATAAAACGTGCAATGCAACGTTGCCTGCACATCCCTCAGACTTGTTAACGTTTGAACGCGTCCAGCCTTGTTTATACTGTCGTAGTAAAACTGTTACAACATCATTTTGTTATTTTAACATGGTTTAAAATCTGTTAAGGGCTGTTGTATGTTTTGCATGATTTTTGACTAAAATTCAACTAGGTAGGTTACTTTAATTTAAAGTAGAAAATCGAGTTCTTGATTCTTAAATTCGCAATTGAAAGATATTTTTGAACTCCCATGTATGTGTTCAAATTTTATGCCGGCTCGGAAGTTAGCAGGAAGTGACGGTCTGCGCAGGTATAACGGTTCAAACTTTATGTCGGCTCGGAACATGAACGTAAATCTGCGCATAACACAATTTTAGATACCAGCAGGGCGCAGAGGACGCATCGTCTTGACTGTATAATGCGCAGACAGTCAATTGCAGCTAACTTCCGAGCCGCCATAAAGTTTCAACAGTACTATAAGATTCCGTAACTGCCATTTTTTACATATTTCGTGGGCAACTTGAAATGGAATTGTAACAAGGACATGAATTAAACTTGACGCACCGTTTAATTCAAATGTTGTGTAACAGACTCTCCAAAAATTTATGTTCAGTTTACGGCAGTTCAAAATTTTGATGGAGCTTTGAAATCTAAATCTATTCCTCTCTGCGACATGAATTCTATTTGTTACAGAGAGTTTTTTAAATGATTGTCCTATGTAATTATAATAAGTGTGTATTTACAAACAAAAAGTATCTATGTAGTATATCAACATCTGGTGTCCACGACACAAGCCTCGTTGCTTAGTATGGCACTAGATGGCGTTGTGTGTAATGTCCAGCGATATTTATTATTATTGTTTATTTTACCTGTGGTAGCAGTTCCTTGTTACTAAAACACGCCAAAAATCACATTTTTGTATCAACACCACACAATTTCACTCCCAATCCACTATAAAGTCCAATCACCGCTCTAATAACGTTAAATTCCTATCCCCTGAAAAAATTAGAAAACTAACGTAATTTACATCCCATTTCTGTCATCAATCTACAATATATCTCCAGTAATAGTACAATGTAATCTGCCGGGCTAGCCGCCATTACGGTAACATGGCACTCTTTTTATTTTACAAAACAGCGCTTTCATCGCTTGCTAAGCGGAGAAAGGAAGCTAGATTTTTTTTCTTGTCGGTGATATGAGTTAGCTGGTTATCAGAATGTGTTGTTTATGTACTTCTTTGAAATTTAGTAATCAAGTTATAAATTACTTATCAAGCTCCTTTGGATTATTTACATAATAATGTAGCCAATAACGTGCCTTTTGAGTATTCAATATTGAACATTTATTTCTTTGACGACCCGAATGGCGCAGCGGTAGCGAGGCTGCCATACCTTCTTAGGGTCCCGGGTTCGAATCCCGGTAGAAGCAAATGTTTGTGTGATGAGCATGGATATTTGTTTCCGAGTCATGGATGTTTACAATTATGCATAATAAGTATGTATTTCCAAACAAAAAGTATCTATGTAGTATATTAACTATTTGGTGTCCACGACACAAGCCTCGTTGCTTAGTGTGGCACCAGATGGCGCTGTGTGTATTGTCTAGCGATATTTATTTATTATATTTTTCTAATAGTAAGTTTTAAAGAATAACAGTTACTGTTTTTCTATTCGTATTTCTTGCGTATGTATGTACTACGAGTAGATTTCGTGTTAATAGCACAAATTTACATACATAAACTCACAGTTTTTTGTCTGGGGGTAGGCAGAGACCACACAAAATCATCTGTCGCTATCCACTCATCACACACATTAGACACATAAAGGGTGTAAAACACCTCTTAACGAAGCCGAAAGGCACTTATTCTGCCCGTCATTGCGATATTTTTTTTGTTCTACACCATACCTTCTAGTTAGTATAGTAGTAGTAGGAGATATTGGGGGTCAAAGTTCCAACTTCTTGAAAAGTTTTTTTTTAAATATAATTTTTTAATGTAAGATTTTTATTTTAAACATCTCCACGACACCCGTATTATTAAATTAATCCATCAGCACAATGTTTTGAATGCGTTACATTGAGTTCTACCACAAAACATGATTTTTCACCCCAAAAAAAAGTATTTTCCCAGCAATAATTTTTGCGTAAAGTTACTTAGTTTGATGTACAGAATGCTTGGTTGACGGCTTCGTGATGAGGTCTTTTACACCCTGTATTATCTATGAATTTCGCAAGGCCAAAATATTTCACGCAATCATTCCACTTGTTTGTCGCATATTGCAAAAGCAATAATTGACTTCGCCGTAACAAAAGAAATGGAAAGATTTCGGGCCCGAAATTTAATTAAAAACACATAGGTACCGCGTTCGAGATGTCGCTACGGAATGAGCAATTAAAACTACCAGAGTTTTATCGGAATTTCGAATACTATAGCACTTTGCCAGTGACATTGTCCGCAAAAATCGTTATAACTCGGCTAATATGGATGTTATAAATATAATTTATAGGCTATAGCACCTACGAATATTGTAGCTAGAAGCCAGTGAAATATTTTTTAGAATTGGATCATTAGTTCCGGAGATCCAGTTTCCATTCAAACTTTTACTTCTTTATAATAATTAGTATCGACAACATTTGGTGGATCGCCGATGAAAGTACAATACAAAATCTGTAATATAACTTGATTTCTAATGTAGAATATGTGTAACAAGAGACCTCTTCTCAAAAAGTCCGTATAGAAACGTTATTTTTACAAACCCAAACAAGATCTCCAAATTCTCTCTTCTTCGATCGACTGGGTTGTGGAGATCAGATAGACTGTCGCTCCATTTAGTACTGGTATTCAGCTGCGTCCGGTCAAACTGGAAACCGACCCCAGCATATTAAGGAGAAGGCTAGACACATGATGATGTACAACAAGAGTGTATCCGACAAAACTAATAAAAAAAAAAAATGCTATTCCACAAACGGTGGGGCACTTAATATCGTGTCCTGCGTGTCCTGTAGTTTGTTGATTACAAGAATTGATGGATGCTAATGAAAGCGCCAAACTAGTCGCTCAGTTCTGGGCCAACACAATTTAGATTGCCATCGACACTCAAAGAAGAAGAATTCAAAAAATTACTGAGTCGTTTTAACTAAGAATGGTTTAGGATATAATTATGGTATAGTTAATGCATTATTAAAAACAAAAAATCTTTAATTTGCCACTATTTTTCTTGTACCATTTTCACGACCAGGCTGGTTCCTTTCATTTACTTGGACATTACCAAACAATGTAATCGTTTGGATCGCTGTACCATCTACCATTAAGTTATGGTGCTACGCCATTTTTATTTCACTACACAATAAAGTTGTATGTCATTACATTTTGATGGCGTGCTAAACTGTGGCGCTAGATTTAAAATTTGTTTATCGGGTTTCACACGAGTGAACTGCTAGTAACTTTCTTACTTTGTAGGGTTTATGACTGGGTAAAATATACGGTATGGAAACATTTTGTCACTCTAGCTGATCCAGGGAAGAATAGCATGAGATACACTGTCTGTTAAGATACAGAATAACCTAGTTTAAGAGACAGAGTTTAATCTACTATGCACATATTTCTGACGCATCAAAATATTTAATTCACCTAAGTGTTCTCTACCATTAATTCAAAATTGTATACTTATCTGTATTTTTGGGAAATATACAAATATATTTATTACATATATTTATTATATGATGCTTTTTTTTCTAAAGAAAGAATTTATACCACGATACTATAGACTTCTTTACTGTAGGTTTTGTACAAACATATTATTTAGAGCGATATTGCACCAATAAAACTAAAGGCGATAAGCTCATTTGATCTGAGTGCAAGATATGTGTGATCATGAACTATTTATTATGCAGTGCATGGATGTTCATTGCTATGGAACTTTAATGGGCTGGCTGGCAGTTTTATTTGTGAAATTCGCCCTCATATGGTCAACCAATACCAATCAGCGAGATTAAAAAAGGTAAACACTCATTAGCGATAACGCCATAAACGAACGACAAAGAACTTTTTAATAACATTGTTGTAAACACAATGGTAGTCTATGAAAACAACACAACCCCATTTGACATGAATAAATAATTACAAAATAATACCCCGCTACTCCGGGTCGCTCATCATAAATACACGAACTCCTAAATATGTAAGCATGAACTGTAAATCATTGTCAACGTTCTCTATCTGAGGGAGGGCGAAAGAAAAGCCGTGTTTTTGGCCAAAGAGTTCGCTATTGTCAAAAAGTTGGATTTATGAGTTGGGTCATCTTTTCCTCTTGAGAAGCTGGTAAAAGTTTTGTATTATTAGTGTATTTTTCAACTACTGTCTGCATTGCACATAAATAAATGCATAATGACGGTGAATTCTAAAAGTTGCAATTTAAAATCAACATTTTCAAAGACCACCTCACAGGCAGCGATATGTCGATCGATATGTTATAATTTAGTTTTATTATAAGAGTACGAAGACCAAAGAAACGATGGATGGACTGTGTGAAGCATGATATGGCAAGAAATGAGGTGTCTGATGAAATGACGAGTAAAAGAGAAGTATGGAAGAAGAAGACAGGCTGCGTTGACCTCGTATCAATATCAATTGGGATAAGGGCAAGAGAATTGTGATGATATTTATATTTTATCCAAGAGATTGATTTGACAGCTACTTGAAACGTTACCTTTCAGAATGCTCTGCCTTGACTACGTGTGAAATTAAGTAGTCCAAAAATCTAATGAAGATTTTGGATATCCAAAAAATAAGACGCATACACAAACAAGTCGATAAGTCTTCAGCTTATCAAATTGTTCACGAAATAAAAACACATCAACTTTACAAGCCAGGTTATACATTTAAATTGGCTGCAGCAGACATTTTAAAGTCAAGATCAAAAATTAAATGCCGAAGCAAACTTGTAAAGCTGAGCAAGCGGAGTTGTGGCAAAGAATGAATATTTTATTACTATGTCGTATCTTCTTGAAATATGAGATAAATTTGCTGAAAGGGTTGCATGCAGTCTTGTTTGAGAGGTTGCGTCGTCTGAGCACGTTTTTAAGGAATAGTAGTGGTAGTTTTGGTACTTTTTTTTTCTTAAAACTGAATAAAGGAATTTATTGTAAGAGGCGGTGGAGTAAAATAATGTGAGTTTCTACGATATGCCGGTTTCCTCACTATGTTTTCCACTCGAAAACAATTTGTACTAGACACGCGTGGTTTATAGGTACTTAGTTCACTTTCTTACAGAGAGGAGGCCGGTATCCCAGCAGTGGGAACGTTACTGGCATTTTATTCATAGTGAAGAGATTGTGCTGTGTTTGTGTGTGTGATCATGGTACCATGGAGCCTCAGTGACTACCTACTGTACAGTCGTTCCATGTAAAATACTGGTATTCAGCTGCAGCCGGTTAGACTGGAAGCCGACCCCAACATAGTTGGGAAAAGGCTAGGCAGAAGATGAGTGAAGGGACTTGTATTATTAGTATTACTTTAGTTTACATAGCTAAACCCTTCCCATCAATACTTCTTCAGTCTGTCTACTGACATCAGGTCCTTTAGGCAAACCTAAATTTAAATGCGGATTGCGAAAAATGTCTACAATTGTTTGTTACTCATAATCAGATACGACACTCCATTAATGATCCAAAGATCATATCATTCAGGAAAACACAGTTTTTCACGATATTGTGTCATTTTCCTCAATTAATCTACGGAACTTATACAAGACGAAAGTTGATGATATATCTTTCTTTTTTCCGCTTTGGGTCAATGCACGTAAAGCAAGGAAAATGTTATGCCGAAAACATTACTTTTCGTTCGTTTTGCTTCATAATATCATTAAGTTAACACAATTAAGTACCTATCTTATTTACGGTTATATGTTATAGTCAAATAGCCGTAGAACAGTATTAATGACTAGTTCCAGTTGTATTATAGTACGTATCGAACAACCAAGTTCTTTCTGTAGATATCTTAAATTCTATTTATTATCTAGTGTATATGCAAGCGAATATGTTAGTTTCCACCATCAATAAATTGCAAGCCTGTTTAGTCCCTTTTTTTTTGTAAATCAATGAATGTTGACAAAGATAAAACGCATCAAAATTCGAGAGTGGGGGGCTCGTGACGACAGAATGCACTAAAAAATTATACCACGGCGCGGCGTGACGTATTGAAAATTTTAGAAGCGTCGTATCTTCGTCAATTTTGGTTTACGTAACAAAAGAAACAAAAAAACGGGTAAAATATTTTTTGATAATCTAACTGACGGACTAATTAGATTTTTACAGTTAACAAGCTTATTGGCCAGCATGCAGTTGCTTAACGTAAATTGCCAAATGATCATTTGCTTAGCAGAACGTTTTTTGCAGCTGTTCGACAACAGTAGAAGTCTATGACCGACGGAAATATTCGAATTCAACCTTTTGAATTCACATTTTCGAAATAGAACACCGTCCATCTTTCATCAAAAACTACGGCAACCCAGACACACAAAAAAGGTAACAGAAAACATTCAAATCAATTCCCCAGTACTTTTATAAGACAAACACCAGTTAAAAGTAAACAAAGAAATCGTTACCGAGATAGGAATAAAAATCAATCAAAAACTGTCCAAGCGAATGTGGGGACGTGCCGCGGGCAGATCGCAGCGATTTGAAACCTCTGTGCAAATTGAAACTGACTGGACTGGACAGGACGATCGTTTGAATGCATGAATCTATCAGACATTTCTTTTGAATAAAACCTTTGCTTGAAGGGAATGACAAAGGAGAAATCAAGAAGAAATAGAGTGCTTTTGATTGTTCTATTTTCTATATTTGGATTTGACTTTCATAATACTTCCTACTAAAACTGCCTCGTTCTGTATGGTGTTGAGTTCTGTATGGTGTCGGACGTAAAGAATAGCACCATCCCATATCTTCCCGTGGGTGTCGTAAGAGGCGACTAAGGGACTTACCAGAGAATGGGCAGCAGCGTTCTCTGTGCTTTTTTGTAACAACCGCACTGCGATCGCCAACCCGCCTACCAAGCGTGGCGATTATGGCAAAACCCCCCTTTGGGGGAGGCCCATGTCCAGCAGTGGACGTCTTTCGGCTGAGATGATGAAAACTGCCTCGTTGGTCTTTCGGTCACAAACGCGACTACCAAGCATGAGGCACTGGGTTCGTTATTGGGTTTTTCCATCAGAAATTTCTCAGTAACAGCCACGGAGTCTGGATTTGTGCGGTTGATGGCAATAGGCTCGCCCCCTATTGCATGGGACTTTAAGATAACTGGCGAAATGTGGGTGTACTATTAGGTACACCTCTGCTTAACCCTTCGGGGATTACAGTCGTGATGTTATGTTAAGGAAAATGAAATGATTGAAAAATAATAAATTATAGCGAGACGGTTGAAGCGAAAAGAAACTTTTTGCGGAGTCCCCAATAAAAAAAAAAAGGAAAATAAAAGGAAAGGATGAAGATAATTATTTCCTATTCAAATGTAGTCTATAAAATAAAAAGTAAATTAAAGTAATTGTAATCTAGTCATATATAGCTCTTGGTATAGCATCACTCTAATTTGCTGCCAGTTAAGATCGCAATAGCGGCGACCCACCTACATTTATTAAAGTTCTTAACTTTGAAATCCAAAAATAAGATTGTTGAAGTCCATCCGTTATCGTCATCTATCGTGATCTTCAACATTTTTAACCGACTTCCAAAAAGAGAAGGTTATCAATTTCTCTTTTTGTTTTTTTGTATTTTTATTCAGCCTTTCTTTCGTCAACTGTGAACCGATTTCGATGATTCTTTTTTCGTTCGGAAGAAAATTACTTCGCGGTGGTCCCGTTTAAATTTGGTGAAGATCTGATGGTGATCTTCGGAGGTATGCAATGGAACTCTTCAATTATAGACAGCAAATCGGTCGTGATTGCTGCAATCGCTTGGATGTTTGTTGTTTTCACAAAATCATAACATAACATCACGCCTGTATGCTCTGAGGGGGTATGCAGATGTGTACAGTACACCCACATTTCGACAGATCGGCCTGTTAGGTTCTATTTTATTGGGGATAAGCATGACATGTATTGTTAACAATATGAAATAAATGACTTCCTCGTTTGTCTAGTGGTGGCGACTACTCAACATGAGGTCCTGGGTTCGATTCCCAGGTCGGGCAAAGTGTTATTGGGTTTTTCCATCAGAAATTTCTCAGTAGCAGCCACGGAGTCTGAATTTGCGCCAGCGCTCGCCCCCTTTTACATGGGATTTAAACATAACTGGCGAAATGTGGGTGTAGATATTATTGGGTACACCTCAGATTTACAGGCGTGATGTTATGTTATGTTAAAATAAATGTATAGCTAATATTTATATAGGATATTACAACTAAAAATGGTAAAATAAAAAACTTTTTTGCAAAAAATAAAAACCGACTTCAAAAACACAACAAAGTGAAAAATAACTTTAGCTTCAGAAGTCGGTTACAAATAAAATGAATCAAACACACAGAAGTCACCGACTTCTGAAGCTAAAGTTATTTTTCACTTTGTTGTGTTTTTGAAGTCGGTTTTATTTTTAGCAAAAAAGTTTTTTTTTCTAATGAAAACGATACATGGTTCAATTGTTTTGGTTCGTTCGAAGAGATATTATAGAAAGGGCAATGACCGCTATTGCAATCTTAACTGGCAGCAACTATAGTTCACGTAGCTTATAGGCTTAGATGAGTATCTAAGCTAAGGTCAAAAATCTAAGGGCTAAAGGTCTTAAGACCTCTAACGGACCACAAGTGCCAAGTTAGTGCCATTCAAATAATATTTATTTTTGGTTATAAGTTCCTCTGGCGAGTGACAGCCAGACCCTGTAATTATGTTTGACTAACGGACGTCACGCGGTTCCACCCGCGTAGTTCCCGTTCCCGTGAGAGTACGGGGATGAAACATAGCCTATGTTACTTAGGGTGAATGTAGCTTTCTAATGGTGAAAGAATTATTGAAATCGGTGCAGTAGTTTTTGAGTTTAGTCATTACAAACATACATACACACACACACATACAAAAATACAAATCTTTCCTCTTTAAAATATTATTAGTGTAGATTAATGCCGACGAGTCATTCACTTCCAAAGAATACTCAGAAATACTACTCATCATCTTCGATAATAAACGAATACTGGCTTTTTTCTGGTTTGCGCCTCGTTTGATCGACTGACGCGCGGACAAACTCATTTAATTGGATGACCATCGTACTTATATATCCTAGGACAATGTGGCTATTTTAGTCTACCCGGTAGTTAAGGATTTATACCAATCGGATAAGATGTTTTTATGTGTGTTCCATTACAAAGCATCCAATAAAGTCCGCCCTAGACCTTCCGGAACACATCGCTGTATCAGGACCATTTGGAAACCGAAAGATATATTGGACAGTTTTTTTCTTGCGATTTATCTCAGGATATTGCGTTCATGTAATTAGAATGATAAACTATTGTAATTAATTGTAATAAGAAACTAGTACCTGCTTCTGTTTTGTACATTTTTATATTGTATTTCTGTCTATGATCTGATCTCGATTATTTACTTAAACATTGACTGTAGAAATTACTCCATATTGTGAAATTTATAATTTTTTATTTTATTTATTTAACATATTAAGTCTGAAATCGCCAACCCGTCTTAGCAAGCGTGGGTGAAAAATGCTCGTACCTTCTCTGTTTGAGAAGAGGACTTTGCCCAGCAGTGGGACAGTATTATGCTGGTAAATTATTTCCTTTATTCATTATCTTACATATTTTTTAAAATTTTAAATATTTATATTTAAAACACTATAAAAACATTTATTATTAGTTGTATTATATTATTTTTTCATCATTCTATGTGTTTTGACATACCTACCAAATACTTTGGGTTTAACGCCTCTGACCTATAAGCCTTAGTTTAAGAACTGCATTCACTGCCTATGACCCACCCTACCCTATGTTACACAAATAAAATTGATTTTAATTGTTGTTAAATAAAAAAAAACTGCTAGGTACTTCTGAAATTAATTCTTATTATTCTTCTTATTCATTCTTATTATTTTTTCTTATTCTTCTTATTCTTTATTCTATTAACTGATTCTTCTGAATTTTTTTCTCTAATGATGATTCATAAAATCTCTTTATAGTTAGTTTAGAAGAAAAACGCTGACATAGATAGAATTAAAATTTATAAGTTACCTTAGAAAAAGTACTAGGCTTACATAAATTAAAGAGGTAATTTATGTAAGCCTAGTACTTTTTCTAAGGTAACTTATAAATTTGTTTGAATAACTTGCGAAAAAATACCGGAATACACCGAAAACCTATCTATATCGCAATTCGGGTTATGAGGGACGATACGGTCTGGTTAGGAAGTTTTTTTTTTCAAGTTCCTATTCGGAATAAACCGAAAAATGACCATAATTAAAAAAAATACGGTGCTTTTCACATGTTACGCCCAAAGCTTTTTACCCCATTTTACAGTAGGCAACATATCTGTTACAGTAATCTCTAAAAAACAAGAACCTTGTAAAGAATTGCTCAATTACGCTTAGCACACCTTTGCAATGTGTGGTCGGTTTGGAAATTAATTTACTTTTACCTTTTTTGAGTTTAAACAAGATAATTTACTGGTTCATTTAGAATTTATCGTGTTTGGGCCGGGAGGGCCGTTAAAATGTTGCCAATTTATTTTAGTGGAAGATGGCTACTCATTTAAATTAAGAGAAAAATTGGAGCCGTATTCTTTCCTTCAGATTTTAATAGGATTTTAAGCTAGCTAGTGAATAATGAGTACCACGGATGAGCACGTTTGTTCATTACGTAGATGGGGTGAGGAGTGTTTGCAGATACCCGAAAATTCCCTTTCATTAACTAGTACTCACAAGGTTTTCATGACAATTACCAATTAAACTTATATTGTCACTTACAAGATATCTTCCGTGACTATTATTTGTTTTGAGCTCCCGATATTTCGACGCTGTTGCAAGCACCATGATCGCGGGTTAAAACAGTGTTTAATTAAGAATTAACTCTCAACAATACCTAGGTACTTTGATTGCTTTGAAAGTCTTTTTTCTGGAAGTAGTAGTATTTTGATAAGATGGATATAATATCCATCAATAAATATCTTAAATTTAGCCGACACACATGAAAGCCCAAACCACTGAATCTTCATGTTTGACATTTTAACTAGAGTTATTTTTATAACGGAATTACGAAAAATACTTTTATAGGAATGAGTTTTAATCAATTCAGAATCAATTCCCTAAAGGGTTTAATTAAGAGATAAAACCTTGGATGGAACTTCGTAATTTATTCCAATGAGAAATGCTATCAGGCACACGGTTTTTCTTGAAAAAAATAAACATGTCAGATCTAGTTTCGAAACATCTTCTTTTTCAAGCACACCATTCAAATACTCCTTGTTTACAGCCATAAATTGCCAACAAGCAGTCACTTACCCGGATTAGTATACATAAAACTGTTTGCAGGAACTCCATAAAATAGTACGAGGTCATATAACGGTCACAAAAGGGAGTTACAGTGATGATAAATCCGCTCACACAATAGAAATAAGTTGTGTTAATAATATTAGTAAGGCTGTATTATTTCATGTTTATCTGGACTAGGATTGCATTATTTCTTTATAGTTATAACTGGACTGTTTTTGTTATGAATGATCGTGGTATTGTTTCTAAGCAAAATACACATAATTGTACATAAAATCACGCCTTTTTCAGAACGCCATCTAGTGCGACCAATTTAAACTTTTTCTTCTTGTGACGATGAAGAGAGACGATGACGAACAATTAATACCAATCTGCGACATACATGGTTACACATATTTGAATAGACCGGACAAAAGACATAAAATAGGTTTAAACATTAACAGAAAGAAAGAAAAAAAAGTATTTACTGGACCTACATAGGAAAAAAAATAAAATATGAAAAATAAATATAAGAATATCTAAGGGACATTTAAAAAAAAAAACTGGAACATTAAGTAACTAAACTAATCAATAGGTCCTGTACGAGGTCAATAAAACCTCACATCTTTCTGACAAGATTAAATAAAAGCCCCACCAAAATGGTTAAAGAACACCAACACACACCTAATTTCGGCAGCATATTAAGCACCAAACATAAACTCAACAACTACCAACACGAAAATCAAATTAAAAAGCGTCATTAATAAAATTCATCCAATCTGCCCCATTAAGGGTGAACCGGGTAAAAATGTACAGCGAGCGTCATTTTATTCGCCCACAGTTTTCTATACGCTTGTTGACTAGGGTAGGCAGTTAATTCGAGCTTACGTCAGCATGCTGGTCGAGGATAATGGCCGTCACAATTTTTTTTTTTTTACTTTTTATTCATGCACTGGATTATTCTGTATTTATTGTACAAAAACATCGCGAAAAAATAAGAGATAGAGGTGTAGGGTGGGGTGAAGTTGTGGCTGTGAGAAATTGTCATGCTGTCTGTACTCATTTTATGTTAAATTTTGTTGAAGCTATTAAGATTCTTCAACTTAAAAAACTTTAACTTCACTGTTACGTTTGTGACCTTACTCTTTGTTAGGATAACTTCTTTAGCATGATTGAGCTGTTGCAGTTATACTGAATCATATCCGTAAAGACAAAAAGATAACATGTTCTACAACCAACAAAATAAGATAGGTACAAAATTCAACAAAGCTAAAAATTTTATGAATAATCCTCTTCACAAGCACTAAACTTGTGAAGAGGATTATTCATAATATTTTATATACATTAAAAAAAATAACAGTCCAATGAAGGTTTCAACAATCGAGTTCAAACAGGATTGTTTTCAGAAAAAAATATTTTTTCCGAACTGAATGTGATAAAAGAGATAATCCCCCACAAATCTTTACGGGTCAAAGTGGTCTTTATCTGTATCGATGGGGTTGAAACGGAGTGCAAAGGGGTGAAGAGGGGTCAAACCTCCATCTGTATATTCACACCCACAAAAAACGGTTGTAGCTCGCTAAATGAAAAAAATAAAAAGAGGTTGTAATAAATGTTTTTGGACGAAGCTTATTTTAAACGTTGGTTTCGTTTATGAGTGTTATTTTTTAGACTGTACGTACGATATTTTGCTTGGATTTAAACAGGAAAGTGGGTTAATATTATACAATGTAAAATCTCAAAATTATACATATTTCATTATTTCATACAATATTGGGCCTTAGCGACCTATTTCTACCACCGGTTTTCACTAAACACTAGGTCACTTAGTAGTCGTCCTCTTCAATATAATTATAATATAAATAAATGCATTTCCAATGCAAAAACCGCTATAACAGTAATAATTATAAAGGCGTACCTAAATTTCAGTTTTGTTAGAGTACAGAGTACGGACACTAGTAGAATAGTAATAAAAAAGGAAAAAATAATCCTTTGTTCCAAGTAAGACTTAATGATACAGTAGCAAAGAAGAATATTATTCTTGTCAGAAAGACGGCAAAAGAGACAGTAATAAAACTCAAAAACTTTAACTCAAAGCATTTATTTCAATTAGACCATAACGACACTTTTGAATGTCAAATATACAAAAAAAAAACAAAGTTACAGTCCCAGTCACAAGTTAGACATAATAATTTGAGAAAACACTGTAGTTGCCCATTCCCTAGCGTAGATCTCTATAGAGACGAACGGGCAAGAAACTCCATGGACACTCTTTTAAATCAAAATATTGTAACAAAATCTTGTTTACATCATTCATGTTGAGCTTATAAATATATGTGAGAACGATAGAAAGACGTGAACATTAAGAGCGTCCAGAGTAAAAGATTAAATCAACAATTTAAAAATAAAGCAATTAAAATGAACCGTGGCAGCTAAGAGATGACCAGTCCCAAATGACAGCGCCCGTACACGAACATGACGCATGTTTCGGTGCCTTCAACTCAACCATATTGAAGGGAACTAAATGACCCGACACACCCGCCACCATCAGCGAGACATGAGTGAGCATGACATTCTCTCAGCCACCAAGGCATATTCAAGTCAAAGAAAGATAACTAAATGCTTTGCAGTATATGCTACTCACACATGTGCTATGCAATTATACAATACTAAGAGATGGAGTATACACAAAGCAAGGATATTTTTACAATCTTCTGCAGCTAGCACAATAATTTTCCCAATTAGTTTTCCCCTATGGTTGTGGAGCAGGACCAGCACCTAAAAACTAGTCAACTGCAAACAGCAAAGGTACTGAGCACGATTGTATGTACATTCCACAGTGTAAGTGCAGGAAAACAGTACTATGCACAACAGTTGGTTGATACTTTTCTATGATAGAATAATCGTGACTGTGGCAAAGAAAAACCTTTGTGTTAGACTCTACAGCTATTGTAAGAGGCTAATAAGTGATTTTTGTCTTAAGGGTATGAACTGTATATTTCCTCATTCGGATGAAAAACATGTATGTAGGTTAATTAATTCGATAAACGATTCTAGAAACGGTCTTGTATATACAGGGTGGGTAAAAAATCATGGATTAAACGAAACTGGGCGATAGTTGGGGTTATCAGGGTATTTTTGATAGTACATTTTTACAGTAATGTTCTAAAGTTACAAAGAATTCTTCGTGAGACTTAAAATATATTAAAAAAATTGCCAATACTCATAAATCATGGTACCCACTGTCATAAAAGCACTTTTGTAGTGATGATACATTCCCTTTTTTTTTTCCGATGGAAAATCGTCAAATGACTTCTCCCGCTCTGGGCGGAGCAGGAGGATTCTATTTTATACTTTAAAGTACCAATAATGTCATAAAAAGTTTATTCTATTACGTATAACGACATAGTGTAAACTTCAGATACATATTTACAATATTCTCCCTAAAATTAACAAGCATGAAACATTTAAAAATCATTCTACCTCGAAGTACTAACAAATAAGATCCTAAGTTGCAGTCATAATTAATCAGGAATGGCTCAGTCTAGAAAACAATCGTGAGTATTAGTATAAATACGTGATAAAAAAGCACGCAACGCGCGAACACTGTATGACATCTGACATTTCGGAAGACCTTACTCTACACGAACGCCTCTAGCGGCGAATTAATGCGCGATAGCCCCCATTATAAGAAGAGAATAGGTTTACCAGGCACATGCTACCAGTGCACACAACATAAAGAAAATATAACAAAAAATACTTAAAAGAAAAAATTATATAATAATTATTGTATTTCTCACGACTACTGCGACAAATCTACTTCAACAAAATGCCGGACAGCTAACCGCTAACGAGATAAGCTAGCTTATTAGATGCCTGTATGTAGTTTACAAGTTAATGCTATTTACAGGGTGGGTAAAAAATCGTAGATCAAACGAAACGGCGACAGTTGGAATTATTTGCGGTAAAAAATATCTCTGTGGCAGACCCGTAACTTGATACCCTTAGAAGTTATGACTATTCGAGTGTTTTTTAAGAGAATATCAAAATTGGTAATAAATAGGCAATTAAAACAATAAATGGTGTTTAGTTGCTTTTAGGGAATGCATCATAGGAAGGGGTCCGCAAGGACCGATGCCTGCCGGGGTTGCGGGACTGTTCGAAAGAGATACCGTGGCCCCGGAACACAAAGGGCGATGAAGGAACATGGATGGGTTCTAGTGAACAAAAGTCTGACACTCCCTCCTGCTCCGCCCAGAGCGGGAGAAGTCATTTGATGATTTCCCAGCCGAAAAAAAAAAAAAAAGATATAGATTTATCGTAGTTGGATGATTATGTCAGATAATTTAAATAGAGATCATCATGTTTATTGATTAAATCGCTTCTCTTACCATAACAGGGATTTAAAGATTCCCATGAAATTACTTCGAGCGTAAAATCGAAAATATGCCAAGTTTTTAAGCTTAATTAAATCACCGGAAATTTAAACGTAACACTGGACCCAATCATGTTATAGGCAGGAGTATCTAAGGGATATTCAAAAAATCTTCCTTCGTGAAATTAAATATTCATTCAGGTAGGGATAACTTTTTGTAGGAAAATTAACAGCGATTTTTTTTTTACATTTTATGGCAAAATTATAACGAAAAGAAGGCAATATACAGGGTGGAATTTTGTAATGCCATCTGGAGGGAAAGTACTCTTAATACTGCAGATAGAAAATTTTACTCAAAGGAAACATTCCTTTATTTTTGAATAGAAAGCAAACTGCATTCAAAGATTTTCGAAAATTCTTCGCTCCCACACCCGGGAATCGAACCGGCTAAAATCTGAAAAAATTATACCCTGTACTTTTATTGCATCCGTTAGGGTCAATTATAAGGCTGAAATCTCTCTAACAAACATGATAAATTAAATGAAAGGAAAACCAGGAAATTTGAAGTTACAAATTCAATGAGTAAAGTTAAAGCTCTATAACTAACATCCATCTTTTGTAATGCAGACTCCTTTGCGACATACTCGTAGCTGCGTAGATTTTCTTTCAACGTTTGGTGCGGAATTATGAGAAATAATGTAGTGTTAGTCCACGTGTACGAAGGTCATTTAAACACTGACAAGTATATTGAAATACTGGATCTCTTAAGAAACGAGTTTAATGGTTTTCCCGAGGAAGAGCGAAACCAAATAATTCTACAGCAAGATGGTGCTCCAGCACATAACAGCAGAATCACTACTGCCTACATTAATAACCATTTTAATACCTGGATTGGTACAAACGGCACAATCAGATGGCCTGCGAGATCGCCAGATCTCACCCCATTTGATTTTTTTTTGTGGGGATTTGTAAAAAATCAAATTTACATGAAATCTTATGCGAATGACAACGAGTTGAGAGTTGAAGTTCAGAATACGATTTATAATATTCACCACAACACTTTATTAAAGGTTACAGGTTACTAGAAATGAATTCGTTAAAAGAATAAATTTGTGTATCCAAGAGAATGGAGCCAATTTCGAGCAACTAATTAGTTAGTTTACCATTTTTTGTAAATAATTAAATTTAATTAAGATTTCCTGGTTTTCCTTTCATTTAATTTATCATGTTTTTAGAGAGATTTCATCCTTATAATTGACCCTAACGATCGATGCAATAAAAGTACAGGGTTTAATATTTTCAGATTTTAGCCGGTTCGATTCCCGGGTGTGGGAGAAGAGAATTTTCGAAAATCTTTGAATGCACTTTGCTTTCTATTAAAAAATAAAGGAATGTTTCCTTTGAGTAAAATTTTCTATCTGCAGTATTAAGAGTACTTTCCCTCCAGGTGGCATTACAAAATTCCACCCTGTATATATAAGATTACTTACATAATTCATTAGATTAAAACCAACTGAAATGAATCAGAGTACACACCTAATGATAGTAGAAGAAGTAATAAAAGTAATTACTGAAACAATAGTAACATTTGGAAGGAAACATGTTATTGGAGATGCTAGCCACCTTGTTGGTGCAACACATATGTAAATAACGTAATTCGTCATAGCATACTTTCGGAGTAACGTAATTCGTCATAGCATACTTTCGGAGTAACGTACTTCGCGATGACGAAAATTCTGAGTAACGAACATCGGAGTTTTAAACTTTGGAATTCAGTTACACAGTCAATTAAAGACTGCTATGCCTCTGCTTTTCGAACATCAAAGATGTTTAGGTGACGATGCAGCAACATTCATAACCCATTTAAATGAAATAGGGATGGACCAGCGCAAAGTTTTGTCCATGAACCCACCTCGTAAATCGTAGTTGAACGATTATGCCAATAAAACTAATGATCTCTATTTAAAGTATCTGTACTTTAAATAGCACAAAAAAAATACGCACATCGAGATCATTAGTTTTATTGACTAAAACGTTTTCCTTACCCAAACAGGGATTTAAACATACCTAATGGAGGCAAACCGTCGATTATAAGTTGGTCGACTTGTCAATTACTCCAAGTAAAATAATAAAGAATATAGTGTCTAAAAAAAAAAATACCAATTTCAAAACAATGAGCATGGACTATTTTATCACTGTAAAATATTACCTGTACATCATCATCAGCCTATAATGTTCCCACTGCTGGGACACGGCCTCCTCTCAATGAGAGGGAACCTGTACATACACAATTTGGATATATATTGCTAAAAGAACAATATTTCAACGGTTATTTAGAGTAAAACATTCAACATCATTCACACGGGCCGTCGCACGTAACCAGCTATGCACGGTTCGTGCAAATAACACCTACGGCGAGCGGACATGTTCTTACCTAGTTCCTCGGTTAATTACCAACCTACCGCCAAAAAATATTAAATTAAAACTTAAGTCCCACTACCTACAACACATTGAATGCTCAATTTGAAATGCAGTTTACGTAGTAACTAGTATATAACCTGAGATGAAGTTACCAAATTTTGAAATAAGGTACATGTATTATTTTTATTATTAAACGTTTATTTCAGGTTAAATAATCCATATAAAAATGAAAAATAAAAGTTACATAATTAAAAATTATGTTGTGTGTTGTTGTTGTGTTTATTATTATGTTGTATATTTTATTGTTTACCTTGATTTTGTTTTTACTACGATGTAGAATTACATGTAGCATTAAGTACAAACCTTAGTGGTTTAAAAATGCTACTCTGCTAAAACAAATGTAATATTTTTAAAAATTTTAATAAATTAAAAAAAAAAAAACAAATATAGTTTTAAAAACCACTAGTCAGCAAAATAATTTAAGTATAACTTACTATGTTAGTCAAAAATATCTGAATGAGTATCTACGAAATCCAAGATGGTCTCCCTAATTCAATCAATACCATTTGTCGCATGACTTCCACTGAAATCTAAATAATATGTCTTTAGAAATCTCCTTTATTCTATCTAACACGATCGTTTCACTCTTAATTGAAAAACTTTAGACAGCCTAAAACTGAAAAAGAACTTTAGAGCGTAATCGTTGAATCACAAAATTGTTTTTGTTGGTTATCGCCCGAATTCTTCCAATTGTTCTGAAACTTAATATGCGTATTTTATACCCTACGTCGTAATTGTTCTAATATATTAAGGTTAAGAGCTTTAGGGTTCTGTTTGTGGTATTAAGGATCAGTTTAAACTCTTGTTGTCCTAATAGGGGTGTAGTTTAGGTATATTTTTGCTAGTGTGAAAGTTGGGTAGTGATTTGTACTGTGGTAGTAAAATTGTTAGAGACTTTAACCGAAATCTATAAAACTAAGTACTTGTTTTTGGTTAGACTACTCCCGTCTCTGTCTTGCTATTGTGGTTTGGCAGTGGTGCGAAAGTGACAGGAATAACGTTTAGCCAAAGTAAGTGCTAAGGAGACACATCGCTCTTGACCTAAGATCATTAAATCCATAAGTAAAATAAATATCACGATGCATTAAAAACAATTTGATTGAAAGATATGAAATACCAGATGCACGTATCCCATCTTCTTACATTGCTAAGATTACCTCAACAATCAGCCATCTTAAAAAGAATTCCCACACATTTCCTCAAAGCTGAAAACATTTTGCAACATACATTTAAGACCCAGGTCATGCACTAAGGTGACCACGACGAGACACAGAGAGGGGTGTCTCAAAAATTTAAATTGGTAAAGGAACGTGCGTCACCCTCGCGCGCCAAATTGAATTCCCAGAGTTCGCCCGCGGCTCGCGAAGTACGCTGATAAATATGTAAGTCCCAAAGAAGGTTTCGTTTCTTTTGACGCTCCCGGGCCATATAAAATTATGAATATTTCGAACTAAACGTCTTAGGGCTACCAAATTCTTATTTTAAATCGAATGGAAGTATCAACAGTTATGATTTGGTAGTTGAAAAGTGATTTTACTGATTGATTAAAGTGAACAAATTAAAATGTTGATGATTTTCAATTCATTACTAAGTCGTTTTAGAAAACTAGCGTTATGAAAGAGAAAGGAGTAAATGATGACGTGACGTCTGATAGGGGAAAATTGAAGAAGAAAACGTGTTCCTTCGAGCCCAGGTAGAATCTGGGACAAAGGCAGAACGAATATGAGAAAACTAGCGTTAATGTTTTCCGAATTAACAATCTACATATTGCAGGAGAATCAGTCATGCAAAGCCAGTTAGTTAAGTTCAGTTTTTTTTTCCTTAAAGTTTATTTCCTAATCGGAATCTTTCTTGAAGTGCCGAAAAGCAATCTATAAATAGAGCCGTGCAACCCTGGATCAGTTCTTTCACCCCTCAGAGCGAGTGCTGATGAAATAGTGAAATGAAATACATTCGTATGTTTTATTCAACAGCGTAACGACTGTCGCCGAGTGAAAGTTGCATTATGTTGGATTTTTTGCATTAAAACTTTTCTCTATTCTGTCTCATAAATAAGACGGAATTATTTTCAGAATAAGGTTTGTGAGTCTGCTTTTCTAAAAGATTTTGATGTGTTTGTTTATCTTCAAATAGAGGAGCTCGTGGCTAAATAATAACAGCCACTCGGGTCGATCTTCAGGTTAAGCCGTGCTTGCCTAGGTTGGTCTGTGGATGGGTGACCACCCTTACATACCAAGTTTCCTCCGTGTCTCGGAAAGCACGTAAAGCAGTTGGTCCCGGCTGTCATTTGTAGATCTTTGACAGTCGTTATGGGTAGTAAGTGGCCCAAAAAGTCTGACACCCAGTCTTACCAAGGGATATCGTATTACCCAGTACTAACTGGGTTGTGGAGGTCAGATAGGCAGTCGCTCCATGTAAAATACTGGTATTCAGCTGCAGCCGGTTAGAATGGAAGCCGACCCCAACATATTGGGAAAAGGCTAGGTAGACAAAGATGTTTATCTTCAAATGAGTTTATGAACCAGTGCTGTATTTCCGTTAAGTTATGGATATAAACACTGATTTCGAAAGTATTAGAGTCGTCCATCAATGATGAGAATGACCCATCTTGTTAATATCTTGGTATATGTTTATACAATGTGTAAACCGACCCTTCACGAAGTCGTCAACCAAGAATTCTGTACATCAAACTAAGTAACCCTACGCAAAAAGTTGTTGGGAAATTACTTTTTTTTTTGGGTGAAAAATCACATTTTACTATAGGTTTCAATGTAACGCACTCAAAAAATTGAGCTGATGGATACATTGAATAATAAATGGGGGTCGTGGATGTTTTTAAACTAACGTTACAACATTAAAGACTTGTATTAATAAAAAAAACTTTTGAAAATGTTGGAGCTTTGATCCTCAATATCTCTGTAACTAGAAGGTTCCTAGGTACGGTCAAGAAGACTAGAACAAAAAAATAATTGCAATGACAGAGAGAACAAGTGCCATTCGGTTTCGTTGTGGGTACTTTTAAATCCATATAAGATACCCCCTAAGACTGAAGGATGAAATTAAATGAAATGATGAAATGATGTTTATTCTTACAAACATTTTTACACGTCATTTTTTTTAACTAGTTTGGGCCGGTGTTTCGTACCTGACAACTCTGAGAAGAAACAGCCAAAACAAACTCAGAGGTCATAGTCTCTTTTGAAGTCCAGACATAATCTTGTTCAATTCAGATGAGGACTATGCAGATTAGTGTCTGAGATGGTCTTTTGAAGAAAGAACCATACAGGTCGGTCCACCGTTAATCACCATTTAAGTGACTTCAATATTAATTGATCTATTATTATTGATATTCTTAAAATTACCTGGATGGTATTAGTACTTTAGTAATACATCCCATTCATAATATATCATATCCATAGATTATAATATAATACCATCAAAGCGGAGATTATAGACCCCTCCCCCCTCGTCCTTACCCTGAATAATACAGATCGATCGAATCTGAACCCTTTGTCCTTAATTTAATAAACATTATGTACTGGTGTTGGGAAGACAAGTGACGTTAATACGCAAAATCAATTGAAATACCCATTCGTATTTTCCCAATACGAATTTGGAGACGTGTTGCGTTGTGTCACGTAGTTCAGTCGGTGCGGATAGGGATATTTATACGGATACAGGGACGGACGGATATAAATGCACCCGTCGGCGTCGGGGCGCTTGTGTAGGTATCTAAATGAGCTTTGTTGATGGTTTTTGTGGGTGTCAAGGTTTTAAATTAGGTACCTGTATCGATTTGTTTTCTCGAGATTCTGTTTCTAGTGGATTAATATTTCTCTCTGGATCTGGATTAATATCTTTTGTCTGGCATGAATGCTGAAATGGACCTTTTTGGCCGTGAGGCACACAGCACAAATTTTGTGTCTTTTTTATATTATTGTGTGTGCTATAATAACTGACGTCAAAAAAATATTTTTTCTTGCTTTTTTTCTTTCTTTCTGTCCAAGCCTCGTTGCTTAGTGTGGCACCAGATGGCGCTGTGTGTTACTTACTTTGTCGCAATCGTCATCATCATCTGCCAAAATCTCCCCCATTTCCCAAATATGTTGGTGTCGGTTTCCTGTTTTAACCGGATACAGCTGAATACCAGTATTTTACATGGAGCGACTGCCTGACCTTCACAACCCACCACCACCACCTCAGCCGAAAGACGTCCACTGCTGGACATGGGCCTCCCCCAAAGGGGGGGTCTTGCCATAATCGCCACGCTTGGCAGGCGGGTTGGCGATCGCAGTACGGTTGTTACAAAAGCACAGAGAACGCTGCTGCCCATTCTCTGGTAAGTCCCTTAGTCCCTTCACAACCCAGTATCATTAAAATAACATGATACTCACAAAAAAATAACGCCCTTATATCACATAAACCAAACAAGTAGCACAAATAAAAAAAAACGAAACAAATGCAACTACCTATCTAATCCCGAAACACATCTTTCATACCACGCGCAAGTATCCGGGTATCCGGATATTATGAGAATTTAGCACCACTTTCGTTCAGAATACGGCCCTGTATCCGCGCCGAGCCAGAATATCCATTAAACCGTTATTTACACAGCCCTCTACTCTACGTGAGCTTTAGGACCACGACGGGATAATTTTACTAAGGAAATAGTTTTTCGTTCAATATTCGCATGGAAATAGAAGTAAACCGAATGGAGGTATGTGAGTGGGATTGGATTCTTAAGATTGTTGGTGTTTGAGTGTGAGTTACTAGAAAAACCTTTATTTTATACACAGTGTAAGGACATCATCACACAGCATTTTACGATAGATTTAGTACCTTTATAATAATTATAACCAGTTATAAAATTTTGTATTTTTTTATAAAAAAAAAAACATTTAGAATGTCCTGGAGGAAATTACTTAATGAAACTTCTTCTTTTATAATAAACGTTTCGTCACACTTGGAATTTCTCCCGTGTCGTTGGTACGATTACTCCCATACACACACATCGAGAACCGGAACAATTACCTGTAGGCCGTACAAATATTTGTTCCATGAGGGATTCGAACCTGCGATACGCAGCGCAGCAGACAAACGCTCAACCACTGCGGCAACGGTGTCGTCTGTCTGCGAAACTAAAATAAATAAGTTCTAACACAATGTTTCGAATCTGTCCACTTTGAAACTCATCGTTAGATTATTGTGTAATGATTGATATTACTAAGTAAATATCAACCGAAAATACATTATTATGATAGATTTTCACCTACATCCTGTCGCAATTGAATTTAGTTGCCATATTGCACACATGTTTAGTTCTGATGTGTTACCTATACGTTATCACGGAACAAGATTTCAAAATGTGTTTTTTTTTAATTTATTTCACGACCATAATGGTTACGTTATAAAACCTTTTGACTCGCGCCTTTGCATAGAAATTAGTATCACGCTTTATCATCTCATCGCTATCCGATTTCCATATTCTCATACTCCTGGGATAAGAAAATACACATGACATGACATGTGTCTTTCGTTGTTTGAGGTTCAGGGTTCTATACAGGGTGGAAGACATTGACGCATAAAAGGTACGTGTGTAGAACAGTGGTTTTTTATTATTTTTATTATGAGCGTGATGTGCAGTGTCCCCTGCAGCCATAGTCATAGTAGTCATAGTCATAGTCATTTATTCATTAACAAGTACCTTGTATCTGAATTTAAACACAAAAAATATACAATTACAGTAGTCACACAAAATAAATTACATTTTACAACAATAATTTAGCATAGAAAATTAAAAAATAATCAGTTCACAATTCATCAAATGTCGACATGTAAATAAAAACAATATGACCAAAAGCTTAAAATTTAAAAATAATAACAATAAAATAATTAACAATAGATAAATTTAATACATTGATATAATTAATCAATCAATAAATCCAATGAAATTAAATATGGTTTTTCCAATAAAAATAAAAATTACAGTTAAATAAAATTACAGCTCTTCTACTGAAGGCAAAAGCCTAGCTTCCCTCTTTGTGGGCCTACCGCGTTGCCGGGTTCTGTTGTTCTGATCCCAATCTGTTGTTACTTTGGCTCTGTTGCTATTTTGATGCGACAGGCGGTAGATGTGGCCTGGCCAGTCCCATTTTAGTTCGGCGGCTGTGTTGCAAACGTTTACGATTTGGGTCTTGGATCGAAGTAAACTGTTCCTTATACGGTTAGAAATGTTGACTCCTAGTATGCTTCGTTCCATGGCCCGCTGGCAGACCCCGTGTGTGGATTTCTGACGTTTCGTTAATGACCACGTTTGCGGTTCATAGGTAAAATTAAGCCTATATATTGGATTTTTATTGGTAACTCGGTTCTGAACTGGGAACACGTTGGTAACCGTGTGTGCGTTGATTTCCCTTTTACCTTGTATAGCGAGTCATAAATAAAAAATATCACAGATATTGAAAAACAGCGGTAGGTACCTTGATATTTTTTCGTATCAAAATGATAACTCAATATTTACTCGACATTGTCAAAGCTGTGATGGATTTAGGGTAGTAACACCTGTTGGTGTCTGTCAATAAAGTATAACGTGTTACCTACGACACAATAAAAGAAAATATTTTCTTAAAGATATATTTTTTTCTGAATATGCGAAGTTTTTTCGAAAGATAGTGAGTTGTCTGTTAAATACTTGGTGCTTTATACTATCTATCTTGTTAGTTTTGTATAGTGAGACGGATCGAATTTCTTTGGAATAATATCCATCTATGTTACTTTGCTATACCGATAGGCATAACAACAAAAATGGCGCGCCTATCATGTTTATGAAAAGTTGATAGTTATAAAGAAAATAATAACAAAGCAAAGTTTACGATAAAGGGGGAAATATTTCCTTTCTTGATAGGTACTTTAAAGAAATGGTATTATAGAAGAGAAGCAAACACTTTACCAAATGAAAATCGAATATCTAGCCAATTAAACACCTAAGTACTACCCAATATTCCTGCACATTACTCCAATCAACGTCAAATAGCCAACCTCATTACCACAAACGCCGCCACTTACCATTCGTTCATCACAAATAGTTCACAATCAAGCACAAATGCTCCTTTGCCTGCAAACTCAATTAAAACTACGGCCATTTGTAACAAGAACCAATCGTAATAAACGTTGGTGTCAGATTTAGCTCCAATAAACGTGTGAATGATCATCAAAGACCAATGACATTGGCGGCAGAATACCGGAACGCTAAATGGAGCGAACGGATAAGGCCCATGTTCTTGGCCGAACCCGGGGTATGCATTAGACAGCTCTACTCCGTACTGGCCAGCTTTGCGGTTCCACGATCCATCGATTCTATCCCCGATTTGGGCACAATGCGGTGTGTGCGATTGTCAATTCCATATTTCGAATTTAGTATTGGCCGTGTGGAATTCGAATTTCAAAAGGTACCGTTTGATTGCCGTGTCAACTTGGACATGTAATCTTCTAGATCTAAATGGACTTTGAGTTTGAAATGGTTTTTGATCTAGACGGGTGTCGTGTAGCGAGTGATTTTACATATAGAACAGAAAATGCAGAAGATAATGCCTGTGTAATCTCTGACGCAGTAAAGTTTGTCTTTTTTACGTATCCCCAATAACACTGTGGCAATGAGTGAACTGAAAGTGCGTGTATGTTCTTGATTGCCAGACAATTTTCATACCAAACTCATTGAAACAAACTCAAAAGCCAATATCAACTCCACTATCAGCTAAAAACAGATGTTTACTTCAAACGCAATAAACAATAGTACTCAACTACCATACTTCAGCTTCAGGACCAAACATTTTTAGCGCCGAACGAAATCCGTATAGTTCACAATACAATAAATTCACTACGAACAAAAGGCTTTCGGCTTTAAATCGTTATTGCACGAGCGCGTCACGATTCGCGCTGTCGTTTATCAATAAATGTGGATACGGCGCAATAAATTATCAGAACTTCGCAATACGCACGGTGAATGCAAACAGCAGACGGCGAAATTACAGTGTAGGGAAAAATAACGACATGTAAAAGCCAGACAGAGAATAATTGTCGGTCGAATGCCGACATGTAGTTAATTCCGCTTATTTGTATTTCAAACGGAGAACGGATGTTTAAAATGGGGTAGGAGGAGCAAAAATGTGCTCAGTGCCCCTATTTTTTTCGTCTGTCTTTAGAATTGTCGCGGATGGAGATTGAAAAGTTTTTGTTCTCGAAAGATACAAAGTGATTTGATGTTGTTTGTTTTTATGATGGATGCTTCGCGTCGGTGTAATTTTCACGCCTATTATTCTTCTCGGGACTCGCTTTTTCATGAACACGGGTTGTAAGTAACAGAACTGGCTGAAAAATGTCGGAATATGGGTTGGATGTGAAGATTGTTGAACTTTTGGGTGATTTACGTTTGTTTAAATAAGTGTCATATTTATTTAAATCTCAGACCAAATAAAAAACCAAGACATAGCGCATAAAGTAATGCTGGTTTGGAAACATGTGTGCATTTTTTAAGCGTACCTAATTTAATTGTAGTTTGATGTAAATGTGTGCGTGTGAGCGTATGCACAGAGCGGAGCTTAGTTTTGCGCTGGCTTCACTTTATTGTTATGTCTTGGTTTTTTATTTGGTCTGAGATTTAAATACATAATAAAGACGGCAAGCGATATATTTCTAAATAAGGGTTAGTTATGATTGATGATAAAAATTACTTAAGGCCCTTCTAACCCTAATATTAGCAACTCTATTTGTGGTGGTCAAACTTCGTTTGAAATACTGTTAGAATAAAGTTCTAATCAGCTTGCACTACAAAGCGGTTGTTACGTCAGTCACTGCGGCCGAATAGTGCGAAATGAGTGGTTTTTTGCGATTTACAAAAAATCTATTGGACAAAAAAAATAAAACACATAAGACCTGCTTTGTAGTTAGTTCAGTTAGTATGCAAAGTTTCATGATCTAATTTCAAGTAATTTTTGAATACCAGCGGTTTATTGTTCGATTTGGAGGAAACTTTGGATTTTTTTTCTATCGATAAAAGTTTATGTAATCGTGTTTTCGTCAAACATAGGACTTAGCATTAATCCTCAACTTTACCATATATTTATTTCAAAATTAATGCTGCAGTATTTTAGGAGTAACGGAGGATCATGCTAAGCCATTTGAGGGATATATAACCCTTAAGATAAGTGATGGTGGCAAACACATTTTTTCTTTTATGTCCTCATTCTCATATTATATTTCATTAGAATAAAATAAATCTCAACACAAGATAAAACAACAACAACACCGGAATCTGTAATAACAAAATTATCTTCGCAAAATCCGAGTACTTTTTGATTAAATAAACAAATTACGTCGTATAATGTTTATTTGACATCAGAATCCTAAAATTCCTGTTATTTGATAAAATATCCATTTCGGTGTATTTTCCCTGCAAAGTTAATCAAAGAAAGCTTACTCAAAAGAATATTCAAGAGGTAAGGAGCATCAAAGATATTAGGTCAACCTGTAATATAATCAATTTTATGTAAAACGATGAAGGTAATTATTTTCTTAATTAATTAATATAATAAAAAATAAATTATTCGCTTATTTTCGGTTTCATCATCTGGATCAGGATGCAGCTGAATATCAGTATTTTACATGGAGCGACTGCCTATCTGACCTCTACACAACCCAGTTAGCACTGTAATACCTCTTAGTAAGACTGGTTGTCAGACTTTCGGGCCACTGACTACTTGTAACGACTGTCAAAGACCTATAAATGACAGCCGGGACCAACTTTGGAAACTCGGTATGTAATGGGTGGTGATCCATCCACGAACCAACTTAGGCATTTTTCATTTTTTTTTTCGTTAATGCAATCATCAAATGTCTTCTCCCGCTCTGGGCGGAGCAGGAGGGAGTGTCAGACTTTTACTGACTAAAACCCATCCATGTTCCTTCAGCGCCCTTTCTGTTTCGGGGCCACGGTATCTCTTTCGAACAGTCCCGCAACCCCGGCAGGCTCCCTAAGTATCTTTGATTATATTTTGACTAAGTCAACCTACAGAAAATAATTACAACACTGGGCCAACTGTGGTCGTGCGAATGTCAAACGATTTTGGGACATTCAATCACACTTTTGTTGTAAGTACAAAACGCATTTCTGCTGTCAAAGTGAAATTGTTACCATGAATGAGAGGCTGACTTTACGTTTCATTTTTATACTTTATGAAGGATAGAATACTAATACCGGTTAGACTGGAAGCCGACACCAACATGGTTAGGAAAAGGCTAGGCAGATGATAAATAAGGATAGAATAGGCTAGTTTCCACCATCAATAAATTGCAAATCTATTTAGTCCGTCAGTATGTCAGTATTGGAAAATAATGGACACGTATTTTTTGTTTTTGTAAATCAATAAATATTGACAAAGATAAAACGCATCAAAACTGCGGGAGTGGGGGCTTGTGACGTCACAACGCACGAAAAATTATAACACGACGTGACGTATTGAGAATTTTAAAAGCGTCGTATCTACGTCAATTTTGGTTTACGTAACAAAAGAAAAAATACGTGTCAAATATTTTTTGATAATCTAACACACGGACTAATTAGATTTTTTCAGGACTCAAGCCTATACTTTAATAGTGAACTTAATGCATTTATGTGTATCTGTAGATCAAACGTCAAAACATTCCTCACCAACACTACAGAGTAAACTATTTATCATAAATAGGGTCAACTTCTAATAATGATATTGATCAGCCTGTTTGCCTCCAACACGAGCGAGGAAATAGGCATAATGGCGACAGAAACTTAGTTCCAGATAACTTGACGATAATTATGAAACTTGTTCCGTGTTTGATTGAGAGCTGCCATTTTGAATCTTCGCTGTGTTCTGTGTATGTACGAATGGTGTGAACTATGTGGTTCATGGAGAGGAAGTATTTGATGATAGGAGATGGATTTCTGATGGTGATTTGAGATTTAATAATGGTGTGTCAGTTCATTTGTGTTGTATATCAAGCTGGTGTCTGCAACTCCACGTCCAAATTGCGCATTTTTTATTTTTATTTTATCTGACTATATAGACTAGCCGATGCTACTATGCCCAGGGTTTAGCCCGCGTGGACTTCGGCATTTGTCTCACAGGATCGTACTACCGGGATAAAAATTATCCTATTTGTTAATCCAGGTTATAAACCAGCTGTGTGCTAATGCATTCAGGAATAACTCAAAAACATCGAAAACGCTACCCGTGTGCAACGAAAAGAAGTAACCGAGAGCATCTTAGCCACCAACTCTTCTAGAAAAGCCAGAACATTGATTATGAAACTAACAAATCGTAATCCCCTGGTCTTTACCCAGCAGTGTTGGTTAACTGCATGGTGTAATTTAACAAGGGAATCAGGAGTAATTATTACTTCAACGCGCAAAGTGCTTGATGCCGAGGTGTCTCTAAATGAACGTCGCGTTCAGCTTTTGGATAAAGAGGTGGCCTTTCAAACGATGGTTGCACTTTACGTGACGAAATATGAATATGTTTGACCTGTGGAGAGCTACTCTGTATTTAAGGACTTCGTGTTTGCATTTAGTACTTAGTAAGGCCGTAGAAGCCCGGAGTACTTAAACATTTAAGGTGGCCTGCTGATTTACAGTTAATTTTCGAGGAGCTTGCGCATTTTGAATAAAAAAAAAATTTACGAAGGGTTTTAGCAACTACATTATACAGTAAATAGTTCCACGATTTACACAAAGGACTGTCCCGACGGTCGAGTGGTCGCAAGCACGATTGTTGAGCATGAAGACCTGGGTTCGATTCCCGGGTCAACCAAAGTGTTGGTTTTTTTCTCAGGAATTTCTCAGTATCAGCCACGGAGTCTGGATTTGTGAACGGTTGATGACAATAACCTCGCCCATATTTCAAGGGATATAAAAATAACTGGCAAAATGCGGGTGTATACCTCTGCCTAAACCTTTAGGGATTACAGGCGTCATGTTATGTAGATACACGATACATTTCACCACCGAAAAGCATATTTCTCAAAAGAACATACGTTCTCTAGAATAATTCACGGCAACCCAATTCTGACACGCTACCTAAGTTCCGAAGCCAGACATGATCTATTCAAATCTAATTAAACTTAGCATATCTTATTAACATTTTGCATTCCCACAACTGATTGCGGCCCTGTATCAACGGCGACGAATTCATTACAAATGTCACTACGAAGCAAAACTCCTTTATCCATCAAAAACACACCATTTCCTACCTTATTCTCAAGAAATGACGTGTCACTTCAGCTTGAAGAGTCATTGTGATAAGATGTCATGGTAGATTGGACTGAAGGATGATTGAATTAGGGTTGACTTTCGAATGAAAGGGTAATGTTACGTGTGGTTTCAATGTGATAAGGTCTCGCAGATTCTAATTCCGATGGAAATGTTTGTAATACTGTACGGATAGGCAGATATCCAACTAATTGCTGTTTATTTGCTAAAATCTCCTTTCGTGCGGAAAATTAATACGGGAAAAGTTAATAAGCATTTTGATGTTTGATTCTGATGTTCAGACAGATGGAAGTATTAATTTAATGACATTTAGTGAAGTGATAATAGAGTAGTGGTTGGTGTGTCATGTTTGTACATTATGTAGCTGTCATGATTTTCTTAAGATAATAATTGATTTGTTTGTTTAGATGTATAGTGAGTTTGTATTTACAAAACAAAAAGTATCTATGTAGTATATCAAGTGTCTGGTGTCCACGTTACAAGCGTCTTTGCTTAGTGTTGCACTAGATGGCGCTGTGTGTAATGCCTAGTGATATTTATATAATTGTTTAGTTTCTGCTCAATTAACTGGACTATAAGCTTTATTATGAATTGGCTGAAATTCATAGCAGTTATTGTGCAGGAAAACTTGTTCATTGTTTTATATTTCAGCGGTATTCATTTTGGATCATAATTAATGTGTGGCAGTATTTTATACTATTTTTTCAGCCTTCGCTTTCATACAAGTATTGTAGGAAACCTCAAAATCAACCAAGGTGCTATACCATAGTTAAAAAAACTCCGCCTAAATAAACAGCCTCTTCCAAAGAATTCTTTAATTTACTTATCAAAATGGCTAAAAAGAAAGTGGAATCATCTAATAGTGGCAAAACCCAATGACAAATAGTCCGACAGACGCCAAGAATGTTGCTCTTTGTGAACAAATAACTGCGATACGGAACGCGGGAAAAATGGCAGCCGATATTTTTTTTTTTTGTTTTTCGTTGTTTTGGCTTATATGCATTGTGTTAGAGAGCTAGGGTTGGTCACTGTAATGCACTTTCACTGTGTTTTTTGTTTACATTTCGCACACTATTTGTCAGATGTTAAAATACCGGATGACTTTTTTATCACTTTCCAAAAAAAATGGTTATATTAGGTGAACGGAGTAGAAACTTATGGCAGGTCTATTTTTTATTTTTTATTTTCAACAGCTTAGAATAAAATTGATCCATCATCAAAAAACGCTACAAATTTCAAGTAAACTTTAAAAAAAAAGAGAAATTTCGTAAAAAAAAAAAAAAAAATATCGATTTTTTTTTACTCCGTTCACCTTATTACACCCATTTTTTTTTGGAAAGTGATAAAAAAGTCATCCTGTATTAATATTAACAGAATAGAAAAATCTAATGGCACTTTGCCTAGCAGCGCACGCGCTTGTGCACTTGGCATAATGAATTAGTGGTTTGATCGCTTATTATTGGCTAGCCTAAACAGAGCACTGAAACAGCCATCTCTGAAAAAAGTTAGGGAGAATATGTCCCTAAAAGCTACTACACCTAATTAACCATCGACTATTCCTAGGTTTATTTCTCTCATGTTTCTGTCCTTGTCCCATTCTATTAAGGGTTGTCGTAACACGTTTTTTTCTCCCATTCTCCCCTATCAGACGACACGGCATCATTTACTCCTTCCCTCATTCCTTCATCTCCTCATATTAGGTATAGGTTCAGATAACTAACTTACTAAAATACCAAAACTACTTCAGCAAAGTAAATGAAAACATTTGGGGACGTAAGCATTCCGAAAACTGCTATAGTTCCGCCATTTTAAGACGGCAACACAAACGGTAATGGCGGCACTTCAGATAATTTTACTGTTTAACTTTAACAATATTCAAATATTAGACAAACAAACTCTGACTTCGGATTCACAAACAATATTATAACTAAAACGCGAACTGGAGAAATAATATACAATCGCAAATTGCTGATGGTCCAACTTATAGTAGAAAGTAAAAATATTAACATTAATACCAATATAAGTGAAACCTCCCTCCTTTGGCCGGTCATTCCCACCATAATATCTTAGAGTGGTAAAATAAAGTATATGTAATAAAAACAGATAAACTAATTTATGTATGTAGGTTCTTAGACATGTCATAAATGAGTAAGAATCGAATAAAATCGCTTTACGAGCCATAATACGTTTTTATAGTTGCGTTTTCTGTTTGTGTATCGTGGTAATGATATTGGCGGTATTTGTGGGGTAAGGATCTATAGAAGATTATTAATGGCTTTTATGGGTGAAGATATTACCTATGATTGACACATAGTCGCAATTTAATGGGTGTTCTCGAAGAAAAGTTGAACGATATTAGGTATTTTTCAGGACATTAAATTGATTCTTATTGAGTGACTTTTATTGTTGTTCAAAGTCACCAAGATCTACAAGACTTCTTTAGTCTGTGTTAAAGAGCATTCGTTACAATGTTGTCTAGACGCATGTCATCATACAGTTGCAGATATTTTTCATGAAACACTATTATTCGCAGAATCCGCTCACTGGAATTTATCTTCCAAATACTCAAAGATAAGGAAAAAGGAAAGAAACTTTAAGATAAGATGTTCTTACAAAAGCATAAAGCAACAAAATTACTAGATACACGATGCAGAGAATTTAGTACTAAATTTATGATCATTACTGACACCAAGAGACTGTAAAAGAGTAGAGGAAGACCATAGAAACGGGGGATGGACTGTGTTAAGGATGATAAAGTAGAAAAGAAGGCTGCTGAGGTTGCTGAGATGACGAGTGATAGAGAAGTATGGAAGAAGGTGCATGCACATGCTACGCCGAGGCCGATCCAAAATAAATTGGGAAATGAGGAAGATAATAATGATTAAGCATGACTAGGTAAATGTTATTGTTGTTGAAATTCCTTTTACTAAGGCAGTCATTTAGATAGCATCTAATTCTAGTGTCAGGGAATACGAGCTTTACAGTCTATCACTAACTTAACAGCTCAACCACTACAATAGAATCGGTTAATCCAAGGAGGCTAGTAAACTCGCAAACATATAATATTCCATGACTAGGTGAGCGGTTGACAATGTACCTCCTCGATGTTATCTTAGGCTACATTGCATACAGTTCTTGTATAGTTAACTTCGAAATTGCATTGCCACTTTTGACCCACAATTATTTGTAGTAGATTGAAACTTCATTATCCATCTGTCTATGTGAAGTAATAAAATTTGTCGATGTATGATATGTTATTGACATTCGTGTTCAACGTTACCGCTTGACCTAGAGCTAGTGCTCAAGCAACAGGCGTCTCGCAATAGCTACTACGAAGCAACTTATATAATAATGATAGAAATTAATTAGACTATGCCGCGTCCACGAGTCACCGTGGCTTTAGGTAATGCGAGGGAAAAAAATGACAGATGCGCGTCTTTTGAAGCACGTCGTACCTCCCAAGGTTGTGAACGGCGCGTACGGGTGGTAAAGCAATTACCAGGTCAAATATACTTGTAATTTTCTCGTGGTTTTGTCTGTAGCATGGGAATTGAAGGAAAATAATGATACAGCTGCTACTTCCCGGGGGTCGGAAGTAGGTCATTGTTGCTCGTTGTGAATATTGGGCCTTTTTTGCATATTTTTCTGTTTGTTTCTGTTTGTTGGGCTGTTTTTTGGAGAAGGAAATGGGAATTTAAATGTCAAACAGAAATAAATGTTTCAGATTTTCATAATTATCAAAGAAAAATATTTGTATATACAAAACTGTCGGGAAAAACAACTAAAGCGAAAAAAGAAAACCAAAGGAAACCAAAAGACTAAAGGTATCCATTTTTCATGATTTAAATAAAAACTTTGTGATCAAAATTATCTAACTATTTAGCTACAAAAATTCTCAGACACTTTGAAACACCTAACAATACCTAAGGATAGATAGTCAGGAAACAATGTAGTAAACTTAATAGGACAAAGACAGTTAACAAAAACCTAGTACCAACGCAAGAGGAAAAACCCCAAGCACTAACAAGAGCCCTTCAACGAAATACACTACAACCAGTAACTACTCAGGAACGAAATAAACTAAAAGTACACAAACCCACATATATAACTCACACGCATGTTATGACAAGTACATAAATAACACTGCTGTAAGGGCCGTCGTCCAAGGTGAGTTTTTCAGGCGGTGAAATAAAGAAAGAATTTATTGGACTCACACAGGACAATAATTACAGGAACTTGGAATTGGAATATCAAATGATGCTGTTACGCGTCAGTGTCTGACCTTTCTTGGTCCACAAACCACCTCGAAGTCCTTGAACCGTCTCCGGACTCATGTGGGAAAATGTAACTCCAATCTCGTTAAGTGAGGTTAACACAATGAAATAGCAAAGGACTGTGGGTGTAGAGCTGTGTAGCAAAATAATATGCTCGAACTTCTATCCTGCCCTCTTAGCCCAAAACATGCAACCCGTCAGCGACACGATGAAAAACAGCATCGCGACTGTACCACGGCCATTTTGGCGTTTGTATCGCAAAAAGTCGCGATGGACGGGGACCCTAAGTTACTCCGTGTCCTAGAATGTATAAGATTACTCAAGAACGAGGCGAATATGTATACTCATAAATTATAAAAAAAATATGCGCATATGGGTATCGGCTTAAGAGATTTACACAGGAAAGTATATGGGGTTGCTTTCGTCATATGAACGTTTTCGCTTGAAATATGTTCCTTTTTTTGTTTGTTTGCGGAAATAAAGAGTAACGTGGTAAATGAAGCTGACGTTTAAACGATTTGGGAAGTCAATTTGTGTTTTTCAGTATTTTCTTTGTGTTTGTGATATTTGATGTGTTTTCTAATATTAAAATGAGATTTATGTATGAATTTCGAATGTTTCTTGTATTCTGTATGAAAAGTATTCAGTAAAGTAATATTTCGATACTCATTGTATCGAAATATTACTTTACTGAATACTTTTCAAAATAATAAACAAACATTCGATATTTTGAATACTCCATGTATTGAGTGTACGATTATATTGAATGTTTGATTTTAACCATTGGATATTATGAACATTTGAGTATTTAGACGTTCGATTTTTAGTGGTCAATCAATTAATATTCGATTATTTGGCATTCGATATGGCGCGGTACACCCCTCTACAACTGTAGGTACCTACATAAAAATGTGCAAAGTTGGTAGGTATAGTGATTATATTTTCAGACAAGCAGAATATGAAAACTATGTACAGAGGAGAAACTCCAAAAAGATAACAAAGATCTAGTACCTACCCGTGATTCAGGAAAGTGTTAACTACAAACAAGTGCAAGTTATAGTCATAGCGGTTTCTTTAGTGCCCCTAAACTACACGTTAATACAAAAACAAACATAAAACTAGACAAGCACAAAGAAACTACGAAAAACGTGGCGTATAAAAAACAACGACCGTTCGTGTTTTTACGACAAAAGATTTATTTGTCTTTCATCCACGTTGGTTTACATTAGCAAGAATTATTGTCAAAGTTGAACATCAAAATGGAAATATAAAGTCGAACGTGAAAGGCTTCCTCTAGCGAGCGCAGCCGCGGATGATAGATCCACCCAGTCAGCACCGGTAATCTAATTGGTACTACTTTCCTCTTCCTTGATTCCTATTACTGGAGCATCTGATCCTATCGAATAAAGTCCTTCCCTCCATGTTTGATTGGTAACAAAATCTGAACGAATTTAGATTGAATTTTCCAATTATTTGCGCCCCTCGAGCCTCAACAACACTTTCGAGGAAGCAAACATCTTTCAGCAATTTCCCTTCAACAACGGTGTTTACGTCAGCAAACACATTGCCTAACACCACCATTTTCAGATGACCTACCTCGCTTCTTTCTAATCTTTGGGATGGAGGGGCAGACGGGGCTGAGACTATGAATTTTAAAGATCAACTTTTATCGGTCGCCTCGTCATGACTCGGTTTATGGAGAATCTAATATTCCATTATAACGGAACGGAGTTGTGACAAGTACCATAATGGAGTATACTGAGGTACCTTAGAGTCTCAACGACTCCCAGTATCAGAAAATTCTAGCGATTATTATATTAAGAAGTACGAGATAAAGAATTGTAGATGACGTGGCTTGTCTTAAACATTCTATAGAGTTTTAAACGAGGACTGAATAAAAGATGAGCTGTGAGAAGTATGAAAATTCTGTTTGGGTGACGATTTTTTTTTTTTAGAAAAAGAATTGCCGTATCACGAGACAACAAAGTGTAGGTGACTGAAGACCTAACATTATTTAGAATAATACACGTTTCAGCAAAAAACCAAATGTGACGGGATGACGTTAGCGAGAATAAAAGAAATGTTATTGTGTATTTGTGAGCGCTACGTTTTGAAAGTTGGGTTTTTAACTGAGCTTTTGTACTGCTGCACAAACTAATTAAAACTCTATTCATAGTTTTATCCATGTACATCATTATAATAAGGTACCACATGGTAGCTTTTACCGTAATTTCAACAGTGCCTTTACAAAAACCAATTACTAATTTAGAAAACCTGTTAAACCGACCTTAACAGACTAAAACACAAATTATGAAAAGTAAACAACCGCCCAATACTTCAAAATGTATACCATAGTAAAATAACATTATAAACGAGTTATTATCAACAAAATTAATCAAGAGAACCGCACTAAAATTCCTTTAAAGCAGCCATCAAAAACAAGTAGCGGCATCAAATATAGTTTATAAGTGATGTGGTTTGGGCTCACACAGTAAATTTTGAACCGACGGCGCGTCTATAAAGTTTAGCCGACGGTACTGTACGTCGTAAAATATTTACGTATTATTATATTGACGGTTCATGTTTTGAAGGATGATAGTACTAACGAGGATCAAAAAGAGCTGGTTGAAAAAATTGATTAGAATTTACAAATAAATAATGTAGAGGGTACTCAAGAAGATGGGTTTGAATAAAATGAATTTAATACATGGTGTAAACGGGTCCTTCACGAAGCCAAGCATTCTGTACATCAAATTAGGTAACTCTACGCAAAGTTATTGCTGGGAAACGACTATTATGTGAAAATCACGTTTTACGGTAGGACTCGAAAATATTTAATTTGCATTATTAACATTGTGCTGACGAATGAAAACTTGCATTAAAAAAAAAGTTGTTAAAAAGTTGGAACTTTGACCCCCAATGGTGTCGATTCTGTTGTGCACAAACTAAACTTAATTTAGGCTATTGCTACCTTTTTCTCTGTAATGAAACGAGAAAGAGACGGACGTAATTTAGAGCTGTCAAATTTAATTGGAACTAATATTTCCATACAAATGAAAGGGGCACGTAAAAACATGTCGACTAAAAACACGGTGAAGCGCAAAGCATAAACTAGTTTGACATCTATAACTTAGTTCATAGCTAAAGCCGTCGTTTTCTCGCACTGCCTTTTAGTAAAAGATAGGAATAGCTTAAATTAAGTTTAGTTTGTGCACAACAGAATCGACACCAATATCTCCGTAACTAGACGGTTTCTAGGTATAGACCAAAACTAAAAAAAAATGCAATTTTGGGGAGCTACTTTTACACTCATTATAGAAAAGTTGTAGATAGTTAGAAAAGTATTAGTGGAGTCATGAAAAGAAAGTTGATTTCATGCGCAAACCTAAGTTAAGGCTGTTTTGAAGCGTACTATGGTTTTATTCCAAAACAATAATGTAAACTCGCACTTACAACAAAACCGTTTGGTTTTTGTAGGTACAAAATAATGAAACTTTGACTCTCATGGGTGCATAAGAATGTCTTTAAAAAACGAAAAAATAACGAAAATTTGAGCTGTGATTGGGAAAGTTGAAGAGATTCTTTTTGCACCAACCCCAAGTAGAATTGGACAAATCCAGGAAGATGGTTGGGAAAAGTAGAAGAGGATCTAGAATACGATAAATCTATGCTGCGATAAAATAATTTTCATGAGCGGATTTCAACCCTATCAAAAGTAACAGGCTTAAAATTCATAGCAAGTTACAAAATATTGACATAACATACTGGAAATGTTGTAAAGTGAGCTTAATCTCGTTAGTGAGGATAAAGGATACATTTAAAAATATAATACTACAAGAGTTTAAAATGTGGGTACGTAAAAATGTCGTTATTAAAATTTTATTATTTTTTACGGTTGGACAGAATCTAATAAAAGTCTGCTGCAGAATTTATTTAGGAGGAATTTTATGTTTTTCTTCAATTTACCTTTTTGATAGTATGTTCATGTTTAAAAGAATTATCACTACTGTTGCTTGGAAACTTTTAATCTATTTAAAAGTACTTACATTAATTTCATTTGACTTATCAGTTATCACTTGTGTCTTTTGCATTTTGTACTCGGATGGTATGTTAACTTACCTGAAAAGAAAAAATATATTTACAGACACTGAAAAATTTAACAAGAGACGAGAAAAAAAACATGTGTTACCAATACAAAGAAGTCAAAGGAGAATGGCGCAGCGGTACTGAGGCTGCCTTACGTTCTTAGGGTCCCGGGTTCGAATCCCGGTAGGAGCAATTGTTTGTGTGATGAGCATAGACATTTGTTTCCGAGTCATGGATGTTTATATGTATAATAAGTATGTATTTACAAACAAAAAGTATTTATGTAGTATATCAACTATCTGGTGTCCACGACACAAGCCTCGTTGCTTAGTGCGGCACTAGATGGCGCTGTGTGTAATGACCAGTGGTATTTATTTATTTTATTTATTTATTAAAGCTAAATACTTTATTCCAGTAATATTCTAGAAACACAAATAATAACTCAAGAACACATTAACGTGCAAATTACAATTCAACAGAGACCTAAATAAAAACAGGTCATTATAATAATTAGCTTGTCCACGAAGAGCTAAATGAAAGAGTTACCGTCATCCATCACCTCATTGTAAGATTGACATAAAAAGCTTCGACTTTTGCTAAATCACGTTTACGAAATAGATTGTAATGATCTAATAATCTTGTAGGAAAAAAACGAATTAACTTTGAAAGAATTTGTCAAGGCATAAAGCTTGTAGAAGATATGAAAGGAACTCCTTTTAATAACTTAAGACTTGGATGTCGCATTAACGGGTTGCCTTTTAAATTTTTGTTAAACATGGCTTCTACCGCTAATACGAGGAAAAGAGGATTTTTAACATTTTCTTTGAGATTTCTGAGAAAACTCCTTGGTATTAGCTACATGGTTGCTTTGGATGAGAATTTAACGTGTTACACAGATTTGTTTTGACAATGTTTTTATATTTGGTTTTGTAATCTCCCCCTTTGCCGTGTGGTTAGTGCCTTACCTGGTGTCAGAGTTTTTATGCCGCATAATGGCCTCTGACTTAGCTTTACATACCGTCGAGAAATATTTCCCAGCATGTTGGTTTCCTCGCCATGTTTTTCTTCATCAATGCAAGAGATAATTATAAAATACGCACATGAATTCGAAAAATCGGAGGTGCGTATCTTGGGTTCGAATTTGAGACCTATGTCTTGTGTTAGTAATGACAATACGTTGGCCAAAATATGCTTAGAGTGGAATTTTGTTTAGATATATTACAAGTTATCCAGGAATAAAGAAACTCACGCACTTACAGTCGTGTTAATACGCAGTAGATACAACACAGACGACCGCTCGATTCACAAAATCTTCACAGCAAGGAGTTACATATCTTTGTTTTCTCTTGTACTGATTTGAATAATTGTTATTGTAATGCCAGTATTATACAACCCTGTCACCATTGCGACGAGTAACTATGTAGTAGTAACGAGTCATGTTATGTAGATACACGCTTTTTGTCTCGATACATATATACGATATATATTTACATATAAATATTTAAAAAAATATCAATTTGGTGGGCATAATATTCAATTTGCACTTTTGTCAAACTGATTTTTGACGCACTAAAATCAAATGCAAGCCGTTCCAGCACGCTGAAGAATAGATATATACTGCAAACCCATAAACTGACAGAACGGTCAATATACCACAGCCATGGAAAACTCATACGGTGGCAAACCGAAACCATAAACAACATAGATCACTGATACTGATTTATGGTATCATAACAGTAACTGACTTTGGATAACGTTTTGCAAATCCAATCCAGAAATAGCATAATGTGTGCACCTGGCGATTAAATGGCTTAGTCTGAGACGGTGGAACGGCAATGCAGTTTGCAGATATGATGCCCTGGTACCTAAATATTAATTGCGCTGAGTATAACGTGTTTTTGTTTGATTTTAACACGTGTGGAAACTATAAAATGACATTGGATCAGTTACATTTGCTGCGGACACCGCAATCATGGCCATATTGCGGTACCGTATTTGTCCGTGTTCGGACTCGTGTTCACAATTTGTTCCTACAGGAATTGACTACACCTTACGTTTACAGCATTTCACTTAGGTAATCCTAATCAGTGTTTGTAAATTTGGTAATCGGAGTTTTAGATCGTAAGCTCAGCGATTTGGCTATGATTCATCATGTTCTCCCAATTTATTTGGAGTCGGCGCAGCATGCCTTCTTCTTCAATACTTCTCTATTACTTTTCATATCACCAGACACCTCCTTTCTAGCCATATTATCCTTCACACAGTCCATGGATGGACTGTCCTTCGTATCGTTTCTTTAGTCTTCCTCTACTCGTATTTATAGCCATCTACATTCATAATCAACGTTCACTATATTTTCCTTATTGTTCGAGAATAATTTTAAAGATTTGGCTATGAATAGGTAAGTAATTCCACTCAAAAGGTTTATTCACGGTTTCAATCAATAAAAGCCTCAGATTGCTTAATCCTATCGGCCGGGCTATAACTCGCCAATCCACCCTTCCAATTTAATGCCACCAAATTAAATATTTATTTAATTACACCCACCATCAAAATTTCAATTTCGCAAGCGATACAAATTGATTTAAATTAGTTAACGTCTCAATAAGTTTAATATTTCATAGTCACGCTCGCTCTTTTATAAATTATGAATATTTATCAGCCAATTCGGTATAGGATTACGGCTTAAATAGCGGCGCAGCGGTAAATATAGGCTTGGATTTAAAGATGGCGGAAGTGTTATAACAAGTAAGTATAACGTTAAAGTAATAGATATTGCAAGTTACGTAATTTCAATCCTTTCTATTTTCCTGTCTTCTTATTTGTTGAGAATTACTTTTTTTCTAACAACAATCGGGAAATATTTGCTAAACCGGTGTTTGCTTTTGCGTCGTCGTTTTCGAAGCTTCGACAAAATATGGTCTATCAGTAAGGTTCTATCAGTTGTAAATTCTACTTGTATTTGTAACTTGTTTTTGATGTAAGTACAGGCTACCTAACTACCTACGATAATTTAAACACAGGGTAAGTTTTCACAAGACTAATTAACAGGTAAATGAAGTCCCGAAAATGTTTGTAACTATCGCATACCATTGCAAATTCAGCTCATAACAATCACAAAGTCACAGACAGATGGCATAAATCAAAATCCTGTGACATGGAACGCAAATATGGTGGACAATGCTAAATGAACTCCCTTGTTCGATTGGACAGGGCTCTGTGTGACGTCAGATACGATTCAGTGCACTGTTTTAATTGGTGGATCCAGGTTGGAGGTGGATAGCGTGTCTTGAGGTTATTTTGGCATTTATTTGGAAACATTTATGTGAAAAAATCATCGCGCTTGTAATCACCGAAGCCTTAGGCAGAGATGTAACTAATAGTACCTCCACGTTTTGCCACTTATGTTTTAAGTCCCATGAAATAGGGGGCGTACCTATTTCCATCAACCGGGAACAAATCAAGACGCACTTGCGACGACTCGACCAACGAGGCAGTTTATTTTGAAAGTGGAGAGGTAAATAAAATGTAGTTGTTGAGTTAAACTAACATTAATGATGTTACCAATGTTTTGTTTTGTGTCGCGAGGCTAAATAATAACAGCCGCCCGGGACGATCTTTGGGTTAAGCCGTGCTTGCCTAGGTTGGTCTGTGGATGGGTAACCACCCTTACATACCGAGTTTCCTCCGTGCCTCGGAAAGCACGATAAGCTGTTGGTCCCGGCTGTCATTTGTAGATCTTTGACAGTCTTACCAAGGGGTATCGTATTACCCGGTACTAACTGGGTTGTGGAGGTCAGATAGTAGAGTCGCTCCATGTAAAATACTGCTATTCAGCTGTATACGGTTAGACTGGAAGCCGACCCCAACATAGTTGGGAAAAGGCTACGCAAATGATGATGACCAAGATTTTGTACAGTTCAACCCATATAATATACGCTTAGAATGTGCAACTTAATTTTTTGTTTTTAATGAACGACTCATTATCGGCCTAGCCTTTTCCCAAGTATGTTGGGGTCGGCTTCCAGTCTAACCGGATGCAGCTAAATACCAGTATTTTACATGGAGCAACCCATCCACAACCGAAGTTAGTACTGGGTAATACTGTACCCCTCGTTATAACTGGTTGTCAAACTTTTTGGGCCACTGACTACCACTGTAACTGTAACGACTGTCAAATATCTACAAATGACAGCCGGCACTAACTGCTTAACGTGCTTTCCGAAGCACGGAGGAAACTCGGTATGTAATGAGTGGTCACCCATCCACAGACCAACCTAGGCAAGCACGGCTTAACCTAAAGATCAACCCGAGCTGCTGTTATTATTTAGCCACGAGCTTTTTCACGAGCTTCTTTTAATGAACGACTCCTTGACCATTTATTAGAGGCTGTAAATGGTGGTGGTGAATTTAAATGAAATGGTTGGAGACTGAAAACGTTTAACCAACTTGAGATATCTAATATTCATTTCTCCTTTTTCTTTAAAAACTGCCCATTAACTTAACTATAACCATACTCAAAAACTTAGTACCTATGACATTGCTCCATTGAAGAACAAAATCAGCCTTACCTACAGAAACAGAAGAAAAATCGACCAACTATTTTCACAACACCTAAAAACAAATGCCAAACTATTGTAAAATCGCACATCAATTGTGTGAAAGTGATTGGCATTAACCTAATTGGACCTTTCACCTAAATCCGGCCAGCATCGAATGCATGGACCGACAACATCACACTATAATGAACGTTTACACTGTCCACAGTGTGTCCATTCGGTCCCGATATGTGTCGACACCTGCCGAACTGTCCCGATGATAACTCTAAATACGGCCAGTGTTAAAATTCCTTTTATATTTCACACTTTTTTCAATTCAGGTCCATTTCAAATTTCAACATCGGGTTGCGAATTCAAACGGTGCACTTAAATCTGCTTCGATGTTATTTGTATCGTTTATATAATGTTTTAAGTGTCTATTTGTAATTTCAAACACCTTTTTAATGAAAACCAAGCGCGCCTATTTTGACCTTCTCCAATGACGTCATAACGTCAAGCATTATTTAGTTACTATACAAAAAAGACTACGTTTTTGTTTTTAAAATGTCTAGAATTAAGTTCTTGAGTTGTAACGTTGCTGTTTTAAACAAATTAGCTTACTGAAACAGTAGCCACTTTAAGCATAAAATGCTTAACCCGGGTTAAGCATATTATGCTTAAACGCGCACGAAATGAAAGAATGCACGTGAAGTAGGTGGCACGTTATCTAGGCATAAAGGGTGTAAAAAGACTTAACGAAGCCAAAAGTCACTAGTTCACCCCATCATTGCGATTTTTTTTTTTTATCTAGGCCATACCTGGGAACCTTCTAATTACGGAAATTTTGGGTGTTAAAGTTTCAACTTATCACAAGTATTTTTTGATGTCCATGTTTTTAATGTAAGAACTTTACTTTAAGCACCTCCACGACCCCTATACTATTCAATCCATCCATCAGCACAATGTTTTGAGTGCGTTACATCGAGTTTTACTGTAAAACGTGATTTTTCACCCAAATAAAAAAAGTAATTTCCCAGCAATATTTTTTGCGTACGGTTACTGAGTTTGATGTACAGAATGCTTTGTTAACGGCTTTGTGAAGAGTCTGTTTACACCCAGTATAGCACAGTACTGTACATCGATCGAACTCACACGGCACCTAAATCCGGTCGGTTGTCACTCACACTACTCACGCCGTGTCAATGCCGTCGCATCAGAGGTAATGAACGTTTACGCTCCCGCATCCGGTCCTCTCGTCAGTTGAACTTCATTGATAGCCTTACATCGAGTTTGCATTCAAGATTAGTTCTGAATGGGATTAATAGTGAAGTGTAGCTTAATTGCTATAACTAGTTATCTAATAATCAACAGTTTGATTGGTAGATCAGCATAAAAACTCAGACACCAGGTTAGGATACTAACCACACGAAAGAGTAAGAAGTTTTTTTTTTTAAAAGGACACTTGTGCATCATGTCGCAACGGGAGTAAACGTAGAGGTAATAATAATAACTGACATAGAATTGAAAGCGACTGACAGTGATAAAGAATTAAAAGCGTTTCTTTGTACTTATTGGTTTGTATTGATTGGGAAAATTTGACAGTATCGGGGAGCATGATGTGTATACCACAGGTGATATTCACACGAATGGTATTTAAAATTGTGATCTAAACGGAATGCTCCTATTTTTCACCATCATAAGGTTCCCAAAGTAAAAACACGTGATAAAATAAATTACCTCTACAACAGCTGATATTCAATATAATCCTGTTTGTGTCCATTGTTGATTTAATTTTAATATTGACACAATTTTGTCACACGACATTCATTACCCATATCTGTCGTAATTGAAAATTTATCAACGACATACACAGTGAAATTGGTTGGACCATCAAAATAATTGTTTACCGTTAATCTACGGAGCGGAAAATTAAATCTGGACCTGCGAATGTCGATGTATCTGACGTTGGACTTGGCAGTTATATTTTGAACTTTTCGTACAGTAATTTCACGCCTGTAATCATAAACGGGCTAGGCAGAGGTGTGTCTGTGTACCTACATTCACATTTCGTTTGTTACTTCTGTATGACATGGATTACCATCAACCGAGCACGAATTCAGGTTTCAGGTTTTCGGACGCTGAAAGAACATTGGCGAAACGGGACCCTTTTAATTTGTGAAGCGTTCATCAATAATTAAAGTATGTAAAGACACCAGCACATCACGCTTCCCGAAACTGTCAAACTTTCCCAAGCAACCTTGAACCTAATGCACTAGCGATAAAGTTGAAAATCTATTAAATAAATTTCATAGTTTGTAGTAGCTTGATGTGCGCTGTCTGTACATTATACTCGTATGAAGCAATTACGGGGCCCTTAGTTCTTCCTTTCTTTACCAATAATATTTTTAATCTGCTTTTTTTCCGTTCATCGCCAATGCGACTTCAATACATGGAATCCTAGCTTCAGTTCCTAGATAAGCCGAAAAAGAAGTTACATTTGGAATTTTTCAGTATCCAGTCTCGTATATCTGGATTTATGTCGGGGATTATGGCAATAAGTTCACCCCTGCTTCATGGGACTCTGACGGCGAAATGTAGGTGTACTATACCTACAATTATATAGATACCTCCTACTTCCTTCTTTGGATGAACACAGTCTTGACATTTTCATTCGGATTATTGTTTGTGAATATAAACATCTTATTGTTATTTGAGTAGGTACCTCTTGTACACCTACTTTACGATAGAAGTCTGCTTAAATATTCTTAAAAAAAAATTGAAGAAATTTATAACAAAGAAAGGCAAAATATTACGCTCCAATTTGTTTTTACAAGCAAGCATTTCTAATAAAACCTGCCATTCAGGTGCGGTCAAATAGAAAACTGCAATATCATTGGGAATGTTATTAAGTTTTTCTACTTTATCCATCCCTTGAGTTGTTCGGGCTAATTCATAATTTGCATTGGCTGTTTTCCAATGTTGCATTGTTTGTGCAAATTCAAAAAGGCACGTTGTTGGTATTGATGTATATCTTTGTAGCAATAACGAGCTATCATATCCGAGAGAGGTTTAACGAGGTGAAATTTAAACGGACCGTAAAAAGAATAATGGTGACGACGGTCACGGAACCGTTCGTAAAGTTAAACAACAGAAATAAATAGAAACGAGTATCTCTCACGATTAACTTACATTCGCTTCTTTGTCTCCTTCTTTAATATCTTTAAGTGGACGTAGGCAATTTTACAAAAAGCCAAAAAAAAAAGGAATCCTCAGTAATTTGCGGGATCCACTCGGGTATAAATGAAATGAAAATTTTGACGAGAAAAAAGGACTGAATTTGCCTATTTTCATCTGGTGCTTTCTGAAGATGAGGTCTTTTGAGTTATATCACAAATTTTTAATGATGTTACTAGACACGCGAAGTAACATTGAATTTTTAAGAGTTGAAATTTGCCACGTGTAGCGTGTTGGAAATGTTAAGTGCTACTCAAGTAGAGTACCTTTTTGGTGCATTTCATAATTTGAATCAGGAACTCTCAATCAAATTCGAGTAAAAGATGAAAATAAGCTGTCAATATTTTCCCTATAAAAACATACAACGCATTGAAGACATTATTAGTGCTACTGTTTCCCTACTACTGATTAAAACCAACGTTATTATGGAGCGGCGACGTCATTTAAGCAGGGAAGAAATGCTCAGAGCCGTGGGAATGATAGAAGCTGGTTCCCGGCAACGTACTGTAGCTTTAGCTCTGAATACAAGTCAGAGTGTTATCAGTCGACTTTGGACACGTTACCGAAGCACTGGTACCGTGGCTGAGCGCCATGGAGGACGGTATCGCTGCACCACACGGAGACAAGACCGATACATTCAAATCTTAACTCGAAGAGCTCCAACAATAACCGCCATGATGTTAGCCGTGAGGCTTCATCACTCTTCAGGGAACTTAATTAGCGACCAAACAGTCAGAAACCGCTTGCATGAAGTGAACCTTCATTCCCGAAGACCGCTACGGGTACCACCTATAGCAATGCACAATCGTAGGATTCGATATCAATGGGCTCTTGAACACAGAAATTGGGCAGAAGAACAATGGCGTTTCGTGTGCTTTTCTGATGAGTCTCGTTTTGGTATGAGACCGGATACAAGACGTATACGACACTGGAGAACCCCTGGACGCCAACAGCGATTAAAATCCTGCCAGGAAGTCCATCCTTATAGTGGTGGAACCATCATGGTAGGGGCGGGTATTTGGATCGGCGGAAGAACTGAGTTGATTTGGATCAGAGGCAACCTCAACGCTCAAATTTATGCTGAGACGATTGTATCAGACGTCATCGTTCCTCTACAAGTGCAAATCGGTCCCTTATTTCAGTTAATGCATGATAATGCACGACCGCACACCGCAAGAGTTGTAAGACAGACTCTCGCCGCAGCTAACATCAATGTCCTGCCCTGGCCTGCTCAGTCGCCAGACTTGAACCCGATTGAGCATGCATGGGATATGCTACAGAGAAGAGCTCTGCCGAATATGGAGGGTATCCAGTCGCAAGAAGACCTTTTTTTGTTGTTGCAACGAACATGGGCGGCCATTCCACAGCGTGATTTGGATGAACTCATTTTGAGTATGCCAAACCGATGTTCTTGTGTTGTTAGTGTTCGCGGTAGAAACACGGATTATTAATTGTTTAAGTTACCCAATAAAATTTTAAAGAAAACTGTTATTTCAGTCTTTTTTTCGAACTTTAATGTTAGTGGTTCAAATGTCAAAAATCCCTTTATTAGGAAAATGGCAAATTTCTTTATTAATGCAAAGGTGACTTGGTTTATCGTTACTGTGACAAACGAAAACACTTTATTTGATGAATCCTTAAAGAAAATTTTAATTAATATCAATCAGGAGAAAAGTTATTGCAAAAATATATGTTGATCCCTAGATACTTTTGATGTGTGTATTATCATCACATTTTTGCGAATTTCACTCAACGTTATGCTAATGAAATGTTAGTTACCACAATTTTACATCATCATGGTACTATATTCTGTATCTCTTAATTTGCCTAGTACGATGAACCCACGCATTTTTATCATGGGGTACGCAGAAATTGAAAAAAGCCACCCGCAACAATCCTTATAATTATACTCCAATTGCCTCGTCCGATTTCGTACATCTGATCATACACACACGTTGGTTGCGAATAGTTACTACGCACCTGACCTTTTTGAAAAAAATCATCATTAAGGTCAGTGTATGTCCTCCTACGGCTTCCATGTCTGCTTTTGCGCACGCACTCAAGCCCTTTATTGTGATTAAAAAAAAAAAAATGACGTATCTATAGGCCTACATGGGCACTTAACGTCGAAATAATGTGCACGGTTCGGGTTGGTCGGTTCCTATGGAGGAGAACTGACAAGAAATTCCATGGTTTACATCTGCCTTATAGTCATCTTTTATTCATTTCTGAACATGACCAACCCGTCTAAAAGAGTAAGAGTTTAAATTTTTATCAAAACCTTATAAACATTTTATCAGCCTTGTCCCAGATTTCGGTTGACTTCTTTAAAACTCGACGCAATGACGTAATCCCCGGATATTTCAATAAACGTTAAGGGTAAAGTGGGACTTTTCAGAAAATGTAGCAAACTTTTTAGACATTTAGAATTAAATGAATTTGTTTTGTTTGTTTCGTTTTATCGCTTAAGCCTACCTACGCTGGCATTTTTAAAACAGTGAATATTGTTTTTCGAAAGCTTTGGATAGAATCGTATTTTTACAACTTTTTCTAGATGTAAGAGTACCGATTTTTGACGGCCTATCATCGTCCCGAAATACATAAATATTTTTTCATCTTTTATTTTTAAACGAAGGCTGTTAATATTTGTTGGTCAGCGTATTTATTATACAAGTAATAAAAATATATATTCCTTTGAACCACTGTATAAATTAAGTCAACCACTCGTATGCAAATAATCAAATCCTAACTTAATTACAAACCCAAATCGTTTCAAAGGAAACCCTCTATGTGGACTGTCCCAAAGGTTCTGTATTGTAATAAACTATAAATATTAATGTATTTACACACGTTATAGAACTCCCAACTTTCATTAAAGTGAAAATATGCAAATCAACAAAAACTGTGAACGAAAAAGTTGGTTGCGCTAGTTCAGACCTTAGTTAAAATAAATTGGATGTCAACACGTTTGTGATGCAAAACTGGGTTCTATATAAGCACCTGTTTCTACCATGGCCAGCGTAGTAGCCTTTTGGTAAAGTTTTTTTTGCAATCACAACCCCGTAGGACGACGCAAAGGTAGATTAGCATTTTTATTCGAGAACGGCTGAAAGGGACCGGGTCAGTTTTTTGGACACTTTTTTTCAAGCCAATAATGAACGCAGAAGATTTTGTTTTTTAATTGCGTCGAGAATTACTTTAGCGTTATATAAATTCCCATCTAAAGAGATTAAAAGATCTTCCTTATCTACTTTGGTCTTTAAATTGAGGACATAAACATTTATAGACACTTCGGGTGACTTAGAAACATTTTCAAAAACCAATTTCGGGGAAGAGCATCAACATTATTGTGCCTTAAACGTTAAATATTGTCTGTTACATCTCGCATATCATAAATATGGAGTCTTACGATATCATCTTTAAGTGTTACGTCCGTTCGAGCGATGTATTAGGGAAATATGTCTCGTTTTATGTCGAATAGGGGAAATTTAACAGCAATAACTTCTTTAATAAAGCCGTGGTAGGGAGTTATGGTAGACGATATATTCATTGAGACATATTGAATTCATAAATTGTGAGTGATGTGTTTTCTTACAGCCGTTCTAAGTTCTTCAGACTCTTTTACAATTTAGTCATCAGAAAAGTTTTGTAATGTGAAAAAGTTGCTGAAAGTTATGTTCGAGTTTTCAAAGCTAATGTAACTTTAAGAAAAGAGTGAGAAAATGTGAAAGGTGAAAGAGAGATAGAAATTCAGCAATGAAAATACATGAACTAAACATGTTATTTTGAAGCTATAGGTACTCTACCAAAGAATGCCACTCAATGAGAAAATTAACGTAACAAAAAAATATTAAACTTAAACTTAAACCATTTATTTCAATTTGACTTTAATAGGCACTTTACAATGTCAGAAAAACAAAGAAAGCAAAGCTACAGTCACAAGGCAGAATTACTTATGAAAGTCATGTTGCCCATTCCAAAGCGTGGATCTTTATGGAGAAGAATGTGGAAGAAACTCTATCTTTTAATCAAAATTCCCTCTCATAGAGAGGAGCTCTGTGTCCCAGCAGTAGGAACATTATCCATTCAACTGTTTGCAAAGTAGACACAATAGTTAAACAATGGCGTCCCGACCGAATCGGTCGGGTCCACAGACGAAGGTTGGCTGATTATGCATAATTATGATTGTTACAAAATCTTGGTAACATCATCCATGTTGAGATTATACTCGTATATTTATGTGAAAACACTCAAAAGACAATCAGATTGGTCCTGTTAAACAGATTTAATTCGGAATTACCTCATCAAAATTTGCAGTCACGTGATTGCAAATGGACAATGTTCCCTGTTCACGGGGTTACCGAAATTAAAATCTTTAATTTCGTAAATGTATCTCGTAAAGCAATTGATGCCGCTTACCCTTTCAAGCAGTTAATGGCATTCGCCATGTTTTTTCATGGTTATTAATATAAAAGATTGGCAATAATTTTTGTTCGACAGCAATGCAAATTTATTGTGGTTAAATCTTTTATTGGGTATTTTATACGATTAATTAATAATTGATAAATAACTATCATATAATTTACAATTAAATGTAATTAATTTTAATAGTTACAAATATGTCCAATAATAGAACATGGCTATTCGTTAGGTACTTTTCGTTCGATAGTAAAATTATTAATTGTGTTAGAATCCTTTCGATTAGGTTTTTATACGAATGAGTAAATTATGGGACTTAATATCAAAACAACACATATTTAACAATTAAGTAGAAAAAAATACCATCATCGATAGTGGCATCACAGAAATACTCAAAAAAGTAATAATCATCACAATTTATTATGTATATCAAAGTGACTAAAAATACATGAGGTTCTGCCCACTCCCCAAAAACAAGTGTACCATAAATTTAAGGTTTTGTCATCTTCAAATCCTCAACAGGCAGGCCAGTCGCAATTTATTTTAACTAAAGCAACCCCGCAACTTCGCACATTTGCATATTTTCATCATATTTACTGTGGTCACTAAGCGAATTAACATCGCTTAATGATTTTATTATATTTGCAGAGGACCGTGGCTACTGGGTTTTACATAATAATAGAATATTTGAATGGCTACTGCTGAACATGAGGTCCTGGGTTCGATTCCCAAGTCAGTCAAAGTGTTATTTGGGTTTTTTATAGGGGATTTCTCAACAGGAGCCACGGAGTCTGACTTCGTGGCCGGTATATGGCAATGGGCTCGGCCCCAATTTCATGGTACTTAAACACAAACATAACTGGTGAAATGTGGATGTAATATAAAAAAAGACCTCTGCCTCTTCTTGGATTAAAGGCGTAAATAGTTGGTTTTGACGGTATCAGCACACAAAGTAAAATAATTTATTTCCATTATCTTTTAGTATCACAAATATCCACTACACCCAAAATTCAACGAAACACACTAAAATAACAGCACACAACTGATATACAGTTATGAAACATCCGACACAATAAGTATCGGGCACGTCCCATGTTCCCTGAACTCGGAACACTGCGACAGCGGTAGACATGTCAAAAGAGGCCTGTCCCAGCGAAAAGTTTTAACACTTCTCTCGCTAACGTTTCGTTTTTAGAATATTTTTGTAAAGGGTCTCCGACAGTTTTTGTTGAGCTGTTAGACTGTTACGACTTTTGAAGTGTCAACGGGGGTGTTGCTTAGTGATTATGCTGTTGGAAAGTGTGTCTTGCTTTGTATTAATTTATTGCTACTATAAGGGTTTTACGCTAATTCTGGGAAACTGTCTATACTAATATTTTAAAGAGGTACAAGTTGTAAGTTTGAATGTAGGGTGTAATCTGCGGAACAATTGATCCGACTCCGAAAATTCTTTAATTAATGGAAAGCTACGTTATCCCAGAGTGTCATAGGCTTATATTTTAAGCGCTCTAATGGGATAATTTCCAACCATAACGCAAACGAAGCCGCGGATAAAATATAGTTAATTTTTTCGTGTTTCTTTGTTATATCATTTCCTTAACATTTTAAACTAGCATTTGCCTACAGCTCACCGGTACTAAAAAAAATATTCATATTCCATAAACCCGATCATGGTTTAATTTTGTGTTAAACATCAATATCCGTTCTGCTTTAAGTCAACAGATACGACAGATAATATATACTATCGTATGTATACTGTTTTTATTATAGAAGCAATAAGTCAGCAGCGGACTATGTTTCACTTCACAAACCGTCTAAACATGTCACACGAAAGTAGCTTTATTTATCGCCCAATACATCGAAGCCAAACCCTCTAAGTTGTACAATGTTAAATTTACGGTCATCCACATGTAGCAGACGACATAAACTCAAGTCTCCTGTACTTTACAAAATAACATTTGACGTTTGTGCAACGTTGCGCTATACCGTAGCTGCGTTCGTGCAACGTTAGGCTGAATACAGATTGTTTGCAAGACAACATGCAATGCAACATTTTTTACCAACACCAACATTGGAAAAATGTTGCATTGCATATTGTAATAAAACTACTGTAGCTCCAATCAACTGTTGAGTATATTCAAATCCAAGTATTTTATTCCACATAGGCCTGGATGGGCACTTACGAACGTCGACAATGAGAAGAACCGGCAAGAAACTCCATGGTTACTCTTTTCAAACTATTTAATATTACACAATTCTAGATTACTGATTACTTCACGTTTTGTACAAAATGTAATAATTACAACACCTATCAGTTATCAAACATAGATTCGACTATTAGTTAACACCACAATTTCTTCCAATGAAACAACTCCTCTCGGCCGAGTGCCATGCTTTAAAAAATACCCCTTCCCGCTACAACATTGACGGTTAGGCAGTGTTGTCATTTCTCAAATATAAAAGGAATTATTAAAATCTTTAAAACCCTACATAATATTAGTTTAGATAGATCACAGCAGATCTTATTATTTAATACAAATTTGAAAACCTTGACAATATTGTGTTGCATATATAATCTGTACCCAGCTTTACGTCTTGTGCACTATAATGTGGACATCATAAAACCGAATGCTATCGACAGATACGACTGAGGCTTATATTATTGGACTCTGACTTTGTAGAAAGCGGAAATTACATTTGTGATGTTAAGACGTCAACAGCTGTTGTTGTCACTCTGAATACAGTGTTGTGAAGTGGTGCTTATAGTTTTATTCGACGGAAATCAGAAGACATATATACATGCTGAGGACATGGAACTTTTAAGGGTGTAAACGAAAGAGGCTATGTAAATAAACCTACACGCACATGCTCCTTGTGTTTATCTTATCCCTGTTATAAGTTTGTGTGTTATTTATTTTATTTTTACACATACTTTTTAAAATTTATTATGTGAAGAACTACCTACCTAGCAGCTCTGGAGGAAGGTGATGGCATTCGTGATTCAGGGTTATCCTATTACGAGTGCCAAAACACTCCTTTGATACTTAAATGCACATAATATTCGACCGAATTAGTATTTAAGGAGATTTATTGTACTCATTTTACTAGTAATACAGATTTATATATTTTTAAGTGCTAGGCAAGATGATGGTGAAAATAAATTTCAATAGCAAAGACACAGGACACAACTAAAAATTAAAAAAAAACAAAACGAAAAAAAAAAAAGTAAATATAACCGAAGGACGGAATTAACGATTCTTCGTTAACTTTATAGAATAGCGGAAAGTTCGTCTAAAGTAAAACTTTCCACCATTTTATTTCACAATAAAAACTCAACTTAGTTTGGACTTAACGAGGTTGGGTGCTGCGAAGTTTAATCAATTCCATGACCGTTAAAACTGAGTGACGATGGTCGATCACTCTGTATTCTTTAACCCTGAAAAGTTTAATATAAGAGCTGTTTTTGTCCAGTTTTGTAGTCTCCGTGATTTGGAGTTAGATACTGTTTTTGATAGTCTTTCTTATTTTTTTCTTAAAAAATATCGTGACTGTCTTTTATTTTGTAAGGTCATAGCTGTGTGGAGCGGGATGTTAGAATATTGGACATATAAATAATATCCGACTCATCAACATTTATTATCAAACTCTTGCCCTTATCTCAATTAATTAGGGGTCGGCGCAGCATGTCTTTTTCTTTCATAATACTCTATTACTCGTCATCTTATCAGACGCCTCCTTTCGTGCCATATCCATCCATCTTTTCTTTGGTCTTAAAAATAATCTCAACTCCTAATTATAGTTATATGAACAGAAGTGTTCAACTTATAAATGGAAATGTTATTGAAACGATACAAAATATACGCCTGTATAGTCAAAGTAAATTGGTGCATTATTGGTGCAATATGATATCACAAGAATATAATCGATCCCATTCAATTCACTGTCCAATATGGAAATATATTTTTCAATCCACATGCAATTCCATGACTTGTGTTTCAAATTTCGATGGTAGATATTTTAATGTTCGGTAGAATTTAAAAATTTAATTGGATAATTAAAATTCAAAGAGAGAAAAAAATGAGAATCAGTGGCAGATTTCAAATTTATTATTAGGCAATTAGCATCTAACGGTAGCAGTTTAATTTTCTTTTTAAAAGTGCGGTCCTTTTAGACGCCGTCAAAAACTCAATTTTCCTCCTACTGTATTTGGGACAAATCACCAATTAAGGAACTTAATTAGGAGAGACTTGTTTAGTATTCATTTTATGTTCTTAACTTGTATAAAGATATATTCTATCGTCCTTTATGATAGCTTTTGTAATTTCTTCGAGCAAATCAAATTAGTTTTTAATTAAATGATAGATATCATTAATTTTGTGACTGATTAACAATATGATAATAGTCAGCATTGTTATGTTTCTAAGTAGGCAGAAAAATAGTACTCAATATGGAAGCACTGCACTATTCCTTGCCAACACGAAGATGAAATTTAAAATTCTATATTTCGTAGGTACTTCTTCCGTATGAAATGCGTAAAAGAAACTGCTTTAGAGTCGCACATGGGCGTGAACTATTCAAATAATATTCACAAAGCGTTCCAAGTAATGCATTCAGAAATTCAAAATTCTGAATTCAAGAAAACCCGAATGCAAGTCTCGAAAACGTATCATAAAAATAAGTAAACATATAAATCTCGGTGAAGGAAAATCTCGATATATCTGCAGTATTGACATGTTCCTCAGTAAAAATACCACAGAGTCATGTACTATCGGCTTAGTGCCAAACTGGTGCCACTATGTATTTTATAGCGACATATGGCGTTAGTGAGGCCGCTACAGCATCGACAGTACAAAATTTAGAAGTTGCAGCACTAGCAGATGTTCGTTTATTTTTGTCTGCTACTGTGAAGATTTTGAACGCAATTTCGTTTCTGTATCTCGAAATTTACGTTGCAGAAAAGAAGAAACGAATTTGGAGTGTTTTAGTGTCTGTAAGTAAAACTGAACGAACTTTCATCTGATTGAGAATCAAATGACTCTGCTGTAAAATTTCGTCTCTCTACGTTTGATGGATTGTGACTTTGTATTTGTAAACTAAAGCGTCTGTCAAAGTCACTATTGTCAGTTTAGACACATCTGCATCAAATTTTACAGATTCAGTACCAACTATTACGGTTGCAGTCATGTTCAGTATGACTTTATTAGTACTACCCTCATGCAAATCTGCCTCTCGGCACTCAAAACCACCGAGGTATTTGTGCTCAAAGTGTCTGGTTCTAAATCTATAATTTGCTGTTTCTAAACCCGAATGGGTAATATGTTGTCATGTGAGAAAAATTTAACGAATTACCTACTTACACTTTTACTAGGAAAACATCGTGAGGAAACCGGCATGTCCTACAGAACCAAAAAATTCGAAGACATTTGTGACATCTACCAAACCGCACTGGGCCCGCGTGGTGGATTATAGCCCATTCCCTCTCATAGAGAGGAGGCCTGTGTCCCAGCAGTGGGAACATTAATAGGCTGATGATGATGATGATGATGACTTTTATTTGTAATTTTTGCATTCATCCAGTAGCTATCTGTCTGGCCGCTTTTGCTTGAACGAAAAATTCAAGGTAAAAAATTCATTACGTCAGTCACTGCGGCCGAATAGTGCGAAATGAGTAGTTTTTTGCGATTTACATAAAACCTATTGCTTGGACTAAAAAAATAAAACAGATAAGACCTGCTTTATAGTTAGTTCAGTTAGTATGCAAACATGATCTAATTTCAAGTACTTTTTGAATACCAGCGGTTTATTGTTCGATTTGGAGGTAACTTTGGTTTTCTTTGGTTTTTTTATTTGGTCTGAGATTTAAATACATAAAGACGGCAAGTGATATATTTCTAAATAAGGGTTAGTTATGATTGATGATAAAAATTACTTAAGGCCCTTCTAACCCTAATATTAGCAACTATATATATATAGCTATTTGTGGTGGTCAAACTTCGTTTGAAATACTGTTAGAATAAAGTTCTAATCAGCTTGCACTACAAAGCGGTTGTTACGTCAGTCACTGCGGCCGAATACTGCGAAATTAGTGGTTTTTGGCGATTTACAAAAAATCTATTGGACAAAAAAAATAAAACACATAAGACCTGCTTTGTAGGTAGTTCAGCTAGTATGCAAAGTTTCATGATCTAATTTCTAGTACTTTTTGAATACCAGCGGTTTATTGTTCGATTTGGAGGTAACTTTGGTTTTTTTTTCTATAAAGAAAAGTTTATATAATCGTGTTTTCGTCACACATAGGACTTAGCATTAATCCTCAACTTTACCATATATTTATTTCAAAATTAATGCTGCAGTATTTTAGGAGTAACGGAGGATCATGCTAATCCATTTGAGGGATATATAGCCCTTAAGTGACGTGTGATTGTAGAGGCTTAAGCTCAGCAGTGGACTATTGTAGACTGATGATGATGATGAATCATTATATCTTACCAATAAAAATAATTTTCTTCACTTCAAAACAGAATTTCAATGAACAAATACACCGTAATGATAAACGTTTACTAAGAATCGTTGTTTAATTTTAAAGTACAAGGCTCATCTGTATCGTTTCTCTTGTTATTTGGTTTCGTGTCAGCTATCTCGCGCTCCCCGGGGGCAAAGTTACAAGTAGGTCAGTACATACTATGTTAATTAATTAATTAATTTCATATTTTCATTGTATATTCTTGTTGTAAATATGTGTTTTAGACACGTTATATTGAATAATGTGTGGTGCGTTTGAGCTTGTCTTATTGTAATGATGATTCTACCCTGATTTCAAGTTTTTTTTTCGTTTGAACTAAAGTGATCAGTTGCCCAAAGCTGAATTATTAATACCCGTTTTCACTTAAACTTGTTTAAGACCTAAATAAAAGTACACTGTTGATTAAAAGCAACAACTAATGTTGTTGCTTGTTTCCAATGATCACTTCAGTGCCGAGAGTAAAGATTTCAGAAGTGCAATAAATATAATAATTTGTGAAAATGGGCAAAAGACAAGTATTTGTAGTTAATATTCTTCTTAAAATGAAATTATTCTTGACGTAGAATCTATTATTGGCTGCCGCATAATTGCGTGCGCATAATGATAAATTAAAGCAGGAAATTAAAGCAAGAAAGATTACTTATAAAACGTTAACACCATCCTTTTACAAATAAAACAATTTTAAATAACAGTCTGCAAAGTTACGCCTCACTCTAGACCCGCATACACAACTCGAAATAGTCCTTTCACTGCATACGCTTTGACATCACTTTAGCCTCGTCCAGATGGTGCCAACGACGGCGACGTGAGATCTGGGCTTACATTAATTATATCGAGACAGTTACTAGCTGCAACCCCAGGCTAGATTTAGGCTCGGTTAGCTAAAACTGGTACGGTGCATGCGGGCCTTTAGGAAAAGGGATACTGTGAATTTTGGTGGAGGTTTCGTGGCAACGTGTTGTGCGTTTTATTAGGTTGTTTTTGATATTCTGATACGATAGTAGTTGTATTTTACTTTACACATGAACAATGTATGGTCTCCTTGGTAAAAGTAGTAGATAATAAAAGTGTCTAGCGGTTGCAAGTATTACTGCGGGCAATTTGTTGCTGATTTTTTTCCATCTGAAATTTCACAGTAGCATCCTGGATCGAGCCTGTGCCCACTTGATGCCAATAGCCTCGCACCACCATTACATAGCGTTTTAAAAACAGAGGTTTACTGTAGGTAAAATTTGCATATCTGCCAAACCTTTCGGAGAAACAGACGTCATTTTATTATTAAGTTTTATGCAAAATAATAGAACCTAACTAAGCCAACTATCCCCATCTAAATTCGAGAATTATTTTAGTTTCGATATGCTTAATTAATAATATGTACTGCATGTTAAGTTAGGTCAACGTCAAATATTGTTAGCCACCAGCTTGACACCTAGATATTAAATTACAAACAATGCTGTCGATAATCTCACATCGGATACAATACGAGTATATCCAGTAAATCCATTTAACACACACAGTTCTGATACTAGGCGCACAACAAGAATAGAGAGCTGCAACATTTTGATAGTCGATTAATACGGTAGCCTACAGCTTAGGTTATTACAGAGTCATGTTGCCCGGGTATCGATAATCCGTATACAGGAGCATTTATGCCTTAACTAAAGCAATGTTTACTATGCAATTAACTACAGTTTGAGTGGGGCTTGCAGACAATTTAGATTGTGGTGTGGGATTTTATTTAACCTCTTATTTAATAAAGCATTTTCTCATTCAATTCTTTAAACAGAACCTTGAAGAAATATACAAATCATACACTAGGCCATAGAATCGGTAGTTACTATAAACCTATAAGCACCAATTTTGAAAGGATAAAAGTGTATGTATTTAGATTAATTGAGCTCGTTGAAAACAGTACTCCGTTACATTGCATTGAAAAATCAACATGGCGGCGTTAGTTATTTCGGATAAAAATCCCAAGATCCCTGTAAAACTAAAAAGGTATCTAATGTTTCCCTATCTACGCTAAATAAATAAGAAGACTAAACTTAGAAACCCCTATGTTACTTCAGAACACAAAAGACGTACTCAACGCGGTAAATACAAAGTTGAAGCGAGAAAAATACGTTGTGTCATAAACTAAGACAAAATGGCCCGAGCAGTGTCCAAGCTTTTGTGTGGGACATTTCATTTCTGTAAAGTGACCATGATTTGTTCGTTCGGAGGACCGCACTAGAATTGAAGCAAATGGACCGTGTTGTCGATATGTAGCGTAAACATTGATTTTGAACTCTTGTACCAGTATATATTTGCAAAATTGTGATAGATGAGATAATTTTATTTTTTGTGGGTGTTAATGGATTAGTTGCCATAGTTTGAACTATGGCAAATAAATAGAGATACATTGTGTATATATTTGGTTGCCATGCAATCAGATAAAATCCAATTAAAATCTGACAAATAATATTCACACATCATAAATTCAGCATTCTCTGTGTTCTTTTGAATTATTCAATATTGAAATTAATTACGATGGGCAGTAAATAAATGAACTAAAATATCTGAAGGGACATTTACATCTACGAAAAATAATAAATAGGTACCTGACGTAGACTCAAATACACGTCAAGTCCACGTCAAATATACAACATATAAATAAATAGAAAGTTGCTATTATATCTTAGAAATAATATTACTGGCACAAAATACGAATGAAAGTCACTCACACAAATAAGATCACAAATCCCAAGAAAAAGACAAAATCAACTTCTATTTTTCCCAGTTAAAAGCCACATCACCACTCTCATGAAAACAAAAGACGACACGAAAAGACAAAACAATATCTGAAAGAAATTGCAAGTCATTATGACGTAACTCAGTACTTTTATCATATCAGTCAGAGGGCTTGCCATCACGCCGCGGGAGACGCCCGGGCGTCGGGGGCCATCTGGTGGCCTCCGGCCACCGTAGGCGTGGGCCTGTGGACGGTGAGCTGTGGGCTAGCCCGCCGTCCGTCCGACTTATGATGACAGGCCGTGTCGACGGCGCGTTCGTGTTCCACGCGCGCCTCAAAGAGATGTCAGCAAATGGAAGGGCAGATTGCGTCCGAAAGGGCCGATGCCTGCCGGGGCTGCGAGACTGTGCAAAAGAGATACCATGGCCCCGGAACACAAAGGGCGATGAAGGAACATGTATGGGTTTTAGTCAGTAAAAGTCTGACACTCCCTCCTGCTCCGCCCAGAGCGGGAGGAGTCATTTGATGATTACCCACCCGAAAAAAAAAATAGGGGTTGCCATCACCTTTTATAGACAGTAATCTTTCAATAGTATTTTAGTGAGTAGAAGAGATGAAGCTAGTCGTTCTGTATTGCTCCATTTCTTTCCAAACTGAAGTGACATGAACAAGTAAGCATGAGTGGTAAGAAGGCACTTCGAATTATAGAAAGAGATTGTGATAGATACACTGGCCTGCAAAACTAAGTATCACACTTTTAAAATTGCAATAACTTTTTAAGTACACAAGATATACTTTCGAAACAAAAAAGACTCGAATAAGAGTTTAATTTTGCACATGCGAAACTAATAAATCTGCTAAAAATTGCTATAAAACGTTTTTTACTTTAAATCTCTTACTTCTCTAATTTAGAAAAAAAAAAAATTTAAAAGTGTCGTTCTGAGTTTTTCACGCCAGTGTATATTATGATATTATTACACTATGTAAAGGAAGATATAGCAAGAAAGGAGGTGTCTGATGAGATGACGAGTAATAGAGAAGTATGGAAGAAGAAGATATGCTGTGTCGACCCCAAATTAATTGGGATAAGAGCAAGAGACTGATGATGACTGTGATACAGATACTAGTGACGGAGACAACGACATAAACCCGCAATTTTTGCTAAAACTCAATGTTCTAAATTTATGAAAGAAGAAAGAAAAAAAGGAAAATATTAATTTGCCACAGGCACATGACGTGCAAAACAGAACGAAACAAAAACAAGAGAAAAGAAAAAAAAAGAATCTGACAGCTAGCACGTCGTGAGTGCGACAAACAGGTTAAACCACTCAGCACGATGCTGTACTATGGGGAGCCCACAGCACAGCGCTGGTTTTCAGTGGTCACCCGTGGTTATGGTCTAATGATGATAACGATGATGCCATCTAGCCGGTTTCGGCCACAGGCCTGCTACTGCATTCGATGGCTTTCGAGAGCATTGGTGTGGTGCTCTTTCATGTGCGCTAAAGTGGCTAACATAATTATGTAACACCAGCGGACGTCACGCGGTTCCATCCGCGTAGTTCCCGTTCCCGTGGGAGTACGGGGATAAAATATAGCCTATGTTACTTAGGGTGAATGTAGCTTTCTAATGGTGAAAGAATTTTTGAAATCGGCGCAGTAGTTTTTGAGTTTATTCATTACAAACATACAAAAATACAAATCTTTCCTCTTTATAATATTAAGAAAAACCCAATAACACCTTTTCCCAACCAGGACCTCATGCTCAAGAGTCGCGCTTGCGATCACTGGACCAAACTTTGGTCGAAAAACTCCGAGCTCAAAGCGGATATGTCATGGTCCTGTACTATACACCCTGTATATCTGTTTACGGTTCCACTGACTTGGCACAAAAATTCTTGAACGGAATCTGTCTTGTAACAATGTCAACGCTGTTTGTTATCTCAAAAGTTTTGGGAAGGGGACTATGGGGCTTATGCAATGGGAAACGAGAATATGCTGACTATGTTTTGGTGGAATTTTTGATGTAATTTTGTCTGTACAGTTCCAGTTTTGTTAAAGTGAGGGCAAGTGAGATCAATTTTACTTTAGTCTGCTTTTAAAAGTAAAACATTGATTACATTCAATAATTTATTGTGTAAACTGTGGCTTTGGTGATATTAAAGACACTGTACCTTTTTTTCATATTTTTTATCTATTCACACTATTAATAACCCTCGTCCAATAATAATATCATCTGTAATAAGAGTAGTAAATATCACTATTTACTATTTCCCCATTACATTACTTTGAATCTTATCTTAGAATAATTTATGCATAAATAAAGTTATTTCCACAATTAATCCGCCTGTTTCTACTTATCTTCACATCCTAGCTGTAGGAGCCAGCAGGGCGAACTATGTTGCCATGGTAACCGGCTGAGACCCTCCGTACTTATGCATTACTGCATTCATTGGTTTAGTTATTTATCTCTGGTTAGTTCTGTAACATGTTGCAGAAGTGTAAATAGGTTTATAGTTACAGTTTTGCATTTTAAATAGAATAAATATTTAGCAATTCAGGTCGATTTTCTATGTGATTTTGAGATAATTTCGCAGTAAGAGCGGTTTTAACGAACTGACATGTAGTTTGCTTTTGAATTATTGTTTTATGTAGATCGACGCGATAAAAAATAGGTGTGTGACACATGGAAAAAGGCTTATTCCACAAATCCCCCCTAAGAAAATCCCCCTCAGGGGGGAAAACTGGACTTTAATGTAAAAATAAACCAGAGAGTCCCCTTTTCATTTAAAGTTATTAGCCCATTATTTTCAAAGATACACCTACCACTATTTTTCTCTGCATCACTTAAAGGCTGACTAGTAGAAAATGCCTATGGCATTAAGTCCGCCTCTGTACTTTGTGCTTAAAGTGTTAAATAAATAAATAAAATCAGTTAGATTGCAGAGCTTCGTTATACATAAATAAAACATCGAAAATAGGTTCGTTCCTACTAGTTCTACTAAACATTCTACGGTAGAACTAATGGGAATATTTTTTCCCACTAGTACGGTCGAACAGCTATTTATTTACAGTTTAACCAACAAATTACATTGTAAAATGTGAACCAAATAGCTTGTTCGACCATACATACGCTTCTTTTCACCGCAGCGTATATGCCAAACTGATTTAAAAATGTTACAAAAACTGATCCAGACATCTTTGTATACCATAAAGTGTACCAAATTAAACTCCATTCTATTACAAACACGACAAAAAACAATCTCAATCACTAAGCTCTGGGACCAATACACGTCGTAGCGAACAATTGGCAACGTCAAGCCAAACCTCTTGATTTATTTAAACGCGTGGTCTCAATAGAGCGTGAACCACAACTTGTATGTTCTTGTCACAAGCCGAGAACGATCTTGAAAAATAAGGAGTTTTTGAAAACTGGATGAATTATTGCTTTGACGTTCTTGGAGAATTTTTCGAACTGTGTTATTGTTTTTTGAGAAATTGTTAGTGCTACTTGAAATTCATATTGATAGATCTGTAAGAGAAGTAAAGAAACATCGTTTTACTAAAATAAAGGAAATGCCATTTCGATTTTGACAGGAAAATTTTACACAAAAGTGTGAGATACAAAAGATCGTTATGATTAAACAAGGCAATAGTTCTCCTGATGGAAATTGGCCCTGGCGGCCAATCTCTCGAACACTAGCCACAGCTAGGATGCAGAAAATTTTACAGCGCACATTAGTGTGAGACAGGTGCACTCTCCCTTTTCTCACTCTCATAGTATAATGGAACGATAATCCGAAATAATTCACTCGCAGGACCAACGACTGGGCAGAAACAATGACTTGGTAATCAAAATGAATATTCATTTTCGTCTGTCCCAAAAACATTACTCTCCGTCGCTCCATCTGTTTCATAAGTGACACTACCAACCTTTTAACAGTCGGGTAAAAAATTACCAACAATCAAATTTGAATCAACTTTCAAGCGAGCGCGACCATTGACAGAGTTCTTGACCTCATTTTGGCTTTTATGTACTTAATTTGCTTTACTCGTTGCAGGAGGAGGACATTTTTTTTCCTTTGTCGGTTTTCATCTCAATGAATTTTAAAATTGGACACAGAAGTGTAAAGCTAGCTTGAAGTCTGCGGCTAAGATACTCTTTATCTAGCAAATCAACTAAGAACGGCAGAATTTCTTCTATTAGTAAAATAGCTTTTTCTGATTGACTTTCAACGCACAGATCAGACCACTGTTGAACGGATTGGGCTAAAATTAATTAATTAAAATTGGCATACATATACTCGTAGCTACTTAGTTGCTAGTAACTATAAAGAAATGCTGCGCCTCCCAAATAAATTAAAAAACAAAGAGCAAGAGAATGATAGCTACTGTGACGATGATGTATGGAAAACCGTAGCCAGGCGAAGTTGGTGCTAGTTTCTGATAATATCAAAAAACCCAAGACAAAAAATATAGTGAATACTTGGAACAAAATTACTCATTTTTATAAATAACTTCGGGTTCTTTTTTTGCAAAAATTACTATAACAAAAACACATTTTATAGCCTAAAGATTAAGATCGATAATCTCATGACATATTAAAAATGATAAACCAATATTACTAATGATGACGTTTAGGAAAATCATACCTAGATGTGTGAGACATACAAGGAATGGCTCCTACCGCCATCCAAAAGGGTTTAAAACACTTTCTACCATATTAGACGGTCTGAGGTTTCCGTAATTATGTAAGTTTTTGCGGTAATACGCACCAGGGAAACATGAAGAAATTTTAGATTTGCTTAATGCGGGCTTTATACGTCTTGAGAATGTAATTAAAAATGTATAGTTACAGCTTGCTGTCACGGGTTTGCGGTGAAGCAATTTTGTGGGTGAATTGGAGGATTGTTTGAATTTAGAGTCAAAATGAAGATGGATGTGGTTATTCCCGTAACCAAATTCTGTGTTGACTTTATTTAGATTGCCGTTGACATGATAAGAACAACAATAAGCCAGTCTTAAAGAAGTAGCTTTCAATTTAGGTTCTAACAAGACATCTGTCCACAATGTCGTTGATCTTTTTATAATCTCAGACTTTACGCCTCTGGCATCTAAGGAAATGATAACGATTTGCTCTGAAAATTATTTAAATGAAATATTTGGGGAAGGGAGGCTTTTGCCCAGCTGTGGTAACAGTAGGTAATAGACTAAAGAAAAAAAAAACTCAACCGTGTGAAATACAGCTGCAAACGTGAAGGTGTTTGGTTTGGCATTATACATAATTGCTGAGTCATGTCAAGTTAAAATCCTTCTTGCAGTCATTTCTACACAACACATACTTAACTATCCATTTATTTAGGGACAAAGTCCAAGTCGAAGTTTTTATTTAAAAACATAAGTGTTGTTATAAAACATTTTATAGATGACAGACCTCAGACTATGTACCAATATCTATAAGAAACTAGATTTATTTACATTGTTGGCAAAAGGCTAGGCAGATGCTGATCTATTACGAACCTTAACTAACTCCGTAAAGATAATAAAACCCTCCATCGATCCGAACCCAACCGTAATTCGTAAACACTAAACGAATCCCTTAAAACCCGTAGTACCAGCACTTCAGAAACACCTTAGAGCTTACGCGAAATTAAGTAACTCCCCGAACTGGGCAGTTCTGGTGCAGTTAGCGTTAATGGGGAACATTCCTCCCTCGGAATTCCTCGTTCGCCTATTCCCTGGGAATTTTCCCGACACTGCGCTGAGAAATTTTTCTGTTCTTGTACTTAGTAGAAGACACGTTATTACTTCATTCCACGAAACGCTGAATTTAGTTTACGTGAATTGTCTGTTCTGGGATTTATTTGCAGAATTTTTAATGTTGGGAATTTGATGCCTATTTGAGACATGAGTTTATTAAAATTGTGTTAGAACTGCTTAGAATATTTTGAGTTTTGAGATCATTTAACTTAAATTTTAGGGTTAAACCCAGTGATACGTAATTTAATAACCGCAGCAATAAAAATAGTCGTAACTAAACGTATGTCGAAGAAAGATAATTATTATAATGGTCAGAAAATATATCATAATTTTTCTAACACACGAACTTAAAAATCCATTAAATTTTACAATAACGCCTCGAGTCTTTATTTTTAAGTGCAAATGAATTCCCGCGTCGCGACAAAGATCTTCGTTGGTTACCTCCAGCAAAACATTCTTAAGGATATTTACAGGACATTATTTTTCTCTCATCTTTTCTATTAAAATTTTCCTTGAAACTTGCTTATTTAATTTTGATCAACATTTCATCTTATTTTTATAGACATTTTATATATTTTGATGATAGGTTTAATTCTCTTTCTTTCAGCTTGAACCGATATAGGACGCTTGGGTTAGGACACTGGTAAAGATTCAAAGAAAATAAGATTAGATTACTACTACTACTACAACAGCCCATAACGTCCACTGCTGGACATAAGCCTCTCCCATGATGGGAGGAATTTGCAGATTAGATTATTTTTTGTTAATTTTTAGCTGATCCTAAATCAAATAGGGACTCGTACGATTATAACCAACTAAAAGCACCCAAAATGTCGTAGCCCAAGTATTTCAATTAAATAGCGATCCGTACTAGACTTACTAACGCGTTATTAACTAGTTTGTGATTGGTTGTGTCTTGTACAGACCGCTAGTGAAATACCAGTACTGGCTTTTCATTGTAACACGTAACTTGGGGACGATAGGCCTACCTACCTCTTTAGTTATTTACAAAACCATTCACTCACTCACCATCACCTCATTATCTGCCTCGCCTTTTTCCCAACTGTGTTGGAATCCACTTCTAGTCTAATCAAATACTGATGCTGAGCTGAATACCAGTATTTTACATGGAGCAACTGCCTATCTGACCTCCTTAGACCAATTACTAGTTAACATTAAGTCCAAAATTAAGCCAAGTCAGAGGCCCATGGTCGGCATAAAAACTCTGACACCAGGTTAGGTACTAACCATACGATAAGAAGAATTAAGTCTCTGCAAATTGTGCTTGAAGTGTTAAATAAATAACTGTTACCCCATGTTTTTTTTTAAATGTGGACTAACCACACGAAAAACCTTATAAGCCTAACCTGGTGTTAGACTTTTTAGTCTGACTTGGCTTTACATGCCGTCGAAAAGTATTTTTCAAGTATGCTGGTGTCCGCCGCGGGAGACGCGCCGGGCGTCGGGGGCCACATGGTGGCCCCGACCACCGTAGGAGCGGGCCTGTGGACGGAGAGCTATAGGCTAGCTCACCGTCTGTCCGACTCATGACGACAGTGTTCCACGCGCGCCTCAAAGAGAGTCAGCAAAAAGGAAAGGGTCCGCAAGGGCCGATGCCTGCCGGGGTTGCGGGACTGGTCGAAAGAGATACTGTGGCCCCGGAACATAAAGGGCGATGAAGGAACATGGATAGGTTTTAGTCAGTAAAAGTCTGACACTCCCTCCTGCTCCGCCCAGAGCGGGAGGAGCCATTAAAATTTTATGATTCATCCAACAGAATCCGAAAAAAAAAAAAAAGTATGCTGGTGTAGTTTCCTTACGATATTTACATTTACCGAAGCAATTGATAATTAAACAATACGCACATGAATCCGAAAAATCAGAGATGCGTGTCTTGGGTTCGAATTGGAGACCTATGACTCGGCAGTCCAACGGTTACAACACTGGGCTATCACTGCTTTTACCTTACCCTTTGTAAAGACGAGTTTTCACTGTTGTCGCTGTTTCTCTTCTCATACAAGATAAATGAAACAAATTTTTAACCAATTCCGGACCACGTAAACTTTTCCCATTACGAAAATTGTCCTCTGAGCACAATAAATTAATGACGAAGCACTTTGAGTGTTCGTGGTTGCAACAAATGTTATATTAAATAAAGTTTATAATTCCTCATTTGCACGTGTTGCCTGTTGTTGCTGGAGTTCTCTAACTTATAATATGTCGTATTCAGAAGTAAGTTCGTCACGTGGTGGAAGGCTTGGAATTTCAACTAGTTGATAGTAAAGGTTTTGGTAATTAAGATTCAGTTTTGATTGTAAGTGGCTAAAAAAAGACTAAAGGATTTTAATGACAGATGTTTTTTATTATTATTCAGCAACAACGTAGTAAAATCATGGATGAGAAATTATTTGCTTTCATAGCAATTTATATAGATACCGTTGAATCAGCACGAACCAAATTAAATTCTTAAAACTTGATAGGTGCTTGTATTTTAACCAGCAAAAGCGTAAAAAATAAGTCGAGTCTATAATAAATTTAAACTGCAATTCAAGATTCTCACAGAAAGCCGGGAATTGGAAAAATACAGAGAAGGAAGTACAACTCTACTACAGAATCTGCAAATTACTACAAAACTTAACAATTCCCAAACATTTGCCTAGAACACGCAGCAGCAGCACCAAAACATAAATTCAACATGTCAAATAACTTCAACAGCCGAACTAACAAAGAAAACACACTCACTTCCAAAACACTTTATTCGTAAAAGAATTTATTTGACAGAACAACACCAAGGTGTCGCTTTGTCGCCATGTCACGACACGAAATTGTAAACACTGAAAACGCGGTTACATTGTTTGAGAAAATTGAAAATTTTCACAGCACTGTGTAGGTAAGGAAATATCGCTCAGGTTATGTGAAATGTCTTTTCATTTTGGACGGCTTTATTTTACTTAGATGTTGACAGCGAGCGCGTTGAAATTAATTAAAAGGTTAGAAATGTGTGTGTTTTGCGCTTGGCACCGCTAGATGGCGTTGACTGTAGCGTTTGAAATAATGGTAGGTATTGCATTGTAATTGGGGTTTAGTTCACTTTATGACTAGTATAGTAAACATTATAAGGTCCTAAATATTTGTGTGAGCACATAAAAATATTGTTAAGACCATAATTTCATAACCAAATTTTTTGAGGAGGCGCGGGAAAAGAGCACATGGATGGAATTTTGGGGGAGGCCTTTGCCCAATAGTGGAACAGAAGGGCTATAGAAAAAAAAAGTGTATTGTGAAATCGCACTTTTTAATGATACTCAATGATTAAATACCTGATTGTTACAGCTTACAAATATAGTGTAACTGTAAATATAGGGTTTTAAATAAGATTTGATTATTTATTAAAAGCAAAACTTTTTCGAAGCAACAATCAAAATTGAGACAAAAACGGCACGTCACTCCACTAAAATGAAAATATTATAGAAGCACACATAAAAATAGTAATAAATAAACTTATATCGTTTGAAAGCAGTGGACACAATCTCATTGAGGCCCATTTTCCTGTGATATCGCGTAAATACGACCCGTTGGGGAACGAAACACATATAAAACTAATATATTGTGCCATTTTTGTCCCCTATTAACTATATCCTTGGTCCACGTTCATCATAGGGTAGTATAAAATCGAATTAAAGTTGGTAATTACCAAAAGCTTTGCTTTTGGGTTCTTAGATTATGGTTCTGTTTTTAGTTGTCGTTAATTTTATTAATAACCTAAAATAGCTTTAACGGGTGTAATGACTTGTGAATGTTAAATTTAATAATATTTTCACACGTTGTTTTTAAAATAGCAATGTTATGGGGCGAAATTATTGTCAACAAACGGGCAAAAATGTTGTCTCTATGCTGCTACTAAGAAATCCGAGAAAACCCCAACATGCGAATTGGACCAAGGAAGGACCTCATGATGTTCAGCAAAAGCAATAAATAGCAAACAATACACAAATTTGCTCAACATTTACTGCGCAATTTGCGTACCTACTAAAACGTTTACGTAGTATTTTCTTGTCATTTCACAAAAACAATTAAGTATCTAACTAACACAACACACTTCAAATGCTCTAGCTATTTGTCCCATGGTAAATTATATCCATTAAATTAGAGCAAGAGCACACGGCTATTAAAGGGTAATAGCCCCGGGCTACAAAGACCACTCCATTACTTCCCATGAGCGTCATTAGAAGCGACTAAGGGATTTTAGACATTAGGAAGACGGCCAACGACTTCCACCTGTGTGCTAATAAAATTAACAATAACTAATCTACCCACCACTAAGGACCTCGCAATGGGTATTTTAGAACAGTTACTAGGGATACAGAAGATGAGAGAGTTGTATTCTAATTGGTTGTTATGGCATGAGCATGTGATGTGGAGGAATGAGTAAAATATCGTGAGGAAAGTTTTGAATATGAATGTGGATGGCTATAGATAAAAGTAGGGAATACCAAAGAAACGGAGGAACTGTATGAAGGATGTAACTGCTGATATGGCGAGTAAAAGAGAAAACCGGAAGAAGAAGACTAGCCGCGTCTGCGTAAATATAAATTAGGTTATGGGCAGGAGACTGATGACAAAGACGGCAAAATTACTTTCACTTGTTTGCTAATAAAATTAACAATAGCATATCTATCTAGCACCGAGGATCTCGCTTTTAGAACAGTAGCTATTGTTACTAGGAATGTAGAAGATGATGCTATAACGCCTAAAGCAAATATCAAAGTCGAAGTTATAGCGATGCAAATAGTCAATTAATATCTTTCGTTAGATTTATTCTTTGCAAATACAATATCTGAACAATAAACATACACCTAATATATTATCAGAGAATGCAATAAAAGCGTCATTGGAACAAATTATACTACAGCAAAATGCAGTCAAGCTGTTATTGTTACATAGCTCCTACCGTACTCCGCATTTAATTTCGAACCTAATAACTTGTGTATTACAGTCAGAATTTGCATGCGAATTGGGAAAATTTAATACCAAATAATTAACGGTACAAAATTGCCAAATGTTAGTATAATTCACCGCATTGGGTGTATCGGGCCAATCCCGCGCTAACATGTATCGTTCATTACATTATTAGGGATCATTACCATTAATATGTGGCAGGATATTTGACTGCCAACTATCGCTTGGGGACCATGCAGATATAAGAGAGGCCGTGGGGACAAATCTAAATTAGCACCTGCTTTGTGACTGAATGCAGTCAAATGGGCATGATTTTGCGCTGATTGTGGCAAACGTTTTAGTTTTCGAAATGTTCAAATTAGAAGTGAAATTATGTGAACCATCAATGTCAATCAAATTGGGATTATACGTCAAGCATTTGTAGAACAAGAAGTAAAAGCAACATTGGCACTAGAAAAAGAAGTCATCGAAACTGATGTTATAAAGAATAAAGCTTGTAAATTTAGATGTAGGGGTTATCTTCGGAACTATGGATCCTATTCTGAAAATTACTTCAGTGATTTTCCATCCATAATGTAAAAGAAACCGCGGGTAAAAGCTAGTAATTCATAAATTCATTACTGCTGAACTCAAAAACTAATTAGGTGCAAATCTACAAAGTTAGGATAAATAGAAACCCATACAGCTATTGTCGGCCATTGCTCAACATAAATCAGTCCCAAGCTTAGTGGAGCGATTCAGCAAAACGCTCTACTGACTTATAACAGGAAATATATTTGACCTATATATTATATCGCCCAGTTTTTGTAAACGACCAGTCATAAGATCTGTAAATACCAACACTATGCATCGTCAAAAAGGTCGATTTAATCTGGCCATCTCTTTGAAATTGGCCAGGAAACATGATCTCTCTTAAATATTGGGATCCATAGACTTGGTGGGACGCACTTGTTAATGAAATGGGGTTGAAGAGGTCTCGTTAGGGTGGGTTCGGTTCGACCAATTTTGATGTATTGGGTTTCGTATCCCGATGGGTCAATGTGGGATTACTTGAATATATCAACGGGGATTGTGGTTCGCTTGGCTTGTTTGGGGATCATCTGTACGCACAAAGAAATGGTATATTAACATAAAATAACCACTAATACTTTTAGCCCAAAGAGTCTGATGTGGTACTGGAAAATTCTATTTTCGGTCGTCATCAATCACAGTATAAGTACCTCCAATATTTTCCTATACAAATAGAGTAAGAGAATTGTAAGTTGGGATGTACGGATAATCTCCGGAACGATCCGATTCGATTCCTAAATTCTTATAATAATGGGAAGTTGCATTTTAAAACTTCCTACAATAACGCGAGCGATACCTCTGGCAAACGAAACTCCTCTGACAGAACAAAAAATGCTTCTATGCCCTCAAAATATTCGACAAACTCCACCAGACTACATCTTGAAAAGAATCTCAAAGTCGTTGCATCTCACAATCCGCTTTCAAACTTGGGAGGATTAATGTCCTCCCTTAATCCTTCTACAAAGAAAACTTTGCAAAATTCCCTGTGACGTAACAAGAGGTTCGAAATTCGGAGGCTAGATGGCAGCACATAAAATAAGGGATGATGGTAGTAATAAACTTCTGGATGGATAAGGAGGATTTTAGCTTTACGATCTTGAACCTTTACGTTGTACACAACTAAGTGATCAGTGGCTACAGCAGCGGCTGTTTCAGCTAGTTTTAAGTAAACTTTTGGATAATATTACTGTTAGACTTTTTAGGGTTCCGTACCTCAAAAGGTAAGAAGGAACCCTTATAGATCACTCTCTTGTCCGTCTTTCCGTCTGTTACCACCGATTTTCTCAGGAACGGGTGAACCTAGCAAGTTGAAATTTATACCAAATATTGAGGTCTATATAGTCCCAGGTGTATAAAAAGGTCCTGAGTGAACATGATAAAAAGATATAGGCAAATTTAGATTTTCGCGAAAAGTACTAAAATTTACCTTAATTTTCAACTTTTTTTATTTTTCGGAACTTTCCCTTTATTTGTGCTTAAGACCATGCTTTTAACCAAAATTGACAATTCTATGTCAACCGGAAATACCCTATAAATAAATAAATAAAATTATAGGTAATTATGGCTATAGGTTTTTGCGAAAACCTATAATTATGTTACTTCCCGTTGACCTAGAATTATCAGAAGATCAGAGCGTGGGCTGCTGTGACACCTGAATCACCAGCGTCAGACCTTCCATCCATTGACGAATTCATTAATGTTGTCAGGAAACTGCCTCTTAACAAATCATCAGGTGAAGATAAAATATCTAATCGGATGATAATAGAAGCGTGTAAAACAGCGGGCGACGCCATTCTATCTGTTTTCATGTATTGCGGACGGCGTTTTCCCTCGCGTATGGCGACGTGGCTTTATACGAATAATTCCAAAAAGTGGTGATAAGCCACCGGACGACCCTAAGTCGTACAGGCCCATAACCCTACTGCCATCTTTAGGAAAACTCCTGGAGCGCCTTATCGTTCCACGTTTGCTGCCAGACGGGCCAAAGTTTCATAACAACCAATTCGGTTTCACCGTGGGAAAATCTACCGTAGACGCGGCACTTTCTGTTAGAAAAATTGTTAATAACTCGGAACACAAGTACGTGGTTGGAATCTTTTTAGATATTTCCGGGGCCTTTGATAACGCATGGTGGCCGATGCTACTACTTAAACTGAAGAATCGTGGCTGCTATAAAAACATATATAATCTTGTTTATTCTTACTTTTTAAATGGTTCCGCGAAACTCAAACTCGGTCATTATTCTATGTCAAAGCCCCTTACCATGGGATGTCCTCAGGGGTCGGTAATCGCTCCATATGTATGGAATTTAGGTTTTGATGATTTTCTCGCGATTCCCCTTCCTCCCGGCTGTTCATTAACCGGTTACGCGGACGACGGCCTGCTGCTCATTCAGTCGAGTACTCGGGCTGGTCTCGAGAATTTAGCTGATACTTGCCTAAGATTAATATCTCAGTGGGGCGATCGAAACCGTCTGACCTTTGCACCGCAAAAAACTTATCAACTAATTTTAAAAGGTAATCTTAAATCGTGGCCTAGTATTAAATTTAATAACGTTCCCGTGAAAAGAAAGCAATCCGTGTGCTACCTTGGTTTGGTCTTAGAGAGAAATTTTTCATTCATAGATCATATAAAAACTGTCGGTGAAAAAGCTAAAAAGAACTTTTATGCCTTAACGAGAATATCAAAATCTACGTGGGGTCTGTCATTAATAACTTTAAAGACCATTTATGGGGCTACTTACTTGGGGTGTATGTGCTACGGGGCACCTGTCTGGGCCGATAGGGCCACCATAGGAGCGGCACGACGTAAATTGCTTCAAAGCCAGCGTTTGGCTTTGATATTCTTATGCAAAGCGTATAGGACGGTTAGTACTGAAGCCTTACCGGTACTTGCAGGTGTACTTCCAGTTGATCTTGAAGTGCAGCGACGGGCTGCAATGTACTATAACGCACGTGAGACCGCGGACGCAGACTTTTTAACCCTACGTGACCGTGTTAAGATTGCTAGATTATTCAAACCACAGACCGACGTCTGGGAGGAACTTTTGTCTGAATGGCAAGGTAGGTGGGATAATTCCATCAAGGGCCGACACCTCCACCAGTTCTTTCCATCCGTTCGTGAACGGCTGGCCAGGACATGGTTGGATGTTGATCACTGTGTTGCCCAATTTCTCACCGGTCATGGTAACTTTAAGAGTAAATTATTTTCCTTCAAGCTTGTTGACTCGCCTTTTTGTCAATGTTCCACATCTGACTGCGAATATGAACAATCAGCACATCACATTTTATGGGAGTGCAGTCTTTGGCAGAATGAACGCAACATTATGTTGGATAGTGTACAGGTTACATCCGGAGTTATTTACTATACAGACCTTGTGGAAACTAGAACAAATTTCCGTGCGTTCAAGCGTTTTTGCCATACCTATTATTGGAATCAAATATAACAGCTCACAACTTAGGACCCATTAATGTTAATATTTATCCGTGGTGCTAGGCAACTGGGCCTATCCCAGTTGTAAACGTCCCTTTGTGCCTACTGGCCTTGTTTCGTTCTGTCTCCTGCTGAAATGGAGGGAAGTGGAAATTACGGTTTTTTCCTACTCCTCCACTATACTTTTCTGATTAATTTCGTTGCGGGATCCAAGACAGTTAAATTCATTCTCTGGGACTTCGTCGAGCTTCATTGTCTCGGCGCTTTTCTGGTGGTCGCCACTGTTGATTCTGGCTTTCAGGAGTTACAGTGGTTTGGGAACAGTGTGGCGGGCTTGTCCCAATAAATAATTACCTAGAATTACGAAATTTGGCGAGAAGCAATGTCTTACAGCACAGTCATGTAAAGGGAAAAATCTGAAAACCGTAAATATAACAAAAAAAAAAGCGATTTTACTATTACAAACTTATAATTTGCGGTTGGTGCAACAGCCGTTTCATGAGATCGAACAGCAAAGTTAAGTTGGTCCTTTAAACAGTTTGTACGGTACCCTCGGTGCGCAAGTCCGACTCGCTCTTGGCCGGTTTTTTATTTGACTTTTATATTTGCGTAGGCTTATAACCAAAGATGTGTTAGATGAGGGTTGGTCATTTGAGGGTTGGTAACGTACTACCGCATACCGGGATAAAAAGTATCCTATGTCTAACTTAGGTCATGATTTATCGGTGTGTCATCCAAATCTGTTCAGTCGTTAAGACATCAAAGGTAAAATACACTCGAAGTTACTTTCGCATTTGATATTATTAGGAAGAAATACAGCATTCAAGCGAGTTTGATCCGCTAGTATCAGACTAATTAAAATTTATATTTAAACAGAAACAGTAACCAACTTGTAGCAGTATCGTCGAATTTGACAACAAAAGCTTAATAAGCCAGCGGATCGTTATTAATTTTCACACCAACAAATCTGTTAGAAACCGATATCAAATATTGTATTCCATTCCAATATTTGATATTATTTAATGCTAATCCATTGACCAGATCACTGCAATTTACTATCTATACGTGTATGAATATTTCTAGGCTCGCTAACAAGAGGGTATTGGAAAATAAAGCCTGTGAGTGAAGTAACAGATTATACTTTGCTTTGAACTGAGGATAAGCGCTTATGTAGCTGAACAGAAGAGGTAAGTGGGTGTCATGATCACATACACATGTTGGAACGGATTTATGCGCGTGAGGTTTATTAAAATTAACTTAAATATATTTTTATTTGATGATATCCCATACGAAAAAAAAAAGCCCGTGTCGTGCCTGTCGTGCCGTCGTCTTTATCAGCAGCCTTGTTCCACCCACTGTTAATCATAAGTCTTCTCCTTTTCGTACCATGCTTTCCTGTTATACAGGGTGTAAACAGACTCTTTACGAAGCCGTTAACCAAGCATTCTGCACAACAAACTAAGTATATATATAAGGAAAAATTATTGTTGGGAAATGACTTTCATTTTTTGGGGTGAAAAATCACGTTTTACTGTAAAACTTAATGTAACGCACTAAAACATTGTGCTGGGATGGATCGAATAGTGTGGGGGTCGTGGAGGTGTTTAAAGTAAAATTCTTTTATTTGAAAACATGTATTTAAAAAAAAAACTTCTGAAAATATTGGAACTTAACTTTGACCCCCAATATCTCCGTAACCAGAAGGTTCCCAGGTATGGTCTCAAAACAAAAAGTGATCGCAATGATGAGGAGAATAACTGCTATTCGGCCTCGTTAAGAGTCTTTTTACACCCTTTATGTTGGTCTCATCCAAAGTTCTCACAATCTTCTATCCCGTGTTCAACTACAAATTCTAATCAAAGTTTCAGAGAGTACTGTACCATTGTAAATGCGTACCAACTAAGCATGTAATAATTTGACATTCTCTAGATCATGATTCTGCGAAATAAACCGTTCATAGTTCTATTTCGACTCAGTATTAACTAAATATTTCGAGGAAGAACACAATAGGACCTCCAAAAGCAGTTATAGTCCACAAGCAGTCATAGCCTAGTGGTGTGACCCTTGAACTGTCAAATCATTGGCCTCAAGTTTGAATCCAAGACACGCACCTCTTATTTTCGGATTCATGTGCGTATTGTATTATTATCACTTGCTTCGGTGAAGGAAAACATCGTGAGGACCAGCATGCCTGAGAGATATTTCTCGACGGCAGGTAAAGTCAAGTCAGAGGCCCATGGGCGGCATAAAAACTCTGACACCAGGTTAGACCCTAACCACACGATAAAGCAAGAAGTTATAGTCTGCCTCTAAATTCATTCAATGAAAGTGAATATTTTCTAATAGAAAATCATTTTAGACTAGGTAGTATAAACATTTCCATCAACCACGGCCATTTAAACCTGACATGCTGTGGTGACATTAAATATTAATACTGTTTTAGTAGCTAACATGAAATAAGCTAGATTGTCCACCACGCAAACAGGATATAATTTTGCATGTCAAGTGAAAACGGGGAAAAGTAATGTTTGGGTGAATATAATTGATGATGCACTTTTCATTGGTGTTTATGTTGTAGAAAATGTGAGTTTTGAAGGGAATAAAGAAGCAGTGAATTACTACGTAGCACTTAAAACTCTCGTTTTCTATTGGGGAAGGCAGAAAATACAGAGCCCCATGTGCTATGATCTACTTAGTCCTTTGCTTCATCCGTAAACATCGATTTAAAATAATGAACAGGTTATGAAATCAGAGAATATTAAGCTTCTAAGTAATGCGAATTTGATTAAATGTTTATGCCTAGTCAATAGAGTTTGATTTTGTTTTTGATAGCCGTGTCCACTGCTGGCCAAAGGCTTCCTCTTTCTACTTCCAAACCTCTCTATTTGTGATTTCTGGCCACGTTTGCCTCGTGAACAAGATTAGATCGTCACACCATCTTCGCCGCGGTTGACCTCGACGGTGATGTCCTACCTCAGGAGTGCAGGACCGATGATCTTTGCCCACTTCTCCGGGTACAATTAAGAGAGAGAGACAGAGAGAGAGAGAGATTTAAGATACTATATCAAATGTCTTTTAACTAGTCATAAGTCAAGACAGATCTTTACAAAAAATTTCAGATGACAAATTATTCTCAAGATTACGACTCACAAAAGTTTGATCAAAATCGCACAGACGAGAGCAAGACCTATGACACCAGACGCAGAAAAACAAGTTTATTTTCGTAAACACAATGTGAATCCTTATTGATTTATATACTGAATAGTTTGAACCCGGCACGAAGAAGGATCCATTCATATCCTAACACTAAGTGGTTTAGGTTACCTTATAAAGCTATCTTAGACTTACCTGGCTTAGCCTTATGTGCTACAATAACATTGGTTCATAGCCCACAATATAGCCTTCAAATACCATTATAAATTTTAACGAAAATAAACCTTACATCACACCTGCAATCTTCGAAGTGTTAGGCAGATGTGTTTCTATTGCATACCCACATTTTACCAGATATGCATTTAAATCGGGAGCTAGCTTATTTTTTTTGCCCCCTGCTGAAAAAACCCAATAACGCTTTACCCAACCTCACAATCGATCCCAAGACTTTTTCTTAGCAGCCCAACGACGCAGTCAAACATGAGAAATTCGAAAATCTTTCAAGCCAAGGAAGCGTAATTACACAGCTAAACTGAAGCTGACTCATCCGACACCGACAAAAGATTCCTTAACGTATATATAAAACAAAAACAAGTGTATTCGTGCTCAACGATAGTTCGGAACTACACGACGGCGGATGACAAAAGCAGCTACTTACAAAAGAAGTGCTTTCGCGAAATCTTACAAAGTTATGTGATGAGCCGCCCTCCCCCACCCCTCGCTCGTCTACTTCGCGGGTACTTCAAACACGACCCGTTTTTTCACAGCTCGTTTGAACTATGTGATGTTTTTCGAATAAGTTTCGCTTATGTCAAATGCTTTTTTCGAACGAAGTTGTAATTGGGCCGTCTGAAGTTTTTTCTTAATAATCGTTGGTTCTGAATTCAGTACGAATCAAGTAGGTAATGGCTTTATATTTGATAAAGTTTAGCCTTCAGGATAAAAGAAGGACAGGGCACGCCACAATAGTGGCGGTAAGTTCCCTCTTTGAGGAGTGGCTTGAGAGACGCCACGGCGTCCTCACCTCGCCTCGCCTGACGCAGGTCCTCACCGCACACGGTTGTTTCGGGAGGTTCCTGCACCGAATCGGGCGGGAGGAAACGCCCGGGTGTTTCCATTGCGAGGATCGACTAGAGGACACGGTGGAGGTGTGCCCCGCGTGGGCGGAGCACCGCCGTGTCCTCGAAGCGGCGATTGGCGGCGGCGACCTCTCGCGTCCGGCCCTGGTGCAAGCCATGGTCCGGAGCAAGACGGAATGGGACGCCGTCACCTCCTTCTGCGTAGCAGTAATGCTAGACAAGGAGGTGGCGGAACGTGAGAGGGAGAGAATCTCATAGCGTCGCGGCCGCCGCGGGAGACGCCCCGGGCGTCGGGGGCCACAACGCCCCCGGCCACCGTAGGCGCGGGCCTGTGGACGGTGGGCTATGGGCTAGCTCGCCGTCCGTCCGTTTCATGACGACAGGCCGTGTCGACGACGCGTTCGTGTTCCACGCGCGCCTCAAAGAGAGTCAGCAAAAGGAAGGGGTCCGCAAAGACCGATGCCTGCCGGGGTTGCGGGACTGTTCGAAAGAGATACCGTGGCCCCGGAACAAAAAGGGCGATGAAGGAACATGGATGGGTTTTAGTCAGTAAAAGTCTGACACTCCCTCCTGCTACGCCCAGAGCAGGAGTCATTTGAGGATTTCCCATACGAAAAAAAAAAAAAAAAAAATGGATAAAAGAAGGACTATAGAAACTACATGATGGAAAGGTCCACAGGGAAAGAGGAATGCTGGTAGACCTATAAAACCGTGGGCTGGTGACATTATCCAGCTGTCAGGAAACGACTAGACAAGTAGACCTATAAATAAAATAAAATATATACACATATATACTATAAATAAAATATAATATCTCAAAGGAAGAAGACTAACCATACTAACAATATACAATAAGACAACAAGTAAATTTACTAACACCATTTGAAATGGAATTTAGAGATTTGGAATGAACGGCTTTTTTTATTTATTTTGTGACGCAATTGTTAAACATTTTACTCCAACAGTACATTAAAGTAACAAACGTTCTTCAAAATACATTTGAAGTGTCACCTGAATGTGTGATACCTTTAAAAGAGCGTCACTCACTCAAACGGCCCTTTCAATAAAGGTACCCTCCCACACATAATTTCCCACGTTCAAATATTATGTAGAAGCAAGTGATTACACCCTGAATCCTATAACACCAATACACAGACAGGGCTGCTGAAATTTTAATTATTTAAAGATAAGGAGGAAAGATGAAAAGCGATCCCCCTAGGGACCGAAAAAAAAATTGAGCAGTTCATTCGTCTGGCCTTTTTAAATGAATAATTCCATGTATAATTTTTAGCAATAGATTTAAAATGCGTCGTTTCTTTTGAACTCCTAAAGCGTTACTTCGATAAGATCCTTTTCTGAATTTCTAACTTTTTTTGTAAATGTGTAATTGGACTATCTTTGAGACGGCTACAAAGAGATGAAGTCTGAAGTCTAAGTTTGAAAATGATTGTATTCGAATAAGTGGGAGTGTTTATAAAATTTATATTAGATTCTAAAAATATACAGTTTGGAAGAAATAATGTAAACCACGTGGAAGAAAAGTAGCTTTTCCTTATCTTAAATTATATCATAACTTAAAAAATATATAATACAGTTAGAGCAAGTCTATGACTGATTGCTAAAGCTGCAGAAGGCATTTATTTACATTTAAACCATATCATTAATAGAGAACTGCAAAGACGACTGTAGACACCAAATAAAATCCAAATTAAGTACTTCCTACCTCTTCAAAAAACAAAAGAAAGTCTAGCAAGCCAGGGTAAAACTTTTGTAACTAGTCTCCTGAAAAGCAATCTTACTCCCCTTACTTACACCGACTTATTGCGTCGACAAGACGCATTCAGAGATTTCCACTAACTGCAATTGGATTTCTGATCTCTGCCTCAGGTATAACAATGTTCTTTCTAGAAAACGGATTAGTCTAAAACGTTGGGGGTTAGCCTGGGGACGTTCTAACTGTCTCGAATAAGCTCACTTACTTAGCTAAGGTTACTGCAATGAATGCAGTCCGTGGTTCTATTTAGATTAAGCAATTTGTTGGTACAGTTGGATTGTTTTATCTTAAACAGTATGAAAATCTCGACTGGAAACTACATACTCGCAAACACTATACTTTGGTAGCGTTGCCGGCCTCATTGGTCTAGCATGAGTTCCTAAGGCCATCCTACTGCTGGCAAAGGCTGTCTCATGTCTTTCCACGACTTCCAGTTGTTTTACTACTGTTAAACCACTAGTCGTTGGAGTCGATAGTTTTGTCCAGCTCGTCTCACCATCTTCTACGATCTTTTGATTAAAATATTGTATGTATATTTTTTTTCAAACTTATCATAAATTAGCTTATGCCCGAAGCTTCGCCCGCGAGGTGTTCGATCCTGCCGTGGTATTAAGTATCCTGTGTGTCAATCCAGGTTATATTACTAGCCGTATGCCAAATTTCTTGCAAATCCGTTTTGTTGTTTTTGCGCGAAAGAGTAAAAAGTAAACATCTATCTATCCATACATCCTTACAAACTTTTGCATTTATAAGATAAGATAAAGATAACTAACCTACATAATACATGACATCCTACCACTGAGACACAGACCTCCTCTCTGTTAGAGGGATTGGCTACGAGGGCCAGTAGATCTCTCTCTTATAATTTCAAGAATCTTTCACAAAACACCGAACCTAGCAATATGGCACTAAAGCTTACTATTCGGAACTAGCAAAGTAAGCAATATATTACAATAAAAAGCGATCTACAATCAACCATTAGAGAGCTACAATAAATAGCCTGAACGTTGACCGTGCGGACTTATAGGCTCGGAGCCAGCACTACGCTTACTTCCCACGGCTTATGAGTCTCACACATGTTGGCAATGTGATAAAACCCCGGTATCTATACGTACGTATCTACAAAATATTTGTTCTGATCCTAAATCTTTTGGCATCAAAGCGAGATAAAGTTTGATGGCGATTCGATTCGACTGACTGATGTTGGTTTTTCAAGTTTATGGTGTGAGCGTTTGAGTGTTTGACCCTTTGATCTTGGATGTTGATTTGTAGACAGATGAGATTGTTTATTACGCACACAAGTTCATGCCAGCATACCTCTTATAAAAATTTGAAAAACATCATTTACTTTCAAAACTTTTTTCAAAGATGTTGTGCGCAATCTGGAATCTGCACGTGGCACTGTAATATATTACTTCTCCATAGTTATATCGCTCGTCACTAAATGAGCGAGCGTGACCCATAGTCACCCGTTCGATGAACAGACGTCAGCTCATCAAGCTACCCGAAAGTGACAAATTTTCTCAATCATTGATCCTTTGATTGATTGATTGATTGATTTAGCGATAAAGTTAAATCTGTTAAAGAAATTTGAAATATACCTTGAGCTATTGTCTGTACACCACACACAGTATGGTTGGAAAGCCATAGATAAAGTCGTAGTTTTTTGTTCTGTTGGTTTAATTTACTGTATGGAATTCCAGTGCATAAACAAATGTCTCTATTTATAACATTCCATATGAATAAACTAGCGATCTTTACATCAAAAATCAACATAAAAATACCAACCTATGTAAAATACTCTAGAAGACGTTCGACAACCAGCTTGCTTCAACATAAAACTTTAAATAAAGTATCACTTAAAAGTCACACTAACTTTTAAGTTTAGAACGCACACTATGCCATTTTAGATGCACTATACATACGTAAGGGGTGATAAAATCCCGTTTGTGTCCCAACAGAGCGACAAGTTAAATTTGATGACACACTGTGCAGTTTACAGAGCCAAGGTGTTACTTTGTCGAAGTTTTGAATGAAGTTAACGGAATATGCAGTAGTCAGTTACATGCAGATAAAAATAAGGTTTCCGTAAGTAAACATGAACTTTGTATTCGAAGTACGTGAAGGTCGCAAATGGCGTATAAAATATGATGAGGTATTTAATTTAGGAATGTTTCATTCACAGCACACTTTAAGAAAACTATAAACAGATACTGACTAATTTCATGCATTATAAAGACACACGAAAAATGGGAATAGTGAACCTTGCCAAGGTGTAGAACAGACAAGGCTAAAAAAAGTCAAAATACCTGAGAAGTACTTACTGTCAATATTGATGAGTAAAAACTAATACAAATTTCGCAATATTTTTACAAAGAGATCGTTCCCTGATCGTCTCGCATTCCATTTTCAATCAGGTGAAGTTTATAGTTTTGACCTTTGCTCAGCTCTTTGACTATCCCCTCATCAAAATATCCAATCAAAACTCGAAGGGTGATCATCAGTTTCGGAGGACTACGGTGCGAACATGTGCCTTTGACATAAAACCTTATATGGTCCAGTTCATACAAACCTGGTCTGAAAGATATAACATAAAATAAAATCACGCCTGTAATCCTCTTAACGAAACCGAAAGTCACTTGTTCCCTCATTATTGCGATATTTTTTTTGTTCTAGACCATACCTGGGAACTTTCTAGTTACGGAGATATGGGGGGTCAAAATTCCAACTTTTTCACAAGTTTTTTTTTTAAATACATGTTTTTAATAAAGAACATTACTTTAAACACCACCAACACCAACCAACACAATGTTTTGAGTGCTTTACATTGAGTTTTACCGTACAACGTGAATTATCACCCCAAAAAAAAAATCATTTGCCAACAATAATTTTAGCGTTAACTTAGTTTGATGTACAGAATGCTTGGATAGCGGCTTCGTGAAGAGTCTGTTAACACCCTGTATATTCAAACGAACTTTTGGTAAAGTTGGTGCTGTGTATGGTGTAAGGTAGACGTTTGTTTTTCGATAGGAGTTGTTCTTGAATTCTAAATTTCGGTCAATATGAAGTTTTGGCTTCTTACACAGAATCATTTATCGATTATGTAAATGTTATCACGTGAAACAAAATTATAAAACACTTATATTAACTTGATGACTAACGAATTAATATGAATTTTAATTTTCTAGTACCTATGTTAGTAATATGTTAGTTTAGTGACAACAAGTCTAAGCCTGTTGCCATCTATTTCAGAGTTTATAGAAGAATTACTAACAAATTAATAAACACAACGGTCAAGTCAAATGTCAAAATTATTTATTTGCAGTAAATGTGGTACAAAAGATGGTAAAAAAAATGTAGTGCAATGATACATTTCGCCATAAAATTGGCATGCAAACATTAAAGAATTAGATGCTAGTTAAAAACACATTAACTTTGAAACAAACATTAAATTAGGTACCTAAATGTGTTTCAAAGTTACTCAACAGAATTTCTATGAAATTAATTATTTGATTAATTGACAGTGACGTTTCCGAAGACGGTGAAACTATGTAGCCATCGGCAGATGTTTCAGTACTCTCCTCTGACCACCAGATCGATGACTTATCGTTCCATCAACAAAATGTAGAAAATTTCAACTTTTAGAAGTCCAAAAAGTTTGTTAACATAGTTGCGACCAACTCAGAAAGTTGGCAAGAGCCGATATGTTTTATTACAACATATTATTCACGTAAAAACTCGACCACTAAATTAGAACAAGTTAATACTCCCAGAAAACGTTTGAGAGAACTCCAGGGTCGTACTTAACAGCGCTAACGGTCAATAAAAGCAATAAATTACTGTAAGAAGCCGTGACCAGAGAGTTTACCCCAGGGTTGCCTGCTTGGCTCAACATTTTGGATAGATTGAAGAGTTTTTGGGGCGTTCAGAGACAAACTATTTCTTCGAAAATTAAAAGATAAAAAAAACTGGCTAAGAGCGAGTCGGACTCGAGCACCGAGGGTTCCGTACAAACTTTTTAAGGGACAACCTTAATTTTGCCGTTCGTTCCCATGAAACGGCTATTGCACCAACCGCAAATAATAAGTTTGTATTAGTAATATTGCTTTTTTTTTTGTTATTAAACTACATATTTACGGTTTTCCCTTTACATGTGCCGAAAGACTGCTTCTCGCCAAATTTCGTTATTCTAGGTCAACGGGAACTACCATATAGGATTTCGACCCAAAACAAAACCTATAGGGCAAGGGTTCCTAAACTGTGCACCGCGGCGCCCTGGTGCGCAATAATCTTGTAATATCTCTAAATAAAGCATTTGAGCTTGTTATCTTACAAGAGTTAATGTCCATTTTCACGGAAAACCTTTCGAAGCTCACATAAATACTGTGTCGAAAAATTTTCGTGAATCCAAAATCCTTTCGATGCACAAGATCCACCACAATTCACTTCGTAAGAGAAAGAGAGTCATTGAATTCTTGTGACAGCAGCCTTAAAACAAGGTTTACGTGTTACGATTTGGTGGATATTGGTTCAAAAATCGAACTTAAAATTCAAAACCTGTAAGAATTCTCATTCCCCTTGCAACATCTTATTTATGTGAAGCTGGATTTTCGAATGTAATCTTGTGTGTCAACATCACTATTATAAAAACGCTGCTTTTTCGACTAGCTAGTGCGCCGAGGAAAAATACGGAATTTTCCTTTTACTTGAGCTGTAAGACCTTGCTTTTAATCAAAATTGTCAATTCCAGGTAACCGGACTCCTGTAAATGTGTGTGTGTGTGTGTGTGAGTGAAAGACCGGAAACGTGTAAGTGCGCCGCGAACTGAAAGAGTTTGGGAACCCCTGCTATAGGGTACTTCCGGTTGACCTATAATTGACAATTTTGGTAAAAAGCAACGTCTTACAGCACAATTAAAGGGAAAATTCAGAAAAATAAAAAAAGTTGAAAATTTAGCTAAAGGTTTGGTACTTACAAGTTTTCGCGAAAATCTAAATTTGCTCAAAGCTTTTTATCGTGTTGACTCAGGACCTTGATTTTTATACACATCTAATGGGACTATAGACCTCAGTATCTAGTATAAATTTCAACTTCCTAGGTCTCCCAGTTGCTGAGATAATCGGTGGTGACAGACGGACAGACAGACCGACGGTAAGACAGACGGACAGACGGACAAGAAAGTGATCTTAAAATTGAAGGGTTCCTTTTTTACCTTTTGAGGTCATCATCATCATCAGCCTATTAATGTTCCCACTGCTGGGACACAGGCCTCCTCTCTATGGGAGGGAATGGGCTATAATCCACCACGTGGGCCCAGTGCGGATTGGTATTGGTGCCTTTTGAGGTACGGAACCCTAAAAATGACTAGCTATGGAAAAACTTACAAAAGTAATTAGTGTACATGTCGATTGAATATAAAATAGCCATTCTAAGAACCGCTTGAAGTTTCACTTAGATAAGCAAGCACAAATAGTTTAGTCAACATTTTTTTTCACATTCTCGTAAAGACAAACTTACTACCGAGCATAATTCGCTTTAATGTTAACATTCACAAAAAGACAAAAAATACCACGAAAATCACAAAAGAACACGTAACCCTAAACTTAACAGATCAAAACAAAGTTAACGCTTATCATTTACACTTTAATGGTATTAACTCCATTTTAATATCGAAAGTGTAGCAATAAATCTGTCTAAATCTTGCAACCCTAACATTGTTCGTTCGGAGGGCAAACGTAAGCCTCTGACTCATTTTACGACCATCACATGTGCTGTCGACGTCGATTCAGCATTTTGCGTTCTACGAAACCGGTGACGAATTATTGAAGGTGCCTTTACTTTATTAACCTTGTTTTCTCTTTCTAGGTGAATAGATTTTATCGTATTGATCCGCAGAAGTAAACCTTCTAGAATTCTAATATTCTACTCAGCTCTTTCTATTTTTCTAGGCCAGTATTTTGATTTATTTTTCTTCATATGAAGTTGGTTGACGTCGTAAATTCGTCTCTGGATAAAATTGGTCCTTTATTGGGAGATTAGAAGGAGTTTATGAGGTTGTTGACTTCATCGTGGCGCGTATATTACTTGATAATGCTTTCGAAAACAGGCTAAAATGGCTGTATCTCATTATTTGTCGGAAAAACAGGTTTATAGTGTATAATATGTAAGTGATTACGTAGCAGCAAAATTCGAAAATGGATCTGAATTTAAATAAATTATTGGCCAGATAGATAGGCCGAAACTTATCTAGAGATCGTGAAACAGGCCATCAATGATTTAAGCCTATCTGTGAGAGTAACATTAAAACTTGATAATCTCAAAGTCGTTCCTCTAAATGTTAAAAGTTTTCTGTTGCGGATATTTTTACCCTAATGTTGATAATTGGTATCTTCTGACTACGCTATTTGAAAGAATACGCGAATTATATATTTTTGTGCATTAGTTTAGTTTAGTTTATTTATTAATAATTGGCAAGAATTACAGGTCAGTTATTGAACAAAAAGTAAAAACACAAATAGTAGAACACTGCACATAGATGTTGATCTGTGAGAGAGTCATTACATTGTAACATCGTCCAAAAAGCATTGCTTATATTTTGTCGTCATCAACCCATTCGATACTTAAAACTCTTATCAAAACACGACTTTGCCGCCTTGCAATAAAGATTATATTCATATATCAAAAGAAACTTGTAACAACGCTTCACTGACTTCTTCAAGTATTTCAACACATAAATCGTTAAGTTGGACTTTGGAAGTAATTTCTAAGAAATGACTAATGGTGACTCGCTAAAGCGAGTCACCAGTAGTCAGTAGTGTTTGAAAATTTGAATTTGGAACTTTAGAAGGCTGTGTTAAAGTTGAAAGTTTGAAAGGAGTTTTTTTCTTTAAATTGGTTGGCGCATCGGTGCATGACAGAGTTTTTAAATGGGGAAACCGTTACTGGTATACATCTGTGAAGCGTAAGAATGGTCGCATTTATACAGAAAAAGGACCAGTCGTTATAGGAATAACTTAGGAGAGGTCTGTGTCTAGTAGCGAATGTTTTTGACTGATCTATGATTAATTTTTGGATGTTTTTTGACAGCACGGAACAAATATTTGTATGGCCTACACATAGTTATTCCAAGTCGGACTATTAGTGTATGTGAGTTAAAATGTTAGTTAACGCACCTACTATACACGAGAAATCTCTTGTGTAGGGCAAGGCTTAAGAAAAACTGATTTAAAAGTGTGACGCATTATCAGCCTTAACAAATTCAGCCAATCTAATAACATTGAATTGCATCAAACTAAATGCTTATTTCTAAAGTATTCAATTAGTATTATATCCTTAGTGAACTCTGCAATATTATAGCTGATAACGCCGCCTATAGTTGAAAACCAAATAGTGTTGTTGTATTCATAAAATATTTAAACATTACTACTATATTTTTTTTACTTTTTTGAATACTGCTATTCAGCTGCATCCAGTTAGACTGGAAGCGGACCCCAACATACTTGGGAAAAGGCTAGGCAGATAAGATGAAGAGTGTTGTTTTCAAGAATTTTCGTTATACACACCGCTAGAAGAACCACAGGTGAAGACAACAAGAACAACACTATTGCATGGATAATACAAAAATAATAGACAAAGTTCTAGTCTTCTAATTCAAATCTCAAATCTCCCCAGCCTCTCTAAATTAGAGACAAACACACGAGAACTGCAGTATAATTCCCGCAAAATGCTTCTTTGCAAGCTCTCAGAGATAACCCAACAAAAACTTAAGTTTATCCCCAGTCCCACTGTTGGACTTGTTCCAATTACTATGTTTAAGTTAGCATAGTCGTAGGCGTAGCAAGATGGTCACTATAAATATCCTAGCGTGTTTACGCCTACGGTTTCTTTTGATTAAATGTTTGGACGGGACGGTCTTAAACTCCTGGGGTTACCTTTATTGCATCGGAAGTGTATTCGTGGAGAAGAAAATTAAAAAGTTAATAATGTATACTGTGGGTACTAAGAAAATATTACATTGAGCCGGTAATTCGTTAGGTAGAGGAGTTATGTAGAGGTGTATGGTCCTCCCGCATTTCGCCTGTTAAGTTTCAGTCCAATGTTAAAGTGTCGTTTCGCCATTAACCGAACACTAAAAGGACCTAAGTACAAAATAAGCCATTTTAAACGTGCAGATGACGCGTGTATACGCGCTTCAAACGAGATTTGAACGCTACCTTGTAACCTAAGCACACGGGGCGATCGTGAAACACACGTCTACTGCGCATATACGCGCAGATACAGCGATATAGACGCGCTGTATTCGCTCGTAGCTTCCGCGTTTTGGTCAGAGACTCTTCGTCAGTTGTACAATGGCGTCAGTTGAGACAACACTGCTTTCGCTGGCTTTGAGTCTTTGTACGCGCTTCAAGCGAGTTTCGAACGCGCTTCATACGCGCGTTTGTGTTGCGTTTTACGACGCAGAAAACGCGCGTTCCTGAAACGCGCGTCGTCTGCGCGTTTAAAATACGCCGTGTGCTAGGGCTCTAACCCTAACTTCAGACTGGCTACTGAGAAATTCCTGATGGAAAAAAGGCATATTATTATCGCTGCCCCACCTGGCAATGAAACGAAGAAATATCAGCCAAACAAAAATATGTAAAAAATACAGTAGACCTAAGAAGGTCTACTGTATTTTTTACATATTTTTGTTTTAATTATTTTAATAGAAAAACGAACTATGTAGTTATTTAAGTATTTTAATGTAAGGTGTATTTTCACTTGTCTCTTCTCCAAAATACAACACCAAATATCCAGCGGAACGAAATACCAACCCTAAAATATTGCACGACCATTCACAACGCATGGTCAAATGCACTTATTTTCAAAACCATTGCGTCTTCGCGCACTAAAAGCTTCTAACGCGAAGTAAATGCCTTTAAACCAAAAAATTATCCAAAAGTTGACAGTTGTCGTGTACACCCAACGTTGCGATTTCACGACTTAGCGTGCTTTCCAATGTCTTTTAGTATCAGAGCTTATGAAAGCGATGGTACTGGAAATTGAATTTTCAGTTTACTTCAGACATTTTTAAAATATCTGCTCGAGCATTGCTTGGGACAGTTGCCGACAATATTTCGACGTGTTTCGCCTCACAGTTTGGCAGTCAAGGACTTACTTACATTCAGTGTCTTGCGAGCGGAAATAAGATGCTTGTGTTTATGGCGAGTTGCGATTTTGTGTATTTGAATAAGAGAAAATATGTTGTATTAAACTACAATGTTTATCAAATTGCACTCATCGTTCTTATGTGACTAAAAGCAATGCATTCCAAAAGTATCCCAGTACTTTTTGTATAGTTTTTCAAATGAAAAATCTACGTTAGAATTAATTAATTAATAAAACACCATAAATTACAGAATTAACCGTCCTTCCACAAAACTCAAAATGTAAACACCAAGCTTCTAAATCACCAGCCATTAAGACGACCAAAACACCAGGAGATCAGAAATGTCGAGTAGGTCACGCAGTCGTCTCATATTTTACTTTTATAGGAGAAAAGGACGAATCCGTTGTTTGTGAAGGGTAGTAGTAATAGCGCCTCCGAGGAGCCTGTCTAATCCCTTTCGAGGGCAGTCTGACCTAAAATTGAAATTCTCAGCCCCTTTCTAAGTGGCAATGTTTCACAGGCGAAGTCCACGTTGTAACATTAAAGTTTAAGTAATGACGGTGTTCTTCGACTTTGAATTTTCTCGTTCCTTCTCAAGCTATAGGTTTTATTGCGGTACGTTTTGAAATATGGTTTGGGGCTGTTAATTGCTTTGATTTAGTGTATCTAGCCTAAAGGATATTGGAGCTTGACATTAAATTAGTGTGATATTTTGACGCACACAATTTAAGACGAGAACCCACTGAATCTTCCAATTTATTTGCTCAGATTTTGTTTCAGAATGTTACCAATTTTTTCAGCTTGTCGATTCCAATCTGTTTTTGTTCTTTTTTTATTATTTTTTTTTATGTCATTTTGTATGCACGTCATGTCCCTGGGCCAATATTTTTTTGTTTTTCTTTCTATCTATAAAGAGGCCAAAAACGTAGATTCATATCACCATTTATACAGAGAATTAAAAGTATTTCACGACTACCTCATAAATGTTAAGGAACCGTAAAACGAATTTAATTGATTGTGAGTCATTTTTTCAAATCAATCTTGTGGGCGGTTCTTACATTACACCCGTTCTAAGGTTTATGGCTAATAAATTTTATATTAGACCGGTAGTAACTTCCAATGGCAAGAAAATAATGTTGAGTACTTGTCATTCCGAGGCATAGAAAGAAAAAAAGAAAGAAAAGTATTTATTGAACTAAATTAAATTTAGGTATGTTACAAATATTGGGATCACAGATGTAGAGCACCCAGAATATTTTTCAAATTCTCTTTTTCTTTACATATAAACTGAGCTATTTTACAGGCTTTAGAAATTGTCTTTACGTTGTCTACGACGTAAACGCAAAGTATATTCAACTAAATTATTATGTTTAATTCTATAAAAAAATAAAACAAAATTAATATGGTCAATGTTTTTGTGACAAGCGCAGTTTAAAACTGACTGGTATTCTCTTGTACAATTTATATGTCAAACAATAAACTTTAAATAAGGAGTCAAGTCACATACTTACCTAAAAGCATACAGGGTGTGAAAAGACCCTTCAAGAAGCCGTCAACCAAGCCTTCGGTACATCAAACAAAGTACTTAACCCTACGCAAAAATTATTTAAGGATAAAAAGCTTTTTAGCAAAAAATAAAACCGACTTCAAAAACACAACAAAGTGAAAAATAACTTTAGCTTCAGAAGTCGGTGACTTCTGTGTGTTTGATTCAGTTTCTTTGCCACCGACTTCTGAAGCTAAAGTTATTTTTCACTTTGTTGTGTTTTCAAGTCGGTTTTATTTTTTGCAAAAAAGTTTTTTATTTTTCCATTTTTAGTTGTAATATCCTATACAAATATTAGCTATACATTTATTTTAACATAACATAACATCACGCCTGTAATCCCCGAAGAGTCGGGCTGAGGTGTACCCAATAGTACCTACACCCACATTTCGCCAGTTATGTGTAAGTCCCATGTAATAGGGGGCGAGCGCTGGCGCAAATCCAGACTCCGTGGCTGCTACTGAGAAATTCCTGAAGGAAAAACCCAATAACACTTTGTCCGACCTGGGATTCGAACTCAGGATCTAATGCTGAGTAGTCGCCACCACTAGACCAACGAGGCAGTCATTTATTTCATATTGTTAACAATACATGTCATGTCATGGTAATAGTCTTATCCCCAATAAAATGGAACCTAAAATACCTAACTGTCAAAATGTGGGTGTACTGTACACATCTGCATACCCCCTCAGAGCATACAGGCGTGATGATATGTTATGATGTTGTGAAAACAACAAACATCCAAGCGATTGCAGCAATCACGACCGATTTGCTGTCTATATTTGAAGAGTTCCATTGTATTTCTCCGAAGATCACCAGCAGATCTTCACCAAATTTAAATGGGACCACCGCGAAGTAATTTTCTTCCAAACAAAAAAAGAATCATCGAAATCGGTTCACAATTGGCGAAAAAAAGGCTGAAAATATACAACAAAAAAAAAAAGTCGGTTAAAAATGACTTTTTTTGAGGGCGAAAAAACACGTTTTGCGGTAAAACTCAATGTTATGCACTCAAGACATTGTGCTGATGTATGCATTGTATAGTAAACGGGTCATGAAGGTATTCAAAGTAAAGTTATGACCTTAAAACTTGTATTTATATGAAAACTTGTGAAAATGTTGGAACTATGACCTCCAATATCTCCGTAACTAGAAGGTACTCAGGTATGGTACAAAACAAAAAAAATATCAATGACCGCAATGATGGGAAGAATAATGCTCTTCGGCTTCGTTAAGGTTCTATTTACACCCTTTAGGGTACGTACAATTTATATTATTTCAAAACACGATTTCACTTACAACTATGACAATAAATCCTATAATAATATAAATATAATATAAATATAAATATCGCTGGACATTAACACACAGCGCCATTTAGTGCCACGCTAAGAAACGCGGCTTGTGTCGTGGACACCAGATAGTTGATATACTACATAGATACTTTTTGTTTGTAAATACATACTTATATATTTAAACATCCATGACTCGGAAACAAATGTCCATGCTCATCACACAAACATTTGCTCCAACCGGGATTCGAACCCGAGACTCTTAGAACGTAAGGCAGCCTCACTACCGCTACGCCATTCGGGTCGTCAAATAATAAACCACCTGGATCTAAAGACCTAGTAAAACAAGGTTTTCGTCACTCATACCAATTTTCCTTCAGTGAGGTTCGATATATTTTTTATTTGAACATTACCGCTAGAAACCTTATTTCTTATACCTTTCGCCGCACTGTTAAGTACAATAAAAATATTTTGATCTTCGTTTTTTTTTATTGTAGTTCAAGAGTTTTCGGGTTAAGGAGTTCCAAAGGGAAGTTTCTTAGTTTTTGTTAAGATTTAGTAAGTTTTTTCCTTTTATACCTTTTTTATAGTCTTAAGAACTACCAAAAAACTGCTAAAAAAAACTAGACCACTGGACGTTACATACACCGCCATCTAGTGCCACACTAAGCAACGAGGCTCACCAGAAAGTGGATATACTACATAGATACTTTTTTTTTTCAAAAGAGGCCCATAAAACGATAATCCGAAATGAACATTTTAATTCCCTAAAAACGAAATTTTCCCACATCACCGAGTTATTCAATAAGGCAAGAGGTATTTACAAAAAGTCTTATTCACCATCTGATGAGGATCTAGCACCTAACTAATGGCGTCTGTTCATTATCAGAATACCAACGAAAGGGGTTGACTCCGAGCAAATTCAATGAGTAATGAAATTAGAAGCCTTTCTTTAAATACGGTATTTTAATACTTTTAAGAAGTATTTATTTACTGATAAAGAAATTTTGTCAACAGTTTATTTATTACTTAAAGGAGTAAATAAATTAATTAAATAAAAGTACCGTTTGGCTGTAGAACTTGTCGTTGCTACGCCGTAGCAATTTTGCTACCAATCTGCGTAGAGCTACGACACGTAGCACAGTGTTTGAATAAATACAAAATAGCATTGATAGCGGCATAAGTTGGACTGATCAAATATTTCACATTGCGTTTGCAGCAGCTGAATGACATTTTATGGCAAAAACAGAATATCCTATGCTATTTGTGTTTGTGTCTGAGGAATTTAGGCAATTGAAAGAACATTTCCCGAAAATAATACCAGTAATTGTCATGGTCTGCCATCAACATAACAAAATATCACGCCTGTTTTCCTAAGGTAAGATAAAGGTCCCTTACGTAAGATAGGGGATTTTTTCATTAATGTCAGTTACTCAACCATAAAATTACATAATGTAGTCAGAGCATTACTTCAAAAACAGTCGTCAAGAAGCAAAAATCGGCTAACACTTTTTAAAACCTAAAACTAAGATCATAAATAGATTTCTGTTGGAGTTCAGTGCACTAGGCCGACGTGTTTGCATCGCATCCTATTTTCGTACGTCTCGCCGTTCAAAGGGTTAGGATACACAACCGGCAAGCTAATCCGGTAAAGGGGGCAGCTTAATTGCTGAAATTAGAACTGATTTATTTACATGTTCTGATTATTAAGTTAATGTTAGTTTGTTTGATATGACTAAATACGAACTACAAGGTGAAATGAATGGAGTGATTTTGATATACTTTTATTGGAGGTCGTGGATAATAATATGCTAAATGACGTGATTTCCTTAAAAAAATTAATAAGCCAATTATTTTCTTTAATGGCTGAACATTGTGTAACCTACTGAATATTTTGACAACATTTGTAATTTTTTTAATAGCCATTATCAACGATTTGAGCACGCATACATTTTTTCACTAGCTCTTGCTCGCGGCTTAGCTTCTTGTACGGAAATTAACCAACACGAACGTTTTAAGTGTAGCATAAAGCACTCGGGAATAATGTAAGTTTCCGTTAGTGAAAGAATTTTCGGAATTGGATCAGTAGTTCCGAAGATTACCCCCTACAAACAAACAAAATGACAAACAAGTTTTACCTCTTTATAATATTAGAAAATAGATTTAAAAAAAAAAACTGCACGTACAATAATCACAAAACTAAAATCATCCAACTTTCCCCACCCTGTGTATCATAGGCTTTCTTATTCAACCGCTAGGCCAACGACCCCGGCAGGTGTATAAAAATCCACAGCAGGGGTGCCCATTGTTTGTCCAACGTGACTTTGTACATCAGGGGTGCTCAACGCAACTGATTTTCAGTTACGCGTTCCTATGATGCTTGTTTTTCTCTGTTACACTTGACTGGACCGTTTCGGATTAGTGGGTAGGAGGAAAAACAAATGTTAGTGTGGGTATTTATGTTTTGGAAAAGTAGTTTGTTGGTTTGTTCGTTTCCTTGGATATTACATGATTTGTAGTTATCTGTTGCCTCTGATTTTATCCGCATGTCTGTATTGTACCAGCTTCCTCATTTATAAGTGATGGTTTAACTTATGTATGCATACACTATTTTAACAATAGTATACATTTATACATTCTCGTATGGCACCACTTTTAAAAAAATTGTACTGTGTTATAATTTAAGAGATCACCACCTTACGTCGTCTGAAAAATGGTTGTGGACGGTTAATTGCTACAGACCAATACTCAGAAAAACTTGGCCGATCTCGCTCGTTTTTGTTAAAGTAACAGAAAAAAAAGGAAGGTGACCGTACGGCAAAAAAAGTAAAACCAAGGAGTAAAAAAAAATAGTTTTAAACGTTATCAACAACGGCTCACCATTGGTTAGAAGAACCTGTGCCTAAATTAAGGGACCAAATAAATATTATGAACTTACACCTTACTTTAAAATTTTAATAATTAAAAGTCTTAATAGAAGTCATTTCAATAAATGCGTTAGAAGTAGATTAGAGGGTTGCTTATCTCGACGTTCAGCTTCTGTGATTCAAAAGCGCTCTCCCTTTTGTTGAAATTTCTTGGATCTTGCTAGATCACATGCAATTCCTTTATTTTATTAAAGTGAGAGGCAGAAATTAAAAGCTAATTCTAAAAGTGAAGTCTTGTCAATATAAACATGTAAAGTTTAAAAAAAAAACATCTTGATGAACCATAGAAAAATGATTTCTTTTAATAAAACTTTTTTGCATTTTTCCTTGGTTCATCAAAATGTTAACGTGAAAATAAAAATACCATACCAGTGTAAAAAGGTTTGTAATACCTGGAATCCAAGCGTAAGCGACAATATTTAAAATCTCCACAAAAAAATCTAGAAATTGCTTGTTAAAAGGATAGGAAAAATGAAAGTGAAATTCCCGGAAAAGAGATTGGAAAAATCCGTCGCCGGTATAAATACGCCACGAATGCGTCTAAGAGGAAATGTCACTGCAAAAAAATTCGCCAAGAATTTAATAGGAATTTATTATTTTCCGGTAGGTTATATTAGAATGCGGAAATGTAAGAATTAGTGGAAGTGAATTTAGGTCATTTGTGTTTTTTAGCTATGCTTTAATAGCAGGATTTAAGCTGTTTTTTTCAAACACTGAGCTTTACTGCCGTTGTAATGTTGTTCTACTGTTAGAATTTGAATTTTCGATGCCATGAAAGAAGAGGCAAGCCTATTGCCATCAACCGGGCACAAATCCAGACTCCGTGACTGCTGCTGAGAAATTCCTGATGGAAAAACCTAATAACACTTTGCCCGACCTGGGAATCGAAACCAGGACCTTATGCTCAGCAGCCGTTTGCGACCCCTAGAACAACGAGGCAGCCATATTTTCATATGAGGCATATTTTGAAAATATTTGTAATACTTACATTTATGTATGTGTGTATTCCATTCCTATGTATTTCCCGTTCAACACGCATTAAGACATTGTCAATTCCCTATCGAAAAGCACACACATTACGCTCTCCAAAGTTCAGTCACCCCGAAAAGAAACCATACAAAACAATCTTCAACCCAACTTGACATGCAACAACATTGAAAGAAAGAAGAAAAGAAAAAAATAGAGGGCGTACAAAACACATTTACAAACCCAAATAGATTTGGATTGACGTAAAAAAAGGACATTTTCACACAAATGTACGACCAACTATAAGTCTTGGTAAATCGTCACTTCGGCCTATACATCTCAATAAATTGCTTTGACAGTCGAAGTAAGGAACATTGAAAATGGCGGAGAGGGAAAAATGAGTGGAGATGGATCGTCTGTGTTCTGACATTTCGAACTAATTATGCCCGTGATGGGGTCAAGATTATGTGCTTGAAGAGTCAAGGAATTACTTTATTTGATGTTAAAACAGTAAGTAATTATTATAATGTGATTTTAATGACTTGAAAATAGCAAGAAAGATTGAAAAAATGTGTTTCCATTATGACGAATTGTAACGTGTGGGTGTATTTTATGCATATGTATATTGTATTTTTTTTTTTGGTTTTATCCGTTTAGCTCGCATTGTCCCACTCCTGGGCAAAAACCTCCCCATTAATTCCACTTCTCCCGATGGTGTGATTCTTCTAGACAATTCGCGAGGAAGCCATCCAAGGCATCCCGCCATCTTCTCATTCATTTTTCCGTATAGAAATCAAAATCTTTAGTCAACAATCACATCATCAATACTCACTACATAGTATAAAACAAAGTCACTTCTCGCTGTCTTTCTGTCCCTATTTGATGCGGGGTTTTTTTTAATGGGTAGAGTGATTCAAACGGAAGGTTTATATGTATATAACATGCATTATGCATGTATAGTAGAAAAACACTGATAATTTTAGAGGTTTCTAATGTGCGCTTACATTGCAAACGCTGGCTGTACCCTACGAGATAGGTCAAAATAATGTAGTACAGTATTGTACACCTTAAAAAGGTCTACAAAAAATCCGCGATGGTATTTATTTATTTATTTATTTAAACTTCATGTACAATAGTCGTACATAGGCGGACTTAATGCCATAAGGCATTTTCTACCAGTCAACCTTTGGGTTAAATAGGAAAACATAGTGATAGGGTACAAAGTAATGTCTAAAAAAAAAAAACTTTTTACCAACGAGAGTTCAGATTTAGATTGATACTAATACACATATACAGATAAAATAAACTAATAGATATTTTAACAAATACCAAAAATTAAAAAGACAATTTCAAGAAACCTAATAATTATTATTATGACGACTTCAAATTGAGAGCTATCTATTCTGACTTAAATAGTAGTTACGAACTTTTCTTTTGAAAGTGAATTTGTTTTCAGCTTTTGGGTATATGTCTACCTCTTAGGGATAACCCCCAATAACAATTTTTTATCTTTTACTTTTTATGACAAATAATGGCTTATTTACGCAATACAGTTCCTATTAGACCTTATTCAATTACCTTAAATACATTGTGCATTTAATATAGATCAATATAGCCCTTTACAGTATATCATTTAAATGAATAATTTAGAAGATTATGCGCGGCTGAAAATATCATTCTCAGCGAAACAAACGGGGTCGCAGTGCAACAGTTGGTCACTTTAACCATTTTCATCTTTTAAGTTTTGCGTAAAAAGTAATGCATTATTTTAGAAGCTTATTTATGGTGTATGGTGTAAATCTATATAGATTATTTTCAATATCGATTTTATAACGAATTTACCCTAAACACTATTCAATTTAAATGAATATCTTAGGAGTTATCGCAACTGCCGGGGTCGCGGGACTGTCTAAACAGGGTACCGGGGCCCTGGAACCCAAGAACAACCGAAAGAACAGGGTGTCTTAGTCAGTAAGTCTGACAGTCCCATCCGCTCCACCCAGGGCGGGAGGACTAATTTAATGATTTTACTACCAAAAAAAAATGGAATTATTGGAGAATAAAGGCATTACAAAATAATTTTACAGTAAGCGCACTTCTTTTTTGTTCTAAATTGGTCCCGAGCGAAGCCAGGGCGGGTCGCTAGTTACGAATATGTAACTCGCAAATCCAGTGTCACATCTTATTGTATCACTTTTTATGAAAAAAAAAAAATTGTGTCTGACATTAAAACCGTTAAAATTTCAATTAATGTCATCTTCATGTTACCGCAACGCCATTCGCAGCGTATACCAAGTCGAGGTACTGAGTAAAGTTTACGTTTTCAGAAGTCATCCGTACATTTTCAGTATTAATTTCTAGAATTCATTTTTTCAGAAATATCAGCGATCACAATAAAATACACGTCGCCAAGCCTCCAGCCCCCAACCTCGAGTTATGGCTCCTAAAACACCTTTCGTATCAAAAAGCGAAGTGCCGCCTCACGCCAAAGAACAATAACCTTTTTCAATAAAAATCCTTAATATTATCCGACATGGCTTGAGACAAAAACGTAGGAAAAAAAAACATTCTTAACACGTAGCCGGAATAAAATCCGGCATTCGTCCATCCGATGGATACAATTGCTGTCCAACTGTGTTCACGCATCGCTGGCTTTCGGCTATGGCGACCCGATGACGTAATTAGGTACCTACCCATATTTGGACCCAGCTTTACAGTAATGCTGTTTTATTTTCCGGAAATCTGCAGGAATAACTTTTGCTACGTTTATTCTGGAGATGAGCTGACATTAGCAACGTTTGACCTTCTGAAATTTTAGGGCCTTTAACGTAGGCAGTTTCGACAAGGCTTTTAACGACGGCCGATATTTTTTTGCTTGTGAAAAGATATCCAATTAGTACATCTTCTTAAAAAGCATAAATGGCTTTGATAACTACCTACAAAACGAAAAAAAAAAGCCTTGTACACTTTGATTTACATCGTACAGAAAGATACAGAGGAATAAAATGTTCCTTTTAAAACGATTTGCTCGGCATCAATTTGCAAACGAAAATAATATCTTCAGAAAACATGATCTATTCATCAAAGACATGAGACGATGAAAATGTGACGGGCTTTTTATAAATTTACGGAATTTTCCTCATTTTTCAAGTGTATTAAAAACACCTTTTACAATGTGTGGGACGACGCCTTGATAATTCTACACGCGTTTTATATTTTATTCATGCTTTTTGTGAATGAATATTTAATAATTATGACTTTTAGATACATAAAAAAGAGTTGTTCACAATTATAGATCTATTTTACAATACAATATTGCTTGATTTCTTTGTCATCATATAATTTAAAAAAAAAAAACTCGATCAATATTCCTCTAAGCACAATATTTTTGCCAAACTAGTAGCAGCGAAGATAAAACAATCCAATATAAAAAATCCAAGACCAAAATTCTTTTGTCCTAAACTCGAGATAATCTCTAAGAAGGCCAATTGATGAAATCTTATCTTTATTGTGACAGTCTTGATCCCGTTCGCTCCCGTCTAATCATGAAGTATGGGCCAATAACAAACTTCTACCCAAGTTCGTTGGAGTTTCATTAGCCCTCTTTAGGCCCGTGCTCATATAAAAACGTCAATGTAAACTTAAGTTGGATTTATCGAGTTTTGTTACAGACTTTTCGGCTGTTAACTTTCTTTGTAAATGTTACTTGAAATAAATATGTTAGTGTGTAAGTTAGGTTAGGTTAAGTGAAATAGAGGTAGCGTCACACTTGGAGCTTTATCACACTAGCGGATTGCGAGCGTCATCAAAGCGAACCGAACGCGCAACGAATTCGCCGCGAATACCATCTTGAAAATTGAGTTTGCTTTGCACATGCGCTGTGTCCGTTAGACGCCTGTAACGTATTCGTTGCGTGCCCGCTCCGCTTTGTAGACGCTCGCAATCCGCTAGTATGATAAGGCCCTTAGGGATGATAATGGTAATTTATATTGCTTGTGGTTAAAAGCGGTAACATGGGTTTTGTATGGGAAATTTGTCTAAACCTCAAAGTATAGAGACACTAAACTGTTAGTAAACTAGTGAAGTTAGTGCTCTGAAAGCTAATCCCAATTTCTACTGCGTGTTCGTAGTTAAAAAGGCTCAAAAACAAAGGAAAAGGGAAAAACGAAACAAGTGAATTTAATTCCCCCTTTTTATCCCAATAGCCAAATGCCCCTTGAAATGTATTTTCCATTATCCCCAATACAAAAATACGGACAGTAAATTCACTATTATTGCCAAAAATAACAAGCAAAATTAATTTGAAACGACTCCAAAAGTTAAATAAACCTTTTTTGATTTTTATATCCACAAAGTTTTGCATTGTTACATTGGATTGGTCTGGTTATATACGAATTTAACCGGTCTGAACCGGTTTCCGAAGTTGGCACACTGTCAAAAGTAGTGCATGGCTTACGCTTGCACTAAATTTGGTTCGTCGCAGAGTTATCGGAGCGAATAAATTATAGAAGTAATGTTTTTGCTGAATTGGCCGATGGAATAATTAAGTTTTCAGTTCCTTTGAATTTTCTAGTTTAATCTGGAACTTTCTTTGTGGCTTCGCTGGCTGTCTTCATAGTTTAAAAGTTAAAGTTCTTGATATCTTTTATTTATTTTATCGCACTGTTATACCTGTGGTTTTGAAAATGACAAAAGTCTTAAGCTCATTTTAACTTACTATCTTGATCAATGGATGATCCTAAGGAAAACTGTCTATGGAAATAATACATTTTATTAAACAAATAGAAAAATTACGATTACCATAAATTTCTTTTCCTTAAACATTGTAAAAATTATATCAACACAGAATATAATGCCAAGCTCTATCCCAGACTATAAAAATAAACGAATAAACCATTATTGACGTTGCAGTCCGTGCCTTCTACAATAAAACTTGCTTTTATACACTCTAAACACTTTAAAAGTAAGTAACACCTTTAGTTGGGAACTTTTAGATAACAATCGAGGCTCGATTTAAGTATGCTTTAGTCCGGTAACGTGGAAAGAGGCGCAGGGACGGACTTAAGTGTTGTGACTTGTGTACATTGCGTTGTAACAATGAAGATGAATTGTTGCTGATAATAAATAAAAATATATAAAATACATAAAATTATAAATAAGAACATATATAATTTTATGGGTTTGAGTGGTGGAGTAACTTAAAAAAGGTTTAAAGGATTTAAAAAAATATAAATTCGTGCCAAGTTTGTACTTATTTGATAAAATACACTGTATTTTTTGAGGGCATAACCCTCATATAGGTACCGAGTGCGTAACACCGAAACCGCTGTCGGACGAAAGTCTACGACATCGGGGACCGGGCGGTGCGTCTCAAATGGGCCTGAGACATCTGTCTGGTTAGGCCATAGAAACCAGGCCGTCCTAAAGCTCGTTGGGTTGATGACATCTGCAAAGTCGCGGGAAGCACCTGGATAAGAGACGCACAGAACCGGGAAGTGTGCCAAAAAAAACGGGGAGGCCTACACCCAGCAGTGGGTGATTCCGGGCCGATATGATGATGGTGATGATGAAGATATTTTGAGGGATAGTGGGTAGTTATAGAAAGTTTTGTTTTAGGGTGTAATCGAGGGGAGTCAGCTTCTAGTTAGAATTAAAACGACAAAAAGATGGTTTCCGACATCCTCTTTTTCTAATCACGACTGTGAGAAAAAAAATCCAGTAGTTCCTGTCGTTTCTCGGTACCTATTCAGTTGACAATAAAGTCAAAAGAATTTTAAATCTCACCTCGACTCCGACTCTGGTCGCCGACGTGTCACCAACAAACTATCCTTATAACTCTTCAGGGAATGTGCTACTAACGTCTGAGTGTATTTACTTTGTGTGTGTTTCTGAAGTATAATATTATGAGTTTTGCGTCTGTTGAAGTCTGTTCTTTTTGATTTCTTAGGAAAAATGTTGGTTAGCAGAAAGAGAAATTCTAAAGAGATGACGCATGATCGAGAACATGATTCTAAGACCTCAAGCGTAGATTTTTTCTTAAGATAGTTTTGTATAGTAGATTGTTCTGCAGTGTCTTCTAATTCCTTCAGAGTAGTCTACATTGTTGTTTCATTCATTTGTTTTCAATGTCAGGGCTATTTAACTTTCCTGGCTGTCTTAATGTCAGTTTAAACTTAACATTTTGGCGATTATTAGTAAGATTTGGTTTATTCGCTGTAATGGTTTAATTAATTTTTGTATTATTTCCTTTTCTCGTACAAAAATTGTTCCGGACGGTGTAGAAAAATGTCTTTTTAACTAGATTTGTAGAAGGTAAAGTTCTTTTTAATAGTCACCCTTACCTAAAGAGGCATATAGCAACAACTAAATGAATGCCTACGACACAAATACGTTACTCGTGAAGCCTTTGTTAAAGCGCTACAAACAAACCCTAGCAATAGTAACCAAGTTGTAAGTTTATTTATTTTTTTGTCATTTCATCTGCACGCAAGTCCCAGCGACAACTAAATATTTATCTCTCTTTTCTTTTTTTTGTTTTAGTTAAAAGTTAGTCAGATTTTATTTCACTTTTAGAATTTTAGCTCTTGCTTTAGCTTTTTATCTTTTTTATATTAATACATCGAAAAAATCTTAAGCCCGTCAACACATAAAAGCATTTACTATTCATTCACATAAACGCGTGTCATGCAATAAAAACATCTGGAACTTCAATAGCTCATCTAGTGTTTTCTTGCTCAGAAAATATTCTTTATCATTTTGATTCAGTGATTGTGTCTTGTGTTCTGCTAATTCGATTCCGTTGTCCATGTCGCTTCAGATATATTCGATCAGTATTTTTGCTTCAGGAAACATGACATATTTTGTTACATCGTGGAAATGTTCCAGATGAATTTATTTTGTGTCTTTCTTGGGAATTATCTCGAATGTTAGAAGATCAATGGTATTAGCTTTAAGCCTCTTCTCGTATATCTATTTTGAGCGATCCCGTTTTGATCTCCTTTATGTTTGGTCTTCTGTTTTTTAAGAGAACTTAGAGTAGGATAATGAAAAGAAATACAGGGTGTAAACAGACTCTTCACGAAGCTATGTGTTTTGTAAAAATATACTATCTGTTTCCTCAATCCTCATTAACCCCAAAACAAAGTACTAAAATTGAACACTGAAAATAACAAATACCTTAAACATACAGGGTGTAAACAGACCCTACACGAAGCCGTCAACCAAGCATTCTGTAGGTACATCAAACTTAATACAAAAATTTTTAGGAAACTACTTTTTTTTTGGGGTGTAAATTCACATTTCACGGTATAACTCAATGTAACGCATTCAACACATTGAGTAGTAAACGTGTCATGGAGGTAGGTATTTTAACGTAAAATTATAACATTAAAAACTTGTGTTTAAAAAACACTTGTGGAAAAGTTGGAACTTTGAACAAAAAAATGATCGCAGTGCCGAGGAGACCAAGCACCTTTCGGCTTCGTTAAGAGTCTATTTACACCCTTTATTCAGATAATCGAAAAAAAAAATCGCCCAAAAAACTTATTTTCCGAAATTGTCGATAATAACATCACGCTCGTTATCCCCGATGGGTAAAGTAGAGGTGTAGTTACTTATTATAGTTCATCAAAATTCCTTTAAGTTATTCATTTAAACTAACAACATCTCAAAAACAAAAAGGTACACCAAAGAAATACCTCGTTAAAAAAAAAAGAAAATATTATCGTACTCTGTATAAATTTAATATGAAGCTTATACCTACCTGGGTGAAGGTTGGCTATGACGTCAGAGGCCTTCCCCTCCTACGCACCGAACATTACTAAGTAGGGATGGCCCAATTAGCGTTTGAAGTTCATTACCGACTATCGAGTACGGTCTTGTAATCCGAGTAATCGATAAAGCCAATTAATGTTACAAATGTTAAACTTAAAATTGATTTGAGCTTCATTTTATTGAGACGTTTCGTGTATTGAGATTAGAATTTGGAGTGATATTGTTTTAATTGAATTTGAGTTTTGATTTAATTTTTAATTGAAATGGTGGTCTTGATGATGTTGAGTTAAAAAGTTAAGATAGAATGGTGAAAATTTAAGGTATGATTTAGATTTTCTGCCTACTGTTGTGATTTAAAAAGGCTTTAAGAAATTGATACAGGCATTGTGGCTTAGTTTTGGATTGCTTACTGCTAGGCATTTACAGAACTATTTCTAGGCTCTTTTGAAACCGCAGCATTAGATTTAAATGGGACAAACTGAAACATCTTTCTTACAATGTATGATTTAATATCTAGGTGTTTTAAACTATTTCGTCGACTTAAATGACGACTTATGGTGAAGGTAATGGTGAAATGTGGGTGTACCTACAGAAAGTATAGCTCTACCTAATGAATCCACAGGAAAACTGGTGTCATATTATGTTATCTGTTTTATGTGGTATTTTAAAGTTACAAAACGGCATAGCAAATAATATTGACCAAAACATCGACAAATCGAACTTGCACATCACTACAAAGAGGTTTATACAACAAATACAAGTGAAATGAAATGATGGATGTGGTTTTAGTCGAGTTCAAAGCGTTCACAGAGTTACTTTGACAAGGTTAAACTCCACTGTTTAAGATTTTGTTTGCCTACAGAACGTATCTGTTTTATTTGATTTTCTATGAAGTCACGTTTTTCTAGATTTTTTTTGGGTTTTTTAAGATGGTGGTTGGAATAATAGATGCTGTGACAAGAAAAATGTTTAAAAATAAAATCTAGTATTGAGACTTTAAAATGAAGTGAGAATTGACTACAAAGTATTTATGCATCTGTATGTGATCTGTGTAAAGAAAATATATAACAACTAGCATAAGTAGGCATACAAATTGTCAGTTACAGAAACGTAAATTTAAAAGATTTGTATATTCTGTAAAAAATCTGTGTGTGTATTGTGTATTCTGGTAAATCAATGTAGGTCACCCAGCCTCTCCTGAAAACACAACGTTCATTCAAACATTCGTAGTCACACCAATATTTATGTAATCCCATCAAAATCTAAACCAATAAAACATTTCAAAAACACGGCACCCAAATATTAGGCCACCTAAAAAACAAAAGCGAAACGTAAACGATTTTTAAACATCGCACAGTTTACATTGCTGCTGTTATGCGTCATCATATGCGATACAGGTCGTACACAGCCGCCATACGTCATGGCACTTGGCGTTTTTATAGCCTAACCGTCCAATACTGAAATTTGCACTTAGACCCACGATTTAATAGGCCTGCGATGACGGATATTGTATTTCGATGAAAAATTTTCAGTATGTACGACAATGACGGGACAATGGACTTTGTTGGGATCCATATAAATTTCGTTTCGTTTCGATGGTTTTATTGAGCAGTAAAACATGAGTTAGCATATTGTGGAATTATGACATTTTTGTACAATTATTTGCTGCGAGTTTTGAGCGATGGATTAGCGGATTAGGCATTTATTACAGTATCATAATTACATATATATACTTTTCAGAAGCCTGAAAGTCTGCCAACATTTGTTACCAAGCGGTATCGTGTAACACAGTCACCGGTTTGAGAAATGACAGATAAACAATAACTCTATGTACAATACTGGTATTCAGCTAAAATACCAGTATCCCCGTTACACTGTGAGCCAACCCTATCATACTCGTAGCTGGAAACAGGCTAGGCAAGGCAAGGTAAATGAAATAACATTTTCTTTCAATTAGAAAATATATTATGGCAAATAGATATCCACTCGCTATTCCCTATTCCATTTTCCTGCAATTTCAGAAAAATAATAAACTAGAATCCATAGATTTAAGGGGCCCTTGTTTGAAATTTACGTTTCTTGATCGAGTTTTTTCCAGAGAAATCACCATTGTTAAATTCGGAAAAAAATATATAGTACAGATACATTTGATCTAGTGACTTTTGTGGTTAAAAACACAGTATTAAACATTTTACTCGATAAAAATAAATAATCAGAAGTAACGTCGGTTTTGAAAGTATTTTAAGTTTTATGAGACTTGGGGGAACGAAATTTTTATGAAAATTTAACATTTCATTTACTAATCGGGTTTGTCAGTAATATTATTGGATAGATTTGTAATATGGCTCTTATTTTTTTTTTATTAAATAAATACGTGAAAAATAGTTCACCGCCAGTGTCCTGCCGGTCGTCATCGAGGGAGGACCTATGCAATTTTTGCTCGCGACTACAATATTATCGTCGCCGCGCGGGTAGTAGTAGGTACCTACTTACTTTATTGTCCTTCTGTACACAGACTAGCGAAGCCGGAATGAATATCTTCTTTTTTGTTTGGAAGAAAATTACTTCGCTTCCCCTTGGTGAAGATTTGACGCTGATCTTCGGATATACATATAATGGAACTCTTCAATTATAGACAGCAAATCGCTTGGATATTTATTGTTTTCACAACATCATAACAACATCACGCCTGTATGCTTTGAGGGGGTGCAGAATTGTCTGCAGTACACCCACATTTCGACAGTTAGGTATGTTAGGTTCCATTTTATTGGAGATAAGCCTATTACCATGACAATATAAAATTAATGACTGCCTCGTTGGTCTAGTGGTGGCGACTACTGCGTATGAGGTCCTAGGTTCGATTCCCAAGTTGGGCAAAGTGTTATTGGGTTTTTCCATCAGGATTTTCTCAGTAGCAGCCTCGGAGTCTGGATTTGCACCCACGCTCGCCCCATATTAGGTACATGGGACTAAAACATGGGACTAACTGGTGAAATGTGGGTGTAGGTACTGTTGGGTACACCTCAGCCCAACTCTTTGGGGATTACAGGCGTGCTGTTACGTTATGTTAAAATATATGTATAGCTTATATTTTTATGGGATATTAAAACTAAAAATAGAAAAAAAAAACCTTTTTGCAAAAATAAAACAGACTTCAAAAACACAATAAAGTGAAAACGTCACTTTGTTGTGTTTTTGAAGACGACTTTATTTTTTTGCAAAAAAGTTTTTAATGTTTTTATTACGACGTAATAAAGCAAAACAGACATTTTATTAATCAGCTGATAACTACCGTTCTTACAGCAGGTACCTACGTAAACCTTTATTTGGAGTCACTAGTACCTACTACTTTCATTAGTAAGATTTCTGCATTGTAATGATTCTCAAAAATGAGTTAATTATCAAGAAAAGATTAATGACGATGATTTTATTAAATAATTTTAAAGACATTGAACATAGCTATCGGTTACATCGGTACCCGGGGTCTCTCTCACGGCACGGTTTACGGTCGCGCTGCGTTTATTAGGTAAAAAAAAGTTTTATACTAGTACAGTTCTATATATTTATTTTATTATAATTAATCAGATATTTGTCTTTCATTATAGTACTCACCAAATCTTCTACCACCATTCTTTAAATTCTATAGAATGATAATCGCCTGCCTCAGTCATACATTCATAACAATATAAAGTGTATTAGTGTTACATAGTGTTATACGCACATCAAGCTATACGTGTTCGTTGCAAACTAGCTCTTATTACCGGCACACAATAAAATTAGAACTACTGATTTATTTTTACTGTGGCGTGTTCGCTCGCCGCCATAAGTCACCGGAGTTCATATCGCATCGGCTCCTATGCAACGCTGGCGCAAGCCATTTTGACTCGTAAAAAAAAACTGCCGAAAACTATAAAATATATAAACTGCCGGGAAAATGAGCCCTTAAGAGCGCTTTTGTAAAGGTAAGTTTTGACTCCGTTCAAATTATATATCAATGTTTTGCTGCAAGCAAAGCATAAAATTCAGCAAGAAAGATAACATCAGCTCAAATAACGATTGAAACTATTATACAGCAGCTAATCATATTATAGATCTCGAACTTCACAGAATTCAGAACTTACAATCATTGGACAAGTATTCCAAAGGGTAGAATATTTGAATACAAATGTGAGAAAATGCGGAAGATCTCAATAGAGATCTGTTCTACTAGTACCTATTTCTAAAGAAAATCTAACTTTGTATTCTATTCAGTGCTGTGTTACATAAAATACACTGTTTAGTGGATGGCTAGATGTACCTAGGCTGGAAAAATGTTGGGTTCCTAGTGTTCCTGACAGAAGTCGTGTGATCGTGTCGATAAAGGTGTCCAGCTGAATTATGTAATCGTATGAATACTGCTATTAAAGTCTGGACTCCTGGGTAGATCTTCGAGAATTTAACTATACTACGTTGATTAATTGATTGATTGTCAAAGAGAACCGTCGTCGCAAAAAAGTACAATAATTCCAAAGCGCATTTCACAACCCTAAAAAGAACAGATACACCCCAAATTGAGTGTTCAACCATACAAAACGGATCATCAATATCAAGTTACTCTCAAATAAGTACGGACAACAAAACTGTCTTAGCTGGACATCAATAGGCTGTTACTCTAAGAACCTTACAATTTATCTCCCGTCTACACCACAATAGACAAATTCCCATTCATTTATCAAAGCCAAATAACCTAAAAAGCGGGAAAAACAATAGTCTACCCCCCCTCCCCTCTAGGAATGAATTAATCAGCGCAGTCACGATCGCCCGTAACGATGGCACGAACGAAGCAAAATATAACGAAAGAAGTTAGTTAGGAACTTGGACGAAGTACTAGGAGAGTAGGAGAACTTCGATACTGGCTATTGGTGTTTTATACAAGTTTTTACGTCGTTCCTATTATTATCTTGTGTGTGCAATGGCGTGAAGATGATTGGATTTGTTTTAGTGGATGGTCGAAAGTTTTGGCATCAGTCAAAATTATTGACGTTACTTTAAGTATTGTTTTATGATTAGTATGTGGACGGATAATGGTTTTACGTGAAACGTTTCGCTGAGTCATAAAGTGGTTTTGGATTTCTGAAGAGTAGACAGTGTTTTTGGATGATCATTAATCGAAAAAACTTCTATCCTGCGTAATTAAAATTGAGCGTTCCTAGATAATTGACATCTTTGAGTATTCTATTTGAAACATGTTTTTTAAATCCATAAAACTACGTATTATATCTAAAAGAATAAAAACCAATGTATTCAACAAATAATTCGATAGGAAGTACACAAACTCCTTTGTTATTTTTTTTCAAGATTGTTTACGCAAAGTCTGAAACTTCATGAGTTGGGGGTTGTTCATCAATCAATATTGTCAAGTGAACCTGATCAACGTTACTAACTGACGGTACCAGGATTCCATAAATCAAAAAGAGCGATTGCTGGGTTTTAATTCAATCTGCTTAAGTGATTGTTTTGGAAGAAAATTGGGAGGATAATGACCTTTAATTACAGTGATTGACCTCCTAGAATTTATAGAATACTATTTTACACGTTTTTTTTTAAATATTTTACTTCTTAAAGTACCTAAAATGAAAAGTCACGTCACGTCACTTAATTTTAATGACACTTCGCGTTCTCTTAAATAGACATTCAGGGGGAATATGATATACTGAGTTTGTAGGTTTTGAAGAAAGAAAATTATATTTATTACCGTAGGTACGAAGCAAAACTCATGATTACAAAATATATAGTCCAAACCACGCTGAAAGCGTCACTTATATTTTACTTCCAAGCAAAAATCTACCAGCGATCGCCATTTCCTAGACAACAACCGCTACCAGGCTACCATAAATCACAAAGAGTCATTGCAGAATTTAATTTAACCTACTAAGCAATCTTTTTGTTCCAACTCGCCTTACAAGCAAAAAAAAAAACGCTTGTACTGGCAACATCGCGGGACAATCTCGGGTGTTAATATAAATTTCATGAGCCAAGCTATCGCTGTGTTGCTATTTTATTAAAAGCTCGTTGTTTAGGCTCGATTCATATTAAAGTTAATCCTGTGTCACACCGTTCCGAACGTGGGAATTTATTTATTGGTACTAGAATGTAGGTCACGTTCGAACATGTCTTGTAGGTCGTTTAGGTAAAAAGGTTCTTATGGACTAAACGGAATACGTGTAATAGCAAACGATTTTTGTAATAGATGTAGGATTGGTGGTTGTTTTTTTTTAAATAGTAAGAAATTTTACAGTTTTCAAATATTTTATTTCACCTCAATGTTATTCAGTCATCGTTTACTAAACTCTTTACAATATCTTCAGCTTCGTAATAAATTAAAATGAAATAAACATTTCCAAACATGGAAAATACTTCTAAAAATGTATTGTCCCCAAGAAACGAATACCTACCACAAAAATAATAGGTTAGTTTCTACATCGTGGGTTAATCGGCTAAAAACCTTTTAAAGCTTTAATACATGCCATAAAGGAGCTTTAAAATATGTTTAGTCTCGTAGTTAACTTGTTGCCAAAAATAAAGAAAAAAAAATGCAAAAAAACACAATTTCCACAAAACGCTTCGGTGTGAGCAGCGGCTCTAAAAACCGGGGCGTAGAAGCATAGTATTACTTATTAAAGACTCACAGGAAAGCTAGCTTATAATTAGCTCGTAACTCGAAAGATGAACACATACCTATGGGAACCATGACTGGTAAAGTGGTTCAACCAGTTGGTGAAGTTTTACGGGAATTAATTATTACAGTACAGCTTCAAAGTTGTTACTTTAAAATTGGTGTTGAGAAGTTTTATTTTAAGGACACTGTAAAAGTACTGGATTTATAATTTTAATGTTATTTTCTTTGTCTTATGTTTGTTCTTTGAATTCGAGTTCTTTTACATTATTCAAGAGGCATTGTGTTGCGAAATGCAAGATTTTTGCTTTTATATATATGAGTTATTAATTTTATGAACAATTTAAAACATGCTTCTATGTAGTACTTTTAGAAACGTATTTTTGCAATGCGGTTATTTTAGAAACGGACACTAAGTAAGAAAAAAGAATGTCCACATTGAATCAATCGATTCAAATTCACATCAGTAAAAACAAAATATAACACACAATATGGCCGGCTCATTGGTGTTTTAACTTATAAATAAAAACGTTTTAGAAGCCACTGTTTTCATTAATGTGGCACAAAAGTATTAGTACGTATGTTTATAACAACATAAAACACAACAATAACTTAATAATATGTGAGGCCTACCAGTAAGACATGGGTCCTCCTTGGTTGCGTCATCGATAGATCGAGACTTACCTGAAAATAAGAAGAAAAACATTAATAATAAATACATGACGCTTTTACCGGGCCCTACATGGCCCCGATGTAGACTTCTTAGCGCCTGTATCCTTGCTGCACTTTGGTGATCTCTTCGGGGAAACCTAAGGTTTTGTCTGTGCAATAATGGACGAAGTTATGCTGACGAAAAACTACCGGAAATAGTATAGGACGGCACGGTTGACATAACATGTCAGGCATGCCACCGACTGGAAGAATTGATCCGACACATTATTTCTGGGTGTTCTAGTCTGGCTAACGGAGAGTACTTGCATAGACACAACCTTCTTGCCAGGATAATACACCAGCAACTTGCTTTGAAGTACAACCTTGTGGAATCAGAAGTGCCATACTATAAGTAATAATATCGCTGATCAATACACACAGCGCCATCTAGTGCCACACTAAGCAACGAGGCTTGTGTCGTGGACACCAGATAGTTGATATACTACATAGGGCACACTAAGCGGCGCGCGGGTCGGGCGCACTAAGTATGCGCCCGACCCTGTTCTCGATAGTGGTAGTATCACGTATTGGGATCGAGCTATCACCACTGACTGTTGTTGCCAATAGGCCTGACATTGTGGTGATAGATCGATTGAAGCGTCGCACAATGATTGTTGATAAAACGGTCCCGTATAACGAGAACCTCGTGAAAGCAGAGAAAGATCAACAATTCAAATATCTAGATCTGGCTCGCAAGGTTGTTCACATGTGGGAGTGGGTACAGCAGTTATTGTGCCGATAATCGTGTCGGCCAATAGCTTAATAGCCAAGAGCCTCGACCAACATCTTAGGAGGCTCTCGCTTGGCAGCTGGATCAAGGGCTTGATTGAGAAAGCAGACTTGACTGGACACGGCACGTATTGTTAGGAGGTTCCTCTCTCAAGAGCCCTGACCACCGGCTGCTCGGACCCTGTTCCCAGGCGCTGGTGGGCTACTGTTTTTTTTATATTTTTTTATGTTTTTTTTTTTAATAGTTTTATTAAGAAATATTTAAAAATGTTAAAAATAATTATGTGTATAAATGAATAAACGAGAAAATACATGACAAAATTTGTATGATACCTAGAGCAACATTGCTAAAAGTTCTGTAACGTGTTTGAATTCTTGATAAAAATATTAGTATTTCCAAGACCTATACCTACGTGACTGTACGCCGCGTACCGTGGAAAACATTTGGAAAGATGGTGACGGATTTATTATCTTGCTAAAACTTTTCGCAACGAGGGCCTTCCTTAAAGATAAGATAATAGTAATGTACCAATAAGTAGCTAGAATATCACACCATTAGAATTTCAATGGCGTGGCGATCCGTATACGACCCGACATACTAACTCGTCATTTACTTGTTTTTGATTGGTGGTGACGTGTTAGGTTTAAACCACCGTTGAAATACAATGCTCATGACATTCCAACTACTGGTTAGTGATTTTGGTTTGTAGCTGGTTACTATTAAGTAGCTTCGCGGAGAAACAGCTAACAAACATAAAGTAACAAACACTAAATACACTTAAAAACACTGCCCAAATATTTCCACACCATTAACCTAAAAACAGCTGAAAAACATGAATAAATAAAATATCAGCAAATCTGTTACACAATGGAGAATGCCCAGATTATTTTAACCGTAAGTACGTAAGTTGAAGTATCGCAAAATATTTGTCACACCACTGCCTTGATTGGCAGTCCATCAATCATGAGGCACAGAGGCAAGTCTTTGACACAAAGTTGCTCGAGCAAAAGTTGATGGCTCGAAAGTTTTGATTCTTTTAAAGATATAAAACAAAAAGTATATTTGAAAATTAGGACCTAATGTTAAAAGTTTTAAGAGAATGGTGGGGCAAATTGATAATGATACTTTAATGAAACATTTTTTCAGTTAACAACGATTTCGTTGTCTTCTGATTACGCTTGTCTGAAACTATGGCTTTTTTACGGAGATATAACAAAAAAAAGGTTGTCATGAGGAAATAAGCATGATCGTTTTTGTAGACGTTTGGCAATTGTCACGGGTAGTCGGGGGTATTTTGGTACACCGTGTCTATTTATGGAGGTTTGATAAGCAGTCAATCCTCGGCCTGTAACGTTCCCACTGCTGGACACTGCTGGGACCATTTTGTGAGAGGGAGCAGGCTGTAATCCATCAAGCAGGCCCATTGCAGCTTAGTGGCCATTTCACATGTCTTCTTTAGTTCTTTGACATACCGGTTTCCGCACGACGTTTTTCTAAACCGCTCTCCAAAACAAGTAGAAATAAGGGTCACAATAAGAGAGTAACAGAAGAGTCCTTCTTTTTCTATGCATTTGTTATATTTCTATTCTCTATTTAAAGTAGTTTCCAACAACTAATTCTAAACCACCAATTTCCCAACACATTACTAAAATATTCTATCATGTACCGACTACCAAACGTGCTCGTAATTTCATAACTCCCTGATTGACATTTCAAAGCTAGCAAATAATAGTGACGAATTAATACGTCGTATATAATTAACGGCAGCTGTACCACATTCGAGTGTCGGCCACAAACCACATTCCATTAGTAATTATTGTTGAATAGAAATATCTCGTTTTACAAGCGGTTTCATCGGTGAGTGGAGAGTTTAATATTGTTATCTACGTTTTATGTGTACCTAAGTATTAAAATATGGTATGTAGTAAGATCCAATTTTAATAACTTGCCAGCAACGAAAGACTTGTTAATCTATTATTTACGATTTAGCATTGATTTAACAATTAAAGTATTCCTTGATAAATAAGTTACAGTATGCTGCTGCTGTAAGCCACCTATAGCACCAAAAGGTGCTGTTTTAGACTAACCCAACTAGGTCGAACACGGACAGATAATTGAACCAAAATAGCGAAATTTAATCGACCTAATTATATTTTAAGCAGTAAAGCAAGCTCAATCGAGAGTACCAGGCGAACAGAAACTTGCGAGAGCCACGTCACAGGCCAGCGATAAAGTAAAACGATAACCGGCTAGTTTCCACAAAAAATCATTTTGAGTTCGTGTCCCTTTCTTGATAGAATTGTCCGTAACTCCCGGGAGCCTTCATGAGCCCCTGAATTATTTCTATGAAATAACTCCTTGCCGTGGCCCAAAAATAATTGGGGAAAAAATAAAGAATGAAAGAAAAAAACGCGTACAGAAACTAACCGTTCCCAAAAAGGCAATTTCACTCGCAATCATGAGAAATAACGATATTACCCCATAAACTTTCGACGTGAAACCTAAATATCTCCTCATACCTTTTTACTTCTTTACAGACATTGTTTATTTTATATACGTGGACAATTCCAGCGGTCCTATGATATTTTTATTGTGAGGTGAACGAAAACGATTCTGTCCCTTCTGTTTATTGTGTTTTAAGTTTGGTGAACGCTTAGAATTTTTATGTTGAATTTTATCGTACCATTCGGGCGTAGACCGTTTCAGGTAGGAATCATTACGTGTTTGAATTTCAACTAATGTTCGTGCTGTTGTTACTGTATGCTATTGTGTGGTATTTTGTTTTCTTTTTAGTGACTCTAGAGCTTGTAGTACATAATGTTATTTGGGTTGATAATGTCTTTGCTAAAACCTTTATTTCCACGTTTCTCCTTGATTCATTTAGTACGTTACGTGAATCGAAACCCAGTGTTTTAAAAAAATACATGTCCCTTTTCTTAGATACGAAAATATTTGGTAAACTCACAGGTTTGTTACAACACCTGTTCTATAATGTTACGCCATTCAATCCGACTTTTGTAAGCGTAGAAAAATTTTGCTGCAGAAATCTCTCCGGCTGATATGAATAAAATCTCTCCCAAAGCTAAGCTCTTTCAATAAATACTTCCATCATACCGTCCTTGTATCAGATTTCATGCCGCTCAAACCAGGCATACCAGGCACACATGAATAGACAGCAACAGAATCAGACTTTACGTAATCCAATACCGTCCACGAATCTTTAATATCACAAGCAAAAGTTTGGAATACAGCGATGAATAATAGCTAAAGTCTAGGTGCATTATACATGAGTACACATACAGGGTGGCTTAATAAAAATAACTGTATATACGTATGGTGGTGTGTATGTGTGTGTGGGATCAGAGAAAGGCGTCCTTGGCCCGTTTGTGGTGTTATTGAAATCTAAAACGGCCTGTTTAGTGATGTGGCATTAAATTCTGTGGAGCGTAGTTGACGAAGCGAGGTTGTGAGGCCGACAATGTTTCGTAAAAGTTGTTGTTTAAAATAATGCCTGATAATGTTCGGTTTCTATATAGATATAATATACCCTCCACTTAAACACTTAATTGATAATCTTATATAAGTTAAAATAACTATAAGGAAATATCTAAAAAAAACATAAAACTGAGCAAATTGTATGTGTAGTGATGTAAGGTGTGTGTACCAATCAAGGAGACATGCTTTATCACTGCAAATAGAAGTTTGTCATAACTAATGACCGGTAAGTAACTTACATAAATTGGAGTATTCTTAAAACAGTTTCTGAGTGTATATTTTCAACCAATTTATCATCTGAACTGCACTGAGGTCCCTCACCCCTTTGCAAGTCATTACAGAACCAGACCTGAAGCTACCAGCAAACCGAAGCACACAAATATTTCAGAGGAGCATGTACAATCATTAAACGCTTCGCTAAGAGATTTTAAATAAACATTCATTACGGTATGTTATTAAAATACCATTCGCACGATTACTGCATACGATGTGAAGTATGAAATTAATATCTGATTTTGTTGTTGACCACAGTGACGTAATTATTATTGGCTTTTACGGTGGTATTCTGTAGCAAATTGCTGTTTCCGTTTGTCAATATTCTGTGATTTTACTTTTAATCAATTTTATTGCGTTTGAATTCGACTTTGGTTCCAAAAGAACCTATTATTATTACTCAATTTTACCAGATAAACTGGTGTATCCAATTCAAAAGAACGTAGTCAAAAATTAATTACTTATGAAATACTTTTTTGACTATACGTTCTTTTAAATCGAAAATAGTAAAAAAATCTCAACTCACAGGACAGGGCCTCTTTTTCTGGTCACTCTGAACAAATTAGTGATCTTGGTCACCAAATTGTTTGTCAAGTGCGTGGATTCAATATTGGGGTAATGATACATTAGCTTTCTGAGTACTAAGTTGACGTCGTACAGCGTTGTACTAGTTTGACGGCACAGTGGCTGGGGGATTGGCTACACTGTACACTGTACACGCGTCGCGGTTTCAATTTCCGCACGAAATAAATATTTGTTTGGTCTACAGGTAGTTGTTCCAGGTTGTTGTTCCTGTTTGTGTATGTGAGTTTAAATATTTAGAAACGCACACACTAAACGGGAGAAATTCCTAGAGTGGGGCTACGACATATTTAAAAAAAGTTCAGATTTTCAATATTATACATAGTTGTGAGTGAGTTCCCAACACTAGTCGTTTGCCTTTCTCGGTCGCTCAAGTAACACTTATCGTGGTTGAGAGGGTGCTACGTTAGGCCGTTAGTTTTTTATACACTGAAAAAACCCGGTAACTCTTTTTATTTTCATAAAACTCTTTTATGAATCGCACAATCAGAAGTTTAAAACTTATTTTTGAGAGCTGGGGTTAAGGATATTTTTAGGGCCGGCATTAATATCTGAACAAAAAACTTAAATAAATAATAATAAATAAATATCGTTGGACATTAACACACAGCGTCATCTAGTGCCACACTAAGCAACGAGGCTTGTGTCGTGGACCAGATAGTTGATATACTACATAGATACTTTTTGTTTGTAAATACACACCTATTATACATATAAACATCCATGACTCGGAAACAAATGTCCATGCTCATCACACTACCATTTGCTCCAACCGGGATTCGAACCTGGGACCCTAAGAACGTAAGGCAGCCTCACTACCGCTTCGCCATTTGGGTCGTCAAATATAATACGGAATTAAGAAAGTTTATGTCTCTAACAGATGATTTAGAAGTACAATTCTGATCCAATCAGATTAATTAGCAGCCACGGGTCTAAAAGTTCTATCAACGATACGCGCTGTTAACTTACATAATTATTTCTGTTTTTTTTTCCATCGATTTTCTAATGTTTGCATCAGTTTTTGAAGGAAATGCCAAAATAAAATATTGTATGGGTTAAACAAATAATAAATATCGCTGGACAATACACACAGCGCCATCTAGTGCCACACTAAGCAACGAGGCTTGTGTCGTGGACACCAGATATTTGATATACTACATAGATACTTTTTGTTTGTAAATACATAATTACCTATTATACTTATAAACATCCATGACTCGGAAACAAATATCCATGCTCAACACACAAACATTTGCTCCTACCAGGATTCGAACCAGGTACCCTAAGAACGTAAGGCAGCCTTACTACCGCTGCGCCATTCGGGTCGTAATGTATTATTGTTATATTCTTTTCTGTAAGAATGCTGTTTGCTGATGTCAAAATTTCACACCACTTATATCATTGATTCTTCAAGACTCCTCATAATTTCTTCTTTAAAAACAAAAGAAACACGATCTTCCCAACCTCCGACCCCTTTCCTTTCAAAACAATACGGTACCCTATCAACATGTCTCCCGTTATCACAACATTTAATTCCCGCACCATATCGATTAGGTATCGATAACCAGACTGTGCCCTGACCGCGTGTGGTCCCACACAACTGTGACCTGTTGTGGTCAGATCGTAGCGAGAGAATAAATTGATTTTTGGTCGTTTATGACCGGTAGGAAGGTATTAATTTATTTTTCGTGAGTTTTCAGTTTTTGGATTGGTAATATTTGTTGGTGGCTGAAAATTTAATTGGATCCCAGTGTAGGGCTGCCATCCGTCCGGGTTTCCCTGGATTTGTGTTAGATAAGATGGCAACCCCACCTAAATGTTGATATAAAACAAGCTTGAACTAGAATAGAAACCATTTTAAATGTCAGTTTTCGAAAAGCTAGGAATTTATGTGGCACCGTTTTATATAGCACTAATTTATCTAATTTATGAATTACAATATTTTTTTGACAATAGGTCAAGTGCATTTTAAAAACATTAGCAGAAAGATAATATCAACAAAAATAACGGAAATCAAAAGGAAACGTTCCCAAAACAAGAAACAACCCAAAATATATAAACCACTAAAACCACACAGAAACTATACATAAGATCAAACAAGCGTTCTATAACGTTTGGCGAGGAACGTGCTCTAGTGGGTAGTCCTCGATTTAAACACGTTAGTGACAGAATGGCTTCCCAAGGCTAAAGATATGCGTTGACGTCAGTGTCAAGTGATATTGTGTTTGAATCAAGGTTTAGGGTTGATGTTTCAGTACTATTTGCTTTGTTATCGGCGGCTTTGTTCTGTCGGCTTCTACAACATTACCAGAATCTAATGTTTCCAGTGCTGGCTCCTCTAAATTCGAATTTTTGGTTTTAGGACATGTCGGTTTTTTCACGCTGTTTCCCTTCATCGATTTGAGAGTAGTGGTAATGATATAAATTACACACAAACTAATGCCAGTCTGGGTTCGAACCCACGAGTCCAATATGTACTATCGAGAACACTCCCGCCTGATCACCATTAAGCAAATTTTTGCTTGCACTTACAACACAGAAACGCTCTCTAGCCCCGCCCCGTTGACTTTGTATAAAAATAATGAATGAAAAGATACCGATCGGTCGAGCGCACTGACGAACGCACGCCAAATGAGAGTTATTGTTATTTTGCGCGCCAAAGTTGACGCTTTCCTAATACGACGCTCTCCATATTTGAGGCGCCGACATCCCTTTACCAACACAACGGGCATTATTGGTAATAGTTTGTTTCCTGACAATTTTTTTCTAGTGCCTAAAAAGACCATGCCGCACTGTACAAAAGAACACTGGCAAACAAACAGACAATTAACTACATTCTACATGCATCGTTTGATAAAGTTAGCAAGTCTAAAGTTCAATTTCTATACAAATGGAAGAGAAACGGATGACTCAGCTGATTCAACACTGCACCCGTGGGAACGAGTCTATGGCATAGCATAGATAATGCGTCTTGTTAGCGCTACTAGTTTCCTTTGCTAAGCTGCAAATTTCATGCTGGAGTGTGTAAAATACGAGGAAGATATGATAAGCCCGGATAAATGAACAGGACGTTTGTTGAGAGTAAAATAAAGTGTATTGCACAATAACATGAGATTTAAACCCTACTTTCATTAAAAAAACCGGCCAAGAGCGAGTCGGACTCGCACACCGAAGGTTCCGTACAATCTTTTTAAACGACAAACTTAAGTTTGCTGTTCGATTCCATGAAACGGCTATTGCACCAACCGCAAATAATAAGTTTGTAATAGTAAAATCGCTTTTTTTTTGTTATTTTACTACTTATTTACGGTTTTCAGTTTTTTCCCTTTAGATGTGCTGTAAGACATTGCTTCTCGCCAAATTTTGTGATTGCCCATATCTTTTTAACACGTTGATCCAGGACCTTGATTTTCATACACTTAGTAGGGACAGTAGACTTCAGTATCTGGTATAAATTTCAACTTGCTAGATCCACCCGTTCTTGAGAAAATTGGTGATGACGGACAGACGGACAAGAAAGTGATGTTATAACGGTTCATTTTTTTACCTTTTGAGGTACGGAACCCTAAAAAATGAAGTACGATGATAGATTTAACTTTAGAAATAAAGAAAAGCATAGTGACAATAATATTTAATAGAGAGAGCAGCGGTGGTCCAGTGGTGGCGGCCCCGACTTACGAACAGTAAGTTCAAACCCAGGCAGGCAGCATTTCTTTGTGTAATTTATTTCTTCACCACTGCTCTCAAAACGGTGAAGGAAAACATCGTGAGGAAACCGGCATGTCCTAGAACCAAAAAATCGAAGACATGTGACATCTACCAATCCGCACTGGGCCCGCGTGGTGGATTATAGCTCATACGCAAAATACGCGCTTTGACGTGGAGTTGCGGACACCAGCCCGTTATACAATATACAATATAATATACAATATTTAATAGAGACTTTCACTGCACTTTTACTGGGTAGTAAACGAGCGACGGTAGACTCTAAATAATACTTTTGAAATAATTCCATATTTTCCTGTAATTCCCGAAGGGTTAGGCAGAGGTGTACCTAATAGTAAACCCACATTTGACCAGTTATGTTTAAGTTCCAAGTAATAGGCGACGAGCCGAGTACAAATGCAGACTATGGCTACTACTCAGAAATTCAAGATAGAAAAACCCTTGCGCGACTAAAGAATTCAACTCAGGCTTTTGCGACCCCTAGACCAACGAGGCAGTATATATATATTTTAAAGAAGTTGAATAACTCTGCTGCTAATATAGATATAAGAACTATTTTCCCTCAGCTTTAGCTTCTACATCTTTCCACACTAACACTTTTACTACTGATTATACCTTTTTCATACGTGGGACGAGTTGCAGAACGAAAATATTATTTATTTTGATTTTCATCAAGTCGTCCCAAATGGGCCGTAGTCCTGTGGGACCAGTTGATGAACGACTCGTCCTTTTCTGCCTCCTTACAATACAAAGGAACCTCCTCCACTAAAAGTCACATCCACTCCCAACAAAACTAACTGGCTGTTTAACATCGGAGCCGTCAACTGTGTTTCCATTTAATCCTTATCAAGATGTAACAGAAACACTTAAGTTGCAGCTGATTCAGTGACTCCCGCGGGATGAGTTCGCTGTGTAGATAATGCATCCAGTTAGCAGTCAGCAAGTTTCCTTGGAAGGTTCAGTTGGGCGATGTTCGATAGTATAGGAAGCGGTTTTAGTAATTAGTCGGTTATTGTTAACTTTTGGTTGTAAATTGTCGTGTTAGTGGTGCGCTTTGTTAAGACTATTAACTGTTAACCGACGCCGGTTGTTTAAGGGACGATGGCACTATTTTTCCCAAGTGTAGGAACGGATGGGAGCAAGCCATTGAATGTAACGACGTTCTTTGTTGTTCTTTGACTCTCAAAACTCACATTAATGGTGTTCTCCCGTAGAATTAGATGATTTCATTTAAGATCGGCATTTTGGGGCCCTCACTATTTTAGAAGCGTTCATCAATGAAATTGTGTACCTACATTATTTGAAGCAATAATGGGGCTTTTTTTCCATGTCATACCTATCTTTTTTAACAAATTCTACCATTATTCTATATCAAAAATCATTGCACAAGAGGCGGGACAGCAGCCTAAATTAAAGCCCAGCAATAAATATAGCCAAGTGCACAATGACAAAAGCTCACACTTATCAAACGACGATTTTAAACATCCTTACCTACTCTTTTATTTTCCGTTCAGTGCTGCTAACACAACCATGTGTGTTCTTTACCATCAACGTAACATAACTAGTATTTTTCCGTTGTTGTGAGCTTCTTTCTTAGTCAATAGGCTTTATTTGAAGGGCACTGGGCACAATATATTCCTGCACCTACGTCAGGTAACTAATTGAATCAAACTACTGTATCCAATATCTCATAACTTGCACCATAGACTACCTCCTTTTTTTTTTCGGATGGTAAATCATCAAATGACTTCTCCCGCTCTGGGCGGAGCAGGAGGGAGTGTCAGACTTTACTGACTAAAACCCATCCATGTTCCTTCATCGCCCTTTGTGTTCCGGGGCCACGGTATCTCTTTCGAACAGTCCCGCAACCCTGGCAGACAGCCTACCTCCTCCGTCTACAACAAGACAAGTCTTTGTGAAATCATGATGAATTCGTGTTCCCTGATATCGGACTAAGTAACAGCCAGTAGTTTCGTACTCAAATGAATCCGTTAGGTTTCGCTTCTAGGAACATTTGTTTGGGGCTTTTAAAAATATGTTGCTGTAGGTACTTTGATTGTTTTAAGTAAGATTGCATTATGGACTAATACTTGAATTCATTATCATCTGCCTTGCTTTTTCCCAACCATTTTGGGGTCGGCTTCCAGTCTAACCGGATGCAACTGAATACCAGTATTTTACATGGAGCGACTGCCTATCTGACCTCCACAACCCAGATCATACTGGGTAATACGATTCCACTTTGGTAAGACTGGTTGTCAGACTTTTTGGGCCACTGACATCCTGTAACGACTGTCGAAGATGGACTAATACTTGAATTGTTGTTTTAAGAGCGGCCAACCCGCCATACTTTTCGCGAGAATTTTGACAAACGCTCGTGCGTGATTATGCCGTTGTTACACATATATCTTTATTTTTTTTCAACTGATAGGTATTAGGCACTATATCTGCCTAGATATAGTGCACAAGATACCTATCAGTTCAAAAAAATTTAAAGCCTTTCTATCAAAGCAAAAAAAAAATGTAGGAACAAATTCAGAATACGCCGTTTTGCTTTTTTCACAAATTTTACCTCAACTTTGGCCGTCCATAATGTACTCATAAATTGTAAAAGTAAAAAAAACATCTTGATAAAAGCCTTGCAAATGTAATGGAGATTCTAAATAACATATATATATTTTACAAACTTGTAAGGCTTATTCGAAAACACGTATTTCCTGGAACAAGTTTTATAAATTTTCGAACACTAGGTATCTTTCGTTCAATGTCCTCGCGTTAGTCGGTATGAGGTGCGCGGGTGACGAGTAGTGCGGGGTCGGGGCTAGGTAAGACAGGGCTGTTGAAAAAATATCGCCGCGATAGCTCTGGATGAAACAACAAGCTTTTCGACCATGCCCGCGATGACGATAGACAGGCCGGGAAGGGCCCTCTTAATTTAAAAATGAAAAGAGAGGACATTTGTAAATCATTATAATTATCTTCCTGCCTCGTTGGTTTAGTAGTCGCACGCACGGCTGCTGAGTTCGATTCCCAGGTCGGGCAAAGTGTTATTGGGATTTTCCGTCAAGAATTTCTTAGTAGTAGCCACGGAGTCTGGATTTATGCCCGGTTGATAGAAATAGGCTCGCCTCTTAATAAATGGGACTTAAACATAACTGGCAAAATGTCTAATAGGTACACCTCTGCATGAGACGTCGGGCTCGATTGCTGGGTCGGAAGAGTCTTTGGGTTTTTCCAAGAGGAATTTGGTCGGTGACAGCTCAGAGACTTGATTTACCAGCGGAATAAAACCTCTGCCTTTTAGAGACTTAGAGGTGTGGTTTGTTGCTTTGATTGTATTTCATGTTTAAAATTAAAAACACGAAATAATAAATAATACCAAGAAAGTTCAGTCAATGATGCAATATTTAAGCAAAATAAAATAAGACACAAAAATCTTTGCTATAAAATAATTTGAATTCTTTAAACAATTCATAAAAGTCTTAATTCCAAAATAGAACTCTACAAAGAAGAGCGGCAATACTCATCAACACACCCAAAAATACTTTTAATTCACAAAAATCATCTACATCTATCTCCAAAAACAAATTCCTTTCCCGTCACGCTTACCTGCCTTTGTTTTACCTTCAGACTCATCTTTACACATTCATAGTCGAAGATATTTTATTTGTACGCAACCTTTACCCCATAGGCACGGCTGAATGGGTTTGCTCGGGACTTGTCAAAAGATTGGCCCCAATCTCGAATCCAATCTTACGAGTCACAAGTCAGGGAGTGTCAGTGATCACTGACCCGCGTCGTGTTTTAGAAAATCCTCACATACTTCAATGAATAGGAATATCTAATGGGGATGGAAGATATATTTATGGGTTTTCAATATACTTATTTATTTGGACACCAAATCTTTTATATGCTGACATAAATGGGGAAGAACAATAACACCAAAACTGATTATTATAATATACAGGGCGTCCCACGGATATGCTACATGGAGGGAAAGTACCTTGAATATTGTAGATGGAACGTTTTACTGAAAGAAGACATTATTTGAATTTAAAAAACAATTTAAACTGCATTCATAAATATTTAAATAATTACATGGTTGAGCCGGGAATCGAACCCGTTACACGAGAAAAACAATCACTCTGTAGTTTTATCATACCGATCGAAAGGCTTCATCATAAGGATTATTTTTTGCTAAATAACATAGTGTCAGAAATAAAAGGAAGACATTTTTAATACAAATTTAATCAATTTATCAAATGCTCAGATCTAACCCAGTTAGAATTTTTTTATTTCGGTAAAATAGTAGTTTACAAAAACCAGTATGATGGTCCACGGTCTACAAGCAGAAATTAGACGCATTATTCTAAATATTCACCACAAAAAGATCAAAAAATTGACAGGGAGCGAAATAATCAAAAGAGTGCGACCTTGTATTCAAAAGGAAGGGACTCATTTTGAGCATTTGATAAATTGATTAATTTTGTATTAAAAATGTTAAATTTCATGGTCGTCCTTTTATTTCTGACACTATGTTATTTAGCAAAAAATAATCCTTATGATGAAGCCTTTCGATCGGTATGATAAAGCTACAGGGTGGTTATTTTTCTCCTATTACGGGTTCGATTCCCGGCTCAACCATGTAATTATTTAAATATCTATGAATGCAGTTTAAATTGTTTTTTAAATTCAAATAATGTCTTCTTTCAGTAAAATGTTCTATCTACAATATTCAAGGCACTTTCCCTCCATGTGGCATATCCGTGGGACGCCGTGTATTTTAAGTAAGATTAAAAAAATAAAAAACATAGTATTTTATGTTAGGTATATGGTTGCTTTGGAAATTTTACGTTAATATGTTTTGCTAATTCATTGATTGATTCCGCGAATAAAGTTGTAGCTTAAGAGATATTGGAGTAACAGCCCTGACTTACGAGCAGTAAGTCGTGGGTTCGAACACAGGCAGGCGCATTCTTTGTGTATTTTATTTCATCACCACGGCTCTCAAACGGTGAAGGAAAATATCGTGAGGAAAACGGTATGTCCTTCAACCGAAAATTCGAAGATATGTGACATCTACCAATCCGCACTGGGCCGGCGTGGTGAATTATTCCCTCTCATAGAGAGAAGACCTGAGCCCCAGCAGTGGGAACATTACAGACTAAATAAGCTTATGCTAGGAATCTGAGATATTAACTGGAATGTACCATTTTTATAGCTCTAAAGTGTTTTTGTAATTTTTGCTAATCTGTGCTTGACTTAAGTCTTTCATTATTTTCACATTAATCTTTTATTCTCTAACCTATTTCTATGTCTGAATATCTACTTCATGTTTCCAGCTTAACGGATTTCCACCTTACAGACATTTACATTGCAAGAAAACTCAAGTAAAACAGTCACGATGCAAAAGTAAAGTAAAAGGAGGTCGAACTGAAAACTAAAAATAACTTTCAGTAATCAAATAGGAGGTGTTCTCAGTGAATACAGGATGTGAAGACCCCGCCGTAGTTCATGCATGAAAGAAACTACACAAATAAAGGAGTGAATGTAAGAGACCTTGTGTACTACACGGCGAGACGACTTTTGGTCGCAGAAGCTTGGGCCAGGAAGAAAGTTTGGTCGCACTATCGGGCGTCCGACCAGCACCCCTAGCCAAGTTGACAATCTACAATCGTTAACGCTAGTAGAAAACTATTCAAATGAATGGGAATGACATCATCTCAACGTTAAATCACGTGATCAACACAAACAAATAGAAAATTCGTAGACAAGTATACATCGTTCAAAATGATAGAATAGAATGTTATCGTTTCTACAATGTTGATAGCTAAACTCTTTGGTAGGAACGCTCACCATACCACGTCACCAGACGTATACATGTCACCAGACTAAAGTAGGTTTTTTCTACAGACATTAGAGAACGAGCGATCGACTCAGTCGTGTCAACTTGCCTACCAATTTATTGCTTTCTACAATCGCTTACGCCGAGACGTTTACGATTGTAGAAAGAGAATCGATACGAAACGTTTGTAACTTGGCTAGGCCTGCAGTTTTGTTCAAGATAGCGGCCAGTCATGCGACAAGTGAGTAAGGTTTAGACCGAATGATGGCCAAGGTCGGCCTAAGAAACAAGGGCCGTCCAAAAGCGCGTTGGGTTGACGATATCGTTAAAATCGCGGGGAGCAGATGGAAAAGGTACGCACAGAACAGAGAATGATGGTAGGAGAAAAGGGGAGGCCCATACCCAACAATAGGTGATTCCGGGCTGAAATGATACGACAAATCGTGATCGTGGCCATAGTGCGCCAGGTCCTTAAAGGAACAAGTACGGACACGAGCTACACACTCAAACAACACACGATTTGCGAGAGAAACACAATACTACTAAACTAGTAAATTTTATGCGGTGTATGCATTTTATGGTGGTGTACCACCAATTATCAGGACTTGCGACGCGACGGTACTCTTGCGATGCAAATAAGTCCCGCACACGCATGTCGCAACGACTAAGGTTGTGACCAGGGTTTACTTCATGCATGAAAGGAACTATAGAATAAAAGAGCGAAGAATGCAAAGGTTCAAGTAATGAGACTTGTGTAGCATCGGAGTTGTATAGACTTTTATCAAAGGTTTCTACTGAGAAATTATTTATATTTCTCTTACCTTTGACGTATAAAGAACATTCTAAAATACTTGCCTCGGTGTTTTCGTGGAAATAGCTTCTTCCAATTAGTATTTTCTTTTCTAATTTTTTTCTTAATAATTGGTATTTAGAATTAAATTACTGTGCTAAGACTGAATATCTTTAGACAGAAAATCACTATCACACCATTGCGAAACATTATCAATATCAAAACTGCCAAAAAACTGTTTTAATTTAAGTCAAAAGAGAAGAGTACTTATTTAGGACTGGTGAGGTCTTTGGCCAGCAGATGGACAGAACGGTTACTCTAAAACCAAGACAAACCGTTTCATTTATAGGGCAGACTAAAATATTTTGACTCGCGTGTACGAACTATCAATCTCCATATATGTAGGTTATTAAATCACCAAACATTCAAGAAATCACAATTCAGAATCTATCATCCACTGATCCTAAACTGATCCTCAAAACTCCATCCTATATTTACACTCTCTAATTACATCATCACCTAACAAACAGCCTTAGCAATTATCCATCAGAAGCCGTCCCTCAAGATCCATTAATACGAGGGCTCTCCACACATCTTGCAATTACAATAGCCTTCTTTGACCCCCTGACAGGAATTAATTGACAAATCGCTGGGCCTTTAATTGATGGTAAAGTCAAAAGCAGGCGCGTGTGACAGATGGGTGGAAAGAGTGGGCTGTCGGATACATCGGCTGTTTGTTGTATGAGCTTGAATGAGTAGTGAATGGTGAATGATCTATGCGTTCATCGTTCGTTCAGAGTTGGCTTAGATTGTGTTTAAAGTTGTATGAGAATCGCAGAATAGGCTTGTGTCCTGAAAAAATCTAATTAGTCCGTCAGTTAGATTATCAAAAAATATTTGACCCATATTTTTTCTTTTGTTACGTAAACCAAAGGTGACGAAGATACGACGCTTTTAAAATTCTCAATACATCACGCCGTGCTATAATTTTTAGTGCGTTGTGACTTCACGACCCCCCTCCCACTCTCGAGTTTTGATGCGTTTTATCTTTGTCAATATTCATTGATTTACAAAAACAAAAAATACGTGTCCATTATTTTCCAATACTCTAACTGACGGACTAAATAGATTTGCAATTTATTGATGGTGGAAACTAGCCAAATAAGTAAGTATATTTTAGCAAAATCTTTTTTGAAAGATGTTTGCTTTACTACTTACGACATTGTCAATATTTGTATCAGGCCTTAAATAAACGAAAAAATATTTAATTTCGTTGAATAAGACATGTATCAATTCTATTGAAAAAACAGGAATCAATTGAATGGACCAAAATTAAAACCACAGTAATATTTTCACAAAACATCGCAAAAATTGCTTTCAATCAATTACTTCCATATTCAACTTTCAATCGAACAAATTATATCAAAGCATACGCTGTTCATATTAAATTTACTTCGACGAACTCCGTAAACATTTCCAAGTAAACGAAGAGACAACTTTGTCACATACTTCTGGAACATTCGTTACATTATTCAAGTTATACACTTTTTCCGATGCAATGTAAATAGGAAATTGAATTTTGCCGAGTGTACGCAAAGTTAGCCGACCGTGTGTAGACGCTCGTGCTTGCATGTGAATTCTTAGGACCAGTTTACACTTGGTTTTTTTACTACGAAATTATGGCTACAACTCCTTTGACCCATGAAGTTCTGGTAGGTGACAAATGTTGAGTTGTTTGCGGCTGCTTGAGTGGCTGGAGTATGAATTAACAAATTCTAGTGTAAACTCATTTTAATTGTTATATAGCTTCGATGCCTCCAAGTTTTTAATACAACCATAACTCCATTTGTCCTATGTCTGTAGCACACAAATCCGTTTTTAACTATTGTACAATCAGTAGCTTGAACTCAATATCAATTAGCATCTTACACACACACAAATGTTGCAGGTGTCGTAGACATAAACCACAATTCGGTGTGTTGTTAACAGATAACTCGGACCATTAAAATGTGGTTGCTTCGTGTGTTTCAAAGTACTGTCTGTACAAGCTCTTAGTCGTCGCGGACTTTCTTTCTTGCTCGTTTTAACTCTAACTCAAGAATCTATTAAAGTTATACGAACGATTTAAACTACGCCAAGACTACGTATAATGAAGGAAGTAGTTTCTATAGATTGGACGATTATTCGCCAGTTTTATAGGGTCGTTGTAACAAATTATGTCAGACGAATTTATGGGACTGAATTAAAAGTTGTAGTTAATTTTTACGACGTGGTTACAGGTTAATGATCGTTTTAAAGACCGAATTAATGAGGTAAGTGACAAGGTTAAAATGGTAAGGTTATATGACATAAGTTGTTAAACAGTTATTAAGGGTAAGTTGATATTAAACAGTTTCTTATGTGCGGAGAAAACATTGAGAAGATTATGCCGTATTTACGAGTTCAAGCGTTGGTAGTAAGATCCGTGTAACCCAAAATCATTGATAAAATGATGTTCATTTTCGTAAATAGGTTTTTAAAAACACTTTTACACGTCGTCTTTTAAAAACTAGATGCGGCCGGTGTTTCTTTCCTACCTGACTACTCTGTCAAGAAGCAGCCAAAACTAACTCAAATGTCATAGTCTGTTTTAAGGTCCAGACATAATCTTGGTCAACTCACGTGACTATGCAGACATGTCTGAGATGGTCTTTTTAATTTATCATCATAATCATCCTATCATATTCCCACTGCTGGGACACAGGCCTCCTCTCTAGAAGGAATAAGCTATAATCTACCACGCAGGCTCAGGGCCGGCAGTCTCGACAGAGATAACGACAAAATACCGCTAACGCTAACTTTCAATTGCTAATTACTAACGAATAAAATGACGATGCTTGCAAGAAACGCTTCTTGGATGTGGAGACTTGCGTTACTCGCAAGCATCATCATTGGAACCGAATTTATTCGTTAGTAATAAGCAATCGAAAGTTAGCGATTTTCTCGTTAACTTTGTCGAGACTACCGACCCTGTGCGGGTTGGTAGATGGCATATGTCTTCGAATTTTTGGTTCTAGAACATGACGGTTTCCTCACGATGTTTTCCTTCACCGTTTTGAGAGCAGTGGTGATGAAATTAATTACACAAAGTAATGCGCCTGTCTGGGTTTGAACCCACGGCTTACTTATCGAAAGTCGGGGCCGCCTCACTACTGACTAACATTAAAAAAAAACAATGAGTTATTTTTCGTCGTTCAACGGAAGACTGTGCCAAAACCTTCAGCGGAAACTAACGTCACGAAAAGGACAAGAGGTTTCTTTTACGCCAAATCCCCTGAGAAATACGAAAGTAATATTTCCGTTTGTAGTTTGATCGTGTCCCCGTGGTCAGAAATATTGTGTTAAAAGTTAATAAATAAATAAATAAATGTCACTGGACATTACACACAGCGCCATCTAGTGCTACACTAAACAACGAGGCTTGTGTCGTGGACACCAGATAATTGATATACTACATAGATACTTTTTTTTGTTTGTAAATACATACTTTAATGGAAGGGAAGTTCATAGAAATACCCAAAGTGGAAGTAAAAATATCCTCATCTGCCTAGCCTTTTCCCAACTATGTTTGGGTCAGTTTCCATCCTAACCGGATGCAGTTGTATACCAGTATTTTATATCTCGCAACTGCCTATTGACCTATATAACCCAATTACTGGTACTACATCACTTTCGGTATGGGCATTTGATGGAGGAAATGGGGAAAATGTCGTGACGAAAGTTTTGAGTATGAATGTGGATGGGTCTGAGAGTAGAGGAAGACCAAAGAAACGGTGGGTGGACTATGTGAAAGATGATATGGCACGAAAGGAGGTGTCTCATGAGATGACAAGTAGTAGAGAAGTATGGAAGAAGAAGACATACTGTGCCGACCACAAATGAATGGGGTAGATGACACACCAATCAATTGAGATACTTTTTAAGAGCTGTCAGAACGCGGTTCTTTCATAGATTTTGTATGGCAATAGCCAACTGTGACGTCACTGTTTATTCAACTCAATGACTCAACTATTTTTTGATTTAATTGAAAATAAATCGGGTTTTCTTGCCCAAAATAAAGTGTTTTTTTTAGAGATAGGTGTCTGGGAATTATTGTATTATGGTGTTATCTACCCTATTGGGAAAAGAGCAGGAGAATTATGACGTCACCCTTTGGTAATACCGGGTGTTAGACTTCCTGGTTTCAGCTATCCGTAACGACTGTCAAAGTTTAGCCAAGATCTACGTATACGTTTGACGAGTAAACACGTTGCGGAACCAATAATGTGGTTAATCCAAACCATTGACTTTAACCACAAAACAAAAAGCGAGATTAAATAATAGAAAAATGATTTCCAACGTTACGCAGTCGACCTCAGAACTAAAATCGCAAGTCAACCCCGTATAACCCGACCGAAACGCGTCGACACACAAAACAGAAAAGGTTAAAACAAAAAAAGGCACAATTTCCACAAACCAGTATATCACCCACAATCATTTATCAGAATATAACTAGTGGGGCGGAATAGGATACATTGGCTTGGACATTTTCGTCCGTGTACGCTTTTTGTGAACGTTTTTTGCTTTATTTTTTGTACAAAGCTGCTTTCTGTGGCTATATGAGTGCGGCTTTGTACAAGTATTTTTGTTTTAAATGCGGCGGATTGATTTTTTCATCATAATCCTGTGCGAGGACAAAAAGGCTCAAAAGGCAAAAATACTGGATTAGCATAACCAATGTCAGTAAAACATGTCGAAGATTCAAACAATTTCTAAATTATTTTATTCTTTTTATTGTTTAAATTACACATTTGTGGCTATATATAATTACAAAAATAAAAACTAAAAGTAAGAACCTTCATATATACAACGACGTCAATAAGCGTCAAAGTACTCCTCCGCATCGCTGTCACTCGGAAACGTACCCAGAAGACTGGCAGCATTGCCACGTTGAATGGCAATGCTAATTCTTTGGCCAAAGAAAATACAACAATTTCTTAAATAAAAATATAACCAAGATCAATCACCGACCCCTATTACTAAATCCACTTATTTACCAGAAAGTACATCCAAGACCACTTTGTTAGCCCGTATTGACCTCACCAACAAAAAACCCAGAAAAAACACGAGCTTAGTTACTTTCCCGTCTATCCCAAAGTTCCTGTATCGTTAGAATATCAATGCGATACCGAAGAAAACTTTGTACTTCGATACTTCGTTACTGTATTCTAAACGTTTTTCCGGGAATTTTGGAGGCAGAAGTTGTAAAGTGAATTTCTTGATCCGTAGATGTCTGTTGGTGAAAGCGTTGCCCGTGACCCGACAGTATAAAGATTGAATTAATTATTGTGGTGGAACCGTTTCTAGCATCTAAATGTAGCTCTGCGGGGTAATTGCGTAACACTTACAATAGGCTTGTCAACTGAAAAACTCTAATTAGTCCGTCAGTTAGATTATCTAAAAATATTTGACGCGTATTTTTTATTTTGTTACATAAACAAAAATTGACGAAGATACGACGCTTTTAAAATTCTCAATACGTCACGCCATGGTATAATTTTTAGTGCGTTCTGACGCCACGAGCCCCCACTCCTGAGTTTTAATGCGTTTTATCTTTGTCAATATTCATTTATTTACAAAAAACAAAAAATACGTGTCCATTATTTTCCAATACTAACTGACGGAATAAATAGATTTGTTATTATTTGATGGTGGAAACTAGCTTATTCCAATCCTTGTCATTTTGACAATACAGCTATATTCAATATATCATCACGCCTGTAATCACTGAAGAGTTAGGCAGAGGCGGACCTAATAGTACCCCAACATTTCGCTACTTATGTTTTTAAGTCCCATGTAATAGGGGGAAGCCTATTGCCATCAACTGGGCGCAAACCAGATTTCGTCAAAAAAATATGGCAAAGTATTATTATGGCAAAACAAATTATACTAAAATAGTTATTATTAGGCAAAGTATGTTAGGAAAAAAAACATTATGTAAAAAGAAGGGATCCCTTTTTTAACAAGTCTTTAAAATGGCATCTGCAAGTATTTATACATCTGTTTCACTCTTACCCCAACACCAACTTTTCCGGAAACACGGCAAGACTACATAAAATTGTATTTACAACAGCCAAAAAGCAAGTCAATACGAGTTTGTAACCCTCCGCACCAGCCCAATTTGCATCGCGAAAACGCACGTACACAACCCTAAAAACTTGTCTACATTTATTGAGTTTAAGACCTTCCTCGACCCCTTGATTAGTTCCAGGTAAACAGTTTTCTGGGTTAATTTAGCTAAGGATAGCTTCTTATTTACTTTTAAATAACTAGATGTCGAGAGTCCAGAAATTTCTATTAAATAAAACGATAATAATGAATTTATTTTATGTTGGGTCGGGTTAGATTGGATTCTCTATTGTAGTTGGATATTGAGAAAATAGACGATCAGGCAAACTTGCGATGTTCAAATAAAGTTTTGGTTTTTATCGAGTCTATTTGGTAAGACTACGCTCGAAGAATTAAACTGCTTGGAAAGTGCCCATGAACTTATATTTTGTTTCAAATAAATCTTCGCTTCCTTTTTTTTTTTTAATTAATTTAGTTTGATTACTTATCTTAACGTGAACTTATACTATCACTTACGGGATATCTTCAATTATCTTTAATTAACAATTATTTTAGTTTTAAATCGTAAAAGCATAAAGCAGTGTTAGGAAGTGACTCTTAATGACACAAAAAATATTCAGAATGATGATATTTATTGAAGCTGATGACGATTTACTAGAAAATACCCACATGACGAAACTTTGACCTACAGCCGCGGAAGGGTTAAATCCACATCAAAGTCAACTTCCGCAAGAGACTTTGTCGTAGTAAACTTTTTTGTCTTTCCACACACCAACTCAATATTTATAGAGGAAAAAAAAGTTCAATCTTGGCAGAAGTCTCTGAAGAAATGTTGTTTGCTTTGGTAAATGCAATTACCCTTTCTGGGATGGCGGACGTGTTATTATATTACTATTTTATTAAGGACTTCCAATATAATGTTAGAGATTGTTACGTAATGCTAAGTTTTACGGGTTACTATCGACTGTTGGGTTGGGAAGAGAGGGTTAGAGGTAAGTACTTCGAATTTCAAATAATATTATACTAAACATCGGACGCGTACCGCGAGGACTGGTTCGAGGAGGCACGGGAAAGAGCGCATGTAAGAAATTGGGGGAGGTCTTTGCCCAGCAGGGGCATAAAATTGTATCATCAAAGAGGTGGACGTTCTACAGAAAATCGCGGAGAAGACCTGGATGAAACTCATACATACCCGGGAAGCATGGCTCAAAAGATAGGATGCCTAAACATACCCTAAGGTAGATAAAGGCTGCTCATAAAGATTATTAAAACAGAAAAGTATTGCTGAACATTTAACTTACAAGTTAATACCGACATCCATACTTGCTCAGTCTTTTTTGTTTTTCGTGTTTACTTGCCTTAGTAAATAGTATTTTTCTAAATCCGAAAGTAACAAATTTCAGACCTACAGACAAAGTAGTATGTAGGTCTGATTTTTTGTTACCTTCCCATGTCTAAAGCACTACACTGAGCCTTATATAATATAAAATCGCTGACAACAGCTAGTTTTCTTACAAATATGTAGATTTTCGAATAATTTGCCTGCGCCTTGATAAATGCGTCCCCAAAAGGTGGCAAAAGGCTCGGTTTACCCCTATAGGGATAAAAGCGAAACCGATATACATGTACCTTCGGGATTTCGAGGGCCGATATCCGAAGTTACCAAAAATAAACTTAAACTTTGAAACCAGAAAGGATAGGTCAACAAAACTTTGCACAAAGGTAAACCTTGCATTGGAAAGGATTTGCGTGGTAGTCAGATGTTTTTTTGAAAATCGTGCCGATTGCTTAAGTGGGGTTAGCTAAAGGTAAGCGTCCACCTGTCCGCATCGTACGCATTGGACGCATCGCATCAAACGGACCGTAGAATTATTAAACAGATTCGAGAGATCCGTACGGTGCGGATCAGTGACTTTCTAAACAAATAATACTACGATCCGTTTGATGCGATACGTCCGATGCGTACGATGGGGACAGGTGGTAGCTTACCTTAAGAAAGAAAGATTTAAGTCTGTATTGCCAGTTTTCAGTAATAAATGTATGTCTTCTTAAAAGCGCAATAATATTTAAGCACTAACTGAGGAGATCGTGCATGGCTCAATTATAACAGCCGCCCGGGTCGATACTTAGATTAAGCCGTGCTTGCCTGGGTTCGTCCGTGGATGGGTGCCCACCCATTAAATACAGAGTTTCCTCCGTGCCTCGGAAAGCACGTTAAGTCGTTGGTCCCGGCCGCCATTTGTCACAACCTGTGTTACCAAGGGGTATCGCATTACCTAGTACACACTGGGTTTTGTAGGTGAGATAGGTAGTCGCTCCATGTAAAATACTGCTATTCAGCTGCATCTGGTTAAACTGGAAACCGACCATAGCATAGTTGAAATACGTAACACTCCTTTTTTTGGGCAATCGTGTAAAAAGGCAGATAGAAGAATATGATTCATATTTTAGGTTATGTTCGAGATATGCACATAATGAGGAAACAGTTACCTACCAATTAGTCAAATCAGTTTTGTATGTGAACAGGCCCAATATAATTAGAAATGTGCTTGATCCTATGAAAACAACTACCGTTTAATAATTTTATTTCATCCCAAAATTCGATACTCCCATAATTTACTAAACCCACCTACTGAAAAGGTCGGCAGTAGATACACAACCAATTCCAGGACCAACCCACACATTTGTACAATTTAACGAAATTAGATCCAATTCCGCTTCACATACTAAATCCGACAAATTGGGCCAAACATTGGCCCAAGCGGCCAACATTAAACAAAATTTCAAAGACGCTTCTGAAAAGCGAATGTACGTAGTGAATTGAAGTGGGCAAAGGGAAGCAAGTGAAACTGAATTAGCCTGGTAGGCACTGTAAACTCAACGCTGGAATTCAGTTAGAACGTGACATACATAAAATTTGTTAAGTGAAATATGTTGATTCCGAAGGCTTCGTCAACGAAATTTATGAGCTTCGGTTTAGCAGTTATGGTGGCTTTATTTGTCAACAAAATAAAAAGTACTGCGTAGTGTAAGGTATTTACCTTACACTACGCAGTACTTTTTTTTTTTAATTCGCTTTGACTCAATTTAAAAGATAAATTTGTGAAACATTTTTTGATTAAACTCTGTCCAGAAAAAAATGCTGTCAATATTTCCGAAAAAGCCATTGTTGTTCAAATAAGTAGCATACCCTTTTTATAATAATTCATGGTTCAGGACGTAATACCTGATAACTGCCGATACTTGATCCCCAAGAGTAATAACCACAACAAAAGGAAGGCCTCATACGTATTTCTAAATCACAAAACCCACTCGTAATAAGCAAAGAAAATAATAACCCTACTTTTATCGTATCCGAGGAAAAATCCTTTCAAGCAATTTGGAGAATATAACAAAATCGTAAACTTAGTTCAGCCCTTTCATTGGGAATTACGAAGCCATGACCAGATCGCCATATCTACAAAAAGAGTATACCGACTTTCAATCATTAGAAACTGCAAACTTTTGGAATGAAACTAACCAATATTGTAATCTTTCTTTATTTTTCGTGTTGTTAGGTTTGTCTGTCTAACCTGGTATCAGAGTTTTACTCCTGGGCCTCTGACTTGGCTTTACATGCCATCGAGAAATATCTCTCAGGCATGATGGTTTGGTGTCCTCCCGATGTTTTTCTTTACCGAAGCAAGTGATAATTATACAATACGCACACGAATCCCAAAAATCAGAGGTGTCTTAGGTTCAAACTCGAGACCTATGACGTAGCAGTCCGACGGGCACACTACTAGGATATCACTGCTAAATATTATTGATTAAGAATATTATAATGCTGTCGAGGATCACAGAATCCCTATTTCAAATTTCTCTAAAACATCTCCCCAAGGTAACGAATCTTGTGAAATTCTTTTTTTGTATTGGCAACACCAAACTCATCAAGAAGAACGCAGCCTAAAGCGTTTAAAAACTCTTGTAAACCTAAGGAGGTCGCAATCAGATGAATTTGCGAGCGAAAACTTTTTAAAATAAAATTGATAGCAGTGGTTAGCGCCACGGCGGCCGGAGGGCCAGTGTTATTTTTTAATTAAATTTTTCATCTTTCGCTTTTGAAGATGAAGATATTTAGTAATTATGGAATACTTTTTTGCGTACATATTTTTGCGCAGAAATGCTTTTGTTTGCTTTTGTTGTCTCATCAAATATTTCTATGATTAAATTACTACGGAAGAGGATGTGGTTTATCACAATTATAGGCAATATGCATATTTTTTTTTTTTTAGTGCTATACGGAATGTTAGAGTACTATAAAATAATGACAAAAAGCGAAAACAAGACATTAATCGGCCAAACAACACAAAAGTTATAACCATTTAAACTTTTGTTTCTATCTTTCTAATCTAGATAAACGGAGTTTAGTAAGGATTTTATACATCGATGCAGCGAATGATGTCATTCGCTGTATCGGATCTCTCTGTCTAATCAGCAGTTTCATATGCTTATAACTTAATATTTTCATAGATATTAAAAAAATAATTTCACTTTGCTGTTTCTGATGTTAATACTCGTACGCTTTGTTTAGAGTGATAAAAAAATCATGCATACATCCTATTACGTTTCATCAGTTTTTAAATAGTCGAATCCAGCATACTATTGTAGTACAGTTATAAAAACTAATCGTTATAAGGAAACTGTTATCTTTCTAGGCAGTATTGCCAGTCTAAGGAGACTGGCAATACTGCCTAGAAAGATAACAGTTGTTGAGGAGGGACGAATCGCTTGTGACTAAAAGAGTGATGAATATAAATGTTGATGAAGACCAAGGAAATGATGAATGAATTGTGATAGGAATGATATGAAGGATTTAGGCGAGACGATAAAAAAATCTAATTAGTCCGTCAGTTAGATTATCAAAAAATATTAGACCCGTATTTTTTCTTTTGTTACGTAAACCGAAATTGACGAAGATATGACGCTTTAAAAATTCTCAATACGTCACGCCTTGGTATAATTTTTAGCTAGTTCTGACGTCACGAGCCCCCACTCCCGAGTTTTGATGCATTTTATCTTTGTCAATATTCATTGATTTACAAAAACAAAAAGTACGTGTCCATTAATTTCCAATACTCTAACTGACGGACTAAATAGATTTGCAATTTTTTGATTCTGTCGTCTTGCTTATTGAAAATGGAAGCAAAAAACGTGTTGAGCCGACCCCAAATAAGATAGAACAAGTGCAGGCAGATGTTGATGATGAATGCCAGTCTTCATATACCTACTTTACTATCACACAAATTACAAATATATCATCATTACTACACTACTACTACAACAGCCCATAATGTCCACTGCTGGACATAAGCCTCTCCCATGATGGGAGGAATTTGCCGTAATCTCCACGCTTGGCAGGCGGATTGGAGATCGCAGTGATGAAAGACGAACAGAAAACGCTGCTGCCCATTCTCTGGTCTACGGAGGCGCAAGGTGTTCTGCCTCAGACATTAGTCGCCTTATACGACACCCGTGAGTGTAATGGGTTGGTTCTATTCTAGTCTGCCGGATGCCACACGCCACACGGCGGTATCATCATTAACACCTATTTAAAAAGAAAACCCTACATAGACTACCTATTACATTCTACCGAACTTTGATATCCAACACATCTCGAACGATAAAATAAAACTGAACCTTACCTCAGTGAACCTAATGACCATAACGAGGTACACATGTAAGTACAAAAGAGTAACCTGATCACGCCATCAGGGATAGGGTAGGCGCACCAGTTACAGTACCTAATGGTGACTAAGGTAAGGGCACCAGTAATGGTGACTCATTTAATTTAATTGTTATTATCCTTTAGTACCCACCAAATGGCTTTCAATGGCTCGCAGTAAAAGGTTCTTGGAGAAAAATTAGGAGGTACTGATTATGGTTATTTTTCTTTGGCGATTGATTTGGATCCTTGTTTTAGAGAAGTTTAGGTAGATAGTTGTTTGACCCTTCGGGTTTTCTACAGGTGGGAAGTTATTATGATAACCCTTTTAGTTACGTTTCAAGGGTGACATTAGTTTTCATGGGGTCAGTAGGTCAGGGGTCATGCTTCTTTGCCTGATAATAATTATGATGCTCTGAAGTAAATAAATAAATATCACTGGACATTACACACAGCGCCATCTAGTGCCACACTAAGCAACGAGGCGATAGTTGATATAGATACAATTTTTTTGTAAACACAAATACTTACTATAAATATAAACATCCATCACGCAGCTCGAAAACAAATGTCCATGCTCATCACACAAACATTTGCCCCTACCGGAATTCGAACCCGGGACCCTAAGAACGTAAGACAGCCTCACTACCGCTGCGCCATTCGGGTCAATGAGAATAAAGTATACGGTCTGATATCAGAATTAAACATTAGAACCCTGACGTTACCCAAATAATAATTTCAGTCATCACAAGTCTTAAGCCCCGATAAAATACGCTGCTGATAAAGTATGCTGTACTTTATTGAAAACGATCTTCTAGTTTGTAAAACTTTTGTTAAAACACTATTACACTAATACAGCAAGAAGACTAAGTTTCTTTAAATCCTATATAAAACAAAATTCAACGCACAGACAAATGTTCATGTAGGTAGATGTTATTTTATACTCAAGACAGACAAGTGTTGCACTATGGTCAAATTGAGTATTTTTTTTATTCTATTTCCATCATCCAATATTCGCAATTAATCACACAACTGCTTTCAACCTTCATACAAAAGATACCTAACCTAAAATCCTCTCTCAGGGAATTATCACTACCCTATACAGTTGACATAACCTAATACTCCAATATGAACAATATCAATTCCCCAATTACAAAGGGCTTATCCAATTGATCAAGCGTTTACACTTAGCTTCCCTCTGATAGGGCCCGCATGCCGATAATTAATTATCTGCTAATGTAAATGAGCTGATAAATTAGTTAGAATCATACTAGTGTAGGTTGTGTCGCGACAAACAGATCCCAATTATTTAAGTCTATCGAGTTTACTTTGCGTGAGATCGGTGTTTTTTCGAATTATCAACGCATAGTTGCAGGTACTACCATATACCCGCGGCCTCGCCTGTGTAAAGTTCGATAATTGTCTAACGGGATTATACTACCGGTATAAAAAGTATCCTATGTGTTAATCCAGGTTATACACTATCATGACGACAGGCCGTGTCGACGGCGCGTTCGTGTTCCACGCGCGCCTCAAAGAGAGTCAGCAAAAAGGAAGGGGTCCGCAAGGACCCGATGCCTGCCGGGGTTGCGGGACTGTTCGAAAGAGATACCGTGGCCCCGGAACACAAAGGGCGATGAAGGAACATGGATGGGTTTTAGTCAGTAAAAGTCTGACACTCCCTCCTGCTCCGCCCAGAGCGGGAGAAGTCATTTGATGATTTCCCATCGGAAAAAAGAAAAAAAAAAAAAGTTTATACACTATCTGTGTGCTAAATTGCAAATTCAAATTCTTTATTGCATGCAATACGTTCAGTAGTTTTTGTGTAACAAATATCCATTATTCATCTGTACATCCAGACCTCCATACATGCTCACAAAATTTTGCATTTATAAAATTAGTTGGATGTATAAAAATAATTAGGCAAACACAATAATTTGAACCTACGTTTGCTTTTATTAGCTGCAATTGTAACAAACCGAAAGGAACGACGACGAACCAAAGGAACGACGAAGAAAAGAGAGAAAGAAAAAGCTATTGTAGGGTACGTTTCAGCTACAACGAGATTTTAATAAAAAAGACACTCTACGTTTATTGGAAAACATATTATACACGCATCGGAAAAATTGAAGAATAAGAAAGAACCTAGAATTAAAGTGCCTTCAAAAAATGAAGGTACGAATTTTTTTTTGCGTCACTGATTTAATCATTAACCAAATCCAGCCACCTGTACCGATTTGATTTTTCAATCAAACTTTTCTTAAAAACGGTCCTCCAAATATTACTTTGTCGGAGCCTAAATGAAACGGTTTTCCCTTTTCAAACTTTTTTTAACCAAAAATCAATACAACGAGCTCAAAGTTGTGGAACAAGGGTGTTCAATAAAGAAGAGAATTGTCGATAATAATAATCGCTTTTAGTTTCTTTCCATTTTTTCTTTGAAACGTATTGCGCAGTTAAACATAAACGTCTTGGAAATTACAAGCTGTTAGACGCTTTTAACATATTTTCCAGTAGTTTAATAGTAGAAATTGTGTGCAATTTGTTCAAGCAATTTTGTGAAATTAAACTGAAAAGCATTTAGATAGTCAATAACAAAAAAAAAATATTTATGAAAACGTGAACAGATTTCATGATTTCAGAATATCTTCGGTGGTACTGCAATACCGTTTTAAGGCCTAGCTTTGAATGAAATAATAATGAAAATTATACCTTTTAGCAAACTGCTCTTTCGTTGTTAGATGCAGCTTCCAAAAAAAATAGAAAAATGAAATGAAATTGCATTAAAATTCAGAATTAAAAGCGTATGACGTTGAAATACATGAGCCGTTTTTCTAGTACTATTGCGATAAGTAACAATGAAGATGCAGTGGAGAGACTACCAATTTCTAAGTGCAACTGTACACGGTGCAAGGAACTTCATGAAACATAATTTTACCAAGTATTTAGAGCCTATATAATTCGACACAAAAAAAAAAACAAAAATCTGCTGTTCCGTGTACAGACAATAGCACATCAACCTACTAAAATCTGTCTGATTTTCAACCTTATCGCTAAAACATTAGGTTCAAGGTTGATTGGGAAAATTTGACAGTTTGTACATAAAAATGACAATGGTCAAAATGTGTGGTAGGTACAGATGTTCTCATTGTAACAAGCGTCAACAAAATCAATGGTGTTGTTTCAAAAATTATGCTGTACTGAATCCATGGTAAAAGTTTTCGTCACACCGTGTATAATATTTGCAAACCGCTTCCACGTGACTCAAATCTGGGAAAACCACATTCACTAAAACTATAACTACATCTAACACTCAAACTTCTGACCAACAACTATCTACAAACAGCCTTTAACTTATCCAGAGTCCTGACTATATTACAGGCAGTACTAAAAACTAGAAAAACATTGGCAACCCACGGATCTATTTGGGCAAGTTTAGTATTTGTCTAAGGCTCAACTCAAACTTTCATAAGATTTTTCTAGAATGTTTGTCGGTGGAGTAGAACCTACGTAAAGTGTGTATTGAACAACACCTTGTCGCCGTGTGTGTGTGTAGCCGACAGCAAAGAGGTTCTGTTTTGTTAGAACAATCCCCACAAACAGTTTTTTTTATTTATCTGGTGATTTTGACTGCTAACAAAATCTTATTGATTTCTGTGTCGTTTTCCAAAAGTCGATATAATACATTTCAGGGAATTTAATTTAATTGAAGCTTTTGCAATTAGAATTTTGATTTGTTTAGAGTATTGCTAAGTAGTGGTTACAATAATGTTACTTAAATTGTTGAGTACAATATTTTAACTATCCAAAAAATGCTTTCTAATTAACAGCTCCAAGGTTTATGAGGAAAATTCTCTTGTTGGCACTCAATCATTTGTCTCTATGACATCATTAATCTCAGCACTTACTATAACATCTTCCACAGAACACAGCAGGCATATCTCTACATCCTGATGAAGAAGGTCACAGCCTGCAAAGGGTCCTATTACGCAAATAACAGCTGCAAATAAAAGCAAACGTCCACACGTCCGTTTTGATGGAGGTCCATACTTACCTGGAACAAACAAATGGGTTGGTTAGTTATGTATGTTAAGTGTTAAATATTAACTTGTACCTATATAGTAACACGATCGGGGTGAATGACTTGAGTTTTGATCTTGAAATGTGGTTAATATGTTGTAAGTCTAGTTTATTTTGTACTAGCTTTTGCCCGCAGCTTTACTCGCGTTAATTTAGAATTTGACAATCAATTCGGGTTGAACTCTGCTTGTGTAATAATATAATTCAATCATTATTCGAAAGACATGTGGCGCCATCTATTATTATAAGAACGTTATTGTTTTTTTTTTCCTCGGGAGTGGTATTTTTTTTGGATAAAAGGTGCCTTATGTCCGTTTTTGTGCACTTGAAATCCTATACGCAAAATTTCAGGGTGATCGGCTCAGTGGTTTAGGCGTGGCAAACAAACTTACTTTCGTATTTATAATATTACTAGCTGCGCCCCGCGGTTTTACCCACGTGGTGGGAATAAAAAATACACCTAGGGGTATAAGAAATAGCCTACGACCTATTCTCAGACCTACCAAATATAGGTACATATTTTTTTTATAAAGTTTATATATATATTGTTTCTGAGGAGTTCGATAACAAAAACGAGATTTTTATATATTAGAAGATTATAGTTAGAAATGCTACATCAATTCTTTGACTATTTTATGGTTATCAAATGATTGCTTCTTTGCGATAAAAGTAGACCGTACCAGGGTGGACAATAGTAACCGTGATGAAACCGTTAGCATTTCATTTCTTTTCTCTCTATCATTTTCATATACACTGGTTAACCTGCGTCATCCCACTGCTGGGCAAAGGCTTCTCCCCAGGACTTCCAGTTGTTTCTATCCAGGGTCAATGGTCGTTGGTTTTGTCCAGCTCGTCCCGCCATCTTCTACGAGGTCTGCCGCGACGCCTTCTGGCCCACAGCTCATAGGGCATGCGGCAGACGTGGCCAGTCTAGCCCCACTTCAGCTTAGCGGCTTTTTGAGCAACGTCAGTAATTTGTGTTTTGGAGCGCAGTGTGGTGTTGCGTGCACGGTCGGTTAGTTTGACGTCTAGAATGCTGGGCTCCATTGCACGTTGGCAGACCTTGAGCTTGGACTTTCGAATGTTTGACAAAGACCAAGTCTGGGATCCTTATGTAAAAATGGGAAGATTGCATAAGTCCATGATATTTCGCTTAGTGACAAAGGAAGGTTTCCCTTGATACACATAAACTATACAAAAAAACTCTTCTGTAGTAAGGCGGGGTGGCGCGGTGTCTACTTTACTTTCAAAGAAGGAGACACCGTGCCACCCCGTCTCGTGATAATAATGTCACGTGCTTTCGACGCTAAGACACGTGTGCAGTGCGGATAGACTTAGTAATTTATAACATTGAAGCCTTTCATTGAAGGGAGAACCGGTGTCGAAAAATATTATCATAAATATGCATTTAACTTATTATGTTTTTAACGTTTACAATGCCAATTTTTTATCGTTTAGGTTTGTTTGTAAATACTACTTTTATCTCATGTTAACTTTGCAACTTTAGAAATAATGCAATTAATGACGACAAGAAGAAAAATTCTTATGGAATTAGAAAGTATATCACTCAAGCTATTTTGACAGATGCATTGCATTCATTTTCAGTCAGAAATCACCATTCTCTTGTTTTTATCCCAATTCCCACTGCTGGGACACAGGCCTCCTCTCTATGAGAGGGAATGAATGTAATCTTCTTCCATATTTCTCTATTTATACTTAGTCAACAAACAACAACAACAACAGCCCATAACGTCCACTGCTGGACATAAGCAACTCCCATGATGGGAGGAATTTGCCGTAATCTCCACGCTTGGCAGGCGGATTGGAGATCGCAGTGATGAAAGACTAACAGAAAACGCTGCTGCCCATTCTCTGGTCTACGGAGGCGCAAGGTGTTCTGCCTCGGACATTAGTCGCCTTATACGACACCCGTGAGTGTAATGGGTTGGTTCTATTCTGCCGGATACCACACGGCTACACGGATACTTAGTCAGAAATATCAAATTCCTTTTTGGTAAATCTTACCCATATTTCAGTGCCCTAAAAGCGCTTTAACTATATCCAAATATTTGCAGAACATTTTCTGCCAGTGAAGTATTCACTTAATTGCAAGTCCACAGAGATAATAGTTGAAATAGCTTGTTAATCTTTGAGAGTTAGTACTGGGAGTTTACTAAATACCTTCAACGTTGACTGGGATTCATTCAAAATTATATAGCTCTTTAGTAATGGGATATTAAAACCTGGGTTTATCTTGCTTATGTTTTGTAAGTAGTCAAATGCAATGAATGATCGTAGCAGATGGCTCTCAATAGTTCCTGCCAACTTCCTTTTTTTTTTTTTTTTTTTTTTCTGATGTGAATTCATTAAATGACTTCTCCCGCTCTGGGCGGAGCAGGAGGGAGTGTCAGACTTTTACTGACTAAAACGAAAACCCATCCATGTTCCTTCATCGCCCTTTATGTTCCGGGGCCACGGTATCTCTTTCGAACAGTCCCGGAACCCCGGCAGGCACCGCAACCCTGGCAGGCGCCGCAACCCCGGCAGGCACCGCAACCCCGGCAGGCATCCTGCCAACCTCCTTAGGCCAGACGATGCTGCAATTGCTTACTTTTAATGCGTAAATGCCACTTAGTCAACAAAATCATACTTTAGCAATTTGCATTTGCAAAAGCCAATCAAATCTAATTTCATCAAATAATAAAAATGTCCATGTCTCCTTGGTTTAGTAAAGAGGAAACAACATTATCTATGATAGTTCATTTATCTATTCTATTTTCTGTACTCCGCTACTTTTCTCATAAGTCTTCAAAGTAAATTAAACTGAAGTACCGAATCGAGTAAACAAATAGCATTTAAATGTTAAACATATCTTCAACTAACTACCTTACAAAATCGTGCATTTAACTCGTCCTACACGGGGCGAGGGGGGCGGGCGCGGGTCTTGTACGGGTCCAGACCAAAACGAATGTCAATATTTGAATGTCCATTTATTCGCCTTAAATGTATTTGAAGGACTCTTAATAAATTATAAGCAAAGGAGAACCGATCGATCGAGTTTCACATCACAAACACTTTCAAATCAATGTGTATACATATTAAACTTGCATCCTACTATGTCAGTAATTAATTAAAAGATTGTATCGACGCCAAATGGGGCTCCTTGGCGAGAGCTTGTTATACCGCTGAAAATATCGGTGTCCGCAAAGTCAACAGTTCAGCATAATTGAATCGACATAGGTAATGGTCGTGATAAAGGAAGGTGGGAGCCACATGTACGGGGGAACCACGTGCAGAAACTGTGCGAGCGAGACGCCAACACGCTCCCTCTGTCACACTAATGGCTGACGTATACGTGTGCTTACAGGTAGCGTGGGTGCTGTGCGTGTAGTCTGGCGCAACATATGTTCCACATCGAAATATATGCCGCATACCGTCCCGTTATTTTGTTTCATAGGTACGTTCGTACGTAAATAGGCCTCTGTTACAAGTTTCGATTTCGATGTGGCATTGTGAGCCGACGTTTGATAACGAATTCAATCATGGGGAAGTAGGTGACGCAATTTGCGTTCACACGCCTCAAGGAAACGATCGTAAAGGGATTTTTGTGTCCCCCGATAGCACCAAAAAGAAATATTGCATGAATTTAGGGCAGAGTTTTCTTAAATCTATGGTTGACATTTTAATCTGTAAATATTTCTGTCACTTCACTTCACACGTCATTGTGACAAAAAAATATTTGGAATTAAACATGGGATAAATTTTACAGATCTACATAGTTAATAAAATTCACAAAAATGTAGTGTTTCTTCTACACAAACCACTGATGATATAGTTCAAATAGAAGTTTATCTTACACGAAACGATGTCTAAACTTATAGATAACTCCACGGTACTACTCATTGTTACTAATGTAGCACAAATGTTTATCATTTCGTTTCTGATTAATCCACTCACTGATGTCGTTACTCTATCCAAATATATAAAACAATTTAACGAACAAGTGAGATTAAGAAGAACAAATACCCCTTACCTCGCAATAGCCGTGTTATATATTTTCATCATAGCAGTATTTGGTATTTACAGTCCGTTGCAAACATTATATTACGAAAGAATTCCTAAACACATCAGACCTGTTTTAACACCAACAGAAAATGTAAAACGTATTATAGCAATGACAAATGCGACCAGAAACTACTTGCTTGCATCTTTCTCACTATTTTTTCTACTGGTAACTTGGAGATTACTTGACTTAATCATGTTTTCAGCGAGACTTCACGAATTTTCTGATTTGATGGGACACTACAATTTGGTTGATATTGATTTTGCTAAAGAGGAAGAGAAAGATACGTACATCACAGATATAATTGATGAGTTAAATGACGAGTCAGAGGATGACCCTACACATTGGCCTATAGTAGTTCACTTGAATTCCGAAGAGACATTACTTCTACAAACATTTATAGAAGAGGCATCCCATGCCTTTCCTACGAATCGATTAAAATCATTATTAGCAATTCCTGGCCAGACAGAAGAAGACCAAGATACCAGTGTTCCAAACCCGACTCGTGCCCCAGGTCCAAACCAACAAAGAAGAGTTTCAAACCCAACTGTGCGTACTAGCTTTTCAGTACCGACTCAACATACCGGAGTTCTAGACCCAACTCAACTTACCATCGATGCTCCGAACCCGACACCAAATACTAGTGTTCCAGAGTCTACTCCAAATACCAGTGCTCCAGACCCCTCAAACCCAGAAAGAAGGAACTCGCGAGATAAAATACCTGATAAAATAAAGGAAAAAAAGAAATAAACTAAAATGATAATGCTAGGTGTGTTCCGGATGTTTCTTGCATCCACACTCTTCGCGGAACTCGTTGCGGTCGTAGCTCTTTTAAAACCGTTCCACGAGCCATGTTATATAAGAGATTACTGGTATAAGTTTAAACTAAGATATTCTAAAACACCACGATTCATGTTGTTTGTTATAACCCTTGTAACCTTTATGAGCACTGTAATTGAAATATGCGTGCAAAAATCTCAGAGTCTAAGTTTAAATCTTTTAAAAGATGTGGAAACGTCACTCGTTTTGGAATTCTGTGCGAGCAAAATTTCTCTGTGCTATTCTTGCTTCTTCATGCAGTGGTACCTTTTATTTTTGATTGGATGGTTAGTAAACTTCTCAGTTAAGTTGGCTCGTCTTCTAGAGTTCGAACTGATGTGTAGACATGCCATTTTAAAGAAAGAAGAATTCACAACAGAGGTCTCTAATACTGCCGTAGTTATGACAAATGTGTTAGAGCCTACTGGGATAATCGAAAATTCAAGTGAAACTGGTGTAATACATACCCCCTCTAAAAAGCCTTAGTCAGCAATTCTATATAATACTGCTTCTGCTGCTGTTACCCGCGACTTCGTCGCGTGGAAATTTCGATGTGTATGTGTGAGACTAAAAATTAGGTTATGACCTATTCTCAGAGCTACCAAATAAACACAAACAAAATCGGCCAAGCCGTTTCAGAGGAGTTCGATAACAAACACTGTGACACGAGATTTTTTATATTAGATTTTCAATTTCATCAAATAATTGCCAACCAATCAACAAATCATTCGTTAAATAGAAATACTCGTACTTGTAGCACCATGCAGGCTTGATCGAAAAAGAATAGAATAACAAATTGACAGGCTAACATGGTCCACAAAAGAATAAAGTAGCAAAACTAGCGAATTCACAAAACGAATGCTTGTCATGCATATGTCAAAGAATTGTCACAAGCAACATGTTTTGAAAAACAGGAAAAGTGAAATAACAAAAAGAAACCATTACAATAGTAAAATGCCATAGAAATAGTCTCAATACAGCACGATCAAGATGATGGCCTCCAACTGCATGGTGCTGACGTGTTTGTTATTAGTTCAAATGGCCATGCTATTGATCATGCTGAACCCCATCTATGATGTCACGAAGCTGACGCAGTTCATCAACAACATAACGAAGGATTACAGACGAACGTACTTATTCTTTATTGCATTTTACTTTACATCTGTGCTATACCTTGGCATGTATCTGCCCCTCCAAAGCATCCACACATTGATCTTCAGTAACTGTCTGCACGAGTGCGATAAGTTGACACTGCTGCACAGCATCGAGAAGAACTACATCACTGCTGGTTTTTCTCTGTTCTTGGTCGTAGTTTTATACGGAGTGAGAGCTCTACTTGCATACACTGCTAGCTTGACTGTATTCAATAATGCAGCAGTACCAGTTCGTGTACCTACGAAATCCAAAGCACATACGATCAATGAAAGTATCTTGCCCAATCTGTTGCGCGTGAAGAGATCGATATCCTACGAAACCGTATTATTTACGAACGAGCTGAGAGAAAAACTGAAAATCATGATCAGAGGCGTGGAATACCCTCAAGAGATGAGCACGCTTGCCAATATCCTGGAAGCGAACCACGCCACCTTCATCTCATGAATGCATACTTTCACAATAAATTTTTGATCATTTTTTGTTATTTTTTTTAACTATTGGTTATAAAGACAGCGGCAAGTATTTTGAAATTCTTTGGTATTACACCGGGATGAGGCAACGGGAAATATTCCAAGACACGGCTATAAAAATAAAATGCCGGTACAGAAGTAAGGAAAAGAAAAATGTCGAATAAGAACGTTTGGAGTGTGAGAAAAAAGGGAGCGTGTATACATTAGGGCCGAAATGTTTTCCGTTGAATTGAGTATAACGTTTATAGGGTTCCGCACAGAATCATAAAACGGAATACTTATTGATTCGACGCTATACTGTCTGTCTTCAGGTGAACCGAGGTGAGGTCACATCCATTTTTAATTAGGTACACCTTAATGTTTTATAAGGCAATGTAGATCTACAGAGATACCGTTCGGATTCTTAATGTTTAATATTTCACATGTTTACCTACAGTTTTATACTTTTGCAGACAGTTCTGTTTTTCCATCACCAACAAAATATTTCTGTCTGCTAATAATATAGTTTGATCATACTTTTTTTCTTTACTTTAATACATTTTTAAATATTCCTTTAAAAACAAAAAACATGATTATACTTCTATTCATATAAAATCTTTGCGTAATTTACGGGCTGCATTAAACATTTACCATTGTTATAATTTAAAAAAATATATATACGCGTCGACTTTTGAATCTCCTCCGTTTTTTTTTGTAGGTTAAAAAGTAGAAAATCGTTTGAATCTTGATCCGTACGTCAAGCGTCGCCTCGCGATTCGGTCGCGCGCCGCCTCGCTTGGAATTCTCGAGGATACCCGAGACCGCGAGAGTAAGTTCTAACGTAACGTAGTATGAGCATACTACCATATCCTAGTTTTTCACGTAGGCTCGCGTTAACGCGCCCGTCCTCGCGCAGTCTCGAGCCTTCTCTCAATGTCGCACCCGTGGAGGCTCGAGCCTGGTCGAGCATTTTTGCGTTCTGTCTGAATTGACCTTACCCAGTTGTTACTGAAACTTTTTTTATCTCGAATCACAGTAATTTGTTAGTATTTGTTACCTTGATGCATATGGTAAACATGAAAAAATACCAAAAAAAACAGAGTTTTCAGAAAAGCTCGGATAATGCGGATCGTTTTAACTATCGGTCGTAATTTGGGGATGTATTTTTGACTTTCAAACCCAATACATTGGTATTGGGTTTGAAACCATTGTCTCTCAATGAAATTGTTGACGAATTGGCACAATTAGATGATGTTGCCCTTTTTCCAAGAAATATAACTATTTTACCACCAGATAACGCGAATGCTGATGTCACAGATGAAGATTCTAGTGGTTGGGCTCCTTTAGAAGAAATATACAGCATAGACGAGGCTATGGTACCTTATGAAGGACAGCTGTAAATAATTTATAGGTGAAAAACCGATTACATGGGGATATAAGTTCTGGTTTGGAGCGACTAGATTGGGATACGTGGGTACTGTGGTTTGATCAGTACCAGTGCCATGCAGCAATTATTACACCGGCTTAAAGGCAGTTAGGTAGGTTTGTTGAGTGTAGAAAATTATCAGATGTTGGTAAGAGTAAGAAGGGATTTTGTATCCAGTAAACAGTAGGCATAAATATCTTCATCGCCCTAACAGTAACGTCCTACCGATGGAATAACGCTCATGCCGCAATCTTAACAATGACTTCTATCTGTTCAGTCATTACCGCGTGAAAAGGAAATAGACAGACAAGCAAGCCTTTTGCACTTATAATATTAAGGATAGTGTGGAATTGTGGATTAAGGAAATCTAATGAAAACAGTTAGGTATCAAGCTTTCATAATACATTTAGTCTCAACATATCTGCAAGACCAAACATTGATTACGAAGACTGCCATACAAAGTAAGAATACATGCGTATTGTACGGCGTTGGCACCAATTCAAAATTGCCTGTGTGGCGCCAGACTTGTCAGGTATCTGCCATCCCGGGCTAGAATTAATGGCATACTGTTTAAATTTAGCATTGTTCGACTAAATATATAGAAATGTTTTGGGATTCTTTTTCTTGCTTCAATGGGTCATAGATGAAAAGAGAGGTGTGTTGTGTGTGGGTGTGTTAAGACGTTTATGTGATCTTTTGTGTGTTTTTTTAAGTTACCCATTTATCTTCCTTTTTTTTCTTTTGTTTACTCTTTCATTACACTGTCTACATTTCAATTGCATAAAAATGACAACTGGAAGGGCGGAGTCTCCTAATACAAGCAATTCCTTGCTTAAAAGGTGATCTTGTGATTGATGGGCGCGTCAGTAATAGATCCAACCGACTGAATTTCAAGCAATTCATGACATTTAGGTTAGAGTAGGTGTATTGATGCTCGGAGAAACTGGATGAGATTGACATAGGAACGTGGAGATTGGCACTAGAAAAGAGAAGCCTATTCCCAGCAGAGGGTAAATTCAGGCTGTGGATGTTGATATTGATGCTCGAGGCTGTACAGTCGTAGCTCGCCGTCCGTCTGTCTCATGACAACAGGCCGTGTCGACGCCGCGTTCGTGTTCCACGCGCGCCTCAAAGAGAGTCAGCAAAAGGAAGGGGTCCGCAAGGACCGATGCCTGCCGGGGTTGCGGGACTGTTCGAAAGAGATACCGTGGCCCCGGAACACAAAGGGCGATGAAGGAACATGGATGGGTTTTAGTCAGTAAAAGTCTGACACTCCCTCCTGCTCCGCCCAGAGCGGGAGAAGTCATTTGATGATTTCCCATCCGAAAAAAAAAAGGCTGTACAGTCGTGGTCTTTTCCGCCTGATCAGTTTAAATTTTTTGCATAAATCATGCGGAGCCATGCCCCCTTAAAGTTTAGGATTATTAGGAAAGCGTCAATTTGGCGCGCAAATGATAATATAATGGTGAAAGAATTTTTGAAATCGGCGTAGTAGATTTTGAATTTATTCATTACAAACATACACACACATACAAAAATACAAATCTTTCCTCTTTATAATATTATTAGTGTAGATTTTTATAGGTACGGGGTGGGGCTAGAGACCGTTTCTATGTTGCGAGTGCAAGCAAAAATTAGATTAGTAGTGATCAGACGGGAGTGTCCACGATAGTACCTACTTAGATTATTAAAAGCTCTTTTAAAGTTAGTGAATCCTTTCTGCATAATATACAGTCTAGGTTGAGGATTTTTGTGATGCTTCAAATTTTAGTTTTGGGTATAGTCAATACTAGTGGTTGCCCGCGACTTCGTTTTTCGGGCATTTTGATATGTTTTCCCGGGATAAAAATTACGTGCTATTCCAGACTATAATCTATCTCTGTGCCAAATTTCATCCGGATTCGTTCAACTGTTCTGGTGATATTGAGTAACAAACATCCATCCACCCATTCAAACTTTCGCATTTGTAATAGTAGTAAGCTTCCGTGTCAGGTACTAAAAAAAAATCCTCAAATCTGCCCTCTTTAAACAAAATCAATACCTACAACAAAATAAACAGTAAGTTAAACAAATAAAGTCCAAACCCGGCATAAAACAGTAATACAACATTCATTAGAGTCGAGCACATTTATAATTACCGAAGCAGCGGACAGAGGATTGTGCAAAGAAACCCGAAATAGGTAGAAATTGCGGTCACCCTAAGCTTCCCTTGGGAGGCACGCAATGCGCTTGATAAATATTACAGCGCTGACTACACTTTAAGTTGTAGAGAGAGGTGATTCCGATGAGATATTATGCAGGTTTTTGTTGAAAATTATGTTATTTTAGTTTTGGATGTTTTGTAGTTTGTTATTGTTGTAAAACACTATAGCTACGTCGCACTGACAGATGGTTTTCTTAGCGCCTACAGCCTAATTGATTAGAGAAGTGAAACGAAGGTTCTAAAAGCTTCGTTCTACTACGTTCTTCATCATCATCAATCATCAAAAACAAAATATTATTCAAAATATTTTATTTCACATATGTATGGGTGTTTTACAAGTGCCCATGTGGGGGCCCCACATGGGCACTTGTAAAACACCGAGAAAAGGGGCACGGTTTGCGTTGGTCGTTTCCTATGGAGAAAAAACGCAAAAAAAGCTCCATGGTTACTTTTTAAAAACGGATTTTATATTTTTGGATTAATTGAGGAATTTGATTATCTCACTCGTTACCCGTGGTCCCGGTGGGTCGAACCATTACCGGGTCCATGGGTAATTTTAATTACCCGTGATTCCATGGCATTAGGACATACATGGGACGGCATGGCATTTTTGGCATTATTTCCTGGACTTCTGAATAAATCGATAGAAAATACAAATCTGCAATATTAGCATATATTTTATTCTTCTCTCTGCAAAATCGTTTATCATACTCCCAAAGTAATATACGATGAAATTTACTCTGATACCTTACTAGGTCGGCATAAAGTTCACAAGTACACTACAGCCTATAAAAATACATTGATCTGAATAAAAATAAAAGCTTTTACAAAATTTTTAAAGTTTTAGTCCTTAAAACCTTATGTTCTCCTTACCCGGATCAAAGTCACGTACGGTTCTAGTACCTATTCCATATTTAAATCGATGTTTCTAAACCGATGTTATTTGCAGTTGAGGAAATTTTGACCTGTGTAATGTTGTGATGGGCAAAAATCTTCATTGGACGAGGGAGGACATTGCTGTAGTGCCATCTGATGTGGTTTTCAGGGTATATATTTCCAGAGATCGCACAAGGATATAGCCGGATTTGAAAAGAGAAAGTGGGGGCCTTTGGGGGGGCGTGCCTGCAAAGGCAACGGACCGGGCTGATGATGACGGTTTCGTGACGGTGCAAAGGAGGAAACACCGTCAGCGAAGCTGTAAGAACCGCTTCGGCAAGGCTCCTGTGGAGCCCAACGTTAAACTGCGCGCCGCGAAGCCGAACACCCCGGTGTACATCTCTCGCCTACATTACACCACTAAGGCTGAGGACATCGAGGAGTACGTGCGCCAAAGACTGAAGTACATACCAAGAGTACAGCTTCTGGAGTCGCGCCGCAACGTCAATTTCAAGGCGTTTGTGGTACGCATCCCAAAGTATACACGTTGGGATGCTCCATCTGGTGTTGGAAGAAAGTTTTCGCGGACAAATTCCACAAGTATGCACAAAACATCGTGCAAGTGAAGTGCTACTAACATAGTTTTTTAAGTTGCTACTAACAAACATTTATTATTTGTACCTATGTATTTTTAGGTTAAGCTATTATCTATGGGTCTTTGTTACCTGAAATAAATGGTTTATTATTTGTTTATTATTTTGACCATCAGTAGGACACAAACAAATTGTTTCTTTTAGAGTACGTTTACTGTCTTACGTTCTTATGGTAGATGTATAATAGGTATATAAAGGGTGTAAAACACCTCTTAACGAAGCCGAAAGGCACTTGTTCTCCTCGTCATTGTGATATTTTTTTTGTTCTACACCATACCTGGGAACCTTCTAGTTACGGAGATATTGGGGGTCAAAGTTCCAACTTTTTGACAAGTTTTTTTTTAAATACAAGTTTTTAATGGAAGATTTTTACTTTAAACACCTCCACGACCCCCGCACTATTCAATCCACCCATCAGCACAATGTTTTGAGTGCGTTACATTGAGTTCTACATCAAAACATGATTTTACACCCCAAAAAAAAAAGTTGTTTCCCAGCAAAAATTTTTGCGTTAAGTTACTTAGTTTGATGTACAGAATGCTTGGTTGACGGCTTCGTGATGAGGTCTTTTACACCCTGCAGATGTATATATTTATACACATCACACACACATAATAGACACACACAATAATAGCACACATAACACACACAAACAATAACACATAACTATACACACACACACATAAATTAGATGTATTTAGATAATAGTAAATACATGTAGATGTAAATAGTATGTATTTATAATCAAAAAGTATTTATGTAGTATATCAACTATCTGGTGTCCACGACACAAGACTCGTTGCTTAGTGTGGCACTAGATGGCGCTGTGTGTAATGCCCAGCGATATTTATTTATTTAGAATTCGGAATTACTAGTTTTATTTAAAAAAATCGATAAAAAATACTGACAGAAATACTGACTGCCTCGTTGGTTTTGTGGTCGAAAACGCAACTGCTGAGCATTAGGTTCTAGGTTCGATTCCCAGGTCGGGCAAAGTGTTATTGGGTTTTACCATCAGGAATTTAACAGTAGCAGCCACGGAGTCTTGATTTGCACCCGGTTGATGGCAATAGGCTCGGCCCCTATTACATGGGACTTAAACGTAACATAACTTAAACGTAACGTGTTATGTCTTTAAAAAAATTAAGTCGAAATGCGAACTAAACTTTATTGGTGGGTATTAAAGTGTGTATTTTTTTTCCAAAAACGTACAGTGGACTTGTTTTCAGTCATGAAAACTAAATCACAAACTCAGATTACTACATAACGGTCGGTTAAAGATAGCTGGTGTGTAAACAGTGTCAAATCACTAATTGGCTTCTGGCGTAGTAACCCGTTTGCGCTGCCATGTGTATAATATTCAATATGATACGTATTCAGGGTCGCAGCGTCCCTTTAAATCGGTTTTGTGTTAGCAATGAAGGGTTGGATGTCGGAAATAATTACGAAAGAGGGTGTGTTGAATATTTTCTGGAGCAGTTTGCAATACTTTCATACGTAAACTCACGCCTTTTTTCCAGAAACCATAATCCTTAAATACTGTTTTTGCCTCGTCCACGTTCATACATCTAGTCATACACGCACGAGGTTGCGAGTTCTACGCATCTGACTTTTCTGAAAATCCTCACCAATCAGGTCAGTGTATGTCCTTCTAGGGCTCGGGAATATAAAAAAAAACTTGATGTGTTATATTTGCAACTCTATTGAACGAGTACGTTCATAGACGGTCATGTACTAATGAGTAGACTATACATGTGCTTTTGAGTTCACTGACGGTCGATCTCTAATCAACCTTATTACTAAGTGCATTAGGGTGAAAGTGGCAGATCGTCAGTGAACTGGGTAGTACAAGAAACCAGATTTAAAACCTTGTATGTTTTTGGAGAGTCGATGACGACTTTTGAATACTATTGTAGCTGATAGGGAAAAGATTCGGAGAAATTAAGTAGAAAATACAGCTTTCACTTTTTGCTTGGATTTAATTTAACTGTACACAAAAACATTATGTACAATACTGCAATATTATTTGGTGATTACATCATATAACAAACTCACAAAATTAAACGATGTACCAGCAAATCTTCGAACTAAAGGTACCTAACAAAACAAAACGCATTTGATTTTCAACCTTACTTCACTGCAATCAAAGTCATTATACCTACTTTGCATTCATCCTGTGACCTATGACGTATGATATAGCTGAAAGTTCCTTATAAATCGGATAAACATTACTAGCAAGTTTCTAAGATAACTATACTACCCACGTTCTTCTCAAAAGTTAAGTTGAGATGTCTTGTTATGACTCCTACAGTGTATTATTGTTACTTGGTACTTTAGGTATAAAATATTAAATAAAAACACACATTATAAGAAAATATTACTAGAATTCGTAATCCAATTCATTTAAAACTAAGGCCATTATGACCATTGTTAAACCATGCCAGCAGTAGGAAAACCACCATGTTTTATATCTTTAAGTGGCTGGTTTTAGCCCACGTTTAATTCGCCCTCCATCTCGTAAAATCCAATACAAAACACCCTAAAATTTTCAGCACTTTCTCAATATCCATTAACAAACAATACATTTGATAATAACTTCAAGCAACTCAATTAATCCCACTAACAATTACCTACCGTAAAATAAAACAGCCGCCATTTTGTACAATCAGCAAAACTGATATTACGCTACCCTCCCAAATCCTTAGTAGAGTCAACAAAAGAAGTTAAAAAACCGATATTTATCGTATTTACGAACCGTAATTACTGCTATCGTATAGTATTTGGTTTTAGATTTATTTTATCCTCACATATCCCTTCTGAGGGCAGATAGTCACAGAATCGCACAAACAGGAAACAGGAATCGCCTTATAAATGGTATTACGGTACAAACGATGAGAGATTAGCTGAAAAGGAAGTGTTCTAGTGGTATTATGTTTTGTTTTATTATGCTGTTTATTTTGTTCTTATCGGTGGGTGAGGGAGAACAGCTTAAGATGTGTTTTCTTTCTAGATCAATGACCTAATTGGTATAAGTATCAATAAATCCGTGGTGGGTTCACTTACAGCCGTTTTCAATAACTTACTGACGTATAACTGTTGGTTAATGTGCTTTCTTCCGTAGCTATAAACAAATATCCTATCCGTGTCACTTGATTCATAGATAAATCTAAGAAAGCTTTTCTGTGACGTTTTGTTTCTAACCGTCCTGTTAGTAAAATGTGAAACATACAGAGATAGCAACCTACCGAAACCGGCTAGTAAGTTATTGAAAATGGCCGTTAATGATAAACTTCAAAATGAAGGTGCATTAAGAATTCATTAATATTATTTAAACATGGTGAAAACACAGTCGTAAATGTATCAAATTGTACCACATGTCTTTGAGATATTACGCAAACTACACTTTGATCTATTGACCAAGTCCTATTTTAAACTTAAATTCAAATTCAAAATCATTTATTTGCTATTATGGGTAATTACTTAGAGTTGTAAAAAAAAAATAGATAATAGTTCAATAATAAATGTACGTAGAGTAGAGTAGAGTAGAGTAGGGACTCCATTTTCCGCACTTAGACTCTCATTCGGTCCGTTGTGCGTAGTAAATGTACGTATGTAATGTACGTGTATGTATGTGTTTTAATATTATGGATGGACGAAAAACAATTTTAAAATTGAACCGATTCGAAATGTGTCAACCAAAACAATGACATTAAAATTACCAAACACTGCTACCGTAACGTTTTAAACAATATACCTGAAACAATTTGTAAGCTCATATAAATACCTGCTTCTTACTGATGCCCCGACATTTTATCACGATTACTTATATATATATATTCGTTTATAAAGAATCATTTGATCTTGGCGTTTCTAAGGCTTCTTTTTGAGACGCTCAGACGTACTTGCACTGTCTTAGGGGCTATTCTTTCTATGCGAATAGGATATTTCATTTTAACGTGACGTGGCGTGATTTTTGGGTTATACCAATGGTAATGTACCTTATGTTACCGTCTCTCTCTATCTTTTTTAAGGGCACTATATTTTCTAAAAATCCAATAAAATATTTCTAAATTCTTTTTTTTTTGGGTTTGCTACGTTGAATGCGTATCCACACGCACTGAACGAAACACACCCAAAAGACACTGACCCAGAATTTCAGAATAAATGTAGTAGGAAGGGATCAAGTTATAATTGTTATTCATAAAGCGAAACCGAACCCGATACGCACTGTTTAATTTTTTTTTGTATCTATTTTTATAGTGATAAAAAATGTATCGGTCAAAAACGTTAGCGAATCGGATACGGCAATCGAGATGAATATTTTATTGTTACGGAACAAACAGTAGTTTTTTCTTTGATTTTCTATATTCCCCGCTGATCTGCGGTCAAAAGAAAAAATACTACTGTGGTTTTTGATATCTGGAAAGGGTCTTCGAAACGTTTCGAGATTTACAAAAGTGTGGGTTTGTTTTTTCATTCATACATGGAACCTCCTTTTATTCTAAGACAGATTTTTTTATGAAGCTCGGGGAATGTTTTGTGAAAATCAGTTACCATCACATACACACTATGTATAATTGGTGGCCTACCATGACGTCTTTAAGCATTATTATTTTAATCTTATTCCAGTGTGAAAAAGAGATGGCACTATACATCCTGTCTCTTTCCCAAACTGGAATGTCATTAAAACAATACAACTTTATGACACCATGTAACACCACTGATCAATTTTATTTCGTAAATTCTATCATTCCATAAAAACTTATTGTTATGATGCCTACACCCAATACTTTACCGCAACAAACTTGAAATAGAACATTTTAATCCCAATCATTCTCTCCCTCTCTCACCTTACAGATATAAAGCAGCAAGAGCGAGGCAGAGCATCAAGCAGACTGATTAAACTTCCCCGTGTGTAATAACTGCGATAAGCTTAAAGTAGGAACTGTACCGTCAGCAAAAGAGATTGGGGTATAGGTAAGTAGCGACATCTGTGTTTTATATTTAATTTTCGCGTGTTTAACGTAGTCATCATGATTGTGTACTTTGAATTAATGTTGTCAGTTAACTGTGAGACTATTTTATTTCGCTTCTTGTGTAACACAAGAAAAAGCAATGAAAAATAAACATTGCTATTCTCGAACCGCCCTTTAAGTACCGGGATACTATAAGTGAAGTAGATCAAGTTAAACCTTCTGTAACAAGTTTTCTTAGTAACTGTTTTCCTTAATTTTGCCCTTCCTCATCATCAAAATCTTATTAGCGGAAAGGGAAATAAAGTAAAAAAAGGAGAACAAATATTTGAATAAAGCGAAGCGAGGCTAATCCCATGACTCGCGTTTTAAAGGTAAAGTTTATTATAAACAGAGAAATACGGCGTTAATTTATAATTAAAGCTTCCTTGGGGATTTGTTACTATGCAGTTTCACAGAACAGCAATAAAATTATAAATATTTTATTCTGTATATTTGGTTGGACTTGGTTACAGATCTGTTATTAACTTATTTTTTTGTATACCGCCAATTGTCTGTACTCGGATATTCACTATTGCCACCAATAAAATACTCTCTCTGTGGCGATCAGCTTTTATTAAAATTATCTCTCTGTTTGCAATATTTAATGTTAACACATTCACGAATGTACTGAACAAATTGTACGATGAGCGAATTATGTTTATCAATTCATCGTACAAAAACAAACATCACGTTGTAGGTAAGTAATACTCGTATCAGACAGTGGTGAGTAGGCAACGTCATTAAAATAGTTAAATTCTTGAATGAACACAACTAAGAAAAGGCAACACAAAAACTATGAAGCTGATAGTTCGCCACAAAATTGTTCATCTCACCGTACACGAGAAACATTCAGGCGCAAAAATAAATAGCTCTAAATAAAATTCATCACGCTTAATAACGGTTAAACGACTTGCAAACGACGCATACGTTGCCTACCGAAAAATATTAAACCTCTGACACAGATCTATTTATAAAAACCAGGTACCCATACCTTCTCATATTAGGGTTACCTCCGCTCCAAGCCTTACCTAAATTCACAAAAAAAAACAATTGAACACGCGATAAAAATCTCGAACACACTGATAAAAACGTACTTACAATTTTCTCCGGTTCAAAGTTTAAGTGTTTTAACCCGTAGAGTAATAGTGCTGGAAAATCTTGGCGAAACAGCTTAATATAAGCCTGCTGTAGATAGAAAGAGACAGATATAGTGGTCCTGCTAATGGCTTGGGGCAGGCAAGCCAAAGGCACACTCGTAAATAAATGAGCGAATGTGTTTTCTTTTTTTTTCTATTTTTTCTTGGCGTGGGAGCCCATTGCTGTGAAGTTAGGGTCGGGTGGAATTGTTTTACGAGTAGTTGTAACGCTGAAAGTAGGTTAGTTCTGTGTGTTTAGCTTGTGATGAGCCTGTTTTAAATATGGAGCGGAAATATCTGGGGAGGTGTTGGTTTATGATTACGGAGAATGTCGGTTGAGCTATTTTAGTATATTTTTCATGAAAAAATTCCTTTTTCGCGTTCGTCTTTTTTTGGTTCGTGAAATGATGCTCGTGGAATTCCTAACATTTCATTCATAATGCGTTTATTTATCTATTTAACACTCCTAGTAACGGTTTGCTAAAAAAACTGTTTTCAATCCATATAACAGGAAAATACGTAATTTAACTTATCTGCGTGTAAAACACAGGTGACCATACCTAAACAACATCCTTTAAAACCGTCGCATTGCAAACTTCGTGCTGGGAAGTGTTCACGAAAACTGTGTAAGACAAAATTTATCCACTCCCCCCCATCAGTTTATTGTAGCCATTTTCTGGCGCCCATTGTTGTGTGGGAGGGAGCTGTAGTTCGTGACCGTACGCCGACAGGGGGTGTGGTGAAAGTTATAGGAGAAAGATTTTTATAGCAGCATTATTAATGATTGAATTTTGAGAATTCAACTGCAGCACCAATTAAGCCTAGCCTTTTCCCAACGATGTTGGAGTCGGCTTCCAGTCTAACCGGATGCAGCTGAATACCAGCATTTTACATGCAGCGACTGCCTATCTGACTTCTACAACCCAATGTATTTCTGGATAAATAAATAGATACTGTTTTTTACCTGTCGTCGGGTTTGCCGTAGGGCAATTAAGCTCAGCTATGATTAAAGTTGGTTGGTAAAATCTAACCTTTTTCTCTTTGATAAGAATAGTGCCATCGAACTTTATCTTTATATCACGTTAACCCAAATAAATTGGGTTAGGGGCAGGAGAATGACAGTTTTCTTGAGACAGGTAAATTAAATTATTTTGAAAAATTACCTAACAAGATTAAAATAATTAATTACAATACGTAAATATTGACTTTTAAATGGGAATATAAAAAACCATTAAGTAACCCGAGCTTTCATATTTTCCGACAAATTTTTTTCATTACCTTTTATTTCGTGTTCAATCTTGTTTGCTCGCTATATTATTTCACTTGCACCACACCTTTGTTAGAGAAAACGTTCGCCAGCATCGTCCGAGCCTCGATGTATCAGATATAACCTTAAATTATTAATATTTATTCGCGTATTTACTTCTCCGCGCTGAAAGTCGCCTCTCAGTGCAAACGCTGTCTGTACATTTTGTACGTACACGTAGGTAGGTACATTGTTTAGACATTTGTAGTTTTAAGATGTTAGACACACATACACACATTTAACCTGTCTGCAAGAGTGAACAGGCATCTTCTGGGCACGCTCGTTCCATTATAGACCTCATCTATCGCTTTCCATCAGGCGTGATCGAGGTCAAGAGCAGGCCCATTACCTACGTAATAAAAAAAATTTTAAAAGGTTTTAGGAACTGGATGTTGTAGTTTAGTGTATCATCATCATCATTTGCCGTTATCTCAATTGATATGGGATCGGCGCAGCATGTCTTTTTTAAATGACGGTTTGCTAATTAAATGTTCTGCTATACAGGACATTTTGCTAATTAGACTTACTGCTCATTCGACGTTTCGCGCTGTTGGACATTTAGCTACTTAGACCTGATCGTGAGGGTCTTTTTCTTCCATACTCCTCTATTACTTGTCAACTCAGTAGTCACCTCCTTTCTAGTCATATCATTCTTAACACAGGTCATTTAATATTGTCAATTTGAAAAGAAATAGTAGTTGTAAGGCGAACTTAAAAACGATTAAGTATTCGCTGTAATATCAACTTTTAGTTTTTTTACGTGTTCTTGTTTAAAATTGTTGTCATTTAATTAACGCAGGCAATATACATAGGTATCAAAGAATTTACGTTAAGATAAAAAAGAACATGTTTTACTTCACTTTTTTGATTCACTTTTTTGAGTCAACTCTATCTCAAATAGAATAGGCTTGTGTCCTGAAAAAATCTAATTAGTCCGTCAATTAGATTTTCAAAAAATATTTGACACGTATTTTTTCTTTTGTTACGTAAACCAAAATTGACAAAGATACGACGCTTTTAAAATTCTCAATACATCACGCCGTGCTATAATTTTTGCGTAATTTGTGCGTTGTGACGTCACTCGCCCCCACTCTCGAGTTTTGATGCGTTTTATCTTTGTCAATATTCATTGATTTACAAAAACAAAAAATACGTGTCCATTATTTTCCAATACTCTAACTGACGGACTAAATAGATTTGTAATTTATTGATGGTGGAAACTAGCCTATTAAGACGACGTATAATGCAACATAGAAAAACAGTGTTAGCAAAACACAAATTGAAATAACCAATAATTACTACTATTGAATTAAGAAACATCTAAGCAGACCGTCACTCCTGATCATACAAACAATACCAATGACATTCCCAAGATCACCCATCAAAAGATGACCGTCTTACCCTCCAACTACACCCTGTAGGTACAGACTGTTAGTAATTATGCTTACGCATCACCCTGTATACCGTAATCTTTGGAGTGGGCGTTCTGTTTATGCTAATTTTTAAGGGTCGAAACAGAATATTCGCAAGGGCAACAACCATTTATTTTTATGATACGACCTAAAGCGTTAAAGTTTATTCTCGGTATTACCAGCCTCTGCACTTTGCGGGTACGTTTTTTAAACACCTATTTTATTTATTGTCAACGCTTCGAAAATAATACGAAGTCTAATTTTGACTGAGGTTTTTTTGCGATGTTTTTTATGTATGATTGATTCCTGGTTTTGTAAAGTCAAAATAAGGATTATAGTTGTATAGATTATAGTTGTATGTAATCGTTTTTTTTTTTTTTTTTGCAAGTTGGTTCTTACAAACATTTTTACACGTCATTTTTTTAAAACTAGATGGGGCCGGTGTTTCGTACCTGACTACTCTGAGAAGAAACAGCCGAAACAAACTCAGAGGTCATAGTCTCTTTTAAAGTCCAGACATAATCTTGTTCAATTCAGATGAGGACTATGCAGATTAGTGTCTGAGATGATCTTTTGAAGAAAGAACCACACAGATTTGAGTGGACCTGTCCAGTCAGTGCAAGCATTTGTCAGTTATCGTGTAATTCGACTTATAACTCAAGAAGCTCAACGAAACGACGAACAATACCAAAGAAAGGACATTTGGGTAGGTCGCTTATAGTACTCAAACTGCCAGACAGTCGTGGGGAAAAAAATAAAATAAAATATGTGACCCCGTTGTTAAAGTTCTAACACCACGTAAGTTAATTTTTGGCGGTTCTAACATTTTGATGCCGTTTGAGAGTATCTGAAGACACGTTATTTCAACTAATCAGAAACAAGCAACGTCTCTATCTAATATGCAATGAAAAAAAATAAAAAAATTAGTGATTATACCTACAGTTTTTTCACTATCATGTAAAGTTGCTATTTTTGACTTACGTGTTGTTACAACTGTTGCAAATTACCATCTCCTGTTGAATATTAAACAGAATTGCTAGAATTCATCGAAAATTTCTAATACGATATATTTATTTTTTTGTTAACACTTTTGTAACGTTGCAAACATAAGTTCAGAGTTTTTTGAAACATCCTTTCGAGCGTTATCAAAATATTGAACAAAACAAACTGTTTCTTTAGGAGATAAGAGCATTAAAAGTTGCAAATAAAACAAAACAGCATCACGCATTGAAACCAACTATCCACTCCCAACTAAAGCAAACCCCGAAAAGCTCTCTACATAACATTTGACTTTTGTTTGTAAAACATTTGTATAAATATGCCCTGTTTATCATATTTACTGTCGGCCCAGCCATAACCTATGCTCTTAACATAGTTACTGCTCGCTATATGGGGCGGAACATAACTGGCGGACCCCGAATGAGGGCAGAATGCCATGCCAATATTAGGCATAAGAATAGTAATACGGTTGATTGCTGTGTGGACAAAGAAGGTATAGATTATTTGTATCGTTTTGTAGTATTTGCTGATTCTTGAACATAAGTAATAGTTATTTTTGTATTCTGTTATTATGTCGTACCAGTTTACTAGGGACCATTTCACTACTCATTAGTTTAGTACTAACCAGATTAATAAACATCATGCGTTTTTTCACGGAGCTTGTGGCTAAATAATAACAGCCGCTCGGGTCAATCTTTAGGTTAAGCCGTGCTTGCCTATCTTGGTCTGTGGATGAGTGACCACCCTTACATAACGAGTTTCCTCCGTGCCTCGGAAAGCACGTTAAGCAGTTGGTCCCGGCTGTCATTTGTAGATCTTTGACAGTCGTTACAGGTCTGACGACAGTCTGACGACCAGGCTTACAAAAGGGTATCGTGTTACCCAGTACTAACTGGGTTGTGGAGGTTAGATAGGCAGTCGCTCCATGTAAATACTGGTATTCAGCTGCATCCAGTTAGACTGGAAGCCGACCCCAACATAGTTGGGAAAAGGCTAGGCAGATGATGTGCATTTTTCACAGGTGACCACTGAAACCATAGCTGTGCTGTGGCCCCCAATAGCACAGCATGATGCTTAGTGGTTCCCTGCTTGTCGCAGTCACGACGTGCAAACTGAGGTGCGCTCTGAGGAATACCTTGTTTTTTTTACGCCCCGCCCTGTTATATTTATAAATATTTGTTATGCGTTGTATGTTTATTGTTTTTTTTTTTTTTTTTCCTTATTTTGTAAGCACGACAAGTCCCGTGACAAATTAATATTTTTTCTTTTTTTCTTTTCTTTGATGGTAAAAACACGGGGTGCTTAAATACTTAAACAAAACAAAACAGCTCTTTAAGTGTTTCGCTGTTTGGATTAATTTGTCAATAGTACTAAACTACATTGAGAAATATATCTCTGGGAGCTGTGTGTTGTATTAAAATATTAATTATGAATTAAAATTGTTGTTACGGGGCTACAAAATAACCACATTTTGCCAATTATGTTGCATTCACATGTAGTAAGGAGCGAGCCTATTACTTTCAATAGGGCAACACACATTGATCATACAATCATCATTTACTGAAACTCAAACGCATGAAATGATACCATTGTTTGCGCTGTACGTTTGAAACGGTTTTGACACCTTTAAAGACCCTGTATTGGACGAAGTGTCAACATCGAATGGTTTAGAGTTCAAAGGGATTTGTGTCATACGCGTAACTGTATGTTTTATCAGTTTGAAGCATTGACCGTTCTGTGGATTAGCATCTACATTATTATACAGAGGTAGAGTTTGTATGTAGGGGTAATCTTTGGAACTGCTGATCCGATTCTGAAAATTGTTTTACTAATGGTAAGCTACATTATCCTCGAGTGGCATAGGCTGTTTTTAAAACATTTCAATGGATAATTTGTTTCCATAACGGGAGCGTAACCGCGGACAATAGCAAGTCATTCATATTCTCTCTCTCTTTCTTGGAGAGAAAACTGGTGTCCCAGCCGTGGGAACATAAATAAAGGCTGATTAGTAGACTGATAGTAATGATTTGCTGGATGATGCATTCAAAATTGTCCAGAAGCCCTCGGCTAGCGATAATCACTTATGTGTGTAAATGTATAATATACTTTGAGGTAACAGTTTATCGGGGCTGCGGGACTGTTCGAAAGAGATACCGCGGCCCCGGAACACAAAGGGCGATGAAGGAACATGGATGGGTTTTAGTCAGACAGAAAAAAAGAAAGTCTGACACTCCGCCCAGAGGCGGGAGCAGTCATTTGATGATTTCCCATCCGAAAAGAGAGAAAGACAGTGGTAGGTATAAATCTGAACACACAGAATTTTCCATATTTCATATATCACTTCTGAAAAAGTGAACAGTAAATAAGAAAATTTTCTTAAAATAGATATTCTAATTTGAAACCTCAGGGTAGGCAACTTTAAGGAAAGCAATCAAAGTATTGCTATTTTAACTCTCTAATTCCCGGTGAAACGCAAGTAATTCAAACACACAACTCCTGTTGTGTTATCTACCTAAGTACATACTCGTACTTTACTTGACGAATCTCTTCACAAACTTTCAAGCTTCCGAATAAGTTTTGAAAGATTTCTGCTACGGGTTCTTGCGTATGTTTTGAGTTTTTACTGGAAAAATATTGTTTTATCTGTAGCTGCACATACTTTTGATATATAAATACATAACATTATGCTTGTAATTCCCGAAGGGTTATGCAGAGGTGTGCCAAAATGGCAAATTGTGGTTGTACTATGACGCTCGCGTTAGACCAGTTCTGTATGACTCCCTTGTAAGAGGGGTCGATCCGATTGCCATTAACCGGTCGCAAATTGAAATTAAACGCTACTACTGAGATATTCCTGTTTTATAGAAAAACCCAATATCACTTTGCCCGATCTGAGAATCAAACCCAAGAAATAACTTAGCAGTAACGCTCGCGATCACTACACCAACAAGGAAATTGGTGAAATTGAGTTCTATATTGTATATCTTCAAAAATCATTAATACCATACCCCTTGGCCAACCTATACCGGGAGTTATCAAACAGGTTTTTTAATTCTATCCATTGGTATTTAATAACAGAACATTTACAACGTTAAAATTGGGTTAAAAGTACAGCCATTACATGAGTACTTTCAGACATAATTCATAATTATAACATTCATCTGCCGTTCTAACCTAATTATATCGCCATAAACTTCGTTATGACATTACAGTTATTGCGTAATGAGATTAAACACCATAAGAAGCTGAATAATGGCTCGATTACTCAGATTATGACGTCATTATTGAAATTACAAGTGAGATGGGTTTGATGTCAGTGATACCGAAC